>JANRMT010062791.1:49921498-49946549 GCA_026402145.1 Polypterus bichir lapradei | reverse complement strand
AGTGAGTGAGTGAGTGAGTGAGTGAGTGAGTGAGTGAGTGAGTGAGTGAGGGCTTTGCCGTTTATTAGTATAGATGAATGAAAGGGCTTAACCATGCATTCTGTTATCTAAACTTTGACTTAGGACACATGCTGTCAAAGTACAGTCTGTGAAAGTCCTGACCAAATGAATCTGATCCGCACCTCATTCAGCTTTGTTTATCCATAAACAGTTTTGCAAGTGTGTTAGATAGATAGATAGATAGATAGATAGATAGATAGATAGATAGATAGATAGATAATTTAATAAATACAGAAATAGATGGATAAATACATTTTGTATATATATATATATAGAAAGAAAGAAAATTTAAAAAGAAAGAAAACGTCTGACTTTGCAGTCATAGTCACAGTGAGGCATTATACAGACATATTGTTGTTGGTATAAAGGAGCCCCAGTACCATTTCTTGACACACTTCTGCTGAATAATTTGATGGCTGAAAGTACTCAGTGTTAGTGTGTCACAGAGAGGATATGCAGTATTGTACATAAAGACATTCCATTTTGTTTTAATTCTGTCTGTTGCAACTGCCTCTAGGGTTCCAGATTGCATCCCATAACTGAGCCTGCTGTTTTAATTAGCTTGTTGATTTGGTGTGCCTATCTTAAAGTGATGTTACCAGCACAACACAACATAAAAACTGCACTGGCCATCATGGAGTTGCAGAAGATTAGAAAGATGTAATTTCCCACATTAAAGGAACACAGTCTCCTAAGGAAAAAGACACTGCTCTGCACTTTCTTATATTGTTCCTCTGTGCTCTGAGATCTGCCCAATCTGTCATTTATGTGATCCTCCAAGTACTTGTAGAAGTACACCACTTCTGCATTCACTCTCTGAGTAGTGACTGGACCTAGAAGTTCTTTGATGTGGTGAAAGTCAATAACCAGTTCCTTGGTTTTGCTGATGTTAAAATGCAAACACTTATCTTTGTATCAATAATCAAAGTTCTGTACCTGACTCGTATACACTTTTTCATTCCCCTTATCAATATACCCTTATTAGTGCTGACAGTTTCTGCATGTGGCATAATCTGGTGTTATATTTATAGTCTGAGATGTACAGAGTAAAGAGAAAAAGAGACAGAACAGTTCGTTGTGGGGCTCCAGTGTTACTCACTTCCATATTAGAAAAACGGTCATTGAGTCACACAAACTGCAGTCTGTCCGACAGATAGTCCATTATCTAGGAAACCATAAGCTCATCCACATGCATATCTCTGAGCTTGCTCTTTAACAGGGATGGCTAGATGGTTTTGAAGTCACTGGACACATCAAAAAACATACTTTTCATAGTACTGCCAGCTTTGTCCAGGTGAGAATAAGCCTTATGAAGCAGACAGATAATTGCATTCCCCATTCCAATCTTTGCCCAATAGGCAAACAGCAGTTGATCCAGGTGGTATACCACAAGAGGAATCAAATAGTCCAGCACCAGTCTCTCCAAGGTCTTCATGATATGAGTGGTCTATAGTCATTAGACTATGCAGAATGTTTTCCACATCAGCGGCACTTTCTGGAACCTTAGCGACAGACTGAACCGGAGCGAGAGGACACCATAAAGTTAGTCATCACAGGCCTTATGATGTAGTGCATAGAGTATAGATGTAGTGTATACAGGAGATATAATTAATTCATTACTGTGCACTGCTGAGATTTTATTACAGTAAGAATTGTAGTTGGTCAAGAGGCTAAAAAATATCAGGACAGATTATAACAAGAATTGCCTGATGCCACAGAGATAGATAGTTACAAAATAATTTAAGTGTCATGACTCATGTGTGTCATGCTGATCAATCGACCTTCCTTCCTTGCTTCCAAGTGGAAAGCAGTATAAAGATCAGTAAGGCACTCAAATTACTACATTTGTGGGATATATGGAGGAGTTTAGCTATCGTTGTGCTATTTGACCCTGAGGCCTCACTACCTATAAACATTATCTGAACAACCAGCTACAGTATTTATGAGAACCAGAAGTGACATGGTCTTTTCATTGAAAATAAATATATAAAAAAACTCTTTTTCTGCTAAAGTCACATAGGTATTTTAATGTGGAGTATGTTTTTTGTTTTTTACTTCTAATAAATTTATTGCCTCTGTTCCAAAATCTTAATATATTTATCTGGGGAAATGTTTTAAGTCATCAGTTATGCTGTCAAATTTCATATAAGTGACAAATAGTTAGCTGAAAGAGATTCAATTATAGCTCTGCACCTGAATTTCTCTCCAGGAAATGGTTCTAAATTGTATTCCACCTCTTCCATTTTATAAATCTTCTGTACATAATTGACACTTGTCACTGGCAATGAATTCAAATAGTAAATGTACATAACTCAGAAGAGAAAACAATGCCTCAGAGCCAAGTGGACTCATTTGCTGATCTGTATACCTTTGGGCTATGTCGTTATTAGTATTGCAGGTAGCATTAGTCTCCATATAAAAAGTGAAACTGAGAAAAATAGATGAGCTAGAGATCACTGCATTAGATGGGCTTTCACCTTGATTTTATATACCATAAAGACTAAAAGATGCTTATTCTTTCTTCCATCCTTCCTGCTTGTAAGAAATGTTATTTTACTTCATCAGTTAGAATGGCATATTACATGTCAAAACTCATTCATTAAGTTGCATTTTCAAAGTGCTCTGGGCCTCACTGATTTTGGCTATACTGCCAGAAGGGCATCCGTTGCATTTGATTGATTGAAATGTGTCTTGTACACAGCCAGAACAGTAGCAACTACAGTGCAACAATTCATGAGAGATTAGCAAATGCTGCAGTCTGAGACCCATATTAACCCCAGATCATATACTAGAAAGAAAAGAGTCTGCACTTTTATTTGCTTCACTCTACAATCCATGAGATTACCTGTCATACACATACACACACACACACACACATATATATATATATATATATATATATATAGTATATAAATTTCAAGCAAGCTACAATATCCTGTCATTTTGGCAAAATGGTGTTTTATTATGTTTTGTTCATTTTAGCAGGAGAAGCTTAAATATATAATCTACAGTACTTATATTTCTTATCTGTGGTCTTCAAAATCTCCCAGCTTTGCAATGTTTTAATTGTTTTTCACAATTTACTCATGAAAGAATTGAGTTTCTGAGAATTTTTTTGAGAATTTGATTTTACAGAGACAAGAAAATGCGTTTTAAATTATTATTTACAGTATACTCTTTATAAATCTGAACAAGATCTCAGCAAAAGATTTTTTCAGAACTAAGGTGATCTTGAAAACTCTATAGAACCAATACAACCAAGTGCTCTTACATTGCTCAAGACAAGTGTCTTTCTTGATGCATTAAAATATATAGTTTCTACGTTCTCAGATAGAAATTTGTGTCATTCCTGCACAAAAGTGTTGTGTTTTTCTATCACTGTGCATATATGAAATGGAGAGATACAGTACTACCTGAATGATGAAGTCTACATCAGTTACATTAGCTGTATACTGTATGTACAGAAGAAGTTCAAAATACTGAGAGAAATAGTATTTATAATAAACATGCAGCATATTAGATACGTTTTTTTTAATTTCCACAAGAAACCACACCACAAGGCACAAGATACTTGGATACTGAATGAAGCATTTTTGTATCCCTCCTGTACTTATTTAGAAAGTAGATTGAGTTAATTGATTTGGCCTTTCAAATAAAGTAACTATTATTATGGTTTACATTCTTAATGCAACAAATCAGTTTAAATTAATTAATACATGAATACATAAAAATTAATAGTCTGCAAAATGTCGAAAGGGAATGTCAGCACCTCTAAAAGAAAAAACTAGGAAACATATTGTAGACACAGAAAGGTAAGAATCAGTTTAGGATGAAAGTACATTTTTTGTACAGCCGTGTCTGAGTATGAGCAAGGGTCTTTTAAACAGGTGAAGGAGTTAGATTTTGAACAATTTGCCATCTGATATGCAATAGGACTTCATGAAACCAGCTTTAAATTATGTCTCTTTTGCAAAGTTTGTGCAGGGTAACCCCAAAAACAAATACTTCTGTGTGCTTTTGGTTATTTGGCTTAGAATTTCCAAGAACCAAGGCCTATAACAGGCACATAGGGCTCAGAAAAATTAACACTAATGTGTCATCAGGCATATTCAGGGGCATCTCAACATGCTCTCTTACGTGCAATTTAGAGATACAAAGTGACCCAACATGCACATTTGTGGGAACTGGAAGGAAACCAAAGTATAGTGTGAAAACCCTTGCACTAATGGGTACAGACAATGACAGCACCAAGAATTGAACTAAATCCATAGAGCTGTGAAGCAGTAGTGTGCTACTGTGTTGTCCAATTGAATAAATAATATTCTGTTGTCTTAGGCAAAAGTAATCCTTCCAAATGAAAAGAGTGGAGCGCATCAGATGCAGTTTATTTGTGGTGTGCTTTATTGTGGAAATCAAAATTTATTATGAGTTCGACTCAGGGATGCCATAAAAAAATCCCTTTATAGAATGGTGTGTTCAGAATATATGGAGCTATTTAGTAAACTGCTGTATATAAAGAAACAATTAAGCATGATTTTGGCACTTTTTATTTTCCTATTTATAACATTTGAATAACACAACTCAAAACACATAAATGTATTACTATAATAAATTACATTGATAGTTATAGTAAATACTGTACATTATTTAAATGATGTTTCTAAAGTAATCATTATAATATATCATTTCATGATCCTTTTGGAAGGTTTATTAAAATAGTCTCAAGTATAATTAATCAATTGGACCTCCTCCTGTACTGTATATAGCTTAGTCCCTTTAAAGCGAAAACTGAATTTGCAAAGAAAATAAAATGTTAGCCTCAAAAACATTGTGGTTCTGGTTACAGTCTACAAATGTAAACTTGTCAAATCCACATAAAAATTACACCAAAATTGCGAAGATAAAAAATACAGGAGAGAAATGATGGGTTTCATTTAACATTTTAATGTTTTGATTCAATGATTCAAGCAGCTAAATAGAAAAAGGTAAGGTTAGCATTCTGTAGAGCTTTATTTTGTCATAACTAGAAGGATGGTGGGTGAAGATTTTTTCTAGAACACACGGTAAACAGCAATGAAACATCTTTTCTTTTAGAATTTACTCTTTTGTAAGTTAACAATAACGTGTTAAAGATGGTTCTGTAGCAGAATGAAGACGGCATAGTTAAACTAATTGAGATCTGATGCGGCTGTTGTGTTTGATCCAAGTGAGGAAAAATGATGGTTTTGCTGCAGATGCACCTTACAAAATTTACAATTAATAATACATTAGACTTGCAAATTGTTTATAAATTGTGATGAGAATAATTTTGGGATATTAGGACTGATATTTGTTTTTAATTATTGGAAAAATATAATAATGGAAATATTTCTACAGTGTATCTGTTGTTAACATGTTTGAACAGGCAAAAAGCATATGTAGACAATTATACAAATGCATGTCCAAAAGATCTGTTCACAATCAATTACAGATTTTGGTGTTTAGACTGTTCATTAAACTCGGGCTGCACTCATAGTCTGCTGTAGATGTTAAAATTGTTCTGTCGAAATCCATTAACCCTTTCATATCCTGGTTCATTTTGATGTACAAATGTCTTCAAATCTAGGTTTTTAATAGTTATATAGAGGGGATTTTCATTATAAATTGTGTTTGCTTATATTGTCTGTACATACATAATTGTGAAATTACAATTTAAAAAATGTAGATTCACTAAGTAGTGCTGCTTTATTCTAATTTAATTTTTTTTTAGAACTAATATAAAATTGCCCAACCCGCTTAATCTGATTCAGTGTTGTGGGTGCTGGATTTTTCCAGCAGCATTTAGCACAAGGCAGGTGACAATAATAGACAGGACAGGAGACCATTACAGGGATTATTCACAAAAATAGTCACATTCACAAGTAGCCAATGTGGAATCACCAACCTGGAACACATATGTTTTGGATGTAGGAGTACCCAGAGAGAACCCCACACACTCATGGGAAGAATTTGCAAACTCAACATAGACAGTGTCTGAACTCAAAATTCAAACCCAGGACATGCAACTCATTAGGCATCACTATATACCCACCAATCCTTTTTATCTTTGAGTTTTATTTAACCTTTCTAATTTTAAAATGAGGTTTTACTGTAATTAAACTGAATGAATTTTATGAAGCAACCAAAAATGCATTTTAGATCTAAAGACAAAAAAGAAGAATTTCTGATTTAATAATATGAAATACATGGACCTCTGGACTTCAAAGCAAGGTGGTTCATATAGAGCACACTGACCTTTTCCATTTTGCTATATGCTTCAGTCTGTCTTCTTCTTATTGTTTCTCATTCATCGTCACTGAAGCATATCCTGCATTTGGCTTAACTCTCAGGACATGTCATTACTAGAGTTCCTTTTTGTGCCATTGCAATGCGAAGCACATTATTTTGCAGACATGAGGACAGGTCAGTGCACACAGACATTTGTCTGGCCTTGTTACAGATGCATTCTGTATACCATACTATATGCTCAGCAGATGATGCTGCTATTCTTCGTTTTCTTCCTATGAACGACTTCAGCAATGCGCTTCATGCTCGGCAGATGTTGCCACTGTTCTTCTCTTTTCTGCCATCTCAACCTCCTAAGCAGTTTACAATAAGAAAGACGCAAACCTAATTATTTTGTGGAGGTTTCTACAACCCACATTTCGGTTCTCCAGTGTGTATCACATCATATGCTTTTAATTAAGACCAAGATCAAGGTTCTAGTCCCTGTGGTTCACGAGTCATCACGTGACAGATGAACAAAACCCTTAACATTTTGTATATACAGTATAGATTATGGTTGTTGCACAGGAATAGCTGTGTGATTTCTCCTGCTGTTTCCATGTCTTGAAAAAATATAGAGTCACGTGCAAATCAAAATGGTACATCAAATTTTTTTCATAGCAAAACATAGACCAACAATACTATTAACTTCCATAGACTCTTGCTCAACAGATGACTTGATTGTGCCTTTCCCAAAATACAGGTTGAGCTTTACAGTTCCTTGTAGACGTACAAATAATGCTCCTATTGAAACCTGTTGTGATATATTCATTTTAGATTTTAGTCTCATGATGTAAAAAAAAATGGTAAGCATTGTACTGTACTTAAAGAGATACAACATTTTGAAATCACGGAAATCTTTCTGATACCACTGTATTTTATATTTGTTCTAATCGTAAGGTGAAATATAAATAATTCTTAGCTTATTTTTGTGCTTACAACCTTTTTGGATTAACAATCTGTGGGCATGTGGACAAATGTATAGAGGACACTGTTTATGATTCCAATAGTAGTGAATATAGCTTAATGTAATATTTCTTTTCTTTGATTAGTAAGGCTAATGAAAAGAGAAAGTCCATAAAAAATAAAATTGTGACATAGGATAAGTGATGTCTACTTTTAAATGTATTAGTTTTTGAGACTATAATGTAGATACAAATATACAGTATAGATATTACTTTATTAATCGCAAGGTGAAAAATTAGCTTTTAACAGAGGGTCAATAAATAATATAACAGCAACAAACAACCGCAAAAACAACTTACAACAGAAACATACAATGAATTACTAAAAAGGAAACATCTGATTGGCTAATGATAAGCGAGCAGTGACAGTGAAACATTATAAAGGGGTATTGTCATAGGTATAAAGATGCCCCAGTAACATTTCTTGACACACTTTTGCTGAATAATTTATTGTCCAAAAGTACTTAATGATAGCATGTCACAGAGAGGATGTGCATCATTAATCATGATGGCCATCAGTTTTGTCTTCATTCTGTCCGCTGCTAGTACTTCCAGCAGGAATGATGTGCATCAGATAACTGAGCCTGCCATCTTAATCATCTTGTTGATTCAAGGGCCTTTCCTGAAATGATGTTACCAACCTAGCACAGTACAGTGTAGAAAATTACACTGGCTAACACAGAGTTATAGAACATACTGTATAAAGGACGTCACTACCCATATTGAAGAAGTGCAATATACAGTAATGATACACATTCAGCAACAACAGTAATAATAATAATAACAATAACATAACCTTATCAGACCCACTTGATTCAAATTAGGGTCGTGGGGGAGCTGAGACAGCAGTGCATGCAAGTTCTGGACAGGGTACCAGAACATAACAGGGCAATGTGAAGAAGAAGTAAATAGTGTAGGAGTAGGCAGACATGATCCCAGAGGACCACCAAGTTTATTTGTGTTTATTGTTTGAATTCCATCAGTCCCATGGGTTATTTTGAGGCTGTGTACTATCTGAATGGCTAGAATTAAACTTTTAGTATCATTGGTTCCCATTAATTAAATTTCTGCTCTTGTGTTTTGGTGCTTTTTATTTCCTATTGCATTTATTTGTCTTCATACACTTGCAATTTCTACTGAATTTTAAATAAAAGAATGTGATGAATTAATGGAACCAGTGTGAGCTTTTCCAATTTTTGCATTTTCACTTTATCTTCTATCCTTTATTTCAAAGAGGGAACATCTGTGCCACTTCAGCCACTTCTTTAATGGGCAGTGTGAACATTAATATAATTTTATGCTGTAATGCTTCAGAAAAATGGCATAGTAATCTTGCTGTAACCATGTTTGGGAAACCTGCTAATTTGAAACTTAATATTAAAGCATTAAGTGAAATTATAGCAAAATTACTCATACTTTTAAAGATGACATCAGTATATTTCAAATTAAAAAATATTTCTTATTCTATAATTGCTGTTATTAGCAATTTTGTATTGGACCTTAAACTGCAGAGACTAAGAATAATTAACATTATAAGGCAAAAAACAGATGCAGACTGGCTGGTTAATAGATGGCGCTTCAGTGCTGCATCCCTAGCTTTGGCAGCTTGGCTTGCTTTCTGGATTGGGTCACTGTCTTTACATGTCTGTATGAATTTTCTGCAGGTGCTCTTGTTCTGCCCTTAATGCTAAAGATTTTGAAGTTACATACATTAATAGACTTAATATGAACAGTTAATGGTGTGTGATAGAGCATAATTTAAGATAGATAATGAATAGATGGATGGATTGATGAGCATCATCAAGAGCAGCACAATAATATAATATAGTTATTAGTTTTTCTTTCTTACTGCTCCAAACTCCTAGGTGTGATAAATTTCTGTGTGAATTTTTACATGGGTTTCCCTGTGTCACTATGCATCCCAAAGATATGCTGTTAGGTTGATCAGTGACTCTAAAATTATCTAGTATGATTGAAATTGTGTGTTGTGAATGGAACCCGGGCACAGACAGGTAGACATGTTGTTTTTCACCCACCACACATTTATTTACACTATATACAAAGTTATGAAGGTGCACCACAAACCCCACAAGTCCCCCAAAGTCCAGGCCTCTCTCACACACTGCCTTTCTTCTGGCCGCCTCCACTCTCGCTTCTCCTGCTTTGTCCTACTTCCACCTGACTTCAGCCTCGAATGAAGGGAGGCGGCCACTTTTATCTTCACCCGGATATGCTCCAGGAGCTCCCTGGCAATCACCCGCCGACACGCCCCTATGTGGTGGTAGTGCCGGCTGTACTCCTGGAATCACTCCGGGTGTCCCTGCTTCTCTTCCCCCCAGCACTTCCTGGTGTGGCGGAAGTGCTGAGGTCCAGGGTTCCTAAGGCATTGGGATGCCCCCTGGCGGTGACCACGGGCCCCTACAGGGTTGGGCTTCCAAGCCCTCAACACATGGCCTCCAAAGCAACCAGGGTGGCGGCCCCCATGTGATCCAAGGTGGGTGCACACCCTCTTCCGGTCCCTCAAGGCGTCCCAACTGGGTCGTCGCCCCTGGCATCCCTGACAGTGTGATTGTGCTGTACATCCCCAACCTTAAGGACAATGCAGAGTCTCAAAACAACAGATGGGTGAACATAAACAAGCAAAACAAAAAGACACCTTTACTAACACTAAACCACCAAAACGTTCAAATGTTGGACAACAAGTATTAATAATAAGTAATGATCTGGAAACAAATACAATGTAACTGTGGCATTAATATTTTAAATTTCTAACAAACAGTTTTTAATTAATGATAACATTTATAGGACTGAACAATAGAGTAGGTACATTTTCTTAGATTTATGCTGGCTCAATCTGTACCATATGCACTTCTAATTAATATCTTTGATGTTTAGCTTTTATGGTACAATGTTATGAAAATAGCTTTTGTGTCATTATTTTTTAGACTTAATTATAATTCACTTGTCTAATTGTCATTCATAATCCATCAATTCCAGTTTGGTTGTGCCTGGGATAATGCTATCTTCAGCTGCTTGCACTTTAATTTAAATTTCTATTATGAGGCACCAGCATTAATGAGTAGATCTTTGAATATTCATTAACAGCAAAAAGGTGTGTGTTTGTGTGTGTGTGTTTTTAATGAAAATGACTCAGTATGGGATAGATTGGGCCTGACATTTGTATGCTTGAATTTACCCAGTGTTTATTGACATGTTTTGCTCAAACAGCTCCCTCGCAGGTTAGTGAAGTTGTGAAGGAAAGAGTTCTGCAGCGAAGCATTGAGCTTTCTTGGCAGGAGCCGGAGCATCCCAATGGGGTCATCACCGAATATGAAATCAAGTATTATGAAAAAGTGAGTGCCAAGAGAATATGACAAACATAATAATAGGGCAATTACACCAACTCACATTTCTAACATTTTTTACTTGTTTTGTCAAGATTTTTGTTTCTCATGTTTCTTAACACAACAGGTCATGCAATTCAATTAGCTTGTTTTCAGTCTGAGAGGAGGCTTGTGTTTGTTTGATCATGTTCCCTTGCTACAGGTGATTTAGTTTATTTAAAAGTAAATTCTGTCCTATTTTTCATGCTTTTTCTTCATATAGTATATGCATTCTGTTAGCTTGAAAAATAATATTTTATGGTTATTTTTCTTTTGTCTTGTGGAGGCTCCCCTACATCCTTATTTAGTTTATGTATTTTTTTATTTATAGAAGTAAATTAGTCCCATTTAAAAAGAATGGAATTATATACATCACCTTTTAGTGAATGTATGCCACATTAACACTAGATTCATTAAAAACAAGTATAATTAATGTATACTACGTAAAAGAATATTATTTTTGAATTGATAAATTCAAATTGATGTAAATAAAATAAGATCTTAATTTCAATTACACTAAAAGAGACTTTTATCCAGTTCCAATATAATATATCCCATCCTTGTGAAAGAAAAATGGTGACAGTTAATTTGCATATTCTACTAAAAGTAATACCGGTAGTTTCATTATAAAATATATTTCTGGCAGTAGATAAAATAGGAAGGCCTCTTTTAAATATACTTCAAAGTCTGTTGGATCATTCTGCAAAACAAAACAAGCAGTCATAAATAAAGCAAAGACCATTACCACATGATGTGCAGTCTTGTTGTGCCATATTACTTTTCCTTTATGTCATTTATTTTTTTTTATGCCGGTATAGGATCAAAAGGAGCGCACATATTCCACTGTGAAGACTAAAACCACATCAGCTGTAATTAACAATCTGAAACCTGGAACAGCATACATGTTTCAGATCCGGGCTTTTACTGCTGCAGGCTATGGCACATATGGTCCCAGATTAGAAATAATAACACAGGAGGAAGCTACAGGTAAGCCATTAGTCATGTTAGTATTACAAGCTTTGTTGGTTGTTGTTTGTATGAAAATAGCCTATTCTCTCTGTACGTGTATGGGTTTTTCTCCCACTTCCATAAACACAAAGCTTATGTTATTGGGTGATTCTAAATTGGTTCTGCTGGTGTTTGTGAGTGAGCCTTTTGACAAACTGATGCTGCTAGGGTGAGCTGTGGCCTTCTTGGTGACCACGATCTGGATTAAACAAACTTGAGATTGTTATATTATCAAAGAATTGTAAAAAAAAATAACTGTTAAAATTCAACTTTTTGAATTACATTTTCATTAAGTACAGTATCTAAAGTATATTCATTTTATTTCTGTGTATGAATTATGTCTGTTTTAACAGAACTAAATACAATTGTTTATTGCAATTTGCTGTCCTTTCAGCCACAGCTGTCTCCAGTGAGCAGAACCCAGTCATTATCATAGCAGTAGTAGCAGTGGCAGGCACGATCATCCTTGTCTTCATGGTCTTTGGATTCATTATTGGCAGAAGGTATGCACTTGTGGGTTCTGTGACCTTCCTCAGCAGCAAGCTGATATTTGTGAATTAAGTCTTCATTCACCCCTGGGTCATTACCTTGAAATGCAAGCTTATTCCGTCATCCGTCAAACAGTGCAGCAATTTCATTTGACAGATTACATTTAGTTTATTACTAATTGGAGGAAAAATTACATTAACAGCAGTAAAGTCTATAGTAGTTTTTTAAGGCTTAGTAGATGCCAGGAAAATGTCCACTCCTCCCAGAGCAGGCAAGTGTAAGACTTTTTATTAGGTACATTGGCAAATTTTAAATTTAACACAATAATAATATTTTAAAGGTGATATATGTTAAAATATCACTATGCATATAATGCAGATAGTGGGTAACACAGAGGTGCAGTTATTACTGTTGCCTTATTTCATCAGTAATCTAGGTTCATGTTTCATCCGATACACTGACTGTGTAAAGGTTTCATGAATTCCCATGTCTCTTAGAGTATTGCAAGTTCCTACCTACATCCCACAGATGTATTGTTCAAGACAATCTGACAAGTCACTATAAGTGAATGTGCAAGTGGTTGAGTGTGCCCAATTACTGGCAGCTGCTCTGTCAAGTGAAGGTTCCTGATGTGTTGTAAATGATGTTCTGACAGGCTTCAGCCAACACAGATCTGGATGTGCGTGTTTTGAAAATTAATTCATGATTATATATGTAGATAATGTTGGCAGTGTCATAATGAAAATTAATGAAAACATAATATAACATAAAAACTAATATGGAAGCCGTTTTGCAAAAGGCTGTAAAAAAAGGCTATATAATTCTTCTTCTAGAAACAAAGTCAAACATATAGTGAGTACTCCATATCCAGTGATGAAAAAGAAATAAAATGTTTCTATTTATGAATTAGGTTTTCATGCAGAAAAATCAATAAAAGCAGAAATATAACTCTACGCTCTCATTTGGAATTTAAGCATAAAAATACCGTGACAATAAATGCCCAAACAAACATTTAGCATGCAAGCAGATTTCTTTTACTGCTGTTAATTATTATAAGAAAAAGTTTCGATGAGAGCAACGGATTTTTCCAACATAGCTTGTTAATTTCTATTGGTCAAATTACAGCTGAGATTTCAAGACCCTCTAACAACACAATACACAGCATCCACAATATCAAATCCTTCATTATTCCTAATGTGTATGATAGAGGTGTCAAACTCAGATCACAGAGGACTGCAATCACTGCAGGTTTTCATCTCAGCCATTTTTTACATTAGTAAACAATTACTAATGGTAATAGAGCATACTACATTGCCTTGATTTTAATTGCCTTGCATTGTAATTACTTTTTCTTTAGCTAGCAGCCAAACAATACAGAGATGCAAATATTGTGGATGCCAGGAGGTGTCTTAAAACAAGTGCTTCCACAGGAAAGCCAGGGTTCAGATAAAAGTGGAATATGGGTGCATTTCACGCATGCATTATTAGGTATTTATTCACATAGAAAACTGTAGATGCATAGAAAATGTTGCCAAGTAGTGTAGCTGACAAAAGCACCTTGGAAACCCACAAATTTCCGTATTTTGGAAACATTAGGTGACAAAGGAATACAAACTATGTCTGGGCTCAAGAGCCTATTCTTGTCAGTATTTATGTTTATATGGTGTATGTTCAACTTATCTACGAGTAATTTGTAGCACATATGCAAAATATATTCTTAAGTCTATTATACCTATGTTCTGTGTCCTCTTAAACAAATTATTTTTGCAGAAGTCCTTCATATCAATTTTATTTTTTCATTTTAAACAGTTACTGCATCATTTAATTCTTCTTTTGCTTAAGCTGAAATAATGTAAATGGTTTAATCTTCCCTTTAGAAAAGGACACAAATGGTCATATGCTGAACCTCGTTTTACAAGCAACAACTAGTGTAGCTCTGCCATGTCTTGTACATACAGTACAACATCAGTAATTTAATGAATGACATTGTAATCTTCTTTTGACATCTAGGCACTGCGGTTATAGCAAAGCTGATCAAGAAGGGGACGAAGAATTATATTTTCAGTGTAAGTAATTTATGTATTCTCCTAAAGTTATGCTTGTATTGAAATAACAGATGGACAATTACTGTGCTTATTTTTTATAAAGTATGAAAATCTGAGTGACAGATTTATTTAAGATATACATATGTGAAAACCGAAAGAAATTTCACATTCTAGAATATTATGTTCAGTAAAAATTGCGTTGTATCTTAAGCTAAATGCCATTGTCTGTTCTTTGTTCCCTTATGTAATTTGTAAATAGGTTGCATTGTTGCTTAGTTTCAGTTTGTTGTTTTTCCATGATTTACTGTCACTCTAATGATCGTCTTTGAGATGAGGTTGCAGATTGTTGCATATCAAGTTTATTAGGTAACAGAGGTCCAGCATGTCGGGACCAATACCACAGAAAGTAGGTTCACAGGTTCAAAGCCACCCAAGTGTTTCTAAGTAGAGCATGTAATAGCTCTTACTCACAAGCTTTGCTAGATGCCACTTTCTAGACTAATTCAGTGAAAGATCAACGATATACCCACATAAAAGTCCCATTCTTTGATATTAAGTGATGAAATTCTGCCAGAGTGATAGATGATATTTTCTGTATACATTGTGGTTGTAGGTCCAATTTGTCTTGCATGCCTCTGTGATAAGACATCTCCCATTATACCTCAGGACAGCCTGTATGGACAAAGTAATTATAAATGACAGCAGAAAATATATTATTTTATTCAGGAAAACAATATCTGTTTAAGGCATTTAGCCAGTTAATGAGATTGCACGCAGGTCTGACATGTTTGAATTTTACTTAACTACTGTTTAAATACCATTATTTTAATGGAAATGTTCACCTTTCTTCATTAATTACAAATATTGCTGAGAAGAATATCAGTGTATTTATATCCCATTAGTGTGTAGATCAGTGTTTTTCAACCTTTTCGCTGGAGTGGAACCCTTCGCAAATGGTTACCTTGCTCACGGAACCCTGTGCAATTATCCACCAGTATGTCCTATATCATGTAATAAACCAGATGAGCAGAAACGTAGCTTTTATGTTTAATCATACTATTTTCAAAATTTATGTTCAGCCTATTCACAGTTCACCAAGCGTTACTAACAACATTTTAAAAAAGTTACATAAAAGTTAAAATCCGCAATTATCTATAGTAGAAATTTAAGATGATGCTTTTATTATAGTTACCATTACATCGCAGTAGTCAAAAGTTCAATGAGAAATTTGTGCTTGATGATTTTTGCTGATATGTTGAAATCTGGGTCATGTTTTAGACAGACACACACGAAGTTCTTCTTCGACTGACAACAGTCGTTCTCGCTTCTTGTGTGTAATTGTGGTTAAGGCTGTAAATCCGAACTCGCGCAAGTAAGAAGTTGAAAATTGCACCAACAGTCGCAAAGCTTTCTGAGCAATTAATGGGTACTCCTTTTCAACCAGCATCCAGAATGTATCCAGGTTTAACTCTGAGTGCTTTAGCCTCAGTGTTCTGTCACTTGCAATACTAGCAAGCTGTTCCTCTTCTGACAAGGTGAACTGTCCTTCGGACGGTTCAAAATCTACGAATGGGCTTTGAACCCAGTCGTACTAGTCCATGGATATTGACGGAAAATATTTGCTGAGACCTGCCAACAGTGTGTCCAAGTGATTCAAAATCAATGGCAAAATGTCCTGATAGTTTCTGTCAACAACACTAGAAAACATTTCCACATTCCCTGCACTTGCATGTTTCTTCCAAATTGTCAATTTTTTCTGAAAAGCACTTATTTTGTCCGTTGACGTCAAGATGTTTTTGTTCCTGCCTTGCATTAAACTGTTCAAGAAGTTCAATTCGTGAAATATGTCAGCCAAATATGCTAGCTTAGAACACCAAGATTTATCGCCCAGAACTTCTGCATAGTCCTTCAGGTTTCCTTGCGAACAGAAGACTAGCATCTCTTCTCTTAGTTCGTAGAAACGACGCAAAACTTTTCCCCGAGACAACGATCATACGTCTGTATGCTGGATGACAGTGACATGGTCTGCTTCCACACTTTCGCAAACGTTTGCAAACTGACGACATTTTAGTGGTCTCATCTTCATGTAATTAACTATTTTCACCACCATGTCCAGTACAGACTTCAGTTCAGATCCAATTGTTTTAGCAACCAGTGCTTCTCTATGAAGAAAACAATGAGTGACGATAATATTGGGATTCTGTTGTTGTGCCAGCGAGACAAAGCCTTTGACATTTCCTGTCATTGCAGGCGCACCGTCCGTACAAATGCCAACACAGTTTTCCCAAGTCAACTTGCAAGACTGCAAATGTGAATTTAAAACATCATAAACATCTTGTCCTTTTGTTGTTTCTGGCAACTCTTTGCAGCAAAAAAAGTCTTCCATAATAGCTTCATTGTCAATAAAGCGAACAAACGCAAGCAGCTGTGCTTTACCGCTGATGTCTGTGCTCTCGTCGACCTGAATTGCAAAGAACCCACGACTTTTAATTTTTGGGAGAACATTACGCTCAATATCGCTGTACACGTCAACAATACGCCTATTTATTGTATTGTCTGAAAGCGGAATCTTATTAATTTCTGATACGGCATCCTCCCCAAACATAATCCTCACCATTTCATGGCATGCAGATAAAATTACCGTTTCAGCAATGTTATGCGATTTCATTTTCTTAGCAACAATCTCCACCACAGCATAACTTGCTTTGAGTTGCGGATTGCCGGCAGCATTTTTCGGCAACTGCAGCTGAGTGGTTGCAGTGATAACGGTAGCAGCTGCAGCTTCACTCAACTGCTCTGGAACCTGAGTATCGTCATGTGCTGTGGCATCTTTTAATTTACGCTTCTTAACAAATCGGTCCATGTTCGAAATCAAAACAATAATTCACAAAAATTAATGCAAACAACAAGCCTAACTGTTATTACACCACGCAAACTGCCATCCCCGCACAACCGCCACCTATAGCTAGTGAAAGCACCCATTCCTTGTACTCTTCATTTAACTTCGTCATTTAACTTTGGGAGCGAGAGAGGGGCGGAGATAATAACGGAGAGCAGGCAGTTAACCGGCCTGTCAGGCAGATGAGAATGAGACAGTGACATAGACTAACAGAGAAACAGCAACTTACTAAAGAAATAAAGAACAATTAATAACCCATAAAACCACGATGCTGGATTTTGTCCCAGCATTTTCCGGGAGATTTAAGACTTTTTCAGAGGAACCCTTGACTAGCACTCAGGGTTCCGTGGATCCCCGGTTGAAAAACACTGGTGTAGATTATTGTTATTGCATGTATGTAGCTGTTAAAAGAGGAAACAGTGCAGTAGTCTTGTACACAAGCAACTAACCATGTCCCTAGTGTGCCACAGTGGCCTCAGGTTTTCATTGTAATCAAGCTGTTGTTTTTCTTCTTCATACACAGTGTGTGGATTAATATGGACCTACAGTGCGAAGCACGAATCACTCTTTTAATGCTTTTGAAGATATTGGTACACATGAGTGTATTGATATTTTAGCTTGCCTTTACTATCACCTTATTGCACATAAGTCTATTGTGATCATAATTATGTTTTATTTGTTAACTGCTGCATTACTCTCATTATTTAAGCTGTTAACTTCTGAGATGATGTCCAACTGCAGTTATTTTAATTGTCCCTAATCCTTAGGTACAATAAATATACTATTGACATCAATATTCCTAATTTGAAGCTTTCCTGATGTAATGTTTAGGACAGTACTTTCATTTTTGCCTTTCAGCAACCTCCTCCATGTGAAATATGGGTAATATATAAACATAAATAAAATCAAATATGTTGATATAATTTATTATATAAATTCTATATAATATATAATATGTAAAAGATCCTATATTCTCATCATCATTTTCATTCTTTGTTTTCTGGTAAATGTCGAAACAATGAGCTGGGATGACCAGGCCATCCTATACCTAGCAAGCTCTACCCACATTTCTTGGGTTTGTTCCTGGGTCTTCTCACAGTAGTCTATGCCTGGTACACATCTCACGTTAGGTACCCAGGGGCATCCTAATTATATGCCCAAAACATATTAACTTGTTCCTGTCTATCTGGAAAGCAGTAATTCTACTCCACACTCCTTTATTACTGGAGTCCTCACTATGTCACAGAGAGTGAACCCAGCCACCTTGAGCAAGAAACTAATTCCAGGCTCTTGTACTAACAATCTCATTCTTGCAGTCACTACAAGAGCATTGTGGCCCTCAGTGAAGACAGAGATGAAGACTAACTAGTAAATCAAAAGCTTGCATATAAGAATGCATTTCTTTCTTAACCAACAGTGTGTAGTACAACATCTATAAGCATACTGCCACTGCACCCATTCTTTAGCAAATTTCATAATCATCTCTATTCTCACTCATTAGAGCATGAGAACAATTGTGATGAGAACAGGCCATAGAGTTCAAAACGCTCACAAATAATTCATGACCTCTAGGTACTTGAATGCCTTAACTTTGCATTCGTTACTTGCAGGGAGTAATCCACTCTTTTCTAGGAGAAAACTGTGACTTCAGATTTTGATTTGCTAATTCTCATCCCAAAAACATCATGCTCATGTGGGAATTATTATAGTATGCATCAGCAAGCACAGTGTGATAAAGCCAAGGGGATAGTATTATCTGTAACCAGCAGAAATGTAGCCCTTAACTTTAACTTGATATCCTGTCCATGAAAATCATGAACAGGAGTGGAGAAGAAACAAAACATACCCTTGGCATGGTCTAACATCCACACCAAGCAGATTTCATTTAATAGTAATTGTCTAAACACAACTCTAACTTGAAAAATATGGGGATTAGTTTGCACACTGCAGTGGCCCCATAGACTCCCATGATCCCTCAAGAATCTGTGCTCAAACAAAGAGTTGACTCATTGTTCTGAAGCCAACACAGCATCTGCATTGCTCCTCCTGAAATCAGTGTTTCCTATACTCAGCTGAGAGCACCCTGGGTGACCTTGTTAAATCCTGAATAATCAATTTTTCAAGAACCTTATTTTCCTTTTGACCTCACCAAGCTCCATCCACACTTCTAGTATTTCTTATATTCAGGTTTAGAAAATTAAAAACTGAACAAGCAGCTCGATGAATTGACCTATTTGTTGCTAACTGTTAGAACCATTAAAAGCATTGGAATACATAGCTAAGTGGCATTTGACAGGTACAACTAAGTAGTGTTGATTGTCTTCATTACTTCATTAAAGAAAGTAAATCACGCAGAGTTTATTATTTATTTACAAGTAAATATATCAGTGGGCTGAGGGTGTTACACATGACTCTTATTGAGCTTTCTATATGAGCATAAGACACTATTTCCTGTTTTTTTATATTGCTCTGAGATGTGATGAAAAATTAATATTACCCTTGACAATAAACAGTGCCACAGTACTCTCAGTCACACATTAACAGCAGGATTTTTTTTCCATGCTGATGGCAAAATAAATTGTTTTTACTGTGACAGTGCATGATGTTGCTGTTGTAATCATTGTGCAGACAAACATCTCTGTAGTGTGACATTTAAGATAAAAATGTAAGAAAATGTTTTCTGTATGTAGAAAAGACAGACAGGTGTAGTGATTTTAAGCAGAGTTCTCTTAACATAATTACATTGTCTGACTTATACTGATACAGATCCTAGGGAAAATAATTTTTGCTATTGTGTATTTTTGTATACCAAGCTAAAGGAAATCCCTCTTGCTATTTTACAGTTAAATTCCCTGGCACCAAAACATACATTGACCCAGAAACTTATGAGGATCCGAACAGAGCTGTTCACCAGTTTGCCAAAGAGCTGGATGCCTCCTGCATTAAGATTGAAAGAGTAATTGGAGCAGGTAAAATAATTGAGATTTTATATGTGTGTAAAAAAAGTTATTTACAAGACCGCTTACTAAAAAAAAAATATCATGACATCATCAAGATTCTGTATTTTAGATGCCAGAGAGTACATGTTTATCAGAATCTGTTCCTCTCGTATGTGCATAAAAATTAAAGCTGTAGCGAATGCATGACTTTTGCCAAACTGTCATAAAAATACTTTAGGTTATATCTATATATAGCAGTAAAATTTAGTAGAAGGATTACTGTATGTTGCATTTTTTATATTAAGCTTATTTGCCATTTTTGTTAAAAATACTCACAGTTCCTTGGATCTTTTCCCATACAAAAGCTATCCATGCTCCAGTCACACAGCCAGCATTTGGCTGCATTCCAGCAAATAAGAAGCACTGTGAAATCCTACAAAATAAAATCCTGCTTGTTTAGTTTCATATGCACGATTCGCATTGCATTGCAGTGATTGAATGCACATGATTATCCTCACCAGTGCACTGTACAAGTCAGGAGATGCCTACATGTCATTTAAATTTGCAAGCTGCCTGACACTCAACCCCCCAGAAACAATTTTAAATTCTAATAGCTACACAGGCTCCCTTCTAGACGTCCTAGTGGGCCTGGTATATTGGGCTCTTTGACCCCCTCCTCCTCATTCATCTAAAGTTTGCATTACAGAATGGCTTATTTTTCACATTTCACATGAAACATTTTACTTATGTTTCTCAAATACTGGCAATAGTGCTGGTAACTGGAACACTGCCAGGTTAGTTACAGTTATGCATTGCAATCATCACAGTTTTTTGTAATAACAAGTTGCAGGAAGAAGCTTACACTCATAGCAGCAGTACTGACATTTATCATAATAATACACTATTCCTTTCCCAGTTTGTCAGATATAAGCTACTAGGTCTTCTGTCTGTGACAAAATCATTTGTTTTCACAGGAGAGTTTGGAGAAGTGTGTAGTGGTCGGCTAAAGCTACCAGGGAAAAGAGACATGTCAGTAGCAATCAAAACTCTGAAAGTTGGCTACACAGAGAAGCAAAGAAGAGATTTTTTATGTGAAGCAAGCATCATGGGCCAGTTTGATCATCCAAATGTGGTTCATTTAGAAGGTGTTGTTACCAGGGGTAAGACAGAGTCCTACTATCTAATAAAAAAGAAAAAAAATAGTTCACTGAGAAATAAAAAACTGTTTGATTATTTTAATAACTAAAAGTAGACAAAATAGACGATTGCAGAAGAGATGACCTCAAACAACCACTGTTTCCTTTTTTCAGCTGCTGACTGCTGTTTAGGTCTTTTCAGAATAAGTTAGTTTTATTTAGAGATTAGATTGTTATAAATATATACAATGCATGCAAGCATTATGGCATTTGTTTTTGTAGTAAAACACAGCTTTTTGATGTTTAAGGATGAACTGTAAAATGCCTTTTTTTGTACAGTTTTGTTTAATGGGCCCTTTTTCTGAAAAACATTAAGCATTGTGAATAAGTAAAAAATATTTGCATTTTAAAATTAAAAAAATGCATGGTCCTTTTAAAGTTTAATACAGCAAATCATTTCATTTACAGGGAAACCCGTTATGATTGTAATAGAATATATGGAAAATGGGGCACTTGATGCTTTTCTTAGGGTAAGTATAGTATACCCTTCTTGTTAATATAAATAATCCGGTATTCAGGGGTATTCATATTACGGGCCAAGTTTGTTATTTTGATGCTTTCATAAGGATTTGAGTGCAAGATATGAGTCCATGGACAAAGATAACTGAAAAATGAATAATGTAACTCACATGAAACTTGTCAGTACTGGCATCGTAAAATGCTTGAAGCCTACTGATTCTGAGCAAAATATCATAGATTTTATCTAGCATAGAGCAGTGGTTCACAACCTTTATTGCATCAAGGTCCCCCAGTGTCCCACGGGAATATGTGAGGCCCTGCTAAATAAGCTATAGTATTTACTTTCCTGTACTTTTTCTGCCAGCGCATGTTTTTGATCTTACATTTAATAACAAATTTATATTTGCTGCTAGTTCTATTACAATGCCTATATTTTAAAAACATAATACAAAATTGTGAAGTCATTTCAAACACAGCCTGTGTTTTTTAAGTAAATAAATGTTACTGTACTAGTACCTAAATTCCTTAATCATAACATTAAAACATTATCATTGTTTAGGTTTATATAATAACCAGTAATTACCAAAATATAGAAAATATGCCGTCATGGATGCCATTGTGAAAAATCCCTTTCATCCCTTTCATCCCCTCCAACCACCTCTGGAACTCTGACACAGAGTACCACATGCGCATATAAGAAAAAATTATTGGGTTAAAAGTTTTGATTTCAGTTCATGGGAAGTCGTGTGCTGGGATCATATTATTTGACAAGCAAAAGAGGAAAGTTCCTCTTTAGACATGACATGGGACAGTAAGAGAAAGACATTATGACAGTAGTCTAGCTGAGGTCTAGTCATTCATTTTAGAACCTTTTTAATTCAGTCCAGGGGCATAGGGAATAGAGGTACAAATTATAGTACTGTATATCAAAACAAAAAACAAAACATTGGCCATTTGAGACTATTTAAACTCCAGCTAGTATAATAGTTACCAAGCTAAAGCTCCATTCAGTCATTCATTTACTAAACTTACTAAACACAGTTGTACAGTTGCAGTGAGGCAGACTGCATCTCAACACCATTGGATGAAAGGCAGGAACCAACCGGGACCAGGACACCAGTCAGTTATATGATACATTCCCACAGATACCTGCACTTAGTCATATCTCAATAGCATAGAGTGTCATGGGTAAACTGGAAATGCATGTGTATGAAGATATTTATTTTTCTGTTGTGCAATATGCCAAGGATAGTCCATTCTCCAGTTAGATACAAACAAGATATGTTTCTGTAATTACAGAGTAGAAGGTGGGTAGCAAGGTAACATAACAGGTAGTGCCACTACCTTACATATTATTCCTGGTCATTGTGAAGTGTATGCATTTGTGTTCCTCTGAGTACTCCAGTTTTCCTCCCACATTTCCAAAGATGTGCATGCTAGATTAATTCCCGCTTGAAATCCCTGAACTAGATTTGATATGGTTATGTTAGGTGTATAACGTTGAAAAATGTACTACTTGTGCATTTTAAGTTTTGTTTGAAAGTGTAATCATAAAGTTCTGCTGAAAAGGAAGTTGCAAATCTTTCATGACATGAGTTAAATGTTTCCTAATATGTTTGTTTATGTATGCAGAAACATGATGGCCAGTTTACAGTTATTCAGCTGGTGGGTATGCTACGTGGCATAGCAGCTGGCATGAGATACCTTTCGGACATGGGATATGTACACAGGGATTTAGCTGCACGAAATATACTGGTCAACAGCAATCTGGTTTGCAAAGTTTCAGACTTTGGCTTGTCAAGAGTAATAGAGGATGATCCCGAAGCAGTCTATACAACTTCAGTAAGTAATAAATGTTTTATTCTGTTATAAGCTAAATATTTTTTGTTCATGCGCCACAAAAAACACTATGATCGGACAGGACACCAAATGTTTGTGAATGTAGGGGGCATATGAATGCTGAGTCATGTCTTCTTACCTTCACTTGGCACTGATTTCCTTCTTTAACAGGTTTTTAGCTTTTTACTAGTTGTGTGTAAAGTATAATTGAAATTACACACAGGATGCAAGTTTACCAGAGTGCTTTTGAGACAAAATCCATGGGAGCACCAGAGTGCATGAAACTCTTAATTGCATGAATATTGTGAGAAATAAGTATGAAAGCAAGACTGAGAAAAGCATATTAGATGAGCAGTATGTCTAAATTGGTAAAATGGCTAATACTGCCTTAAGAATTACTGGTGAAGTCATCTTTGTGCAGCTATATTTTAACAAATATTAGCTTACCAGTAATGGCGCACTGCATAACGTACAGTGAATACACCTGACTTGAGCATTCATAGTTTTCATCCTCTTTCTTTGTACGTTTAGCATTCGTTGGCTCAGAGGTTGATACCCTTGCTGCTTCCTGAGCAGCTCTTCTTTTCTCCATCCTAGCGGCACGCTTATTCTCTTCTTTCGAAGGCATCTGTTCACGTTAAAACTGATTTAAGTCTGTGTTTTTGTTGCTGGTCGCTGCCGAGAGCTGATTCTACAATAAAATAAAAATAAATAGAGGAATAATCTTGGAGGTCGATCATCATAGCGAAAGTGGATAGTAGACATCACATAGTATATGTGTACCAAATTTCAGTTAAATAGGTCAAACGGATTGCGAGCTATAGGTGATTTAAAATCCTGAACAAACGAATTGCCACAGTAGCGTATTATATATAAAGATTAGAAACTACAGCAAAATATAGCAGTGACTTTACTTATGTATATAAACTGTTTCTTTTGTAAGGTAATTGTTACCATCAGAGTTTGTTTATATATTTTAATATATAAATTATATCTCAGAGGCATTGTTATTGTCTGTTCAACCATGCTTCTATCCATAGGCATTTCAAAGAAACACATATTGACATTGCATGAGAAGTCAGACTCCTGTAGGGAAAGATTTGTATAAAACATTTCATATGCAGTATAATGCAAAAGTTAACAGCAACCTAGGTTTAATAGAAACAAGTCATTGAAACATTCTGTTGATAACTTGTAAGAGACTGAAATACAAAGTAAACTAATGCAGCTTAATAGGCCCAGCTAAAATCTATGTCATTGTTGCACTGCGGCATTTGCTGCACACAGGTCTTTCGTAGTGAGAAGTGAAGTAAATGCAAAAAAAAAATGTAAAAGTGTATGCATGCATCATTAAGTGGTTGTGGTTGAGCGTGAGCCAAGCGCATTGCTCCATACACACACAGGTCTTTCGTTTATATACAAGGTATGTCTAATCTACTCTATATATATATATATATATATATATA
>JANRMT010062791.1:49853757-49912860 GCA_026402145.1 Polypterus bichir lapradei | reverse complement strand
AGATAGATAGATAGATAGATAGATAGATAGATAGATAGATAGATAGAAATTTACTTTTCCCACTGGGAAATTTAGCTTTTTTTACAGAAGCTCAAGAAAATTTATAACACATGATTTTAACAACAACCCCCTCCAGCATTCACAAATAATTATAAAAAAGATGAAAACTTCTGACTTGGTTAATGATAAGACAGCAGGCACTGTAAGGCATTATATGTATTTGTGAAGGAGTCCCAGGGCCATTTCTTGACACATTTCTGCTGAATAATTTGTTGTCTAGAAGTGTTTAATGATATAGACTGCCATAAAGAGGATTTGCAGCATTGCACAGATGATAGTTTTGTATCATTCTGTCCTTCACTACTACCCCAGCAAGTCGAGAGTGCATCCCATAGTTGATTCTGCCCCCTTAATCAACTTGTTGTTTCAGTGGGCCTGTCTTGCAGTAATGATACCAGCCTAGCACACCACAATGCTAAAAATCACACTAGCCGTCAGACAACATGTAAAGGATGTCACTTCCCACTGTAAATGAAATAAGAGTCTGCTCTGCCCTTTTTAATAGTTTTACAGTATTAAATGACTCACAGTTTATATTTTCTATTTTACAGGCACTCTCAGATTTGTCATCATTTTCTAGTTTATCTGCATTAATGGCAGTACAAAACATGAACTAAAGTGGTGTTTAATTAGTTTAGAAAATGAATCTATACATGGTTTGAACCAGCTTAGTATAATTTCAAGATTGTTGGGCCCAGAGCCTAGCTAAACAGGATAAGGCAAAAAGAAGAAACTAGCCCTAGGCAGGGCACTCATACATGCATACACACTTAAGTCGCATCAGTTAAGTTTAGAGTCACAAAATAAGTAAACATATGCATAAATGAAATGTGATAGGAAAACCAGAGTAGCCAAAGAAATTCCAATGCAGATACAGGGAAAACATGCAGACTCCACACATTGACCACTTGTGGACTCGACTCTGTCTCTTTAAGCTGTGAGGCAGCAGCACTAACCACTGCACCAGCACCATTTTTTTAAGAAATTAACATTGATATTCCTTTTAAATTATTTGTTAAATTAACATTTGAAAAAGTTAATTTTGAAAGCTGCATTACTTGTAGTTAATTACAAAATAAGTATTATCTGACATAATACTGATTTTTTTCATTGCTTTGTAGGATCCTTAAAATGCACTGCAGGAATCTGTACTATGATTCTTGTTATATTAAGATTCTTGCTGGATGCCTTTGTTCATCTGTTCACCTTTACAAATTAATTGTGTGGCCTGAAGACAGCGAAATCAATAAATATGAGTTTAGGCCCTCAGCAAGTCACTGCAACTCTTATATATGTGTTCGTCCCCCTACTGATCTGGAGAACCCCAGTGTGACAATTGTCAAACCAAATCTGTTTGCTGCTAGAACATCAGCTCTCAGTGTGAGATAAAGGACATGACATTTAGACTAGCCCCTCAACAGAAAGGCAGTTGTTACTTTAGAGGTCTTCATGTTAAAAAAAAAAAAGAATAACAAAATGAAAGAAAAAATAGCAACCCACCTGGGAACATAAAGACTCATTTTTCAGAGCTTTTTTGAGGTATTAAATATTTTTCTCAGATGTTAATACTTCATATTCAAAGAGGTCTTAAAAATCAAGATTGATACATTAAAAGTGTGTTTTGATGAAGGGTTAAATGTTAGAAATATTAAACTACCAGTGATTTGAGCCCTGCCACTAATTACTCATAACCTTGAAATTGTTCAGGAGCTGCATTAAAATATACTTAATCTACAGTCCCATTTGGCTGCTGTGTTTTAACCTTACTTTATAGAACTCTCACAGTCCTTTTCTTTCTCTTTATTGTACAGACCAATTAGCCCACTCTTAGATCAGAACACTCCAGATTTCACTACTTTCCGCTCTGTGGGAGACTGGTTAGAAGCTATCAAGATGGAAAGATACAAGGACAACTTCACCGCAGCAGGGTACAGCTCATTGGAATCAGTGGCCAGGATGACTATTGAGTATGTTCTGTTTTCTTTTTTTTTCTATTTAATATGTGTGTGTCTGTTTGTAGACTTGCAAAATAAAACAGTCAAAGATGAAGATAATTGTCAACATAAAGCATCGAGCAGTATCCATTTTTTTCTTTTATGCAGTTGCAGTACAACTGAAATTTCACATTCAAAAGTTTTAATTCAGCCCAGCCAAATTCTTTTTAGTTTTTGGTTGCCCTTCCTATTGGATTTTCCATGGTTCAATTTAAACCACTAGAAATGTACAAATATAAGATAAATAAATTATAACATAAAAAGTAAATTGTAAGATTGTAAGGTTGTAAGATTGACACAGTTTTTAACCCAGAGTGAGTGATATTATCTAGACACAAAATAACTTGACAAATCCAGACATTGTTCCAAAAGTGGGACAGGGTTTAGCAGACTGAGTGACAACCTGCATGGAAAATGCATGTTCTTCTTGTGTCTGTGTTGGTTTTTCTCCAGGTAGTTCCACATCCCCGACATCTGTGCATTGGGTTAAGTAACAGCTCTACAACTGCCCTGTATAAATAAGTGTGCCCTGGTACCTTGGGAAGACAACTACTTATGTCTGTAAAAACACCCTTTTTAATTAAAAGATTAATGAACACACACACACACAGAGGGGCCAATTTAGAACACCAGTTAACTTTACAAGTCTTTGGGTTATTACTGAAACCTAAAATACCTACAGGGAAACTTACACAGATACAGAGAGAGCATGCAAACTCTTCACAAATGGAAACCAGCTATGATACTTGAATCCAGAAAGTTGAAATAGTGAGGTTAACCACCTCATTAAAGTACAGTTTAAGAGAATTGAGACAAGAGGTAAAAAAGGAATAAAGACAAGGTAAATTTGTAAGCAGAAATATCTCTCTCACTTATGCATTTTTTAATTATCAAATAT
The DNA here is from genome assembly GCA_026402145.1 of Polypterus bichir lapradei. Lineage (NCBI taxonomy): Eukaryota > Metazoa > Chordata > Cladistia > Polypteriformes > Polypteridae > Polypterus > Polypterus bichir. The sequence continues at coordinate 49,909,908 of JANRMT010062791.1, read as the reverse complement.
GTATTTATGCTTTGAGTCTTCTGGATTTAAATAAGTTAAAATAAACATATCAAAGGAATAATTACTGTAGTTTAAATAGATGATTGTCAGATTCTATTCAGATATATGATGCCTAAAACAAGAGAGAAAAAAATACCAAATAATTAAATAAGATTAAAATGACACAGTGATTGTAAAAAACTTCAGCCATAGTTGGGTCAACAAGAAGTCTGAGTAGTGAACTGGTGGTTTTTGTTACATTATATTATATAGCTTCTACTGTATATACAGTACAATCTAAAAATGTCAGGGTTAGCAAGTGATGCCTATTTACATTAACCCAAGCAAGTATTTGTTTCTGTTTTTCATGATTTAAATTGCAAATGAAATGCATGAATATTTTAAAATGAATAAAATGATACTGTATACACAGTATACCTTACTCTTAAGATAACCCCCAATAAAAACATTAATATCCTGTGGCATATTAATATGATATTTAACTTATTAAAGACTATAAAGCACCACTGAATGGCTTTTTTGTGTGTGTGTGTGTGTATATATATATATAAATCTAAAGAAGTTAAAATTATTTGGCTTTTTCTTTTCTTATTTATTTTTATGTTTTAATGAAGGATTCTAAAGCCTTTACACTTTTTTTTTTTTTTCTTTTACAGAGACATGATGAGCTTAGGGATCACATTAGTTGGCCATCAGAAGAAAATAGTGAGCAGCATACAGACTATGAGGGCACAGATGCTGCATTTACATGGCACTGGTGTCCAGGTGTGACAGACAGTGAGTCCTCCGGCAAAGGAATAACTGACTCTAAAGAGCAGCATTGGGACGTCATGTCATTTAGGCTAATCTGCAAAAAAAGTGTTGCTTCCTGCATTGGACTTGTGATTTGTGGAATAAACACAGTCCTTTTTCCTCTGTGCCACCCTCTAGAAGCTGAAGGAACAACTTAACATGGTGTCCATTAAGAGTGGCTGAGGGGAATGAACAAAACACTACCTGAGGCATAAATGGAACAGTCAAATCTCTGATGAACTCTACATTTTGTATTATAGAGTGCAGAGAAAATAAGTGAAACCTAATTCTTTTTCCCCCTTCTATTTTTTTTAATTGCTAAAGCATTAATTTGTCACTGTTCTTGGGAAGAATAGTGAAAAAAACAAGCTGAACTGAAGCATCAGAGGGTTTTCTTTGAAATGGTAATGAAATCTGCAATTTTAGTTCTTTTATATTACCTCTACTGTTTAAGACAGATGAAGTCTTGGCAAAGATTAGGTCTTCCCCTGTCAGAGTACAGGGCACAAGGTCTCCTGAAGGCAGAACATTCAGAAGGGACCCAGTGGTTTGGTCATTTCATTGGTTAAAGTGGCCAAATGAATTAGTAATTGTTACTAATCTGTGGTGAAGCAGGGTTATCATATTACCTTTCAAAGATGCCGAAAAAAAATAAGTTTAGAATTCTGGATATGCTCCATCCTGTCAATCAGAGTGCATAGTCTGGGATAAATATATTGAACTTGTGTGTAATGTTTACTGCTTGCAATATTTTATTTAATGAAATAATTAATCAAAAGATATTTTTAGGCTCTAAACTTTATATCCTGGAAATTTCTACTAAATAAATAAGAATGAGAAAATAAACATCAAAAAAGAAATCTCTACAGATAGCACTCTGTAAGCGTAGTAATTAAGGATTTTATTCATGCTTGGATATTGGGTCCATTAGGATTAAAGGTAGCATATATCCTTCTTTGCAAAATTGCCATAATATGTTTTACTTGGTAGTTTAAGTCAAAACCTTTTCTATGGAAGATAAATTAACTCGAACAAAAACACAGAGCAATAATTACTCCTGATGGGACATGTTCGAAAAAGTTAAGGTGCTACATGTTATTATGAGATGCTTTAGTGTTGTAATAGTACTTTGGAAAACATCAGTCACTGACAAGGTGAAAAATGTGGGTGAAGAAACAAAAGCAGCAGGTGGCCATGATGCCATTAGTATTTCATTTTATTCATATTTATCAGGTGCTTTCTACGACAGGGCATATCTATTAAAATTATAGTGTGCTTCTTGATTTTTGCTATTACTCTAATTACATTTGTATAATTGGGGCTCTGTAATAAAATACAGGCTTGGCAAAAACAGGTGGTTTCCTGATCAACTAGTGCCATTTGTTTTCTATGAAGAATGTGTTAAGAAATGTCCTCAGTGGCATTTAGTTATAGGCAGTTTGAAAATGCATGTTACCTCGTGATGGAAATGAAAGGTTCCAGCTCACTATTAGGGTTAAAAGTTTGCTATTGCTATTTTTTCATACAGTAGATTTATCCAGTTTTACAAGAAATACCCACTAATGTGTTGATTTATTTTCATCTATGGCCAATGTAACTCTGAAGCACTTTCATATCAGCTAGCTAAAAATCTAGTCCTTGGTGTCTTATACATAAACAAGTACTCCGAATTGTATCTTTTCAGATAATGCTTGTTTTCTCCTCAGACATTTATAATTAAGCAGTTCAGAATTTAAGTATAATCACAGATACTCTAGTTAGTTACCCTGAAGATCAGTCTTCCTTTTTGTTCCACTTAAAAAATTCATTTGTAGCTTTAATGAATTCTGGATTTATCATTTCATGCTGGAATAACATACAAAATATATAACATTAAAATAAGCACATATGAAAACTGGGGATGTGAAATGTATTGAAGTGCAGACCGCTATATGTAGTGTGGCTGATAATTCCAAAGACTTTAGCACTATTGATTGTGTCAGAAAGATCCTAGGGATCAGAAGAAAATTTGTATATGTTCCTGTGCAAAACTTGTACATTTTCTTTATACTATCATTTTTCTACACGCATTTCTCTGTAGTGAGTTCTGAATACATTGAAAATGCACTATATTTTTCTATCTCACTTGCAGAAGTCTATCCGCACTCATGTATTTTCAGTTGTAAATAGTTATTCTCATTTAGGACCAAAGATGGCTGTAGGATACTTGGTTTCATTTATTTTTTTTATACACTATGCTGTACAGTGTTCTGTTTTTGTCAATGTGTTATTTATTTGTGTTGGATTAGAAAATCAAATTAAAAGTCAATGGCCAAGACTATATAAACATTTTTTTTTGCCACAGAATCCTGTAAAATCATTTCTTGTTCCATTGACATTTTGCTTTGTAAACTTTGTAATAGACTGTAAATGTATTTTTGGAAAAATAATACAACATCTACAGAAAGCCTTGTCCATGTTTTATCTTATAGTTCTTATTTACCATACACTGTATACCAGTAACATGAAATAGAATGAACAAAACAAACTTAAACTCTTCATCACACACAAATCTGCTTGCAACAGAGATCTGAATTAGAAAGCATTCAGAAAATATTTTAAGAAATATATCTGAAGGCAGGTTTTGATTATTCTTGGCCTGGTGCTCCTTGATCTTCATATTACAAAAATCATTTCTACTGCCAAATTAAATACTTGGAAGGTAAATGTAATCATTTTGAATCTGAAAATGTTCTAAGTATCTGGTAACAGCAGTTTATTCATCTTCTAATTGTAAATATTCACTATACATCCATTTAGTTTTAACTAGTGTTGTCTAATATCTTGCGGTGTTGGACTTTAAAGCACAAGGTTACTTGTTTGATTTCTGCTTCAGATGGGCACATTGTGTCACCTTCCTGTGCTTTACTTGTAAAAGATGGCAAGTGTTTTCTGATTTTTTAAGTCTCTTTGGCCAAAGTTATCTACTAAGAACAGTATGTGATCTAATAAAGCACTGCATTAAATTTTTCACAAATAATAAAATGATAATATTAAGGGGTTTAGTGAAGCAGTTGTGCCTTTAATACCATTTTATAAGAGAATGTAACAAGCAATTAACAAATGTAAATAGTTCCTTTTAAAGTTACTAATCTTTGTTCTATGGCATATTATATGAACAATACAAACTTTTTTCTTTTACCTAACACTATAGCAAATTTCTTATATGCAAGCTACTTTTACTTTCTCATATACATTGTACAGAAAAAGTATAGGAATTGTGAAAAAATTCGACCTTGAGATTTTGATGAATCTTGATGTTTTTGACCTTTCTGAGTCCCAAAATACCATTTTTGAAATTATGTCTGTCTGTGTGCCTGTATGTCAACATGATGATTTTGTGCACCTGCTTTATATCAAAAATAAGGAATCCTATTAACATTTGGGCCACTTCCAGCAACCGGAAGTGGTACTTTAACTGAAATCTTTAGCAAATTTTCAAGTAAACTATGGTTATAATTACAGGTAGATGATTCAAATTTTGTATAGATAATTATAATTATAAAAAGCAAACAGATATGAAATTTGAGAAAAATTACTCAACCGAAAGTAGTATTTTATTTAAACAACCATCTGAATTTTTTGTATCATGGAAATATAAATGTGTACACAATATTAAAAACCGTATTTAATATAACTCATATTCTTTCAATAACTATTATTCATTTTAATTTATATATCATACGTTTAACAATAACGTGTATACATTGAACATGCCATTTAAATTTAAAGATGTGATGGGAACAATAAGCTGCTAATTCCCTGTTGTGTTCCTGGTAATACATTTAATTTGATATTTTTTTATTTCAGCCATCCTTATCATAATTAAATGTAGCTAAATGCAGTTTTACCTAAAGCAATGTATTGCAACAAATATTATATAATGCTAATACTTTTTCTACGTTTTAGGTGACTGTAATTCTTTTTACTTTGCACGTAATCTAGCTAATGTATATGTAATCATGAAAAAATTTCACCACCGTTTTCGACCTCCCTAAGTGCGAAAAATATGATTTTAATATAAAGTTTGATAATAATTAGAGATAAATGATTGTGTATTGATATTATCAACTAGTTATAATGAGGAACAAAGAGATATATTTGAGAAATATTGCACAACTGGAAGTGGTTCTGATGACCTTTTCCTCTATCTCAGTATACGAGAAAGTCAAGGAGAGCATACTCCCAATTTTTACCTATAATTTACTAGTTGGAGGTTATATGTTAGTGAAAAAGCAGAAGCTAATATCCCAGTAAACTTTACCTTGCTATTGCTAGGTCAAGATCTGATAGGATTCCTGAGAATTTACAGCACAGGTTTATTTACAATGATCAGGCATGCAAAATTAACATTAATGTTCGTGCTTTGAAATACCAGCCACTGTGTCATCATTACTTCTAGACAGGAAGAATCTCATTTTTGGGCCAACAACTAAAACAAAAAGTGAAAGATTGCCAACTCTCCTTGATAATATGATTATATGAGAGGAACATGCTGGTATACAGTCAGCTCTTACACAGTTCAGGAATAACACCCTAAATATACACATTCCCCCCAATAATGACCACAATCATCCAGGAGTTGAGTAACAGAACATCTCAAAGGTGTTTCTTTCTTCTCTAAAGGAGTTTAATTTCCATACAAACACAGAAAAATATGTTAATGAAGTTTTCTGCTTGAGCAAGCTTGGTGAACTCAAGCAAGTTATCAGCTTCCGTGTCCCTATCCCTTCAGTTTGTTTGTCATCAACACAGGTGAGTCATACAAGTCACTTTGTCAGTTTTAATTTCTTTTGTTTTGGTGATAATTTAGTAGTATAGAGCAGTGGTTCTGAAGTTCAATCCTCGAGGCACCTTGTGGCTGCATGTTTTTGCCCCAAATCACTTCTTCTCTTATTTGGACTCATACCTTAATTATGTAAACCACTATTTTTCAAGTTTCTATGTTTTCAACAACCTACTGGAAATTACAAACTGGTTATGCTAGGTTTTTGAAGCAAGAATGTATATGTGTTGAATACAAATTTATTAATTTTCCCTTTTTTATTGTTATAATTTAAATATTATTTTTATTTAGAGGGTAACATTGAAGTAGCTGCTCCTTTCAGAGTCATTTATGTTGGTGTCTACTCTGCTCAGCATTCATTTACAGTATTCAGATACAATTAGGAAGCAAACTACACAGAAAAAGTAAATAAAAAATAGTAAGCATTTAAAAATAAAGAGAAAATACAAATATGTATTAATTTCCTATAAGTGAAAATCTGCACTACTGCATTTTGCCAAATGCAAAATCAAAAGAAAAGTAATGGGCGAACTATTTAATTAGTGAGATCATTTGAAGGTAACAATGACTGACTGACTGAGAAAATGGTTGGAACAAAATACCTGCAGCCACAGGGGTTCTCTAAGACGAAGTTTGGGAAACACTGGTCTAGAGCAGTGGCTCTCAAATTCAAACCCGGAGACCCTCCATAACTGCAAATTTTTGTTACACTCTATTTCACAATTAGTGAGTCATTTTAAAATTAAATGATTTCATTATTTAATTATCTGCCAGTTTTTTCCTTTTCATTTTGCATTAAGAAAAGAACAGTACAATGATATTTACTTGTATAACAAGTATATGCATTTTTTGCTGTCTTTCAATACTTAACTTTGTTTTGTCATTTTCACTTATCATATTCGACTACTGACAATGATGAGCTGAACAGACACCAGTGCAAACAACATGAAAGGCTTATGGCCAGCTATTCCACTTATGGCATTTTGTGTGCTTATTAATAAACAATACATTAAATAACCAAAACATTAAGAAAGATACAAACTGTTAAAAACAAAAAGAATGAACTATTTCTTCATTATGTACATTTCAGTGTATCCTGTTTGGATTAATGCAAAAAAAACTAAACTGGGAACTATCAGATTGCTTAATTAAGGCTATAATCCAATAAAAAGCACAGCTTGGTTGGCTTAAAACAAGCAGTGACATGGGACTGCCAGGACTGAACTTGAGAACCACTGGTCTAGAGCAGGGGTCCTCAATCACAGTCCTGGAGGGCCGCAGTGGCTGCAGGTTTTTGTTCTAACCTGGTTGCTTAATTAGAAAGCAATTCTTGCCAATAATTTAATTTCATGGCTTGTTAGTGCTTTAACTCTGCTATGTCAGGTAATTCTCATATCCTAGATTTTCTTCCCCTTTTTAAGGATATCATCCAAATGATTTGAAGGCTAAAATGGAGGAGTAATTTTCAGTCTTAACTACCTTCCAAGTATTTAATTAAACCCAATAGTGCATGATAAATACACACAGGTGTAAATGGAAACAAGCTAAATGGAGAAATGCTAATCTATTTTGTCATTTGCATGTTATTACTAATTAGGAGCAATTAAAAACCAGGAATACAGCTGTTTAAGACTAAAATAAGCAATAAGGGTTCAAAATCTTAACAAGCGAGACAACTAAAGTGAAGCAGAAGTGTTACTTGAGCAATAAGTGCTTCTTATTAAACAATTCGGTTGGAGCAAAAACCTGCAGCCACTGCGGCTCTCCAGGACTGTGATTGAGGACCCCTGGTCTAGAGTGTAAATTTGGGGAATATGATCATTAAAAGCAAAAGTACTCAAACATTTTGTTTTAAAAAAAAAAACTGATTTGTAAACAGCTTTGCAGTACTGCAGTGCTCACTGTGAACTTTAGACTGGGTAGACAGGGACAAGGAACCCCAAATGATCATTTATAAACTATTAATGATAGGGTGACACACAGTGTCATTGCCTTCCTGGCATATAGGTGAGAGACCTCAATTTTATGTCAGTAGTTTCCTTGGAAAAACTGAGGATGATTTATTTAAAATAAACTACAGCACAACAAATATAATAGGTGAAAGTAAGCTGCTAGTTCTACACAACAAATTTAAACAGTTGCTAATCTGAGGAGCAGTTCTGAAAAGGTAGTCTTCTCTGAATTTCTGCCTGTGTGACACACCACTGGGAGTCAGCTTGAGGAGATTAGAAGATAAACTCTTGGCTCAAAACTTGGTGTATGGCAGAGAGGCCTACATTTATGGAACACTGGAGTACCTTGAAGAATAAATGCTACCCGCACTGGGTTATATTTGAACCAGAGTGGCACTAAATGCATTGGAAAGTCATGTGAATAAATTAGTCCAGGACAGTTTAAAGTTGGAATGGGAGAGGGGAGTTTAGGACAGGCTAGGTTTAAAAGTTCATGCAAGGGAAACTACAATAAAATGAATAAATGTAATCTTTTAAAATATTAGCCTGTAGTCAATGATTGACCTAAGAATACTTGTCTTAATAGTAGACTTATTAAAAATAAAACAAATTAATTTGAAATATGCAGCTACACATAAATGTGATGTTATAGCAGTTTTGTGTCCCTAGAATCAGGATTGAGTATGTATAGAGTTAATATACAAAGGACAAGTAATTCCACTGAGGTGGAATCAAAAATACATTTGCTATATCAGGAAGCTATTTTATAAGAATGACTGATCTCAAACAATTTTACTTTAAAACCATAAGAAAGTTTGATTGTTGGGAATTGACGGGGGCTGTGCTCTTTAGCCTTTCATTTAATGGGTAAGTTTGGTATTTTTCAAGTCAAAGTTATTTCTTCACTATCATGGTATATACAGTACTAATTGGCCACTTCACTATGAGCGAGGAAGATGATTACAGACAAGTCTGAATTAATTTTACACACTTAAAAAAGCTGTTGTTTATTGTTCTCTTTCTGCCACACTCTCAGCAGTAGTGGTTCAGCATACATTAAAAAATTCAATAACTGGTCTCTCTTTCTTGACTGCATAATTTTATTCCTAATGTTTTCTATATTGCAATGACAGGATGTGATTATTCTGTAGTGAGTTCCCCTTTAGGTGTGTTTTGTATCAGCACTATAATAACCAACCATGGTCTAACTAGAAAATCTGGACTAAGCAGTATAAATGTGAATAACGCAATTATCATTTCACCTATAGATATGCTATGTATTATAACTATAGCAATAGATGATAGACTAAATAAAAAATCTGCACAAAGCAGAATACACACAAATAACTTAATGACTGTTTCATGCGGCTGTAACACTCCGATTCAGCTCTGCTCTCCTGAGACCTTAAAGGTGGTTTTACTAATTAGAGTATCAACCAGCAAGACTTTTTACATTAATAGGATAGGAAAATCAACTTTCTTACATTAAGTGTAACATGGTTCAGCTCAGATGGTGCGGCAGTGTTAATTGAAGAAGCACCTCCGAATTACAGTTTTGTACATTTGGTTTGGTATTTACTTGAACCAATTAAACCATAAAGATGCCAGTTTTAGTACTTTTGAGTCTTTCAAGTATCTTACCATGGTTGTTCAAAAGGTGTCGCAGTGTCCCATATTGACTGTTTATAGATCTCCAAAATATAATGCACCCTTTTTGGAATTCTCAGACTTGGTAATAATAACTAACTATGCTAGGTTCCTAATTTTAGGTGATTTTAAGTTTCATGTGCAAGAGAATTCATGAATTTATGGCACTATTTTGATCTTAGTCAGTACGTTAGCCAGCCCACACATAAGGGAGGACACATGCTGGATTTAGTGATTTTAAAAGTATTACAAATTGATATGAGGCAGATCGTGGATATCTGTATATAGGACCATTTTTGCATATTATTTGATACATAAATACTGATAACTACAGTTAAGGAGAAGTGTATTGTTAAAAAAATTATTTTGATACATCAGCAGCATCAAATTTACTAATATTTTAAACAATCAGTCAGATTGCAGTGCTTACCTTGATAAAGCTAGTAGTGTAACAAGTAAGGTAGAAAATTTTAATGGTAAGGTTAGAGCTGCAACTGACATAATAGCTCCTGAAAAGACAGTTAAGAAATCCTCCTGCACTATCATACCTTAGAAGATCAAAAGAGTGTCTAATTTGAAGAGAACATGCCAGAGAGATGAGCGTTAATGGAGAAAAACTAAACTGGTAGTCCACCATAAAATACGGAAGACACAGTTAACTGAATATAACAACACAATCCGCCTTGAGAGACAGTCATGTTTCTCTAAAACTATAAATGATAATGCTAGTAATCCAAGAGATTTATTTTCAACTATTGATAATTTTTTAAACCCAAATCACTCAATGGAATGCATCCTAAAAACTTCTAGTGAAACTTGTGAGGCTTTTGCTATATTTTTAAATGATAGAAATGATATGGTACATCCCCAAAAAGTTAATGCTGTTGAACCTCAGCATGCCCTTTTAGGCGAGTTAAGTTTTTTCACTGGAATAGATCCACCCAAACTTTCTAGAATAATTCCTCTACTGAAACCTACCACCTGTGTCCTTGACCCAAGCATTTTTATAGAAGTCTCAGACATCATTATGGATAGTGTACTTGACATAGTAAACTCATCATTAGATAGTGGTGTCTTCCCAAACTGTATAAAGACTGCAGTTGCTAATCTAGACTCCTCTGTCTTTGACAACTTTAGACCAATTTCTAACGTGCCTTTCTTAAGTAAAATTTAAGAAAAGACCGTTTTTAAGCAGCTAAGTGATTACTTGAATAAACATTCTATTCTTGGTAAGGAATTTAGCCAGGGTTTAGAAAAATTATAGTACAGAAGCTGTGCTAATTAAAGTAGAAAATGATATGAGGGTTAATGCAGACAGAAGCCATATATCTGATCTTGCCCTCTTAGACTTGAGTGCAGCAATTGACACAATGGCCCAGAGTATTCTTATACATCGCCTTAGAGCAGTGGTTTCCAAACTTAGTCCTGGGGACCCACTGTGGCTACAGGTTTTTGTTCCAACCAGATTCACAATCAGTGATAGTAATCGATAACAACTGATCTCATTTAAGTAGCTGGTCTTTTTTATCCTTCTCTTATTCAGCATTCAGAAAAACACAACAGTATGTTTTTTGCATTTATAAGACATTTAAAAATATTTTCTTGTTTTCCTATTATTTTCCCTTTTTCCTGTGTAGTTTGCTCCCTTCATTTAACCCTAATAGTGACAATTAACAACCAACACAGCAGACACCCGGGATGATGAAAGCAGCAATGACTTCAGTGTCAGACTCGCTAATTAGTAAATAATCAATTAAATAACCAGAACACCTGGAAAAGCAAAATGAAAATTAGGTTGAAAATACTGTTAACAACTTAAAAAAGCCTCCATATTCCCCATATAACTGCTTATTACATTTTAATAAAAATCTACCAAACTTAGTTTGTAATTTCTACATTGGCTCCAAAACAGTGAAACTGGGAAACAATGACTCACTTAATTAGGCTAAGAGTCCAATGAAAAAGGGAAGTTGGTTGGAACTTGAATCACTAACTGTATAGGGTGGTCTAGATCTAATTATGCAATTTTCATTATGCTATAACTTATTAAGTTTATTATATAAAGAATTCAGAAAAAATGATGCTTGTTGCCGATAAATGGCAGCACCTGCCCTGCATTCCAAAATGGCGGGGAGACGGTTGTCAATCGAACAGCAGGTGCGATGTGTTCGCCTTTTCATAATTGCATAATTAGATCTGGACCACCCTGTAGTTTTAAAAATCAAGGAGGAAATAAAGAATTTAGGGGTAATTATTGACTGTGACCTAAACTTTAGATCTTATATTAAACAGATTACGAGGACTGCATTTTTTCACTTTAGGAATATAGCAAAAGTTAAACCTTTTATAACTTTACAAGATGTTGAAAAGTTAAATCACATTTTTGTTTTAGTGGAATAGATTACTGCAATGCGCTCCTAACAGGACTACCAAAGAAAGACATCAATCACTTGCAATTAGTGCAGAATGCAGCAGCCAGAATCTTAACTAGATAAAGCAAATGTGAGCAAATCTAATCAGTTTTAGCATTGTTACAATGGTTATCTGTGTTATTCAGAATTGACTTTAAAATACTACTCATGGTTTATAAAGCCTTAAATAATCTTGCCCCGTCCTATATTTTGGAATGCCTGACCTGACACTCCAAGTCGTAACCTTAGCTCTTCTAATGGTGGTCTGCTTATAATTGCAAGAACCAAGCTTCAAAGAAGTGGTGAAGTGGCCTTTTGCTGTTATGCAACTAAAATCTAGAATGATTTACCAATTGAAATTTGCCAGGCTAATACATTTTAAAAAGCTGCTTAAACCCCATTATTTTAATTTGGCTTTTGTGTAGCTACATTTTAGTTGTATTCCTAATAGCCTACAATATGTGGGTATAGAATTATCATATTCTTCAATGATCCACATCTACTGCTCTACTATTCTCTGTTGTCTTTTGCGGTTCTTCTGTGGTGGCAATCTGTTCCACCACCACCACCTGATCAAAGCACCATGCAGCTCTCTGTATTGATGCGTGTGCCTCAGCTGTCCACGAGACCAACTTTATCAAATCCTATTATATAACACCTGGAAACAAAGAGGAATTAACTCAGAACATTTATGTTAGGTAGCATTCCCAGTGGGGGCTGGGTGGTCTTTTGACCTTGAAACCCTTGCATATTTATTTTTTTTTTTTTGGACAGCCTTACTGGAGTTTGTTTTGTTTTTTCTGTCCTCCAGGCCATCTGACCTAATCACCTGACTCTTTCACAGAGACTTACACATGACACTGTATATACGGACGCTACTCTTCTACTTATAGATATTTTATTCTGTTTTTAATGATTCTTTTTTTTCTGTTACTTATTCTTTAATTTCATTGCCTAATTTGTTTTTCTTTTCATATAACTTTCTCTTTGACATCTTGTGAAATACTTTGAGCTACAGTGTTTGTATGAAAATGTGCTATATAAATAAACGTTTCATTCTGTATCATTGTGGCTTAGTTCTATCGCATAATCGGTCTTTTTCATTGCCTCAGTATATTGTTATATTGTGCATACACACCATTCTAAACCAAGTGGATAATGCTGAGTGTTGATTGGTATTGTGAACTTAGCAATGACATGCAGGTTGCCTTAGCACTTTCCAAAATGTAAGGCTTTGATAAATAATCGAAAAAAATATCATTTGTATACACATTGCATGAGAAAAACATATGATTTAAGTACACAACAGCAGCCAGTTCTGGTTCATGCTCTGAATCAAATAAAGTCACAGTGGTTTGATGGCAGATGCATACGAAAATCAGATGATTACATAACATACTAACAGTTCTGCAGCTATGTCAGACACTAGTTTTTGCAGAGCATCATTGATTACAAACTACGAATGAACATAACCATTGATAAAACAGAATAGGAAAGACAAAAAGAGAAAAATATGCAGCCTGAAACTACATCAAGGTTATAGACAATTGGTGGTGCTCAAAATGTCAAAACTCTACTTATAATTGCTGTTTTGAGCTGGCAGGAAAAAGAGGAACACATCCTTTCCTCAAGAAAACAGTACCAGGAATTTCTGGAAAAAAATGAGTTCCAGCTTGTTGTCACAAACTTTTCTAAATCAAAAGTTTTTAATGGAACAGGTGATAGACTTGGTTCAGAAAATGTGCCAAGGTCATACCAAATGCTAGTCACAAATCATGGTTCAAAGGCAACAGTAGAGATTAAAAAGTCAGATCCAATCAAAACAAAAATTCTCTCACTATCACTAAAAATCGCTCTATCCTAATCGCATGCTTTCCAGTTAATATGTATACAAATATATAGAGAGAGTTGCAGTAATGACATCACTATAGCACATTCCAGAGGAATTCTGATTGCAATTGTCATGGCAACAAGTGACTGCAACAATGAAAAACAGTGTTGCCCCATAATAAAAAAAAATGTCTTCACGGTAAAACCTAACAACCTTTGAGGAGTATAAGAGCAAAATAAAAGTTAGCAACTGATTCCTCTGGGTAAAAAGTAGAATGGACATATATTTTGTCTAATCTACTCTATTTATACTGTATAAAATCCTAAGCCTAAGTGCAACAGTGACGTTTTTATGTCACATTTTTTCTGGCTTATTTTAAAACTTTCATATAATGTTTGGCATCATTCTTTTCAGAATTTAAGTTTAATGTGATGTTGTTAGATTTTCAGATTCTTATTCCATTTTTACATTATAAACTAAAAAATATCAAGAACTCAGGTCTTGCGAGAAGGGACTTTGTGCCAAAAGATTTAACCATGCTCGGGGCCGGAAATAAAACACAAAGAGTTGCACGAGCTGCAGATCAAATGGCATGGCAGCAGCAGCAATCCAGCAGCTGATCGAGCAAAGTGGAGGTAAAAAAAATATATATTTGTTTCCCATTGTATCACCGTTTAACAGGGGGTTTTGGAGGAGCGACCGCGTCTCTTTGGGATGTGTTCAGTCCCCCTGTTCACAACATAAGCGGCAGAGACGTGAAGTGGCTGGCGAGCAAAGCGAGCAGGGGGGTTGACGAGCAAAGCAAGCCAGGGGGAACCCCCTAGTTTATAAAAAATGTGTAGCTTCAAAGGTGGATGTACCTGGTAAGTTTTATGTTTATGTTTGACTGGTACCCCTTTGAGTACTATTTTAACCACAGGAACAGGCATATAATTTTTTAAATAATTGTTCACTTTACTACACAATTTCATGTGGCAAATAAATATAAAATTTTAATGGGAAAGAAATAAATTGAAAAATGCTAATCCTATCCTTCAATCTGCCCTTAAGGTTTCAGGAACTGAGAGCACAACTGAATAATTGGTGGGAATGCCAAACTAATGGGTACATCAGGTACGTAAAAACATAAGAAATGTGACATACGAGAGGAGACTATTCAATCGGTCAAGCTTTGTTTGTTTAGCAAATATCTAAGTTGAAAGGCTGTCAGGTTTTCTGCCTTAATTTATATTCAACAGTTTTAAAGGTATAACCTAACGTTTTATTGGCCTTTACCATTGTTTCTGCACAGACAATGAAAATGTTGTGTCAACATAAACTCCATAAACCTCTAATTTCTTTTCAGAGGTTGCCTCCTTTAAGACAGTGTCTCCCATCTTGTATTAATTTATCCTTTTTCCAATGTGCAGCACTTTTCTGCATTAAACTGCATTTTCCAAGTGTTCACCCAGTGTGTGGGTGGAGTTTTGAGAATCAATGGATAATGACTTTTGGATAAGGGAATGAGGTACATGGCCCAAGCAGTTCTCTACAAGAATTGACCTTAATTGGATGAACCACTTTCAGGAAAGCCTAAACCTGGTGGTTATGCCCCCCTCAGAGGTGGTAGTGAGGCTGAGGTTGCTGGTATGATTAAAAACATCTGATGTGGAAAGGCTACAGGAATAGGTGGAAGAACTGGATATCGTCGTAGTGTTTTGTTTTTATGGATCTTCAGTATTGCATAAAAGACAGGGACAGTGCCATAAGCCTGGGAAAAAACTGTAATGGTCCACCTTATTTTTTTCTATAAAGGGGGAAAAAAGGATGTGTTCTAATTACCAAGGGTAATTAATTGTCAGGCACACTTGGAAAGCAAATGTCAGGGTACTGGAATGTTCAACAGATGGATCCCTGAGTCATGAGGAACAATATGGATTCTGTTTTGGTCATTGAATGGTGCACCACCCAATTTTCCTAATTTTCTCCGAAACTTATAAAAGAACATTGGAATCTATAAATACAGAGTTCGAAGGCAGCTGCTGTTTGTTTGTGGCATTATGGCGTTAAGTCAAGTCTGTTCAATGTGGGCAGTAGACTCAGACAAAAGATCTTGTCTCCACTCCTGTTAATGATTTTCATGTACCAATTATCAAGGCACAATAGATGTCTGGTAAGCAACGTGGAGTAAAACCACAGTTTCTCAGGATTCAAAGGAGCCAGCTGATGTGGTTATAATGCCGTCTTGGCACCCCCCCCACTGAGCATGTACAGGCAGTGCCCAGTCAGAGACGTCTGAGGGGCAGGCTCAGACAATGCTGAAGCCAACATCTCTCTCAGCTGGTATAGAACATCTGGGAATTCCCCAGGAGGTGATAAAAGAAATTGTTACAGATGCAGAGGCCTAGTCAGCCTACCTACTGTATGTAGCCTATACATTACATACTACATTATTTAAATAACAGCAAATAACTTTTCTTATGGTAATAATTATTTTTAAGTCAAGTGGGCACAGTATTTATCCTTTAACTAGCTGTGTTACCTGGCTTCACCCAGGAAATGCCCTATGACAACAAGCCTTTTTATGTCCAAAATGAATTTTCCTTCTGAAAAACCAGCCATCACCACCACACAACATTCAAAAATGTAAAATGTAAGAAAATGTTAAACAAGGGAATGTTAAATTGAGGTTCTGCTGTATTAGGAAAACAAATTTTGCATGTGTATGTAAAAATTAAAGTACATGATAATATCTTAAATGATAGTAATGTAAGATTAAGAGGTTAATGTAAACACAACCTGATACTTCTGGTGTACTGGTATATAAAAGTATTAAATGTAGCAATAGTAATACATAGCAAACTCAGAAGTATTTTGATAGTAACAGACTGTTGCATGCTACTATTACATTCAGTTCGTGACCAGGGGGTTCCCATATTTGAGTAACGTATTGTTATAAAAGGTGCAAACATTTAAAAATGTTGCACAGCAAACATCTGCTTTTCAGCGTATATTCCTCATCAATATAATGAGCCATTATGTTCAAACATGTTTCCGTACTTCTACTCAACTACAAATAAGTCATGGTTGCATAAAGCACTGCTTCTTCCGTTGTGAAGAGGGGGGCTGAACACACCCCAAGGAGACGAGGTCGCTCCTCCAAAACCCCCTCTTAAACGGTGATACAATGGGAAACAAATACAGTTTATTTTACCTTCTCTTTGCTCGATCAGCTGCTGGCTTGCTGCTGCTGCTGTCATACATGATCTACATCTCACACAGCGCTTCAAATATTTAAAAGCCTGTACAGCAGCTGTCCTACTCGCTGTCTTTTATTTCAGGCCCCGGACATGGCTAAATTTCTTGGCACAAACTCTCATCTCGAAGGCAAACTCAGGTTTGTGGTACTTGCACATTGTATGTTCCCACTCAATTTGTGCCACAGCTGCACTCTAAATGTCTGCCTCGGACGAGGTATGACCTGTCCCAGGCCACTTAGATGACACCTCTGCAAGTTCATGAATATAGGAGCAGGTTATATGGGATCCAGGAAGGAAGAGGGCGTGCCCAGGAAGGCGTATAACAGAGGTGACATCATAGGCAGTAAAAGCATTAAGCAACAGTGCCAACCTGTGGTTCTGAGGAGAATTTCAATCAAGAGAGCCCTTCAGCTGTCCCCATAACTAACATGTGTGACTATAAATGAAATTAATTATTCTCTTTGTAATGACATGTCTTAATTATTTAAATATTAATGTTTAATGTAAAAGAGGACAAAGGAATACTGAACATCACACAGCTGTTAAATATGTTTGACCTATATATATACTGCTCAAAAAAATTAAAGAAACACTTTTTATTCAGAGTATAGCATCAAGTCAGTAAACCTACTGGGATATTGATATGGTCAGTTAAATTGCAGAGTGGGTTATTAATCAGTTTCAGCTGCTTTGGTGTTAATGAAATTAACAAGAGGTGCACTAGAGTGGCAACAATGAGATGACCCCCAAAACAGGAACGGTTTAACAGGTGGAGGCCACTGACATTTTTCCCTCCTCATCTTTTCTGACTGTTTTTTCACTAGTTTTGCATTTGGCTACGGTCAGTGTCACTACTGGTAGCATGAGGCTATACCTTACCAGGTAGTCCAACTTCTCCAGGATGGCACATCAATATGTGCCATTGTCAGAAGGTTTGTTGTGTCTCCCAGCACAGTCTCAACGGCATGGAGGAGATTCCAGGAGACAGGCAGTTACTCTAGGAGAGCTTTACATGCATGGCCGTAGAAGGTCCTTAACCCATCAGCAGGACTGGAATCCGTTCCTTTGGTCAAGGAGGAACAGGATGAGCACTGCCACAGCCCTACAAAATTACCTCCAGCAGGCCACTGGTGTGAATGTCTCTGACCAAACAATCAGAAACAGACTTCATGAGGGTGGCCTGATGGCCCAACGCCCTCTAGTGGGACCTTTGCTCACTGCCTGGCACCATGGAGCTTGATTGGCATTTGCCATAGAATACCAGAATTGGCAGGTCCACCACTGGAGCACTGTGCTTTTCACAGATGAGAGCAGGTTCACCCTAAGCACATGTGACAGACGTGAAAGGGTCTGGAGAAGCCGTGGAGAACATTATGCTGCTTGTAACATTGTTCAGCATGACTGGTTTGGTGGTGGGTAAGTGATGGTCTGGGGAGTCATATCCATGGAGCAACACATAGACTTCTATGGACTAGACAATGGCACCTTGACTGCAATTAGGTATCGGGATGAAATCCTTGGACCAATGTAGTGGGTCCTGGGTTCTTCCTAGTGCACGACAATGCCCGGCCTCATGTGGCGAGAGTATGCAGGCAGTTCCTGGAGAATGAAAGAATTGATACCATTGACTGGCCCCCACGCTTGCCTAACATCCAGCAGAACACCTCTGGGACATTATGTTTCGGTCTGTCCGATGCCACCAGGTTACACCTCAGACTGTCCAGGAGCTCAGTTGATGCCCTGATCCAGATCTGGGAGGAAATCCCCCAGGATACCATCTGTTATCTCATTTGCATGCCCTAACATTGTCAGGCATGCATACAAGCACATGGGGGTCATACGAACTACTGAGTATGATTTTGAGGTGCTGCAATGAAATTTGGGCAAAATGGACTAGCCTGCCGCATCATTTTTTCACTTTGATTTTCGGGGTGTCTTTGAATTCAGCCCTCTGTAGGTTGATAATTTTCATTTCCACCAAACGATGTGGCATCCTTTCGTTCCTATCACATTACCCAGTCAATATCAGTATAGATATTCAGCATGATTTTTTTTCCTGCTGAGATCTGATGCATTTTCAAAGTGTTCCTTTAATTTTTTTGAGCAGTAATACATGTAAAATTCTTTTTACTGAGCATCTACAGGGGACTGTGTATTTATTGTAGCCACAAACTGTCATTCACTTAATCTTCTGTTTTAATATTGTTCTATTCTTTATGTATTTAGTCCTGAACTTAACAAGCCACTTTGTAAAATGTTTCTTAAAAAGAGCTGTTTACTTAAATGATACTTCTGTTGAAAAAATTAAATTATTTTTCACCACATACTGTATGATAAATGTATAGACTTTAATTAGGACTAATGATGAATTCCAGTATGTGTTTTGTATTTGAATGGAGATCATACCAGAAGTCACAATGTAGCACTGCTCTTAATCTGAAATTGAGTAATATGTAAAATGTGCCAAGTGTTGGGGAAAGACAGTCTTGCCTAGCTTTTGACTGATTCCATAATTTGAGCATTTATTAGAGTTGTGAACATGCAATAAATTTTTCATGTAAATTGTTTTTTTTTCCCAAAACCCAAGTACAGTAAGCTCAGAGTACACATTTATGTTTTGGACTAGGGCCGGTTTGTGAATCACAAGCCCAACAAGTTTCACAGGTAATTTACTGTTATTATTATTATTATAGGAACAGGGTGCTAACTTAATTACTTGGTTCACATACAGTATATCTATGTTCTGTTCTCTATAATTTATTATAAGGTCTAGATGTTGTCATTACACACCCAATCCCCTATAATTTGCTTGTGCACACTTTAATATATCTAACAAAATTATTTAGGAATTGGAATTCTATGAAGCATATTTGGTTGAGGCAGTTGTTAGTGTCACACATTACACACATTTTCTAGGTAACAGAAAGCAGCAAGAAGTGAAGTATGGTGTAATTTTACTTTGCTAAAAACAGAACCAGTCATAAGAACACTAACACTTTGACAAATGAGAGGAGACCATTCAGTCCTTCAAGCTTGTTTGTTTTTACAATGTTCCAACAAAAGGAGAAAATAACACTGTTTATAATAACTACAGTAAGCCGTCTCAATATCTCATCTAGGAGCTAAACAATGTCAATATCAACATATACCCCTACCTCTTTTTCGGAAGTTGCTTCCTGCATGACAGTGTCTCCCATTTTGTATTTATAATTGACTTTTCTTTTGCCCACATGTAGTACTCAGCACTTTTCTACATTAAGCTGCATTTTCCAAATGTTTGCCCAATTCTCAAGAATATCCAGAATGTCAATATAAACTGATGTGCCCACACTTCTTCCTTTATTAAATAAAGTATGTTTTGCTTTTAAACAAAATTTTCATTTTTCAAAACTGATGTTATCCTTTTGGGAACGGCAGAGACTTTATAATGTTCTAACAAAAGGAGAAAATTACACTGTTTATAAGCAATTATCTGCTTGTTAAATCATAAAAAAGTTCCCCAGGCTATTTGAAAAATTGTACTTGACATACTTGTAATCTGCTGCACAATCAAGCATTCCAAACAATAATCAAGTAGATTGGCATTACGGTTCAACAGAAATGTTATGTCAAACATCGCTATTTGTTTCCATGTTTCATATGTAGAATTTTGAAGAGTTTACAGAATGTTTACTTTGAAAACAAATTTTTATTGAGATGTACAGATTTAATTTGCAGTGTGTCGTGTTTAGGATTTCAAACAAAGTGCTGCATTTAACCTGTATTGAATTATCAGTCAGAAAATGGATGGATGCATTCACTCTCTGTCTGCAGGATGCACTCAGACGTTTATCCATCTTTTAAAGGCAGATGGACAATTAGAGTTAGTGAAAGTTGCAACAGACTTAGCTGATCATGTTGCTCTTCCCACAAATGGAGGCTATGGATCTGCACTGGCAATCGGAAGGTTGCCGGTTTGAATCCCGTAAATGCCAAAAGGGACTCTGCTCTGTTGGGCCTTTGAGCAAGGCCCTTAACCTGCAATTGCTGAGTGCTTTGAGTAGTGAGAAAAACGCTATATAAATGCAGAGAATTATTATTAAAGAATTAAAAGTGTCAAGGAAGTCAAGCAAGAGGAATGAAAGCCCACAGGACATGAAAGGATCTACAAATGGAAGTCTGAAGAAATAGGTTGAGGTCTTTCAGTGTTGGCATCAACAAGGGCAAATTTGAATATCCATTTAATACAGGTTGTTATGTTAATTGTACCTACTTTATTGTGCTGTTCATAAAATGCAGGATCTTCTAAAGATTTTAAATATTTTTAAATATCCTTATTTTCCATCCCCAAATGTATGCTAACTTTATCAAGGAAGTTGGAGCTATCACCTTCAATCTAAACAGTTTATTAAAGATATTGCTGACCTATCAGTGTCCTAAAAATCATCTTGTTCTCTTTTTGAGTTGACTTCCTATAGCCACCAAAGGGTTTTTTGGCAACAAAAACTTATTCCTTGTTACATAGAAGCATATATGTATAATATTTTACTTGTTTCTTGTATTTATATTTGCATATAATTCAAAAAGCACCTATTCTCATCATCATATCTGTCCTCTGTCTGCGTGAAATTTAGCACACTTGTTCTTCATGGAAAATTGAAGTTTTATTTTCATTGACACAAATGTTTTGTTTTCGTTGAGATCTCACATAGCATAGAAGTTGGGAGCATGCACACCCACACACACCACACAAAAAACAATCTCAGGATCCCAGATTAGGACCCGAGCGCAGCTGTGCAACGGGTGACACCTCAGCACCACACTAGCTTGAATGGAGACACACAGTGTGAGGTTTGTTTACAGTGGCTGGAGTGTGAATCCTGCCTCCAACCCCTGAGTTTTGCCTGTAAGTTGGAGGACCTGCTTGCAGGTTAACGTCATACCCAGGACAGAACAATTGCAGGTTAAGGGCTCAAGGGCCCAAATGAAGTGGAATCGGTTCTGGCACTTATTGGATTCGAACCAGCAACCTTCTGATTGCCGGTGCAGATCCCTAGCCTAACAGAACACAAGCATGTGCTTTACAAATTTTTGAAATTTCATAAACTCTAATTGTAAAGTATTTAATTTCCTTTATTAACTTGTCTAACTGAAAATAGAGAAGCATTCTGTGTGAGGGGTTGCTTTGACTTTTATTTTTTATATTTTCAGGTTTTTCTTGATCGACAGCTACTTCTGACAGAAAGCACTTAAACCACCACAGAGTCACAAGCACAGCAGGGGCTTTTATCTGCTGCTAATAGAAGGAGCAATGACAGTGGCTTGTGTGAACCTCTGTCATACCAGCTCACCTCTCATGTTGCTTGAAGCCCCAGCTGGTAAATTGAATGGTTTTCGTGACCATAAAAGTAAAAAAGTAAGTAAATTAACTTATCTAGAAAAGAATGAAGGAAACATGACTTGGTGAC
The DNA here is from genome assembly GCA_026402145.1 of Polypterus bichir lapradei. Lineage (NCBI taxonomy): Eukaryota > Metazoa > Chordata > Cladistia > Polypteriformes > Polypteridae > Polypterus > Polypterus bichir. Next base: position 49,887,764 of record JANRMT010062791.1, on the reverse strand, counting down.
ATGTTATACATATAGCAAACAACTTCACAGCTGCCTAACCTTCCATATCATAATCATTCAATACTTCTCTGATTATATATTTAATCAGAAAAACACTAAAATCACCATGATGAAGCAGAAGCTTTGAAACCCTTTAAGAAGAGTCTGGATGAAATATTGGGGAACCTTAGCTATTACTTAATGAAATGAGCTTGACGAACAGAATTAATTTCTTTTGCTTGTCAGACTTCATATATTCTTATGATGTATCCAGCAATCTTAGTGTGAGACTTCAATACTTGTATGTCTTTGAAAAGCGTTATGTTAACCATAGACTGTGTATAATAACTGACAACATTAAGAAAGTGCCATCACCAACACAATGACCATAAAAATATAATGCACACATTTAGAGACTACTATAAGTCCTTATATTCTACTGAGTTTAAAGAAGACAAGACACAACCAAATACATTTCTGGATGCATTACAGATACCACAACTAGATACTCTTAGTGCAGAGGAATTAGATAAACCTCTGGCACTATTAGAATTACTAGATGCTATAAACTCAATTAAGAGTGGGAAAGCAGTAGGCCCAGAAGGATACCCTGCCGAATTTTATAAAAAATTGTCAATTAAGCTAGCTCCCTCTTTATTAGCAACATTTACAGAAGCTAGAGACAGTAAAATCCTGCCTCAAACTTTTCGCCAAGTATTAATTACTGTCTTTCCTAAGCAAAATAAGGACTTTTTACAATGTGCATCATACAGACCAATTTCACTTCTGAATAATGATGTTAAGATACTCTCCAAAGTCCAAGCTAGAAGGATTGAGAAAGTGCTTCCTTCGGTAATATCACGAGACCAAACTGGATTTATTAAATTAACACTTAGCTTCTTATCTTCAATGCCTGTCTAATGTAATATATTCACCTACAAAGTCTCAACAGAGATATTATTATCATTGGATGCAGAAAAAGTATTTGATATGGTTGAATGGAACAATCTTTTCACTACATTGGAGAAATCTGGGTTTGGCCCAAACATTTGTACATGGATCAAACTACTGTATACCAGTCCAGAAGCTTCATTTTGTCTTAACAACATTAATTCAGACTGCTTCAAACTAGAATGCAGTACTAAACAAGGATGCCCTTGTCACCACTGCTTTTCCTAATCGCCATTGAGCCATTGGTAGTTCACTGTCGAAATACTTATGAGATAAAGGGGATTATCAGAGAAGGACTTGAACAGAAAATGTCTCTATATTCAGATGATATGGTACTGTATATATCAGATCCACAAACTACTGTGCCTGCAGTCTTAACTTTATTAATAGAATTTCAAAAGATTTCTGGTCTCAGAATTAATTTAAATAAAAGTTTGCTCTTTCCAGTGAATTCTCAAGCACACAATATTAAATTGGACACCTTCCCTTTTATCATCACAGATCAGCTTAAATACCTAGGGGTAAAGATCACAAGTAAACATAAAGCTCTTTATCAACAAAACTGCTTGCTGTCTATATGGAAAAAATTAAGCAAGGCTTGCATAGATGGTCTATCCTTCATCTCACTTTAGCTGAAAGAATTAATATTGTTCCTAATCTTCTTTTTCTATTTTAAAACATTCCAATATACATCAATAAATCATTTTTTAATAAATTAGATTCAACCATAACCTAATTTATTTGGAAATCAACATATTTTAAGATAGAAAAGCTTTTTATCTGTGGCATCTCTGCATGAGAACCATCTGTTTCCACCCTCTCAAATGTATGCAGTTTTTAATGTCTGGAAAACATCTGGGATTAAATCATTTAGAGATCTGTACATAGACATGTCTTTGCATCCTACAAACAATTACACTCCAAATTTAACTTTTCAGCAACACATTTCTTTCACTACTTTCAAATTAGAAACTTTGTTAAACAGAATCTACTCAATTTTCCTCACCTCCCACCTCCCTCTATTCCAGAAAAAATATTGATCAGTTTTGAGGACTCAGACAGCATTTCCGTAATATACAAAAATATTTTAAAGTCCCTCCCTTACAAAGATCCCAGAGTACAGTAGGAAAAGGATCTCTCACTCAACATCTCAGAAAAGGAGTGGAAGGTAGCAATGCACAGAATTCACTCGAGCTCCACATGCGCAAAGCATACAATTATTCAATTTAAAATTATATATTGAGTGCATCTGTCTCATATAAAATTGTCCAAAATGTTTCCAGGGCAAGATCCAACCCGCGAACATTGCAATCAAGTTCCAGCCTCACTGGGTCACATGTTTTGGGCCTGCACCAAATTAACATCATTCTGGACCTAAATTTTTAAATGCTTTTCAGACAGCCTTGTGTCTCACAATCCCTCCTAATCCACTAACAGTTGTGTTTGTCCTTCTCCACTTTAAGCCCATCTGGAAGTACACCAAACAAACTGTAATTGCCTTTACTAAACTATTGGCACATGGACTCATCTTGCTAAACTGGAAGAATCGTAACTCACCTATTCTAAGTCAGTGGGTAACTTATGTTATATTATCTGAAATTGGAAAAAATCTAATTCTCACTTAGAGGATCTGTACAAAACATTTTCAAAACCTGGTAGGATCTAATCAATAATATTTTAGAATAAGCATTTAAATTGGGGAAGCAGATTCTTTCTCCTCTTTTTTATTCTATTTATTTTATTCATTTATCTGTTAACTTGTTTTTACTCGATTAAAGTGTTACTCTGTTGCCCCAGCTCTCTTTCTCATGGGTGGGGGTTGATTTGTTTTGAAACTAGTTTTGTTAAACTTGACTTACTTGTATGGAATGTTATTTGATTTTAATAAAATGCTTAAAAAAGTGCCATTTTTACATCATTTGAGTTTAAATCAACTGCCTATGAAAACTGTTTGAGATAGCATAGGCTTATTTGGGCTCCATTTTTAACTAAATGAAATGTAAAATGCTAATTAAAAACATGAATTCTACTAACACATGTAATTATATTCTACCATCACTGTTATTTTTGAATATGGCTTGCTGTTGCAATATTTCATGAGCAAAAATGTTATAACTGACTTTTTGAATAATTAATTGATTGATACATACAAATCTTCCAGCTTCACTTCAAATATAGTTACCTAAGTGTCCAAAAACACATGAATATTACACCACAAGTACATTTTCCGACATTTTTGAATTTGCCAAATAGAATCCACTTCAGGATGAAGCAGATTTGGAAAATGGATGGATGGAATTCAACCCAATAACAAGTAAAATTTAGTAATTCTAGCCTGCATCACGTATGGTTACCAGTAAAATGAGGAAAATATGGGGAATAAAGAGGATAATAGTAGGCCCCAGCAGCTGACACATTCTGTTTCTACTTTGGAAGAGAAGAAGCAGCTATATTTACAAGGGACAACTGTTATTTGTGAGCATCATTGTGTTTGAACATCTTGAATTGCAAGAAAATGTTCCAATGCAATGCTATTGACAAACAATTTGCCAGTCTTCCAAAGAAAAAAATGTGCAGCCTTAAACTGCTTATTCAGTTTAAACGGATATGCCATGTGTGAACAGTTGTTGCAACATGTGCCTCAAATACCAAGAGATTCACAATGTTATCTGTGAAATTCTGACAGAATGGATCAAATTGAAATTGAATTATCTGAAATATCATATTAATCATAAAACCCATGTAAATGCTGTTATGGTTTGACTGGGACTTGGTCCCAGCGTTTATTTTTTTTTTTCCTGTTTATTTTGCTGTTTATTTATAAGTCCTTTTGTATGCTATGTTATTTTATATGTTTCTGTTTTCTTTTTTTAATTGTATTGTACTTCAACTAGTATTTTCTTATTTATTAATTTTGCTTCATCTTCTTAGCTTGTTTATCTTCTTTGTTGTCTTTATGTTAAACCTAAAGGGTCAGGGCCTCAGAACACTGCAGCTGAGGGACTGACCTCCGCTCTATATAAATAATATACATATCATTTGTACTGAGGAAATAGTTTTCATTCTTGTTTTGATTGGCTCTCGATTTACCTTTTCTTCTAAGTTCTTGTTTTCAGTTTTCTGGAGTTTTGACTTCTAGATATTATTTGAAGGTTTTGCTCTTTGGATTTCTGGACTTGGTTGTGGTTATTTTTAGATTTGCTTTTTTAAGGCTACATTCTGCTTCTTTCCCTTTTTTGAATCGTTTTATTAAATAAACTATTCTTAAAAGATTACTATTTGTGTTCTTGTATGCCAGGGATTTATCAGTTCCCCTCTCCCTTTTTGGTTTCATAAGCTTTGCTTCCTTTTTTTGGCATGTACAAACTGAAAACCTGATTTTTGTGTGCTGGTGTGGCCTGCATTAAGTTATTAGGCCCACTTAATAACTGAGGCTTAGTTTTCAAGGGTGAAGCCTTTCTGAGTTTTGTGTGAGCCTGGCATTCACAACAGACTTTGTCACCAAGCTTTAAAGTCAGAACTGAACACTTTTGAAAAATCACCTGAAAGTCAAAACCACCAGAAAAAAATTGTAGAGCAGAATAAATCAACTGCAACTGAGATAAAGGTTTTAATTAATAATGTCATGCTAAGTGTCAAGCTAAATGTATCTGTTGGAAATCTGTGATCACTTAAGTAATATACACTAAAATTTCAGATACCTGGAGTAGTGAAAAATGCACATTTGAATTAATGAAAAACATAAATCTGCACACTTACAGTTGACAAAAATACATATTTCATTTTTCAAAAATGTTGATTATATAAATTAAATTTAGGAGCTAGTGATCCTGCACACACACCACTGTGTTTGCTGAAATTGTTAAGATAGAGGCTTTTAAAAGTCAAGTTAGCAGCTTAACTTTTGTATTAATCTATTCCTCATCTGATAAAACAACACTATGTAGCACGCCATGAGGATTTACAGTATGTAGGTATTGATGATGCCTGAGGATAGATTCCATTTACAAAGAATACTGAAGCACTTACATCCACATAATATTTTTGAATATCTGTTGTGAAAAATGTGAAATTGCTAGGGCAGCAGAATGTGAAATTATATCATTTAAACATCTGAACATGGCCAGATAGCTGTCTAGGCAATTAACACTAAGTACACTGGTAGAATATTACAGAGTAGAAGAATAGAGCAGAGAAGACAGAAGTAGATGAAGATAATGATCATGTGTATAAATGCTTCCTTGACAAATTAAATGAAGCAGAAACTTTTGTAGCTTTGGGTATTATTAGTGATGTTCTATTGACTCAGCAGAACTTACCAAAATGTTTGAAAGAAGTTCCTTGGCTACAGTGGAAGAATTTCATTTCAGGTATTTTCGTGAAAGAGTTTATTTCAGTGAAACTGTAGATGAATTCCCTCCTCTTTAAATGCTCCTGTTATCATAGCTTCAGTTCTACTGTTTATTAGACAGACCTGTGATGCTGTGGATAAAAGATTTCCAGACAATTAATTACCATGACTGGCCTGTGTTTGATAAAGACTGTTTTGCAGGTTTACCCACTGTTGATGGTTTTGTCTTTAAATATGAACAGCTTACTAAATTGGCTAAACAATACAGCAGTTTATTTAACAAAGGTTAATTAGTTATTACAGAACAAAGCCATATCTCGAAGTTCTTTGTGTACAATGCAATAAACCCACCAGTCAATCAAAAACAATATTGGTATTTTTACATATCCAAAGGTGTGTTCTTTCAAATAAATCATAAGTTTCCATGTTTTCCTTATTACAATATATGATCTGCATATGTATACTGAGTAGTGTGTCACAGACTGAGTTAATCTGCTTTTATCAAATATCCCTCCTACATCGAGCCGTATACAGTGCAAGGCTCATTACCATTGATAGTTGAGGTTCTGACCATTCTATTGATGTATAGTTGTCTATGATTATTCATTTGTACTGTATGTCACAGCTGTGCGTAAACAACAATACATATAATACCTATGTAACAGCTCATCTTTATGCACCGTTACACATCATTATGCACAAAGCCAGATTCTGAGCAATTTTTTGAATTTGTTGAGAACAAAACATTTGATGAAGGAGGTTATGCTTGATTTGTAAGTACTGCTTAGTATAATTGTGAAGCATAGCAGCAGGCAGTTTTACATTTCAAATTTTGTATCTAACAGAGGGTGCTCGCTCCCTGGAATTATATTTTTTATTGATGCAGAACAGAGTGCAGCCATACACATCCCTTTAGTAACCATGGTGGAAGAAAATCAGACAAGATCATGGTACAAAATCATACTGTATGTATTTAGCTTGCTTTAAAATGTAACTTCAGCCCCAAAGAATACAATGCATAATTCATTTGTGCATACATATCCAGGCAGGAGAGAAGCCAGTGGAACATACTGTCAGTCTTCAATGGGGGATGATGACAACTATATGACTCGGGTCCAGCAAGGTTGGGGAACAGCATTTGGTAGGCTTCTGACTTCATGATGGATCCTCTTCATTGTAAACACATATTTGCCTGGTATGGACAAGTTCCAACAGAGCCGTCCATGTTATATTTGGACTATGCCCAAATAATACCTTTCTCTGTTCTCACAGCTTCTGCAGACAGAAACCGTTAGTCACTCTAGCCATATATTGATTCAGCAAACCTCGCCATTTTAAAATAGCCTGCCTGGATTGTTTTTCACATGTTTCGGTCCATTTTCCTAGCCAGTGTGTGTGTGTCTTTCAGTAAAGGAATAATCTTTTATAAAGTAATGTGTTTGTAATAAACCTCACAGATCACAGTGTCACACACTTAAAACCTTTGCCTACAAGTGTCATAGGTTCAATTATCCTACCTGGAACCTGTCTTCTGCAAGTTCTCCCTATTTTAGTTTATTGACTGGTGCTCTTCCAGGTTCAGCTTATACCACAGGCAATGTTTCTTCATGTAGCGTTGAGTAATTGTTATGCTGTACATATGCCTCTTGAACGTTTAATGTAGTGGTCGCCAACCCGTCGATCGCGATCGACTGGTAGATCTTTATCACTGTCCCGGTAGCTCCCGAAAATAAAAACGTTTTCAGTTTTGCAAGCATCTGTATCTCTTAATCCAACTGCTTTATTTTCAATGAAGTGACCAATCAGATAAAAGAAGAGCACCCGTAAATTAACTGTCGCAAACGTCAATATGGATCTCCATGGTGATAGCCCGCGCGAGGTAACATACTACAAACTAGAATGGCGGAGGCTCCACGAAAGAAGGCAAAAACATACAATTTTCATCCAGAACGGGAACAGGAATTTCTGTTTACCTTGGTAAAAGAGAAGTGTGTATGTATGTTGTGCCACCAAAAACAAGCATTATGTAAAAGAGGGAATCTGGAGCGGCATCACAATACCAACCACCCGAAATTTAAAGACCGCTACCCGCAAAAGAGTGCGATTCGTGCACGGAAAGTTGACCAGCTGAGATCTGAGTTGAAGGCCCAGCAATCACTTTTTACAAAATCTGCTGATCAAAATAAGGCTGCTACTGAAGCATCATTTCGTGTAAGTTACTTTCTGGCTAAAAACAAAAAGCCTTTTACGGATGGCGAATTATTCAAGGAAGCCATGGCCATTACTGCAGAGACTATTTTCAAGGATTTCAAAAACAAAGACGACATAAAAGCCTCACTCCGTGCTGTGTCTCTCGGCCCTGCATCAGTGGCAAGGAGGGTCGAGTCACTGTCAGAGGACGTGGATCGACAGGTGTTAAAGGACTTGTCACTCTGTGAATATTTTTCACTGCAGTTCGACGAATCTCTGGATGCAGTGGACACAGCTCAGCTTGTTGTTTTTGTCAGAATGGCTTTCCAGGATTCTACAAAAGAGGACTTCCTCACTCTTTTGCACTTAAAGGAGAGAACGCGAGGTGAGGATATTTACACTGAGTTTAAAAAATATGTAAGCGAAAATGATATCCCCATTCATAAACTGGTAGCAATTACCACCGACGGAGCACCGGTGATGCGTGGCGTGCGCCTGGGTTTTATAGCACTGTGCCGTAATGACCCTGATTTTCCCGAGTTCAAGAATTATCATTGTGTCATTCATCAGCAGGCCTTATCAGGGAAAGTCGTAGATTTTTCACACGTAATGTCATTGGTGGTCAAACTGATAAACTCGATACGAGCAAAACCACTTCAGCGTCGCTTATTCAAGGCGTTACTGGATGAGCTCGATGCCGCGTATGGAGACCTACTACTTCATGCTGATGTGCGGTGGTTGAGCCGCGGGAAAGTGCTCCAGCGGTTTGTTGACTTACTGCCTGAGATAAAGACATTTTTATCTGCAAGAAACGAGGAGCACAAGGAACTGTCAGATGATGCGTGGCTGTGTGACCTGGGGTTTCTGACAGACTTGACCGCAAAGCTGAATACACTCAATAACGAGCTCCAGGGAAAAGACCGACACCTGCCACACATGATCAGCGCAGTGAATGCTTTTAAGTCTAAGCTTGGTGTTTGGATCACACATCTTAAAAACGGGAGGCTAACACACTTTCCCAACCTGGAAAAAATGTCACAGAGCATTAAAGACAAGGACGTTTTTCACCCAGAGAAATACTGTGCTCACCTGGACAAAGTTGCAACAGAGTTCAATATGCATTTTGGTGAGTTAAACGAAATGGAATGCATTGCTGCATTTGTCTCAAACCCATTCATGCTCATTGATATAGAACAGGTTGCAGCCAAATTCCAGCAAGTATTTTCTTTGTCAAGTGGAGTTGACATGGAGATGGTTGATTTGCAAAATGACATTGAGCTGAAAGCCAGATCAAGGGACAGTGACTTTTGAGGACTTGTCAACAGAGAAAAGTTTCCGCTCCTCACTGCATGTGCACTAAAAGTGAGTGCCTATTTTGGATCAACTTACCTCTGTGAAATGGCATTTTCACAGATGAAAATAATCAAATCAAAATACAGGAGCCGCCTTACTGACAGACACCTCACAGACTGCCTCAAACTGGCTATCTCTAGCTATGAGCCAGACTTCAGAGGACTCACAGAGAGTATTCAGTCACAGCCATCACACTGACTTGAGTGAGTAACATTACTTCAGCAGTTTTGCCTTCTGGTGGCATTGAGAAAAGTGATGTTGCATATGATGGGACATAACTGCACTTAGCTTAATTTGAGATTGTTGATAATTTTGTTGATAAAACAGTTCATTTATAAAATGTTAAGGGTAGGTAGTACCGTCAGAAACTTCAGTGAATAAGCACTTTACTGCTGACAATGGCATTTTTCTTGAGTTCAGTGCCACTTCATATGATCTGATTATATGATGGTTGCTTCCGAGTTAAGTAAAAAAAGAAAAAGAAAAGAACATTTAATGTATATTAAATTCAAATACAATTCAAATACTAAATAAAAGGCCTCAAGTTGGAAGTACAATCTGGGCTGTCTTTTTCTATCTATTCTTCGATAGGTAGATCTTGCCTTTCATTAAGGCCGAGGTCAGGGATCTTCGGCTTGAAAAGGTTGGTGACCACTAGTTTAATGCAAGGATACCAATGTGTATTAGCGGCGGGAGGAAAAGTAAAAGGGATATTGTTTTGCTGATGTGGTCATCTTGCTTGCGCAACAGTTTCTCACTTTTCTCTGCGGTTTTACTTTGACAACAGAGTCGCTTTCTACTTCCAACTTGTTAACTTGGGGCCGCCTTGCCAGCTCTCTGAGCTTCATGCTTTAGTAGCCTCACACTTCCAGGCCAGACAGACAGACAGAAAGACACACCCACACACACACACTTCCATGTGTAGATGTCTGTTTCCTTGGAAGTGTAGCCCTTACCTTGACTCCACCTCTCACTTCCGGGCCAGACAGACACACACACTTCCATGTGTAGACATTTCTTTGCAAGACAACTGAAGGAATTGTGCAGCCATCCAATATTACAGCCTTCCTTTCCCAGAAAGCATGACTTGCTGTTACAGCTAGTATATATTAATGATATTACAGTAAACTGAGAAGCACCATGTCAGTACACTGCTTTTTGACTTATAGAATTAAATTGTCATCTGGTGGAGTTCAATATGTACCATTTCTTAGTCTTTGTTACTGCTAAAATATTTACTTTAAAAACAGTAAACTCTATGTTTCCTGTAGTAATATTTAATTAGAGTTGAAGATTATCTTCACTGAAGCACAGATCAAAAATTAAGGCTATTTAGGGCCACAATAAAGTATACTAGTTAAGTGAAATGCTAAAAATGGGAGCAAAAATATAAAAGCCTACAGAACATTGACAAAACAACAACTGAAAGTGAAAGACCTTAAGATGTTAAGCACATGTCTGCTGTGTGATAACTCTTCATAATCAATAATTTGCAATCCCCTCGGGTATAATACTTAGAAAAAAAAATTGTACTAACATTTTTCCATGTTGCCCTGCAGCTCCGAATGTACAGTGGACTCAGGCTGTATTCAGACCCCTTCACATTTTTCACATTTTGAAAAAATTGATTTTCCCCTCATCAAGTAGCATTCAAAACCCCAGAACGACAAAGCAAAAACAGGATTTTAGAAATGTTTGCAAATTTGTTAAAAATAAAAACCTGAAATATCACATTGACACAAGTATTCATACTTAGTTGGAGCACCTTTGGCTGAATATACAGCCCGGAATCTTCTTGTGTATGATGTGAAAAGCTTTGCACACTTGCATTTAGGGATTTTTTGCCATTCTTCTCTACAGATCCTCTAAGCTCTATCAGTTTGGATTGAAATAGTAAGTGTACAGCTATACTCCAGAGATTTTCAATTGGGATCAAGTCGAGGGTCTGGCTCAGCTACTGAAGGACAATCCCAGAGATGTCCCTAAGCCACTACTGTTGTTGTTTTTTCTTTATGCTTAGGGGGCATTGTCCTGTTGGAATCACTTAGGAGCAGATGTTTATTAAGGACATCTCTGAACTTTGAACTTTTTCTTAACATTCTGCCACCACCATGCTTCACTGTTGGAACAGTATTCCACATGTGATGAGCGATGTTTTGTTCACTCCAGACATGATACTACTCTTGTTTCTAACAGTCTGAGAGTCTTTTAGGTGCCTCTTTGTAAACTCTAAGTGGGCTTTCATGTGTCTTTTAATGAAAAAAGGTTTCTGTCTGGACACTCTCTCATACAGCCTGGATCAGTGAAGTGTCAGAGTGATGGTTTTCCTTCTGGAAGTTTCTATCTCCACACAGGTTTTCTGGAGCTCAGCCAGAATGACCCTCAGTTTATTAGTCATCTCTCTTAACATTGCCTTTCTCTCACTGTTGCTCAGTTTAGTCGGGTGGTCAGCTCTAGGAAAAATTGTGGTTGTTCCATACTTCTTGCATTTAAGAATTATCAAGGCAACTGAGCTATTGGGAACCTTCAATGCTGCAGGAATTTTTGTAGCCTTTTCCAAATCTGTGCCTCAACACAGTCCAGCCTATAAGCTCTACAGGCAGCTCCTTCAACCTCATGACTTGGGTTTTCCTTTGATCCACATTGTTATGTAAACATAACTGTGGGATCTTATTTAGACAGGTGTGTGCCATGAAAAATCAATTGAATTGACCACAGATGGACTCCAAACAAGGTGTAGAAATATCTCAACGATAACCAAGAGATTGGGATGCACCTGCACCGAATGTCAGCTGTCATAGATAAGGGTCTGAATACTTACATTAATATGATATTTTAGTTTTTTAGTGTTGTGAGATTTTGGAGGTCTTTTGAGACCCTTTCCAATGGGGCTGCACGCCGAAACACGATTGCCGAGTCTGTTGAGGGTTGCTTGTCCATCGCCAAGGCAACCACAGGTTCTCGGCACCACTGAGGCAACTGCAAGTTCACAGACTCTCCGCGTAACATGTGTGTCAACCGATGGGTGATGCAGGGAACATAACCTAGTCACTGACCCCATCCCTGCTTGTTTGCTGTGTCTGCGTGTATTGAAGTTCTAACTCCCGTTCGAATAAATACCCGGACTCTTCCTGTTTTGATTGGAATAAAGTTGGTTTTCTTGTAGTCTTTGAACTCAGCATCTTCTCTAGGGTGCAGGATAATGGCTCATGTGTAACAGTGTGAATGTGTCCCCATGACCATAAAGTAATAAATAATTTTTTTTTTTTACAAAAAAGCAAGTATTTCTCTTTCATGTTTATTCTGTTTTTGGAACATTTCTGTAATACCTTAAACTAAACTGAACAATCTGTATACTAACATAGGAACACTGCCAGTTGCAGAGCCAACAGGAGGGTAGGGGTTGCTTGCCCTAGGCCCCATCTTAATCTGGGGGGGCACAAATATGACAAAAAGTGCATTTAACAACATTCTAGTATATGCTAATATATATATATTGTAACATTCCTGGTCCAGATCTAAGAGGGACATGTTGTTATGTTGGCCAAGGAGAAGCCTGTTATAAAATATGCTCTTGAGAATGTGGAAAGAGATGTTGCAGACACAGCACATTGAGAGAAGAAATTTGGATGAATCCCCTCACTGCTAAAGTCCATCAGCCAAGGTATGTCATCAATGGCAAGCCACGGGTTTGGATCCTGGATTTGGGTCAGCTCATGGAGCCAGGGTAAAGTGTAGCAGACAGACTGGCTCTGACCCCAGCTGAGCGAAGTGAGATGAGCACACATGTGTGGTCACAAGACAAAACAGATGAGATTGCATTGAGGAAAATTATTTAAATTAACTTTATCATCAAACTGCCATTACAGGGCACATCCACCATGTTGCGATGAGGCAAGTTAGAATCACCAGTTAATCTAACTAACCCTTCTTTTTAATGTGAGATGGAGCCACAGCACCTGGAGAAACCTTCATGCACAAATGGAAAATGAAAGCTTACCACAGGTGGCAATAAGGCCAGGTTTGAAAACCGGCTAGGTTTGATGTTAGTCAACAATGGTACCTGTGGGATAATTTGTGTATAATACTGTTAAGTGTTAGGGGGTAATGTAGGCTGCGGGAGAAGGAATGCTGGAGGGGAACCGGAAGGGAAGGAGGAGGAGCAATGACAGGGAGAAGGAAGTGCATTGGTCTGTAAGACGCTATCTTTGTTAAATAAAAGTGATCAAGTTCTCACAACAGAGTCAAATTCACTTGTAAAACACGTCATGGTGTCAGAAGTGGTCTGGCTGTGGTGAACAAGTCTCCAGTACTAAAAATTTCTCTCGACCAAACAAGCATTGGAGAATCCGCAAGAAAAGATTGGTAATCAGCGCTTGTAGGGGGCAAAATGGATACCGCCGGTGCCAGTGCACGCCAACAAATCACACAAGCTTCAGGGCCGTCCACAACATTTAGTATTCAGCCACCAGAGCCTTTTGATTTTTTCCAAATCCCAGGAGTGGCCGAAATGGGTACAGCATTTTGAAAGGTTTCGCCAGGCAAGCAACCTGCATGCGCCCCCCGAAGAGAATCAGGTGAACGCGCTTATTTTCTATATAGGTGATGAAGTGGATGATGTTTTAAGGAGCTTGATTTTAAGTGAGCAACAGATAAAAGAGTATGCGAATGTTAGGAATGGCTTTGATGACTTTTTTATTATTAAAAGAAACGTCATTTATGAACACGCAAGGTTCAATATGCGGAAACAGGGCGAGACCGAAATAGTTGATTCTTTTGTCACTGCCCTATATGCCTTAGCAGAGCATTGAAATTATGGGCCGCTGCACGACAAACCTATACGCGACAGGCTTGTTGTTGGATTTTTAGATTTAAGTCTCTCAGAGCATATGCAGCTCGATACAGACTTAACATTAGATAAAGCAATTAGAATGGCAAGGCAATCAGAAGAAGTTAAACGTCAGCAGAGTACTTTGCGTAGTGACTGTAATATTGTAACAAAAGGTGCCTGCTCTGTGGACAGAGTTTTTAAGGGCAGCATCCCCCATAATAAAAGGAAAGTATACCAAGTTCAAACACAACAAAAGTGTAGCAGAAAGCAGCAGTTGCCCTAAATGTGGAAGATACCCCTCACATCCAATACAACAGTGCCCAGCATGGCATTACTTTGGAGACCCTAAAGAGACAATATCCAAAATTGTGCAGTGGTTTAGACATCGTACAACAGCCGTATGCTATTAAACTAAAGCCAGGTGCAGTGCCCTTTTCCCTAAAGACACCAAGACGTATTCTACTCCCTCTGATGCATAAAGTCAAAGAGGAGCTCCAACAGATGGAAAGCATCTGTAATTAGCAGAGTGGAGGAGCCAACTGACTGGTGTGCAGACATTGTGGTAGTCCCAAAAAAAAGGTAAAGTGAGATTATGCGTTGATGTCACCAAGTTAAAACAATCAGTGTGCAGAGAAAAGTATATACTGCACTCTGTGGAACAGACTCTTGGCATGTTAGCAGGTGCAAAGCTTTTTAGCAAGCTTGATGCCAATATTGGGTTTTGGCAAATCCCCCTCACTAAAGAGTTGGCTAAATTTACAACATTCATAACCCCTTTTGGGAGGTATTATTTCAATCACCTTCCACTTGGCATTGCTTATGCACCCGAACATTTTCAAAGTCGCATGGTCTCGGATGTCACAGAAGGACTGGAGGGAGTCACCTGTCAAATGGATGATGTGCTTATTTGGGGGGAGATGCAAGACTGCACACACTATTAAAAAAAAATCCAGGAAGCAGGTATCACTTTGAATATTGAAAAATGCAGTTTGTATAAAAAAGGTGCAGTTTTTAGGTCACATTATCTCTGCCGATGGGATTAAATCAGACCCACGAAAATCAAATGCTATACTTAAAATGCAAGAGCCTTCTAATGTTAGTGAGCTAAGGAGTTTTTTGGGCATGGTAAATCAGTTTGGAAAATGTATTCCACACTTAGCAGAAAAAGACAAACCACTGAGAGACCTGCTTTCTAAGAAAAATCACTAGGTTTGGGGATTAGACCAAGTCAAAGCTTTTGAAACTCTCAAGGAGGTGCTTGGGTTAGGAGCAGTCCTTCTGCAGAGGTGGGCAGAGGAGTGGAAGCCTGTGGCATACGCATCACGCTCACTCTCACAAACGGAGCAACGATATGCACAGGTGGAGAAAGAAGCACTGGGCCTGATATGGGCATGCGAGAGATTCAGAGACTATATAATTGGGAAACACATCATGATGGAAACTAGTCATAAGCCTCTGCTCAGCCTTCTTGGAACTCAAGCATTGGATGCACTGCCACCAAGAATTCAGCGCTTCAGGATGAGATTGATGAGGTACTCTTATTCAATTGCTCATGTACCAGGGAAAAGTCTGTGGATTGCAGATGCTCTCTCACGTGCACCAGTCAGACGGGAAACAAATCATGAAGAAGGTGAATTCATGGAAAGCACCAATATTTATATTGATGCTATTATAAAACATCTTCCATCCAACACTGCCTACATTGAAAGCCTAAGGGAGCATCCTGTTATGTCAATGTGTATAGAGGGATGGCCAGACAGATCAAAATGTACTGGGCCTTTAAGTCAGTACTGGGCTCATAGTGCTTTCCTTACTGTTCAGGATGGATTGTTGTTAAAAGGGACTAGGCTGGTCATACTTTCCACATTAAGGAATGATGTGCTGTTTAAGATCCATGAGGGACATCAAGGTGTGGCAAAGTGCCAAGAACATGCCCGTCCGTGAGGCGGCCTGGCCTCAGCCATCAACTCAATGAGTTTGTACAGAATTGTAGGACATGCATAAAAGAAAGAACAAATCACACCGAACTATTAATACCAGCCAACTACCAAAGCAAACCTTGGCAAAGACTTGGTGCTGATTTATTTTCACTAAAAGGCCAAAACTACCTACTACTAGTGGACTATCATTCTAGGTATGTAGAGATTGCTCACCTGAGTGCCCTAAAATCTACCAATGTCATAATTCATTTGAAGTCTTTTTCAGAAACATACGGATTTAATCACATGACTAGTAGCCCAAACTTTCCTCGAAGTAATGGTGAAGCAGAGCAAGCAGTACGAACCATTAAAAATCTACTGCAGAAAGCTAGTGATCCATATTTAGCACTGCTTTCCTACAGATCTACACCTCTACACAATGGGTACAGCCCTGCTCAGCTGCTTATGGGAAGACGACTCTGTGCTATTGTGCCTATACTCCCGCAATTGCTGAACCACTCAGTTCCTGATGCAGTCGCAGTTGCTTTGCGGGAAAGGGAAAAGAGGATAGCAAATATGCAGATCTTTAACAAAAAACACAATGTCAGAAACCTCAGTAAGTTGCCAGTTGGAAGTGATGTCTGGGTGACTGACTCTAACTTACATGGAACAGTTGTTCAAGAACATCCAACCCCCTGATCATACTTGGTTGATGTGCCTCATGCAACAATACGCCGCAACCGTTGTCACCTGATCCCCATGCAGCCACCTACTGCAGAAAACAAGGATGTCACTCAAGAACAAATAGAGGTGCTAACACCTTTGCCTTCCACTGCATCACCATGTTTCATTAAACCAGCCCTCAACACCAAGAACCAGATGTGGGAGAGGAAACTGGACTTATAAGGACAAAGAAAAGAAGTGAAAATTTTTCTAAACTGAAATTATTTAATTGATGTTAAATATTGTTTAAGGAAAAGTGTTTCTTCTAAGAAGGGGAGATGTGGGATAATTTGTGTATAATACTGTTAAGTGTTAGAGTGTAATGTAGGCTGCAGGTGTAGGTATGCTGGAGAGGAACCTGAAGGGAAGGAGAGGGAGGAGCAATGATGGGGAGGAGGAAGTGCATTGGTCTGTAAGATGAACTCACTTATATAACATTACAGTACCCACCAAATCATCATGGCACCCAGTGCTTAGAGTACTATTCTGTTTCTTTAGGTATTACTAGTAAATTATGGTTCATTGTCACATCTTGGTTTCATAAATTAAAGCAAAGGTGACTTTCATACAAGGGATGACTTGTTCCCTTGGACTACGCAGGAACTTTGTTAATTTTAAGTAATGGAAGTATAGTTTGATATTAACAAACAGCTTTGAACTGATGAGATCAAATATGAATATCCTTCTGCATCCACAGTTTTGGACAGTAAGATTTGATTTACCTCTGTGCCTTTCCCACCTCTCGAAAGAATCTATATAGCAGGAATTGTATTTTTATAATCATATGAAAGTCTACCATATCAATGTCTTCTTTCCTTCTGTCTCTCTTTTCAGTTTGACAAGCCTTGTTATCCATGATGAATGTAATGTAGTGTATAATACTTCATTTGATTCAGAGATCATTAACAGTTATCAGTTGTGATTAGTTCTTTTTCAGTCTTTCCATACATTTATCCATGCACTAATGAACCCAATTCAAGGACATATAGAGCCTATCCTGGTGGCAGAACAGGAAACAACCATGAACAGGACACCATCACTGGGCACACATGTAGAAATCTCCACACTTGGTCATTCTAGGCCCACTGAAAATCTATAATCAAACTATCTTTGAACTGTATGAAGAACCCAAGCAAAAAATGTCCTTTCACTATCAAGTTTTTTTCTTTTCCTCTAACTAAATAATAAAAGATGTTTGTTTTATTTAACTGAGAAAATTGTGGATAGCCTTGTTGCCACATTGCCATTTTACATAAAAAGTCACACGTAAAAGTGATGTATGATCATGTCACTAGCAATGGACATAGTCATCAAAAACAATAAGGACATATTCATGTAAAAACAGCACAAAAAGTGCCCTAAAGAAAAACAAAGAAAAAGATGGCACAATAGTAAAGTTTCCATCATATTGATTGAATATCTTGTGATGTACAGAAATAATCCATAAATCTACAGAAAAAAAGGTATCTCAAAGGATTAAAGCAGAAATTAGACAAACATGAAATTTCTTGAACAGTACATGGATGCCATAGTAGTGGGTAACATTACAAACATTAGCTGGTCAACTCATTCACCACACAGAGGGAATCCTGTCACCTATTACACAACCTTATATAGCAAGCATGACAAGTACCATCTTCCACAAGGACAAGGTCCAGGCACACCTGGCTGCTTTTCCATTGTAATATTTATTTGACTTCAGCACCCATCCATGACCAGTATCTTTGTATGTTGTGATGGTCAGCCCCGGATGTTTGCCCAGGATGCCAGTGGGATGGAAGAACCTGGGGAGAGAGCACCTATGAGGCATTACCTCCCTTGGGATACTGGAAGACAGCTGTCCTGGACAGCAGTTTCACCATGGGTTCCACCAGTGCAGATTGGAAGGAAGGCTTCCATGCAGCCTTATTGGTTCCCCTAGCACCTGCCAGGGAGAGCTGTGAAGTCCGGCAGTGTATTTCCATCACACCTGGAGTAATTCCAGGTGATGCTAATAAATATTAAAGGGACGCTAGACACTACTGAAGGGAAGCAGGAGTCGGGAGGCAGAAGACGCAGCGTACCTGAAAGGGAGTGGAGGTGAAAGCAAGAAGAAGAAGAAGAAGACGACCTTGTTGTGCTTTGAATTATATGGACAAAACTGTACTGTAAGCTAGGAATGAAGTGGAGTTGTTCCAACATGGAAAGAGTGTTGTGTGTGTAAAGATTTTGCTTTTGCCTGTCTGTGTTGGGTAAGGGAGGCTGAATATGCCCTTATATTTGACAATGTTTTATATAAATTATGGGAGCCATTCCAGGATGCCAACTCCAGTTCACTTCTTACTCTCAGTGAACCATTGCGTTCTTAGTGACTGGTGTCCCATGGCATGTACAGTGGATCCACAGTGGTTGTGTGAGCTAAAGGATACCATTTATTATTTGTTTGCTATTACAGCCAAACAGTTTTTCCTTGTTTGTAATGGTCCTTTAAATTAAAAAAAATAATTGCCACTATACTTTTGCACCTATCGTGTATACTTGTTTTCATGTAAACTGGGCTGCTTTTTCTGGGATACAGTATTTTGTGTCCCATATGGTTACATCCTTAAATGCTTGCAAAAGCTCCCTGATTTTTACACTGCAAAATATTTAGAGATATACTTCAAACAGAAGACATTTAAAACAATATCTGGCAAAGGCTAAAAGCAGTTGTCAGTAGAGTGCTCTTGCTATGTATTAGAACCTGCCAAAACTCATTTGCTGCTGTGAGTGTTGAAAATGCTGAAGCATCTGTCAGTTTGCTAGGAGCTCTTTGCAGATGGGTAGATATACCATCACGAGGATCTGATTATGCTTTATGTTATCATTCTGATATTTGGATTATTTTATCAATCTAAGCACTTTCACAGTCTGTAAAAAGTCAACTGCAAATCAGTGTGAGATTGGTTTGCTATGTAATTTATTATAATTTCATAATTACATAAAGGGACTCTAAGATAATTAATCTGCAGCAAATGACAAAGATTTAGTTTTTTAAGCAGGACAAGCTATTTTTTTTTATATTGCAATTCAATTGTGGTGTGTATTGTGCATAATTCAAAGAGTTTTCTATAGGAAGTAAAAGCAAGTAAAATATTGACATAAGATACCTGTTTCCTTGCAAGGGAATAACAGTGTTGTCTTCTTCACAGTTCATGCAGACTATAAGCCCCCTGCTTCTTTTGTTTTGTCTGCACATTTCAATTAAACCTTAGAATCTTAGCAACATTCAGCAGAGACAGTGTTGCTTTGAATCTTCTGTCTGAACATAAACACTTAGTGTTGACAGTGTCTGCTTTCTGATATACAACATTAGAAAAAAAAAGACTTGCTATAATCATTTTGGAAAATAAAAACAACATTTTCTAACGTTTTAATGATTTCACTTGTGTTGCCAAAAATTCCCACTAAAAATTAAATAAAGTTCTCTAAAGATAAAGAGGATAACACAAAATGAAGCCAAGTCATACACAGTTACTGTAATCACTAATGAGCATTTTTGAAGCATAATATTATTTGGGTGGCAGAGGTAAAAAGTAAAATTGCTAAAAAGTGGCTGAAGAAGAAATATTAGTGCATAATTTTGTACTGCTGTTTAACACATGAGGCTGGCTGACATAAAGTTATTCTTGGGCCAATTATTCGCTTTTTTGTTTAAAAAAGCAGAACCTGTTAAATAATAGCACTAATTTATAGTAGCTTATAAAATAGTGTAATAATAGTGTGTGCCAACCAAAATCAATAAATCATTTACTTTACTGAATTGGGGTTTGTTTTTGTGTTGTAAATACCAAATGCAAATTTTTTTACTGAAACTGGTGGAGCTGAGGGAGTCTGACACATGCAAGAAGTCCTTTACTGAGCAAATAAGCACATCCACATTGATTATTGATGAACTTCTAACATGGATATGCATAAAACATAAACCCAATTAATTTGATGAGTCTCTCTTGCATTACATATATGGTCCAGGAGTTTATTATCTCAGTTTGCTACAATATAAAATGTGCCACGAGTCCTGTGTAATTTAAATGTTTTTGGCTAGGACTTCTGTCCATAAATCACAACTCTTTTAAATGTATGATGGCAACATTATCTGAGAGCTACTACATGTTAAATCCTGGTCAGAAGTGATAATCCCCAAATCATTTTTGGATCATGGCTCCCGAGACCCACTGATCCCAAATAATGACAAGCAACTGTTTGCCTTTCCCTTTGGGCAAAGTCTTTGAAACACTGGGGTGCCATTCAGTCCCAAATTAAAGAAGGTACATAATTTCCTGATTTGTTTAAAAAGTTCCTGTCTAAAATAAGGGCTTATTAAAATGGGTAAAATAATTGATAATTTTTTTGGGTGTCCAGCCAGGAATATAGTGCATTTAACAACAGCACAAGTAGGCTTTAATAAACTACTAATATTGCATTTATGTATCCAAAAAGCCTTAATAAGTAAACTATTATAACACACAATCTTCAATGAAAAGTTCAGCAGAAGATATTGGTGAGCATCTGCAAAATGGAAAATCTTTTTAATTATAGTTCGGACAATCCTTAGAGCAAATCATTGAAAGGTGCTTTTAAACAACAGCAAGCAAAAACTGCATTGCTCATGTAAAGTTAAAATAGACAAGAACATCTTTAAAAAAGACAACATATAAATGTATTTTACATTCAAAACCTTTTACAGTTACCCTACTCAATTAAAATATTTAATTTGCTTTACGTGAGATTGCATATGAATATACAGATTCAATGACAATTACAGAAGTGGCAGAAGGTCTAAAGGAAATTAATAAATAAGCAGTAACCTTGACTATAGATGCTTCAACAAAAATCTGATTTTAAGTTATCTATCTAACACCACCTGGCACTTCATGTAAAAGTCATTGCTCTCCTTACACTTGGTAATTGGTGGTGCGACCTTTAGCTGCAATGACATCAATCAAAAGAGAAATGCTTTAGGTACATGTAAGTACAAGTTAAAATGTGCCATACCTCAAGATTTTTAAACTTTTTGTTTAAGTAATATGAGTCAACCAACAATATCGGTATCAGAAGCTAAACATGTTCAGGCCTGGGCAGTACCTGGATGGGAGACCATCTAGGAAAAACTTGGGTTGCTGCTGGAAGAGGTGTTGATGAGGCCAGTAGGGGGCATATAACCTGTGGTCTGTGTGTGGATCATAATTCTTTAGGGCAGTAACAGGGACACTGTGCTGTAAAGATGGCACCATCCCTTGGATGAGATGTAAAAACAAGGCCTTGGCTCTCTGTGGTCATAAAAGATCCCTGGGCATCCCTCGTAAAGAACAGGGTCTATCCCAATGTCCAGGCTAAATTGCCCTCCATGGACTAATCATTCTGGCCCTCTTATCATCCCCTGTCTCTAAGTGGCTAACTATCTTTCTCATCACTTCAGGACATAATAGCTAATGTTTGGTAAGCGTAGGCCTACTGGTGCAAGAATGGGCTGCCGTAAGTGGCTCCCCACTCATTATGTAAAGCACTTTGAATAGTGAGAAAAGCGCTACATAAATGTAAAAAAATTATTTACTTTTATCCTAACAGTTAAAATCGCTATTATCTTCTACTATATGCACAATACTTAAAAATATTCTGATGTACCAAGCAGCACCTATATGAAATTTTTAATGAATATTTAATCACCATGTAACATATGACTTGAACTGAATGTTTAAACCAGTATAGCTGTCTAACAAAGAAATTGATAACACTTTCATTTAGGTACTGCAAAAATGTATTGACACACACATGCGCATGGGAGGCAGCTAAAGGGCCTGAATGAGGGTAATTCCACGCCAGACCAAGGGGTGGCAGAGTGTACTGACCCTTTCTCTCTTTCCGCTGCAGACCGATTACAGGAAATTCCAACTGGTACTGGTGATGTCACTTCTGGGTCCAGGCTCAATGATGTCACTTCCGGCTCTGGGTTTAATGACATCACTTCCGGTTCCGGCCCTGATGATGTCATTTCATATCCTCTACTTTAAAACTGACATCTTTGCCTCCTCAAGACAATTCTGTTCTGGACTCGAATCTGTACATAAATGTACTCTCCATTTAAATCTTTTGTAGCCAGGAATAATTATTTGGGTGTCTGCCCCAAATCTTTTTGTGAGTATTTTGTCTCATTTTTGACAGCATCTATTACTCATTTACTCTTATGTAACAAAACCTTAATAAAGGCTTCTTTGGGTCTTCATAACACTTCAAAAACGTCAGAAGATAGGTGAATCATCTCTGTGCTGTGTGGCATAGGTCATTTGGAAGTGACACCACATTAACCACCTTGTCTCTACTCTAAGGCCAATCTGGTGTTATGTTTTGGCCAAGATTCTTGCTCTGGCCAAGTATGGCTATTTCTGTTACTGTTGTCATGTTAGTTTATCTTTTAGTCAATATGTTAAGTGCAGTATCATTTTTATATATTTAAAAATATTTATGTAGTGTTTCTTTAAATGCCTGTGTGTTCTATGCATTTTGTATGTGGTTGCTCAAGAGGCAGGGCCACCTGTCCATCACAGTTGTGGGACTGTTCCACCATCTATAAAGGTAAATGGGTAATGCAGTCCTTTGCCGTTCATTTAATTTGCTTGGTGGTTTGTCAACTTCTCAGTTTGATTATTGCTTCTTTATATCTACTCTTTTTTGTGACTTTTGCTACTGTTTTAAGGATTCTGATTTTTCTATGGGGACTTTTGTTTGCAGAGGATCGCCTTTTAGGTAATGCCTTTTTCCCTCATTTATTGATATATATGAGTATTTTTTAAAACGTTTTGTTAATTAAAGCTGGTGGGACTTGTTTCTGTACAAATCAGAATTTCATGGTATTCCTTCTTATGAGACAAATTTTGTTATTTTTTGAGACTGTCTTTTCCGTTTTGAACTTTCAAAGCCTGTTATCCATTTTCAGGCCTAGACAGTTATGAAGCCTCCCAAATTCTGTAAGATCTACGTTTGGGCTGGACCGATAAATTTCTGGTCTGTTTTCTGTGAGCCATTTTGAAGGCTTCACCCATTTTTGTTCTTTTGGTTTACGAATCAGAATAGTCTTCCCCAGCATCTCCCTTCTTGGTTTCCCACCTTCTTGGTTTCTCATGGAAATACAGTATATTTTCCACCATTTCTCAACTTCATTTCCATTTCTTTCTAATAAAATAAAGTAACTTTCTCCTGCTGTTGGCACTGTTGTATCTTATACCTTTCAGATGTAGAGAGGTGTTGAAAAATTGAGGGTCCACTGTCAAGATGGCACCTCCACACTCCTTTATTCTGCAGTTCTGCCCTAAATATCAGAGGCCATCCAATTTGCTTCTCCTCTTGGTGTCAGTCTGTGCCCAGACACATATTAGATGAGTTGTGGCTGGAAACGTTTCTTTTCAAACTAGGCATCCTACCCCTTCCACCTGCTACTATTTCTATTGCTGTGCTCAGAACATGTGGAGCCCCGACTCTCTTCTCCTCTTCTAATTCATCCCCAGTATTCACTTGCTTCAACCCTTTCTCATAAGTCCAAACCCGTGTCTGGTTTCTACTCCCTCCTCTGCAAAGCTTCCCTCAAAACTATCCCAATCATGTCTAATTGGCTAACAGACCTTTACCCATTCTCTTTGTTATGCTGGAAAACCATCTTTCTAAATATCAAAAATTGCAGTAAATATCCTAATCATGAGCACACACAATTTTAATTTGTCCATAGACCCTTCAGAGACAACATCCATTGGTACTAGAACAAGATCCTCCATGTCAGCTTTGCCCTTTTAAAGTCCCTGGCATCTTTCTCTGCATGTTCTAGGAATGTGCTATGGCTGCAGCTCTCTGGCACTATGTCCCCTCTTGTTCTTCTCCTCCTAGACCTTTCCCCTCTTTCCTCATTTTCCCTTTCTCTCTTCCAGCAGAGGTTTTTAATGACTGCAACTAAGATTCTTTTAGCCTCTCCCTGCAATCTAGAAATCTTCATTTTACAATCTTATACTTCTTGAACTTTCAACATCTCAGACAAACTACTCTTCCAGCTCTACTATCCACAACTGGCTTCATGCTGTTCAGTTAGTAAAGAGCTGGTCAAGGGTTGCAACATGAGGCTGATTCTCCTATCCACCTTTCTTTGCTCTTTTTTTCGGGTCTTTGTCACACGCTTCCACGTGGAGTGTGTGTTTGTGTGCCGGTGTTTATCGCATTTCTGTTTAGTTAGCCATTTCATGTGGGGTGGGTGGATGCAGGTGTTGTTGTTTGGGTTGTTTTTGTTCTTACGTAGTGCAAAAAACAGTTGTATTTGTTTTGTTTTTACTATAATCTTTTTTTTTTCCTTTTATCAATAAAAACTTAATCATAAACAAAAGATGTGTGTGTTAGTTTAACTGTGAATTACAGACTTTATTCATCTATCCATCCATTGCATTGCCCATATTTGCTTGGTCTAACTCATCATCGAGTGGTATAAATTCATTCAGCCTAAAATTAATAAAATATGAAAAAGCCCTGTTTTCTGTTGACCCTTTAATTAGCTCACAGATAGCACTATGTAGTTTCATGTATATAGGGTGGTCCAGATCTAATTATGCAATTTTCATTACGCTATAACTTTTTAAGTTTATTACATAGAGAATTCACAACTGAATGGAGGACAAGTGGGACATTACATGGAAAATCAGTGAATTAATTCAATGTAAGTCCATTTTCGTCCATTACAAGATATTTCGAATAATTCTTTTGTCTTGCATTGTTTTCCTGTATTGCATTAAAAGCATAATTAGATCTGGACCACCCTATGTGTGTATATATATATATATATATATATATATATATATAAAAACACACAATCTTCAGACCCCTTGATTTCCTTAAAAACAGGCAACATATTGGTTTCTCTGGTTTCTTCTTCTACATACTGTATGTGAGCATTCTACCAGCAGCATGAAAATATGATAAATTATTATTATAGGTGCAGTGCACACTCTTTAGGGAGCGTACACATTTATTTTGCAATGTTGCTATATTTATTTATATTCAGCAAAAAATGTAAAAGACCAGTAGTTATTATATATGTGCATTTATTTATTTTTATTTTGGATTTCCTACTGTAAGAGATACAAAAAAAATCATATGCAGTGTTTACTGTGTGGAAGTGGGAAATAAAACAAATTGTATGAAAGTTGACAATGGATTATTATATACTACGCACTAAGAATAGCACAATGCTAAGAATATGTAAATCAGTTAATCATGGGACATTCGAGGAGGAGAAGAAGTCAGTGAATTGTTTAACTAATAGGCAGTTTACTGAGAATTCTTCTCATAAATTCCCAGACCTAGAAAGAAAATGTTTTGCCTTCTGTAAAACTCTTGGTACACATCTAAATTATTAAGATGCAGAGATTCATGCTCCACTTTTTTAAGAGGAACTCTGTGCCTTCAGGTTTAGAGAAATGGCTGAGACCATTAGAAATATTTTAACATAATAAAAAAATGAAAATATATTTTATGGCTACAAAGGCAATCTCTCAGTGTATTTTTGTTGCCGGCCAATTACAACAACCGCATGGTAATTTAGATCATTAAATCTTTTCTTGGGGTCTGAACCGCAGAATGTAATTCTTTGGCCAGTTTCACAACTATTGCCCTCATAAAATTGACAAAAAGAAAATCATCCTTCATTTAAAACTAACAAAAGGCAGAAATATAGCAATACAATTTATTTTCTCCTTAATTGTGTGTTCCTTTATAGTGTTCCATTCAAAAGGAACCTATAGCTGTAATGTACAGTAAATACAGTATATGTAATTTTGACTGTTTTGCTAAAGCAACTGCTTTTTAGATCAAACTGTTTGCAGCTCCATCATTTTGGATTTCTTTACTGTTACTATAATTGTCTAAGAGACTGAAACATTGATTTAGCAGAATAGGAAAATGTTCACATTTCCTGTTCCTTAATTTGATTGATTTGTTTGGGACGTGTGGCAGCATGGATATTTATGTGCTTACTGGCATACATGTACATTGTTGAACGGGACCCGGACACAGACAGACGGACATCGTTGTTCACCCAACACACGTTTATTTGCGTACACCAACTATTTACAAAACTATTTACAAAGTCCAGTGCACAAACCCAGTGCCTCCAGCACCGATCCCCCAAAATCCGGGCCTTTCACAGTCTTTCAATGCCTCTCTTCTGGCCGCCTCCAGTCCTCTCTCCAGCTCCGTCCTCTTCCACCCGAATTCCGCTCTTGAATGCAGGGAGGCAGCCCCTTTTATACCAACCTGGATGGGCTCCAGCTGCTTCCTGGCACTCCTCCATGGACATGCCCCCGTGTGGCGGAAGTGCCGGCTGCGCACCCGGAAGCCCTCCGGGTGTCCCCATTCTTCTTCCCCCCAGCACTTCCGGGTGTGTCAGAAGTGCTGGGCTCCAGGGTTCTTCAGGCACCAGGGCGCCGCCTGGCGGTGGCCACGGGCCCCTACAGGGTTGGGCTTCCAAGCCCCCTACCCGAGGCCACCAACATAACCAGGGTGGTCGCCCCCTCGTGGTCTGGAGGAGACACAAGCCCTCCTCCATTCCTCCTGGGCGTCCCGGCTGGGCTCCACCCCCAGCCGCATGCGACAACATTTATATGCAACAATGTGTATACCACTTTTACAATGGCATGGGTGTTTTGCTTTAGCTATTTAACGTTAAAGAAAAAAGGGACCTTAACTTTTGCTTTGTTCTAAACCCAGTAGGGATAAAATCCAGGACAGGAGTTAAAAGTTTTTGTTCTGATGTTCAGTTTTCAAATAGCAGTTCATTGTTAGAGGTGATTTAGCTGTGTTTAACTACACTGAACAGTACCTGTGGCAGCAGCCTGCTTTGTGTGTTTTGTTGTATGGGGTTATTTTAAGCAGTGACCATGCAGTTCCTTTATAAGTGTGCATCACCTCTTGCCAGGCTTCACATACCACAAAGTGACATCTGCTTTTGTTTATATGTATTTTTTTTGTTCTATGGTGAATCAACAGTTTATATTTTATGTGGCTGGCTGAACCCTCATGATACCATGTCCGCCTTGTTTGCTTTTTCCACCCCAATCAACAGCAGCCTTCTTATGTTTGTCAGCACACAACCTGCTAGTCTTCTCTCTGTCATGCAAATTATGAAAAACAGTATAATCATACTGAGGAGGACCTCCTTTTTCTCTAAAAACAGCTTCAGTTCTTCATTGAATGGATTCCTTAAGATGATGGAAACATTCCTTTGAGTTTCTGGTGAATGTTGACATCACTCATTTTCTGCAGATTTGTCAGCTGCACATTCATGCTTCAAATATCCTGTTCTACAACATCCCAAAGGTATTTTATTGAATTAAAATCCAGTGACTGGGAATGCTACTGAAGATCACTGAAGTCTTTGTCATGTCCTGTCACCAGTCTGAGATGACTTTTGCTTTATGACCTGGGGCCTCATGTATAAACAGTGCGTACGCACAAAATGTTACATACTCCCGTTTCCACATTCATATTGCAATTTATAAAACCTAAACTTGGCGTAAAGCCATGCACATTTTCACGCCAGCTCAAACCCTGGTGTACACAAGTTCTCTGCTCAGTTTTGCAAACTGGTGGCACCCAGCGTCAAAGCAGTGTTTTTGTTCCAGTGTGGTTTCCCTTTCTTTTTCAGATCCATATCCCTGACGCAACTTTATCATATACACTGAAATTAACCACATATTGTTTTTTAATTTAAGGCATCTGATTGTCATTAACCTGTAACAATATAATGGTCCACGGAATGGCCAAACTATTCCAAATACCATAGCTGCTTTAGCGTTGTTACCCTCACTGCACCTTCTTCTTCTTTCAGCTACTCCCATTAGGGGTTGCCACAGCGGATCATCTTTTTCCATATTACTCTCACTGCACCACTCAGAGTATTTTTATCCCACTGTATCTGAGTGTGGAATCACAGTTCTACAGGAGCTGATTGGAAAGAGAATTATCAGGATACAGCATCAAGCACACGCTGCCTCAGCCAAGCTGTCTATTGAACTGCTCCCATACGGCAAACGCTTCAGAGCCTTTGCTGTACTGACCTCGCGGTTTAGAAAGAGTTTCATCCCAAGAACTATAAACGCAATCAGTCCATCAAGTGCTCCTTGTAGAACTGTTTGCACTTATAAGTACAATTACCTCACTGTAAACTTGCGATACAGTTATAATATTGCACAACCTACGCCACAAAGTGCATATTTACATATGATAACAATATCATTTTTAAGATGAAATGCAGCAAAATTGTTTATTACATTATACAGATTAAATGTTACCATCATTTAAAAAATCTGTATTTTTAATAATTAAACATGTGAGTGTCACAGGAGCTGACGCTGTATTCTTGCTGGGGCTGGCGCGACAATGGAAGGATAGATGGATAGAATAATTAAACATGTACTACGAAGATATTTCAATGTTTCTTAAAAGTTTTGAAGAACCGGAGTTCTAAGCTTACAGATGGCTTAACGTCTATTACTGAGCTTATTGTGTGGCGATTGGGTACTTGGAGAAAGAAAGACAGGAATTGGGCGTCAGTACGTTTGAAAGAGACAGTACTACTGTAATGAATTATTTCATCGAAGGTCACGCACGGTGCAGCAAGCATCTTGCGTGAGGCAGGAACAATCTCTGGATGGGGTGCCAGTTCATCACTATCACTGCACCACCATGTTCCCATGTTTAATACATGCTTTAATTGATATGGTATGAATACTGAAATAATATCAAGTATACATCTCAGTATTTAAATTATTCAGAGAGCTGTAATATCACGAATGTAATGAATTCTGTGTCCTGTCAGAGGAAGAGAAAGCGCGTTTAAGAAGCACATAGTGATTCACACACATAGAGCACATAGAAGAACACATACAAAACAAAGCATTTAACATGCTACTTTAGTTATGATGGGATTTGAGAAACTAGTAAATTAAACAATTTTAAGATGAAGTTTATGATATTCTACTTTAATGACAAAATAAACTATGTGCTTAAAGTGGAAATTTCGAGATTAAAGTTGACATTTCGAGCTTTTTTCCCCACTGTGTCCCTATTTTTTTTCCTTTTCTCTGTACCCTAATAAGCTTTCTTATGACACCCAGATGGTGGGCTACGACTCGCTTTTTCACGGCAACTTTAATATCTGACAACTTCTTTTTTATTTCAGGCACCGTGTGACTTTGTGAACTTGAGCTTTCAAGTTTCTCTAACACTCTATGTCACTCAAACAACTTCCTTTTGTTGTTTATACCATTGTTTAAACCAACAAATAGTACATTTTTCCTTGCCTTCACATGGTAGTCGCTGAAATTCTTCTATTTTCCCCCACGCTTTTGCCATTGCCTTTTCACAGAACACCGAGTTTAAGGGCTATTTATATTGATTTGCATATTTAAAGGGGCGTACTTCTGGGAGGAGTTGGGTAGTAGCAGCAGGCGTATGCACGTGCGTTACTATTTTTTAATGCTGACCGGGATTTATGTAGCGGAAGAACGTAGAAGTTGGCATTCGCACAGATTTATGCATCTGGATTTTTCTGCTTCACATTTCTGCTTTTGTCCGTAAGCCATGTTTTAGTGTGAATTCTACGCATGCCGTAAGGCATGAGGCCCCTGGTGTATTATCCTGCTGGAAATAGCCATAAGAAGATGTGTAAATTATAATAATCATTAAATTGTAATTAGTAATAAACTCACCCCAGTAACTTAATGTACTGTTAAAATGTTTACAGCACGCTCAACTTTATTATCATAATCAGATATTTCATATACTCAATATTCCATTATACTCAGTATTCCAATATACTCGATATTCACACTTTTTTTTTAAATAGGTAAAATGTTCTTTGTTCATTTGGATGCCACCCATCCTTCTGGGTATTCTACAGTAGTATGACTGAAGCTTTTCATTGTTTAATTCCAAGACTGCCACTATCTTAGATGTCTTTCCATGGGTAAGAATATAGCTTGGGAGTAGAGCAAGTGCCACAGCATGGCACCAAGAACAGAAACAGAAGAAAAGAGGATTAGTAATTGTTTTGTATTACTTGTATTTTAATAACAAACAGATATAACTATTCAATTGTGGTTCTGTTGTAGGTGTTGAGAATTTAATTAACAAGTATTTTTTTAGCACGGTACTTTGGTGGTTGTACTGCATGACAATATATTGATAGATCTTCATTATGTGTGATTTTTCCATCCATCCATCCATTATCCAACCCACTATATCCTAACTACAGGGTCAAGGGGGTCTGCTGGAGCCAATCCCAGCCAACACAGGGTGCAAGGCAGGAAACAAACCCCGGGCAGGGCGCCAGCCCACCGCAGTGTGTAATTTTTTTTTTTTTATTCAATTATCTGACTGACATTTTATCGTCACTGGTGCTGGTAGCCCAATACATTGAGAAGCACTGTGTCTCTCCATAGTTCCCTCACGTGAGGCTTACTAGAAGCCATTTTCTTCCTTGTTCACACACCATGAGATGTATCTACCTGCAAAGCAATAACACCGTATATCACCGCATGTCTACACCAGCAGGTTCAGTGTTGAAGTGACATCACCACACGTCCAGACCATATAGGAGGTGACATATCAAATTCATTGACACGCTGGCCACACCAAACCCTAACCTTAACAAAACTGACCCCTTACATTAATTAACCCCTAACCTTAACCATTTATCCTGCACGCTAACAATACTAACCCCTAACCTAAACTTCTGTCCTATAACTGCTGATCTAGAACTGCTGGCATAGACCTGCATTGACATATGGTGCTCTGGCTCTGCAATTGAGTATTATTGCACACCACTACCACCACTGTGATATTCAAGAGCTGCTCCCATGCGGCTGTAATGATCTTTTTTCTGCAGCATAACTTGTCTGCACCTTCATGCCACTGGCCTCATCTCAAACTGTTTACTTGTGGTCAGAGGCAACACCATCTTCCCTCACTTCCCCCAATTCTGTGTACCAATCCATGCCAGAATCCTTTCAGAGAACCCTGCCAGCCACATACCAAGTCCAACAGATTTAAACAGAGGAGCAGGTCTCATAAGTTTTGTACATTGAGCGCTTCATTATCTCTCTCTCAGTTTCTTTGTTACACCTTGCCTAATAAAGGGGCCTTAGCTGCCTCGAAAGCTTGCATTTGTAATCTATTTAGTTATCCAATAAAAGATGTCATTTCACCCTATTTTCTCCTGTATCAATTTATGGCTAACAAGGTACGACACTCTACTGCTATAACTCACTCACAGTCACACACACACACACACCCTCTGTGCAGCTTTTCAAGATGGTTCTGTTTCTTCTGACAGAACATTGTTTGCCAGTCTGCATGGCCCAACAGAAGTTACATGCCAAAAATGCCACTAATAAACAGAAATTCAACAGTAATAACATAAAAACAGCAGAAGCTGTGCTCAGAACTTCATACAAATAAGCAAAAATGAGTGTCAAAATGAGAATGTTTAGTGTTATCAGCAGGGCCAGAGCACCTTATGATTTGGTGAAGATTTGGTAGTAGCATTTAGCAAAACATACACTCAAAAACAGGCAGTATGGAATTTTAGACTCATTTTTCTTTAGCATTGCTACAAGATTGGGGATGGGGGTAGTTGGTTGCCTCAATGCCTTTAAATAGATGAGGCCTATGAGTTTATTTTTCTTTTTCACTTAATTTAGCAAGTATGATTTTAGGAAAACATTAATTTGGAGCTTTACCATAGGAGCAGCTCAGCCATGTGATTAAAATATCCAATACTTGTTTGTATTTACACTTATGTTGACTATGCAACAGTGGTACCAAACAAACAGAGATTTGACAGACAGGTTCATGCATTTCTGAATGCATGGGGAGAGGATATGTGTTCAATTGAAACAACAATAAACAGAACCACCATTCTTTCTATTAACTGTCTCTAACTGATAGATCTCCTTTATATTATTCACCACCACACTTACAATGAAAATGGAAATGGATTCTGTCCAGGAATTATTCATGTCTTGCAAACTATAGTGCTTGCATTTTTGCACATTTTATGAATGCTTTGCTTTTTGCAGATTATAACTTAAAAGTTTTTATACACTTGCTCTTTTTCTACTGTTTGCCTTTTATTTACATTTTTTACATGTTTTTCCTTTACTGAATCAAGCTGAGGCAGCCTTTTATTTTTCCTCTTATTAATTTTCAAAACTAAGTAAACTCATTTATCCTTCTTAATATTTGTTTTAATAGAGTATATAAGAAATGTTGAGATCTACGAAGCTGCATCCAGTACCTATGGGAAAAAACAAAGTTTTATTATTTTTAACATTTTGTTAAAAGTAATGTTTATTTATTGTATGATTCCTTGTCATATATTTGCCTAATGGAAATATTTACTCTGACCGAAAAAGCATTAATAAGAAAATGTGCAATATTAAATCATTTGTCTTGAAGCTCAGTTGCTAATGTTTTTCTCCTAAGGGGCCTACATTTCAGCAAGTAATAACACTTATTGTTCAGGTGTTTATATATAGACATACAGCAAAATATAAATGTTAGCACATGATATTCTCTCTTTGGGGGAAACTGTGTGCTGACAAAACAAGAATTTAGTTCCAGGAAAGTGTGTAAGATTTCATTTCCAGCTTGAAGATTTTTGTTACTAAAATAATCTCTTTTGAAGTGACATGCAGGATATACTGTACACTTCCCAGTCCGGAGTGGATAGCAGAAAGCAAAGGATTTTTAATAAAAGCAGAATAGCCACAAGCAATAAAGTTCAATCATATGTTTATTGGATGGTGGTACCTCATATGGCACTGCAGTAAAAAAGACACAAGATGTGCAGGAGTAAAGTCTGCACTTACTATTTAAGTACAATTACAGTTGTCTTAACTACCTTGAGGCTCCTAAATAGGCACTGAAGAGTTACACAATGTGGTGTATTTTCTTCACTTTGCCCACAAGCTTTTTAAAATGCCATGCCAGTAGTATATCAAAGTGTTTCTAATGGAAAATCAAACTGGAAAATGTAATGCTAAGTTAAAAAAAAATATGAAACTGGGAAACTGGAATATGCAAAAATGTCAATTACATGCTTTCTCAGACAAATTTAAAATGCAAGGGTAGGTGTGTGAAATTGGTTACTCAGAAAGCGTGGTTTTTGACCTAGACTGCACATAACATACACAGCATGCACACAAAGCCGTAGCACAGTTATCAAAGATCAAAATGTAAGGCTAAAATGTGTATATATTTTAAAGAACTCCATTTGAAAACATGGAGTATATGTTTTATTTGTTGAGCAATAATGTCTTATGGGGTTGAGTGCATTCCTCAAATAAATAGGAAAGGCCAAAAACCATCACCAGATTCTTCTAAACTGTTTTACAAACTATAGATTTATTCTAATGTCAACAAAATGACTGAAGTTTGATAAGAGGTTACTCACCTTGTTTCATGCAGTTGATCCACATGTCTTCTCTCTAATGAAAATACAGTGGTGTGAAAAACTATTTGCCCCCTTCCTGATTTCTTATTCTTTTGCATGTTTGTCACACAAAATGTTTCTGATCATCAAACACATGTAACCATTAGTCAAATATAACACAAGTAAACACAAAATGCAGTTTTTAAATGATGGTTTTTATTATTTAGG
>JANRMT010062791.1:49754959-49853357 GCA_026402145.1 Polypterus bichir lapradei | reverse complement strand
GACATTCTCCTTCAGGATTTTTTGGTAGACAGTAGAATTCATGGTTCCATCTATCACAGCAAGCCCTCTAGGTCCTGAAGCAGCAAAACAACCCCAGACCATCACACTACCACCACCATATTTTACTGTTGGTATGATGTTCTTTTTCTGAAATGCTGTGTTCCTTTTACGCCAGATGTAATGGGACATTTGCCTTCCAAAAAGTTCAACTTTTGTCTCATCAGTCCACAAGGTATTTTCCCAAAAGTCTTGGCAATCATTGAGATGTTTCTTAGCAAAATTGAGACGAGCCCTAATGTTCTTTTTGCTTAACAGTGGTTTGCGTCTTGGAAATCTGCCATGCAGGCCGTTTTTGCCCAGTCTCTTTCTTATGGTGGAGTCGTGAACACTGACCTTAATTGAGGCAAGTGAGGCTTGCAGTTCTTTAGACGTTGTCCTGGGGTCTTTTGTGACCTCTCGGATGAGTCGTCTCTGCGCTCTTGGGGTAATTTTGGTCGGCCGGCCACTCCTGGGAAGGTTCACCACTGTTCCATGTTTTTGCCATTTGTGGATAATGGCTCTCACTGTGGTTCGCTGGAGTCCCAAAGCTTTAGAAATGGCTTTATAACCTTTACCAGACTGATAGATCTCAATTACTTCTGTTCTCATTTGTTCCTGAATTTCTTTGGATCTTGGCATGATGTCTAGCTTTTGAGGTGCTTTTGGTCTACTTCTCTGTGTCAGGCAGCTCCTATTTAAGTGATTTCTTGATTGAAACAGGTGTGGCAGTAATCAGGCCTGGGAGTGGCTACGGAAATTGAACTCAGGCGTGATACACCACAGTTAGGTTATTTTTTAACAAGGGGGCAATTACTTTTTCACACAGGGCCATGTAGGTTTGGATTTTTTTTCTCCCTAAATAATAAAAACCATCATTTAAAAACTGCAATTTGTGTTTACTTGTGTTATATTTGACTAATGGTTACATGTGTTTGATGATCAGAAACATTTTGTGTGACAAACATGCAAAAGAATAAGAAATCAGGAAGGGGGCAAATAGTTTTTCACACCACTGTATTACTTTAAGCTAACAGCTGGCATCAACTTTTACTTATCCCCATAAAAATCCTGTGTCTTGTAGTCTCCATTGCAGAGACTGTCAATATTCAACTCTTTCAATCTTTAGCCTCGTTTGCAAACTGCAGCCCTTTGATTAGCCTACTCACTCTTCTGTGCATTCTCTCTATTTAACAAATCAGCCCATACTAACTGGTTTAAACCCATATTAACAATCACTTAAGTTACCTTTGGTGTAAAGATGTAATTTTCTTTTGTGTTTTATTGTCTCTTGCATTAAATTTTCCATGATGTAAGTCAAACTGTCGGGCCTGTAATTACCTGGATTGCACAATTTCGCTTTTTTACGATATGGTATACTGAATAGGAAAATAGGAAACTTGACAAACAAGAGGAGACCATTCAGTCCATCAGGCCCATTTATTTAGCTGTTTGGTAAGCTGTTCCAATATCTTATCCAGAGTTTTCAAGGTTTCTGTTTCAACTACATGTAGTTTGTTCAAGAGCCCCACAACTGTTTACACTTCCCCTTAATTTTCACTGGTGTCCTCGAGTACATGATTAACCCTTAAGCTGAAATAATTTCACTTGATCTAATTTATCAACGTCTTTAAAGATTTTAAATACCTGGATTAGGTCCCCAAACAGTCTCCTATGCTCAAGACAAAACATGTTTAATTTTTTGAGTCTGTCAGAGAAGGATATGTCCTTAAGTCTACTGGTTCATTAATGGCATTTTACTCGATTGTGTGGTTCCACCTGCACAAGAGCAAAAGCAGCTGGGTGTTTGGGCATGCTTTTGGAAAAGTTACTTGTTATGTGTACTTGCTCTTCTTCATTGTATTCAAACTTGCGTTGACAAGGCAGGGCAGTGAGCAGCAGAAGCTAACACCAGCATCTCTATAGGTAAATAAGCAGCATTGTAGAGATAAATAGTTATAAGTAACAGAAACAGCGATTCCTTAGTGGAAAAAAAAGAACAGCAGCTGACTTCAAAGTGATAAAGAGAAGGGCTCAGCCGTACGTAGGCTTAGGCAGAACCAGCTGAAGGAGCAGACAAGACAGTAAGAAAAGAACTAGCAGCAGATATTTACTAAGCAAGTGTTTCTAGATTGAACAGTTTTTAGCAGACAGGAAAGTAGATTAGTTAAGAGAGTGACAGCATAAACGGTCATTAATATGAGTTAGTATAAATGGTGCGAGTGGAGAGCTTTCAAGTAAATAATAAGTGGGCCGCAAAGTTACGAGAACAGACAGAGAAAAGTAAAGTTTACCTCATTGAAAGGAAAAACAGCAAGAGTCGAAGGGAAGAATGTTACAGGAACTTAAGAGGCCAGAAGATGTAAAATAACTGCAGCAGTTATTTAATCTGATTTCTTTTGTCTAAATTGTTTTTAATTTTACCATTTAAGTCAAATCATTTAATTTTAATCAAACCGTAAAAAAAAGTTAAGGCAGTTTTAGTAAAACTAACTTTAAAATCCTAAATTTTAATAATGACGCCAGTGCAATGCAAGTCTTGTTGAATGCTGGACCTTTTAGATGAGGAGCCAGTTTTCTATTAG
Organism: Polypterus bichir lapradei; assembly: GCA_026402145.1. NCBI lineage: Eukaryota > Metazoa > Chordata > Cladistia > Polypteriformes > Polypteridae > Polypterus > Polypterus bichir. The sequence continues at coordinate 49,850,736 of JANRMT010062791.1, read as the reverse complement.
GGCTATATCTGCAAGAGATGCCAGCTGATCCAGCACCTCAAGTTCAGGGTCACTGAACTAGAGCAGGAGTTGGCTGGCCTTTGTTGTAGTAGAGAATTGGCGGACCTGGCCCAGGTGTTCTTTAGAGAGAATGTGTGCACCCCTAAGTTAACATGGGTTCAGAAGAGGGAGGTCATGTTTTATTAATACGCTGAAATTCTATGAGGAAGCCACAAAAGGATATGATCAAAGTGGAGCTCATGATATTATTTATATGGACTTTCAGAAAGCATTTTCATAAGGTGCCACATGAGAGGCTAGGTATCAAACTAAAAGAAGTAGGAGTTCAGGGTGATATTTCTAGATGGATGCAAATTTGGCTCAGACACAAAAGCAGTGATTTATGGTGCAAAGAACCATATTAGATGGCTGATTGTAAGAATGTTGTTTCCCAGGGGTCAGTGCCACGGCCGCTGCATTTTTAATATATAAATGGTTTGGATAGGAATATAAATGACAAGCTGGTTAAGTTTGCAGATGATACCAAGATAGGTGGATTGACAGATAATCTGGAATCAGTTGAATCATTACAGAGGGACTTGGATAGCAAACAAGCTTGGGCAAATTTGTGGCAGATGAAATTTAATGTCATGTAGGAAGTAAAAATACTAGGTTTGAATACACAATTGGAGGTCTGAAAATAAAAAGTGAACCTTATGAGGAGGATTTAGGAGTCATAATGGACTCCAGACTTTCAACTTCCAGAAACTGTTCAGAAGCCACTAAGAAGGCCAATAGAATGTAAGGTTATGGAGCACGATCTGTAGAGTACAAGTCAAAGGAGGTTATGCTCAAACTTTAAAACACACCGGTGAGACCATTTCTGGAGTACTGTCTGCCATTTTAGTCTCCAGGCTACAAAAAGGACATATCAGCATTAGAAAAAGTCCAAAGAAGAGCAACTAAGCTGATTCAAGGGGATGAATTATGAAAAAAAACATTAAAAGAGACAAACCTTCAGCTTAAGTAAAAAAAATTAAGAAGAGACATGATTGACATGTTTAAAATTATGAAGGGAGTTAGTACAGTGGATCGAGACTGTTATTTTAAAATGAGTTCATCGAGGACACAGGGAAGCAGAAACTTGTTAAGTGTAAATGTCTCACAAATATCAGGAGGTTTTTCTTTACACAGAGAACCATAGACATTTGGAATAAGACCCCAAGCAGTATGGCAAGCTTTAGGGACTTTCAAAACTACACTTGATGCTTTTTAGAAGAATTAAGTGGTAAAGACTTGGTGAGCTTTGTTGGGCTGAATAACCTGTACTTGTCTAGATTGCTCTAATATTCTAATGTTCTAACTATTGCTTGATTAAACTCCATTTCATTCTGGGAGGGGTTTTCTGCATATGGTATTGATTCTTTATGCTTTGAAAATTTCTAACACGTAGGAAAAACTGAAATCTTTAATGTAAGGTAGACTACCTAACAGGACACTAACAGATTAAGAAAATCTGGATTTATCCTGTGTTATTCTATGTAGGAAGGATCCTTTTAAAATTATGAGCCACTGGTATTTCTCAAATTTGTTACCTTTTCATGATTATTTACCATTTGGAGCCTGTCAGTGATCTAAATAAATAAAGTTTTTTTCTGGAACATTCATGTGGATAGTTTATTTAGGAATCAAAAATGATTCCCCAATGACTTTGCTTTGAAGAACTGCTCTTCACCTTTTTAAGATTGTGGGATGCACTTGGTTGCTCTTCTCTGCACAGCTTCAAGTGCTGCTATGTCTTTCATATACTATGGTGACCAGAACTGCACACAGTACTCCAGATACAGTCTCACTAGTGCATCATATAGTTTGAGCATAACATCCCTTGACTTAAATTCAATGGAAGCTTACAACAATTAGAAGCACACACAGAAGACGTTTTATAAATTAATAGCTGACTATTCAGTTTGCCAAGTTTGTTAGGTTAACTAATGGTCAAATTACCGCAATATCTCATCTAGACATATTTAAAAGTTAACAGGATATCCACTTCAACTGAATGACTGTGTAGAATATGGTGAAGTGCTAGGTATAGAAATCCTTCCTAGTTTGTATCACCTTAACTTTCATTGTCATACTAGAATTAGAATTGTGGAGTAGAAATTTCTGATATATTTTAGTTTCTGAAGATATGAGATATGACTCCATGTAGTTAAAATTCTTCATATATCCATTATTCAAGATATTCTCTTGACTGCATGCTAATGCAATTCCAGTATATTATCCAGCCCATGTGTTTATGACTCGTGGGAAAATACCTTGCCCAGGCAACAATCTATAATTTTTAGAGACACCATGTTTAGATTATGCAGTGTTCATCAAGTCTACAATCTCCTTTGCTATTTTTCTTAACATGGGAATAACCTTTACCTAGTTTTTTTCCTATTGCAGATGTTTGCTGATTCAGCCCTTCATTCACTCCAGTGTAATCACTCAACTGCATATGAATCAAATCACGTATGCTTCTAAATGAAGGTGCAAAGGAGGATCAACTAAAGAATGCACGAACTGCCTTAGAATGAAGGCTGAAATAACTACTGAGATGCCACATACTTACAATTTCCAAATCCCTTCAGCCCAATAATTCACACAGGACATCAATTTTGTTTTTATTTGTCCCTGAGGTAGTTATTTTTCTTTTCTAGTAGAAACATTTGTAAAATGCTTAATTAGTTAATTTGCTATTTCCATCTTATTCTTAGTCAGTTTACCTAAGGATCTCTAAAATAATTTCTCACATTTATTTACAGAAGTAAGACAGGAAGAAATGTTTGCTTTCTGTATTAACTTCCTCCTCTTTCTCTTTTAGCATTTTGAATTTTGCTGTATCACTCAAGCCAGTTTAATTCATTCTTCTTGGTTTGTACCATTTTCCCTTTTTAAAATTTTCTTTTCAATAAGTCCATCAGTCTTATCTTTTTATAATGTCTTTATTCATCCATTTATGGCATTTTATTTTTACTTTCACTTTGCTCATGTTTCTGTTTTTCCTATGTGCATGAACCAAGGTGTGACCTGAAAGCACAATAATTATGTATAACTGATGTGCTTTTTTGTTTTTCAACACTATTTTCTCTAGATGCATCCTCATTCATTCGTTTTAGAAACTGTGTGTGTTAATTTAGTTTGTATTTTTGTTTTGCCAATACTTTTTCAAAATTTACTAAGTATCTTCAATATTGTTTAGATAATCAGTGAGTTCTCTTTCTTTTAATCTTTATTCACAGAAGTCTTCAGGAGGCAACACGAATAAGGGAACAGTTATTTTCCATAACCATAACTTCTTCTTCTTCTTCTTTTGCCAGCTCCCATTAGGGGTCGCCACAGTGGATCATCTTCTTCCATATCTTTCTGTCCTCTGCATCTTGTTCTGTTACACCCATCACCTGCATGTCCTCTCTCACCACATCCATAAACCTTTATTTTTATCCTTCCAATAAGGATTTCTCCTTCAGTGTATGAGTTTCCCAGAGTTTGTAGTGACCTCCCAAAATAGGCAATGGAATTATCAGTTTCGGTCCCAGTGATTTGCTGTTTCAATACATTTTTGGCTGTTCTAACACAACCTGCTATAGGTATGGCACAGTATTGATTCTCTAATTAGTGAGATCATTTTGTGTTGATGTAGACCTAGCATCATTTTGGCAGTACAAATTGTTTTTTACTCTTTAATGTATAGACTAAGAAATTAACACAAATCTCAGTTCAGCATTTTTTCTTATCTCCCTACTGATTCTCTGAGATCTATTAGTTAGTTCACTGCTAAGTGAAGAATTTCTACTCTATGATGTGTTCAAAGCAGAAAATTTTACTTTTTAACCACTACTTTATTAACAAGTTCATTCCAGGCAGGAGTTAATCAAGAATTAAATTTTGGGGCAGCTGAGAAAGTACATGAATTATAAATAATATGATTAGTGAAATGTCATAAAGTATATTTCCGGGAGATTCAATCCACCCCCACCACCCCATCTACGCTTAATTTCTCCTATGGCTTATGACAAATATTTTTGCAACCTTCTGCGTTTTTTTTTTTGTTTGTTTTTTTTCTTTTCTTTTTTTCAGCGTTTACAACCTGGTACCACAACTCCCTTATGTCCTTTGTATATTTTTGATAATTATTACATCCAGGTTAGCTATTCTTGCGACTCCTTTTTTTTTTACCGTTACATTATCTTGGTCCTTAGAACTTGTGTAATATCTATATTCTTACTGCTCCCCATTCATTCTCTCCTTGCTTTCTCCTGGTCTCAATTCTCTAATGAAAATAGAAGTATATGCTTTATATTTAATAATATGTAAAGTATCCTATAAATGTCTACTTCACCCTCAGTCTGGTAGTAGGATTTATCTTTTCTGGTTATATTATCCTAAGACACTATTTATACAAATATTACCGTCTCATTGAGAAACCCTAATCATTAACACATCCAAATTATACAGTATCATACACCTCATAAACATATTCCCATGGTACTATTAAGTGATCCTTTTTGTACTGCAAATGCTTCTGAATAGTTTCTTCACATCTTTGGGGTTGCCTTTTTTATTGACCCATTTAGTCCTTTGCCTCAAACTCCCTCTTAACCAGGAGGATATCTACTGTCGTTATCAACAAGCCCCTCATACCGCACATTTAATCAGTCAAGTATCTCTGCACCAAAATGATCAGGAGGAAACCACCTCTCACCAATAATTCACTCGAGTATCTACAAGTCAAATTAATCTTAGGTGACATGCAGAAATCTAAAGTAAGAAATACCACTCTTCATTAAATGATGCAGTATTCGCTAGCTGCACTGTTAAAAATCTGATCAACTTTTTTTTAAGGACTTAAGTCACCCAAGGGTCTGTTAGGGTCTTAATCCATCCATCCATCCATTATCCAACCCACTATATCCTAACTACAGGGTCACGGGGGTCTGCTGGAGCCAATCCCAGCCTACACAGGGCACAAGGCAGGAACAAACCCTGGGCAGGGCGCCAGCCCACCGCAGAGAGTCTTAATCCAAAACAAATAATTAAATTGACTTTACATAAGGGCGGCACGGTGGAACAGTGGTAGCGCTGCTGCCTCGCAGTTAGGTGACCCGGGTTCGCTTCCCAGGTCCTCCGTATCAGAAGAATGACCAAAAATTAAAATGTCTCTGCCTGACTATCAGCAGCCAATGTAGATTACTGGCTGACATGAACAGGACACATATGTTAATTCCAGAAAGAAATATGAAGAAGATCGCTGCTGTATATGGATCAGGAATAATATCTTTGGAACCAATAATTTACGGAGACGTCTTTCCAGATGCGAATTCTGAACAGAACTGAGAACAAGATTGGTTATATATTCATTCGGTAGGAAGTGGCAGGTCCTGGGAGACGAACAACGGAAGTGATATCAGCGGTGGAGTGGCTGTCAGCCTTTCATTCTGCAGAGAGAGGAAGACAGAACTGATTTGAGTACAGTGCCAAAACCTGGTTCAACGTATAATTACTGTCACCAGTGCCTTTAAGCTGTCTCCCATGCACAGCTGACACAATATATATGTATATATCAAAAAAGCAGTCTCTCATTTGCCAATAGGTAAATACAGCCTTTAAATATGTAGAACAAAACCCTAAATACAGAAAGAAATGTATTAAATAGGGAAAAAGAAACAAAAAGAAATTGATTGTGTCAAACAATATTTATAACCTGAGCCCCAAAACCTGGACACGACCAACACAAATAAAGCTACTGGTTCAAAACAGAGGTTTGTATTATACTAATACCTCACAAATGTTGCTTGAAAGGTTGCACAAACACAATTCCAATCAAATGATTCTACCTTACTTTTCTTCACTTCTCTCTCCATCTGCCTCCCTCCAACGAGTTACCTTCCTTTCTCCCAACTCTGACTCAACTGGAAGAGGCTGGATGGCTTCCTTTTATGTCGGACTCTGGAGTACTTCCGTTGCCAGGGCCCAAAAAGCAGGGATTGTGAATCCCTGCACCAGTCCCTGGTGGCACCCATGGGATATGATAAGGTTGATTCAAGATATTATAAACCCCATCATGCTCTGCCGGTGTCCACATGGTTACTGAGGTCCTAAGATGATACCATCCTGTGAATCGGGCATAATAATATACCAAAATAGGAACCTTCCGCCACTGCACCTTTGTCTTGTCCTCCTGTCTGAGTAAGGGTCTGATTTCTATATCCAATATTTATCCTTTATGCAATATTGGGTTGTCATTATTTATTCCTTCTATCCTATTGTGTTGATAATATTTATACTCTGCAATATTTTCTTTTGACTATCCAAGTACTGTGACATGGGGGTCTTAATATGGCCTTGTTCTCAACAATTCTTTCTTATAACATTCTTTACTCTCTCTATGTCTTTCTGCTCCTTCTTGATTTCTTCTCTCTTTCTCTCTCGCTGTTACTGTACAGTGAATTCTACCTCTCAGCACCATTGCTGCCAAGCTGGCACTGATATGTCACTCAAGAATTCATACCTTATTCTCTCTCTGTCATTGGAATTCTTTTTTTCTCAACCTATTAATCCTTGAACTCCCTACATTGAGGTTCCATGGGACAGCCAATCGAATAGAGCTTTTACCTTAAGATGGTGGATCACTGGGAGGCTGGTGGTCAGTGATGCTGAGATATTGGCCCTTTTAAGTAAATCTCTCATCTATCCTCATTTCCTCTTATCTGGTGCTGCACAACACAATGTCATCAGCAAAAAGCATGCACCAGGGTGACTGGTCTTTTATCCCAAGACTCAACACATCCATAAGCAGATCAAAGAGGTAAGGACTTAAAGAAGATCCCTGGTACAAACCTACTGTAACTATTGTCCGTTAACCCAACAATGCTTATATCCCAAGTCCTCACTCGCTCATACATATTCTTTACAATCCTCACATACTTGTCTTGTACTCCTTTTTCTGTCATGCATCTCCAGACCTTGTGACGTGACACTCTGTCATATCATAATAATCATAACGATTCATATCATAATAAAGACCATATTGTAGACCTTTCTGTTTTCTCAATGCTTCTTTATGAGCTGTCTTAATGCAAAGACTGCAGAAGTTCTTCCTCACCCTGACATAAAACCAAATTGTTACCTTATGATGGTCTTTTCCCTAAGCCTTCTCTCTTTAACCCCTTCACAAATTTTCATTGTGTGTGACACCAGCTTTATCCCTCTATAGTTTCCACAATCCTGAACAATGCCCTCCCCTTTTAAATGAGTACAATTACACTGTTTCTCTACTCCTCTGGTATTCACTTCCATTCATAGATCTTTTGCATTAGATCTCACAACACATGTATTCCTTCTTCTCCTAAACTTTTCAACACATCTGCTGGTATTTCATCCAGTCCTGTTGCTTTTCCATTTTTCATATTTTTCAGTGTTTCCTTTACTTACACCCTCCTTATTCTTTATACTAACCCTTTATTTGGGGCTCTACCCTTATACTTTCTTAATTCAATAGCTTTTCAAAGTACTTCTTCCCTCTGTTTTTGATCATATGAAGACAACATTTTGATCATCGTTTATATGTTTTAAGTGACGTAAATCCTTCCTAGACATGTTCCTAGTCTTTGCTATTCTAAAAATAATTTTTTATCCAGTACATCATACACCTCTTCTAAAGCTTGTGCCTTGGCTGTTGCCATTGTCCTCTTTGCCTCCTTGTTATCTGCCAATACATTTCTCTATCTTCCTACCTCCCTGGTCGCTACCATGTCTTCTTCACCTCCTTCTTAGCCTCTATCACATGTCTCTTTGTCCTCAAGTAGGCTCCTACCTGTTCTTCTACCCAACACCTCTTCACATACTTTTAATAAAACTTTGCTATTCTTCTCATGCCATTTCTTCACACTCTCAAATGGCCACACTTCATTTAAAACGTTTTCTCTAAATCTGTTCCTGAGCCCTTCCTCTTTTAATCTTCACCACTTTATCTTTGGTGCTGCTTGCTTTAGTTTTATTCTCCTGCTGATTCTGATCTCCCAGTCCATCACAACCACCTTAAGCTGCACTGTCACACTTTCACCATTTATGAGCTTATAATTCTTTATCTTTTTCAAATGAGACTTTCTACATATTAGAAATCTGATTACAAAAAACAATGGTTTACACCATTACTGGAACAAAATGAACTTTGTTAAATGTTTTAATTCAAATAGTGATCAAAAGTAATATAACAATGACAAAACGTGTTGGTCAAATAATTATGCTAAAGGCAAAAACTGCTTCTGATTTCTTGTTGAAAGGACAGAGAATCAATATATTGTGTACTGTAGCAAACCTACAAACTACCATATCATATTTTTTAAATCTTGGGAATCGGACATCTGTCAATCTATTTACTTTATTCCAGTGCCAGTTTTAAATAGCGTAATGTGGTCAATTAGGGATGCAAACAGGAACTAAGACAAACCTCTCATAATAACAAAACCCAAACTATCATTATATCTAAGACAGACAGGGGAGAGCATTATACAGCCTGCAGAACATTTTAAACCTGCCTCTGAGGCAACATTAAATTTTATTAAATAATCTGGCCAATCACACTTTGGCTCATTCTGTTTGTTAATATGACCATCTTGATAATAAAAAAATTCTAATTGACATTGCATTGTAATGGTTGGTTTCTCGGCTTTGAATGACCTGTGCTTGCTCTTCATCTAAATGTTCTTTGAAAATGAGTGCATTTTAAACAAAACTGGACACTCAAATGCTTCCTTTCTTATCACGAGATAGAAATCCAGAAAGTGAGAAGTCTGATATTTCAGGATATTATTGCAGTTTCCCAAGAGCATAACATTATCTATAATTTTTTTGAGAAAGCTTACAAATTATGTTAGCAATTTGTTAGATTAGGGATGGGAAAGCAAGACAGCTAAACTTGAAGAAAGCTTGAAAGTACACCAAAATATTTTTTCCAAACAGAAATCTATTTGAGAATCTTTAGGAAAGACAAGTAACTTATTGGAACATAACAGTGTGTCTGGCTAATGAAAACAATATTTGAGAGCTTTAGCTTTTCTTACTCTCTATAACTAGACGAGTAGAGGTAATACAGGCAGAGATGATCAGTAAATTGAAAAAAGAAAGGGCAGCTTCACTTATTTCTCAAATGTACTGTATAAGTGAAGACATTAAGGATCTTCTTATGAAATAATAATATTGTTAGTTTGGGAATGATTCATTTACTCTTATTATTGATTATTTAATTTAGTTGGGAATTTCCTTTGACATTCAGGCCATGCTTCCATTTATAATTTGTGTTCTTAAAGCTCTGTATGTGAGACACAGACTTTACATTGTAGAAGATAATTTTAAAACTGTTCTATAATACACTTTCAAGAACAGGCTATTAGTAATATTTGGATGGAATAATATGTTTTTATATTTGATCTTGGCTAAGCTTAGAACCAAAATTTTTATTTACGTGATGCTAGATTTTTCCCATTTTGCTTATCTTTCATGTATTTTTGTAATTAATTTCTCAGCTACTGTAAGTCAGTAGTGAATTTTGTTTATAATCTCACAATATGCTAGTATTTTTCTATTAATGTGAATCTTGAAGATTTTTGGTCTTAAAGCAAAGCAGGTCATGCACAGTGATCTAATAGGAAACTGCTGTTGGAAAGGCAAAATGGAAACACTTGGCATAAGTTCATGAAAATGATAGCTTTGACTATACTGTATTGCTGTGATCTCTGCAATAATATGTACTGTGTATGATACAATTAGAATGGAGGTAAATTAATCCATTATAATTCTGTACACAATGCCTATACAAAATCAGTCAAACCTGAAACTGTTCCTTTTACTGAGCTAGTGCAGTAAATTTGTGAATGTTTCCGTAATATTTATTATAACAGCATAGTTAATTCTTCAGTGAATCTATACTAATAAAAGGCAACAACAACAACATTTATTTATATAGCACATTTTCATACAAAAAAATGTAGCTCAAAGTGCTTTACATAATGAAGAATAGAAAAACAAAAGACACAGTAAGAAAATAAAATAAGTCAACATTAATTAACATAGAATAAGAGTAAGGTCCGATGGCCAGGGTGGACAGAAAAAAAAAAAAAAAAAACTCCAGACGGCCAGAGAAAAAAAAAAAAATCTGCAGGGATTCCAGACCATGAGACCGCCCAGTCCCCTCTGGGCAATCTACCTCACATAAATGAAACAGTCCTCTTTGTATTTAGGGTTCTCACGGAAGGACTTTATGATGATGGTCACATGGACTTCTGGCTTTTAGTCCATCAATGTTGGAGGATCATGATGCTTTGAGTAGGTGGTGGTGGCGCAGGCCGCCACCACAAAGAAACCAGAAAAAGAAAAAGAGAGAGTAGGGGTCAGTACGGATTTTAGAGCCACCATGAATAGTTATTATGATGAAGTGAACATACAGAGTATTAAGATTAAGATATAGTGAAATTATGAGAAGGCCATGTTAAAGTAATGTGTTTTCAGCAGTGTTTTAAAGTGCTCTACTGTATTAGCCTGGTGAATTCCTATTGGCAGGCTATTCCAGATTTTAGGTGCATAACAGCAGAAGGCCGCCTCACCACTTCTTTTAAGTTTAGTTCTTGGAATTCTAAGTAGACACTCATTTGAGGATCTAAGGTTACAATTTGGAATATAGGGTGTCAGACATTCCGATATATAAGATGGGGCGAGGTTATTAAAGGCTATATAAACCATAAGCAGAATTTTAAAGTCAATCCTGAAAGACACAGGTAACCAGTGTAGTGACATCAAAACTGGAGAAATGTGTTCTGGTTTTTTTTTTCCTAGTTAGGATTCTAGCAGCTGCATTCTGCACTCATTGCAAATGATTTATGTCTTTTTTGGGTAGTCCTGAGAGGAGTGCGTTACAGTAATCTAGGCAACTGAAAACAAAAGCGTGAATGAATTTCTCAGCATCTTTCAATGATATGAGAGGTCTAACTTTTGCTATGTTTCTTAAGTGAAAAAATGCTTTCCTAGTGGTTTGATGAATATGCGATTTAAAATTCAGGTTGCAGTCAAACAATTACCCCTAAGTTTTTTACTTCCGTCTTAACTTTCAATCCTAATGCACCAAGTTTATTTCTGATAACCTCATTGAATCCATTTTTGCCAATCACTACAATTTCAGTTTTCTCTTTATTTAGCTTGAGAAAATTACTATTCATCCATTCAGAAATACAAGTAAGACATTGTGTTAGTGAATCAAGAGAGTCGGTGTCATCAGGTGCTATTGATAAGTACAGCTGTGTGTCATCAGCATAGCTGTGGTAGCTCACGTTGTAACCTGAGATAATCTGACCTAACGGAAGCATATAGATTGAAAAGAGTAGCGGACCCAGGATAGAGCCTTGTGGAACACCATATAGAATATTATGCGTCTTTGAGTTGTGATTACCACAACTAACAAAGAATTTTCTCCCTGCCAGGTAGGATTCAAACCAAACCACTGACTGACTGACTGACTCACTCATCACTAATTCTCCAACTTCCCGTGTCGGTAGAAGGCTGAAATTTGGCAGGCTCATTCCTTACAGGTTACTTACAAAAGTTAAGCAGGTTTCATTTCGAAATTCTACGTGTAACGGTCATAACTGAATCCTACTTACGTACATATATACGGCCATAGCCTGCAGCTCGGTCGCCGTGTGAGGCGGAGTTGCGTCCCCCATCACCACGCCTCCCACGTAGTTGGCTGCCTGCCTATATTGCGTCCTCCATCCCCACGCCTCCCACGTAATTGACTGCCTGCCCATATAAGGCGACCAATCCTGATGTGCGCCGCGGACACGTTTATTTAATTTACATGTAAAGAAGCGATCTCACCGGCTTGGCGACAGTTCCTTTATTATACTCGCAAGCAAATCCACAACTTCATAGAGGTGCTGCCAAAAACGAAAGAATGCAAGAAAGCAGGAAAGAAAGAAAGAAAGGTAAAGAAATGGAAAGAATATCTTATTTATAAACGGCGCAAATATATTCACATGTACTTAACCTATATTACAACTATATACACATATAAATTATACACCCAGACACACACAATCCCCACACGTTCCCCAGTCCTTTATCTGAACTTTCTTTTAAAAGTTTATAATCACACGGCCTGGGAAGTCTGCAGTGAATCCAGCGACCAATCCTGATGTGCGCCGCGGACACATTTACTTAATTTACATGTAAAGAAGAGGTCTCACCGGCTCGGTGACAGTTCCTTTATTGAAGAATGAAGTCCGTCTCACCCGGGTGACTTGCGTTAGCGTTCATCCTTGGCCGACGTCCATTCCACAACAGACAAGTAAAGCCATCAGCTCTGAATATCCCTTTTAGGTTAGCAGGCACCCTTTCTACGTGCACCCAACCATCCTTATTACGGAGTCTTCCTTGCTTTACTGCTGGTTATGTTATTTTTATAATGTTTCCTTTTCTTTTTCATAACTTCTTTAACACACTACTTCTCCGCTGCGAAGCGTGGGTATTTTGCTATCTACACATATAAAAGGCAAAGCCCTCACTGACTCATCACTAATTCTCCCACTTTCCATATACGTGGGAAGCTGAAATTTTGCGTGCTCATTCCTTGTAGTGTACTTATAAAAGTTAGGTACAGTGAAAATCGTTTAACACGAAACTGAGGGGACTGAAATATTTTTTCATGTTAAAAGAATTTCGTGTTAAAGGATATTACAAAAAAAACATACAGTATATTCAACAAAATTAAGTTTATTAGAGTACATTTTATTTACATAGATATGTATATATGCATGTATTTAATAATATTAATAATGTAGAGTTAACAATATCAAAATCTTTGCAGATTTCCGTTTTCGTCTTCTGTTTTTGATCAACAGCCTTAAGAAGCTCCATCTTCATTTTAAGCGAAATAGCAGTTTGCTTTCCCCCTGAGCTCTTTGCCATTGTGCTTGTAAAAAAATTCTTCTAAAATAGAAAAAAAAAATGCGAACCAAACTCACTGATTTTTACTCACACTGCGATGTACTTGTCACCGAATTCCAAAGCCAACTGATGAGAGATGAGATGTTTTTGTGTGGCGTTTGTAGGGGTGGAAGGTGAAAGTAGCTTAGATAAACAAAATTGGCTCGTGTCACAGGCTATTCCGAGGGTATTTCAAAGCCAAGTTAGCCTTCTTTCTACGAAACATGTCAAACCACCTCTCTTTCATTTCACACCCCTCTTAAATCTCGCCTGCGCGGCTGGTGTTTTCCCAGAAGGGAAATCTTTTCGTGTTAAGCGATTTTCGTTTCATGTTAAGAGAAAAAAATGCATGAAAATACATAGTAGTTTGTCGGGACCATTGTATTATTTCGTGTTAACCGATATTTCGTCTTAAGCGTTTTCGCGTTAAACGTATTTCACTGTATGTTTTATGTCCTATTACAACACCCAAGGGGGGGAAACGGGTGTACCCCCAAACTGTATATATAGATAGGGGAAACCCCTCCTTACTATTTCTGGTACTTCCAATTTTCCCATGCTTACCCTTTACACTGTACTTACAAACGTTAAGTATGATTCTTTTCGTGTTATGCCCCATAATGGACTTTTGAAAATAACGTCTTCTTTTTGGCGGCTCTCACCATTACGCCATAAGAAAGTTTAGGAACTGACCTCTCCTTTTGGCAGTTTCATTCCTTATTTCCATTAAAAGAGGATTTATTTCACACACAAGGGCCACCCCCCGTCCCCCTTCCTTTTTCCACACGGCTTCTATCCACACACCTACCACATGGTTGGCTCCCTGCCTATATACATTAATGACATCCCGTGCTCATGTGCCTCCTCACTCGCTTCCTAACTGTCCTCAGCTGTTTGTGCTCACTGCTCCCTTCTTCTTTACTCCACTGCTTCAAGCCTGTTATTGTTCGCGTTTCTTCACGTCTGTCTGCTGGTGACTCCTGCCTTTTCGTTTACTCCACCACTTTACTGCGAAACTTACAACCACCAAAACTTTGTAATGGCACCAGGCTTTAGATCAAATCTCTGCACAAGAACCTTATTGCGGCAACTGTCTTCACTGAAACAGGCTCAGAGAAGACTGTATTTATTCCTCGCATCCCTCTCATACCCTCTGACCTCCCATTCCAATTCAAACGGCTCCAATTTCCAGTAAGGGTCTGCTTCGCTATGACAATAAATGAGTCACAGGGCCAGACTCTAAAAAAGGTCGGCATTGACTTGACACAAGATTGCTTCACACATGGCCAACTGTACGTTGCATGCTCAAGAGTAAGCTCAGCAGATATTTTACAGCCTGAGGGCAGAACTGCAAGCGTTGTTTACAAAGAGATCCTTACATCCTAAAAATGTGTATTTCTCATACACAACATTTACAATCATAAATTAAACACTTTACAATCATCAGATTCATTCTCAATTCTAAAATAAGCCTACAAAAATTACATTGACAATCACGTTACGTTATTTTTAAAATGTTACCTTTTTTTCATAACTTATTTAACACACTACTTCTCCGCTGCGATGCGCGGGTATTTTGATATATGTATATATATTTTATATATATATAATATATATATATATATTTTATATATATATATATATATATATATTTTATATATAATATATAATATATCTATAATATATATGTGTGTGTGTGTTGTGGACGCGGCCCGGACACAGACAGGCAGACATGTTGTTAAATTCACCACCACACGTTTATTTACACTATTTACAAATAAGATCAAGTGCACACAAACAAACCCCAACACAGTCCTGGCCACACAATGCCTTCTCCTTCAGGCCGCCTCCACTCTCTCTTTCCTGCTTGGTCCTTCTTCCACCCAACTCCAGCCTTGAATGAAGGGAGACGGCCCCTTTTATATGATCCCGGATGAGCTCCAGGTGTTTCCCGGCATTCCCCCTGGACACGCCCCAGTGTGGCGGAAATGCCGGCTGTTCTCCCGGAAGCTCTCCGGGTGTCTCTTCTCTTCTTCCCCCCAGCACTTCCTGGTGTGGCGGAAGTGCTGAGGTCCAGGGTCCCCAAGGCATTGGGGCACCCCCTGGCGGTGACCACGGGTCCCTACAGAGTTGGGCTTCCAAGCCCTCTACCCGTGGCCCCCAAAGCAACCAGGATGGCGGCCCCCACGTGATCCCAGTTGGGCGCACGCCCACTTCCGGTCCCTGAAGGCGTCCCGGCCGGGTTGTCGCCCCTGGCATCCTTGACACTGTATATATATACTAATAAAAGGCAAAGCCCTCACTGACTGACTGACTGACTCACTCACTCACTCACTCACTCATCACTAATTCTCCAACTTCCCGTGTAGGTAGAAGGCTTCCCCACAGTATTCATGTCTCCCTGCTGATAACTGCAGCCTTTTTATTTAATCCACAGCTTCTCCGCTGTTTTATTGTTCATTTATTATGATTATAGTTATTGTATAGGTATTTTAGACTTAGTTTATATTGTTCAGGTACCCATTTCCTTTATCGTACCCCCATAACATGTCTATTGGGGTGATCACCATCGATCAAAGAACTGTCACTTACCGAGTGGTTTCCATGCCCGGAGATGGCGCCTGCCTTTTCCATTCTCTGTGTTACATATTGCACGGCCATATCAGGCTCCCTCTTGATATCCAGAGGAACCTTGTGTCTTATGTATTGAATGACTGGGACAGGTTCAAGGTGCGGACTAATGACGGTACAGGAGATAATTATACTACACTACTGCATGTGAGTTGATGGTTGCCGCTGAATTGTTCGGTTGTCGCTTTCAAGTGTACCGAAATGGCCAAATATTTTACACCTTTGGAAAACCGCCAATGCCTCTTAAACATCTTAGATTCACAGGTGACGATTTGAGTAGTGGACACTTTGATGTTTATGAATGTTTAAACTCTCAAAAGCTGGATGCGAAGTTATCGATGAAACCAGTTGTATGCTTACAATGCTTGACAGATGCCGAATGTCACTTCAACACAGGAAGTCCTGCAAATACTAACGTAACTGAAACAAACCATGAAACTCAAACCGATTATGACAGCAGCAATCCAAGCTGTGAGATTTGAGGCAAGATTGCTTTTCACATGGCCAACTGTACGTTGCATGCTCAAGAGTAAGCTCAGCGCACAGATTGGTCATATTACAACCGGAGGGCCGAACTGACAACGTGGCATTCAAAGAGATCCTTAACAAATAATTATTGGTATATTTTCCCTCAGTTTAAAAAGGTTTACTTTTCTTCTTAATAAAAATTTTAAGGCAGTACTTTGCCGCTGCAAAGCGTAGGTATTTTGCTAGTATTTAATAAAGGTTTATGATGCCATACGTGTTAGAAATTGTATATTCATGTCCTTTACTATAAATTTGCTTTTAAATAAAATAATTAGAACAAAGGTTTATAAAGAAATACAGTTGAAACATTCATACCTAACAGCTTGTAGTATGAGCATGATAAACAAATTGTATGAAATGCAAGAATCTAACCATCAGGAAGGATGCACATGTTGATGTTGAAGGTCTACCCCCCAGTGGAGTGCCTAATGGTGTTAACATTGATTGGCTCACATAATGTTGACATGGGTTGTAGTAGTAGTGAGAGAAATTTAACAAAAAATCTGTCTCCTTATCTGATTATATATAATAATAAGGGACATTCTGTTCACAAAACATGCTGCTGATTCAACTAAAGAGTAACAAGCTTCAACTGGCCACAGCATTAGCGTGAACAATGTATTTGCTCCACTCAGCTGTCTCTATGTGAACAGATGTGTGTGACTTCCTAATCTAATGTAGCCAGTGTTGACTCTAGGCTCCTGTCCTTGTCAGAGGTATAATATGAAGAACAAAAAATTATAGAAGAATATACAGTAAAATATAATATATTATACTATATACTCTACTACTAAGATTTGTAAATGTAAGAACCATTTGTTAGTTAGTTAGATTATGTTAAATTGATAGAAGTATTTTCTTAGTTATGTTAAAATGTTTGCCTACATATTAGTGCATAGTCTATCGGAGGTCCTATTATAAACCCACAACTAAACTATAAATGGAGTATTATAAAATAATTATTATTATTTTACTTTCCTCTGACTAAAGATTAGTCCCAGTTTATGATCTTCTTGCAATTGGTAAGGCAGGGAGGTCAAACAGTTTCAAACTACACTGAACATATTGATCATACTGAATATGCCGTACGTATAGAATGTACTGAATATATTACGTAAAGCATATGTAAGTTTGCCATACAGAAATAAGCAAACTTTAATTACAGAATGTAACCGAAGTTTAACAAGAAAATGCTAAGTTTGTAGAAAAAACGTTTCTCCCCTTTTTGCCTTTTATTCCGTGTATGTAAGAACCTTTTCTCTATTTTTGTGTGAACTGTTTTGCTTAGAATTTTCACTAAACCTCTTTTAAAATGAACTTTATTGGACTGAGAAATTTATTTTATTATATGTTTGACTCTACCTTAACATACAGTAGTAGGTGCTTGATTTTGTGAACCTGGAAAATACGTAGCTATAGTAAAAAACTAGCTGTATGTGCCTTTCTTCATAGAGCTGTAGCTCATATTCTATTAAACAGAGACAGAAAATACGAACAGCACAGACCTGGACAGAAATTTTGAAAGATGTCTTCAAGACTGGCCAGTCTCTAAGGTACATGTGTTTTAGCTTCTAGTTGTACCTGTATCTATCCTTGTTAGCTCTTCATTTATGAGTGCGCCACAATCTTCCCTATGACAGGTAAAAATATTTGAGTTCTCTGATTCTAAAGTATCCTCTCTGCATTAAGTGAATTGACACCAACATGCTGATCCAGTTGCTTTGAACAGACGAACATTAGAAGCACTTTATAGAATGGAGGGGACCATTGCACACAATTAACTCCAACATACTTACCAGCGGATACATCAATGAAACCCATAAAGCACCCCTGAATTCAGCTAGCAACATCAGTGTAACTTAATATAATGAAAAAATGTGCACAGTATGGAATTCCTGTTGTCTAATCTACTGACAATGCTAAAATATCTTGACCTCATCTTTAATCTCATATATAAATGAAGCTGCAGAAGCAATAACAGAATCGTTTTTTATGATCTGTGACATGCCACAATTTCAGAAAACACAGATAATGACAAAGTGAGATGCAAAGATATCATCATTCTTTTCAAAAATTTATGTAAATTATCCAAGTTTGCCCTTACTGACAGAAACTCTGCTCTCATCCTGTCCCCTGAAAGGTAACTTTTGGCAGCAAAGCATTGATGTCGGATCTATTAGGCATCTAACAACAGCCACATTGTTTTGCTTTGCTACTTGAAGGCATACCTCATGACCCACTCATGAAAAAATATATATATACATATATATATTTGCAACTAGTAATCTGCTTCAGAGACACAGAATGTAGTATACAGCAGGGGTGTCGAACTCCGGGCCTGGAGGGCCGCAGTGGCTACAGGTTTTCATTCTAACCCTTTTCCTAATCAGTTTCACTGCTAATTAACTCCTTTTCCCTTCATTTCAATAGCCCTGTTTTTAAGGATGCAGTCCTCTGAATTGATTTATTTCTTCACTAAATGCCAGCCAAACAGAAATGAGACGTAAAACGAGCCAACAGATGACCAGCTAAACTGGGATTTCAAACTCCAACCAGTCTCTTAATGAGAAGCTGATTCTTGCTGTTAATTAAACTCATTATTTAATTCCATGGCTTGTTGCTGCTCTCATTCTGCCACAGCAGACATTTCCAAATCAGTTGATTTTTCGGTTTTTTGTAAGAACAAAGTCAAAATGGTTTGGTGACCTGAGAGATCAACCTTACTGAGACCTTCACCTTTCTTTATTTTCAGATATTGTGTGATGGGCACAGGTGAGCTGGTCATATGGTGGCTTGTTTGATGTCTCATTATTCTTTGGCTACTAATTAATGGGCCTGAGTCAAGTGAATTAAAATGAAGGCAAAAGAAGTTAATTAGCAGTAAAAATGGCTCACTAATGAAGAAGATGGTTAGAATGAAGACATGCAGCCACTGCAGCCCTTGAGGACCGGAGTTCGACATCCGTGGTATACAGTATACCATACAGTGCATGCCCAGCTGAACATCCAAAACATTTGCAACATGCATACAAGATCATCACAATGCTGTCAGAAGGAAGGACCCATGATCTCTGATATATACACATACAAGTTCAACTGAACACATGTTTAACTGGGACACTGTGCAAATAAAATTTGGTACTAATACTAAAACTGCCAGAGACCTGACTGAATCATGGCTCTCAAATAAAAATTTCACCAACAGACATTTGGACATCAACCCAGCATATACTAAGTAACAAAAAAGACATTAGGACCAACAATAAAAAAACTTATCACATATACAGTAAATATGGAAGCAAAGGTCTATGATACGGTTTGCATTTTTGTAGCTAGTGATCCACAACAAAGGGAGAAATTTAATCACATATCTTTTTTTTATTTCAGTTTTTTATTCCTAAGCATTCAACAACCTACCAGGTGTCATCATCAGAGAAAAATGATTAAACATACAGGAATTAATGGAATATATAGCAAGTGAGGGGATAATAATAAGGTGGGGTTTGGAAGGTATTGCTCATAAAGTCTTTTTTATTATTTGCATGTTCATCTTTTTAAGACTGCATTTTCTGGGTTCAAGTCCAAGTGTCTGTAAATGGCGTTTTCATTTGAGAGCCACGATTCAGGCAGCTCTCTGGCACTCTTAGTATTGGCCCAGAATTTTACTTTCACAGTGTCCCAGTTAAAAATATGTCCGGTAGAACTTGTATTTGTGTATATCAGAGACTGTGGGTCCTTCCTTCTGACAACATTGTGATGTTCCTGTATATGTGTTGCATGTGTTTTAGAAGTTTGTCCTGCATCCTACGTTGTCTCTGTGGTTGATTATTTGCTTTTGGCATTGAAAAGGACAGTCCATAAAGTGTTTGCCTGGGGTGTCTCCTATATAGGCTTTGTTTGATAAATGTTTCCAGGTAGCCGTTTGATGTGAATAGGTGTGCAGGGTGAACAGAAACGGAAACAGGACTTTTCCTTGTGGTACTCCAGTGTTGCTTACATTTACATACTGTAAGAGACACAGTCCTGAATCTCATAAACTGCAGTCTGCCCAATAGATAGTCCATTATCTTGGACTCATCTGTCTGCACATTCCTAAACTTACCCTTTATCAGGGATAGCTTGATGGTACTAAAGGAACTTGTGAGAAATTACAAACCATAACCCTCACTGTTCTGCCAGTTCTGATCAGATGTGAACATGCTTGTGGAGCAGATAGTTATTTGATTTTTTCCATGTCAATCTTTGTCCTATTGGCAAACCACAGTGGGCACAAGTGATCTTTCACAAGAGGACTCATATAGTATATATGCTATATACAGTATATGCTGTAGTGTATTAGGGTCTGGGAATGCATTGTTGATAACCTATGTTCAGATAAGGTTATGTGGTGTACAATCCTTTATTGAACTACACTATACCTTGCACAGATTGATAAGGAATGAATCTTTTCAATAGTTGAGTTCCATTCTTTATCTGAAGACCTATTTCTTACAACTGCCTCAAATCATCTAGGGGTGAATCTTATGAAAGAGATTAATACAGTAAAGAAATAATGCATGTATCTTCACTATTACTAGGCAATATCATTTCTGCTGTTGATTCTGAAGGAAGATTAGCCAAACCTGTCAGATATCAAAAACATTTGTAACTTGAATATACAAGAAGTTGCTCTAAACTTAAATTTGAGACATAAATGTTCAGAGCATAGTTGTATTATCAATGTAGGAATCATTAAAGGAATATACCACCCAAAAATTATATTTTTATATGTTACTTAACCCATGTGGCTTTTGATGATGGCTGAGAAAAAAAATGAATGTCATGTTTCCATAGAGAATATCTGTGATTGAATGGGAGCCTATGGTGAGCAATGCTGAACAACAGCAAACAATATCAAATGCATCTATGAACCATCTCACATAATCCACATGTCAAGTCATAAGATAACAAAGTGCAAAATGCCTGTAATCTTTGATTTTTTTTTTTAAATAAATACCTCCAGAAAATGAAAATACAGAAAGTATAAACAGAAAGTCTGTTCATACAGGATAACACTTTTGAATTGAAGGACAGGACTCTTGACCAATGAGTGAGGGGAAGAGGCAGCAACTGGTGTGGACGAAGGTTCAAAACAATAGCAGGCAGACACCAATTCAAACAAACAGAATTCTTTTATTTCTGACTTCTTGGTGAGTAGAGGGTCTTTGCCTTATAGACAATAAGTGCAAAAAGCCCCCTCAAGTTGGGGGAAGCTGCATTTTATAACAGAGATCTTCAAAGAAACAGAAAAAATAAGCTCAGTTTCATCCAAAGGTCACAGAACATTCTTACACAATTTGTTGATTACAACGGAAATCAGAAATTCTAGTCTTATATTTTTAATTAAGCTTATCAGAAAACTTGTCATACGTTTGGCATCTTAATTGGACGATAATCTAGACACTGCTGAAGCAGCCGGGAAGAGCCAAAAACTGCATTCCACACTGGCAGCTCTACCCTAATAAGCACGCTTATTTTATCTGTTATAATAATACCAAGGCATACAGAGAACATGCAGATTTTCATACAGAAGCTAGCAATAGATTTTAACTTCCATTCCACATTCCCCCCTTTTTAAACTTAAAAGTTTAAATAATAAGAGAGTTTAAGCTAAACTGATCGAGGGAAGACTGGGAAGAGAATTGGGCCTGGGGAAGAAGATGCATGCGTTCTGTGTGTAAGGAAATAAGCTTTAGTTATTGAGGCAGTGAATAACTTAAAATAACGGATGAACGGAATAAGACAACAGCAAATCAAAAGAATAACAGTTAAAGCAACTAAAAGGGAAATAAAAATGGATTTGAACCATTGGCCCCAAGAGCCAAAAGTGGATATAAACCATTCATAGAAAACCTTGTTTTTAAATCATGTTCCTGGGCTTCCCACGGATTATACCCCCAGTCCTGGTCGCCAGTGTTTGCAAACACATCACTCCAGCTTGAACATTCAAATAGACTGGAGGAGGGATTTAAATCAGTTTTATACCTGGGTCGGGTCACACAAACATATTTTTCAGACAATATCTATTTGTCTTGTCCACTGGACCCACAGGGAGCAATGGAACAAAAGTCAATTTGGAACGAGGCAGTTTTCCCTATTTGGAAAGTTAACGTGGGAAAGTCCCCATGTATTTGCTTCAAATGGTGAGTCAGATGGTCACCACCTGTTTGTCCTTGTCCTAAAGTCAGATGGATAGAAAAGATTAGGACTAGCAAAGCTATGAATGCCATTTTTTGCAATGCGACACGTGAATCCAGGCGGGAAGTCCTTCAACTTTAACAGCGTGAGGTGTGGATAGCAGCACTTGGAATGGTCCCCTCCAGCGAGGTTGATGCCAGTGCTTCCTTTGGGTGTCTCTGACCAGTATCCAGGTTCCCAAGGGAATCTGACTCTGTTGGTGGAGGACTAGTTCGCCAAGCCTGGTTAACCTGCTCGTGGACCTCCTTCAGGGATGCTCGGAGACCTGTAACACTGGAAATAAGATCATTGTCCACAGTATGCAGCTTGACATTGCCAATGACCATGCCGACAGGCATGGGTCGTCCGGTCAGAATTTCGAATGGCGACAGTCCCAACTGCCGGTGTGTCCTCCATCTCAATCCCATTAAGGCCAGGGGTAAAGCGTTAAATTCGTCTGCTCACAGATCTTAGCCAATTTAGATTTCAGGGTGCCATTGCACCTTTCTACTATACCTCCGCTTTGAGGGTGGTACTTGCAATAGTGATGCATGTTAATTTGGAGCCAGGTGGTTAGTTCAATCATTACTAAATTCACAAAATGGGTACCATTATCAGTCTGCAATTTTTGTGGTATTCCCCATCTTGGAATGATTTCTTTTATCAAGGCTTTTGCCACAGTTTTGGTGTCTGCATGTTTGGAAGGGAAAGCTTCCACCCATCGGGAGAACACATCGACAATTACCAAGCAGTATCGGTACCCTTTAGATGGTGTTAGTTCAATGAAGTCCATTTGAAGATGTTCAAATGGACCCATTGGGTTAGGTGTGACGGCAGGGTTAACCGGGGTACCCTTTTCTACATTAAATTTTTGACATAGCGCACATCGCCTGCAGAATTGCTCTGCATACGTAGAGAAGACTACGGCTTCCCAATGTCTCTCAACAACTTGAATCATGGCATCCTTTCTGGCGTGGTCCAGGCCATGTGCGATTTTTGCCATACCTGGAAAAGAAGCTTTTGGGAGGAAAGGTTTGTTATTTTGCTTGTGAGTCCAGACCCCATCAGAGAGGGATCCTTCTTTGGACCATTTTCTTTTTTCTCTGTCCATGGCTGCACTCTGTAAAGAGATTATTTCATTGTCAGTATCTTTGTCATCTTTCTGTTGAAATAAAAAGATTGGTGAATTATTGTAGGTAGCCTGTTTAGCGAAGTGATCAGCCAGGTTGTTTCCTTTGCTGACAGGATCTTGTTTCCCAGTGTGGGCCTGGCATTTAACTATTGCCAGTCTTGATGGTTTTATTATAGCTTCGAGGAGGGATTCGACTAATTTCTGATGTTGGATGGGCTTACCAGTACTGGTTTTGAATCCCCTTAATTTCCACAATGCTCCATGATCATGGCAGGCTCCAAAAGCATACCTGGCTTTCCCTTCTGACAGGCGAGAGCAATTAATTCAGCTGCCTGTGCGGTTAAACTTGACGAAATTCGGTTTGCCTCCAGCAGGTGGTCATCTTTGACCACTGCATAGTTAGTTGAGGGTGTTCCATTATCCAATCGCAAGGAACATCCATCTACGTAGAGTACTTCTCCTATTTCTAATGGAGTTTCCTACAGGTCTGGTCTGGGTTTTATGACCTTAATTATTTCGTCATGACAGCTGTGTGGCTCCCCTTCTTCTTCAGTTGGAAGAAGAGTGGCTGGATTTAGAGTAGAGCATCTTTCAATTGTGACATTTGACAGAGTACAGAGTACATTTTGATAGTGTATTGTCCTAGCAGTAGTGAGATGTGAAGTTTTGGCCTGTACTAAAATGGAGTGTACGGCGTGAGGCACCTTTACTGTTAGGGGGCTCATGAGCACTATATCTGTACTGGCTAGCACGCTTCTGTTGTGGCTGCTACTGCTCTGAGACAGGTTGGAAGTCCCTTAGCCACTGGATCCAATTTTTTTGAAAAAATAGGCTATTGGCCTTTGTTTTTC
Organism: Polypterus bichir lapradei; assembly: GCA_026402145.1. Taxonomy (NCBI): domain Eukaryota; kingdom Metazoa; phylum Chordata; class Cladistia; order Polypteriformes; family Polypteridae; genus Polypterus; species Polypterus bichir. The sequence continues at coordinate 49,826,376 of JANRMT010062791.1, read as the reverse complement.
TCCATGGAGCTGTGTTAATACTGCATTCATATATCCCCCCTTTTCGTCCAAGAACAAAGCGAATGGACAAGACTAGTCAGGGAGCCCTAATGCTGGCACACAGAGAGTAGTGCACTTTTTAAATCACATATAGCCTTCTCAGCCTGCACATTCCACTGTATGCGTCCAGAAAGAGGAAGTTCAGCAGAGTTAGCTAGATTTTGCAAAGGCTGTGCTCTTTCAGAAAAATTTAAAATCCATTGTCAACAGTAACCTAAAATGCACAATACAGACATAACCTGTTGTTTTGTGACCGGTCTGGGCAGGTTTTGAATAGTGGTTATGCGGTCTTTTGACAGAGCTCTGGTACCACAAGTGATGTCATGGCCCAAATATTTGACAGTGGTTTGAACTAGCTGCAGCTTGGCCTTAGAAACCTTGTGCCCATTTTCTGCAAGATACTTGAGCAATAATTCTGTATCTTGTGTGCATGCTTTCTCTGTTTCGCTACAGAGTAATAAATCGTCGACATACTGTATCAATGCACTCCCCCTGTCAGGCCAGAAGCCTTCCAGGTTCTGAGCAAGCGCTTGGCCGTATACAAAAGGAGCCTCTGTATAACCTTGTGGCATAACGGTCCATGTCCAACGGCAGTTTTGAAAAGTAAAAGCAAACCAAAACTGAGAATCAGGATTTACAGGAATAGAAAAGAAAGCATTTGCTAAGTCAATAACTGAGAAATAACGTGCAGATGGAGGGATTGTAGACTGAATAGTGGAAGGATTAGGCACAATTGGTGCTCTAGGAAGGATAGCAGAATTGACTTGTCTGAGGTCTTGGACAAAGCGCCATCAGCTTTCTTTACTGGCAAGATAGGAGAGTTTACAGGAGAATATTTAATAGGAATTATAGCCCCCTTTTCAACGAGATCTTTATGTACAGCAGCAATTCTGAGTTCAGCCTTGGGAGAGAGAGGATATTGCGCACAGCCAGGATGGAAGGAGGATTTTGAAAAGATTACTAGAGGTTCACAATTTGCTATTCTGCCAAAATCATTTTTCCCTTGAGACCACAGTGTATCAGGAATCAAAGAGAGCCATGAAATGCTATCAGTTTGCAATGAACATAAAGAGAGAGACAGGTGACACAGGGAATAAACAGCTGGCAGATCAATCTGAATTAATACTTTAGTAACTAATTGGTCTGAGGTGTCAAAAATACCTGGCGCAACGTACAGCCAATCAGTTCTATTTAGACATTTTTCAACCCAGTCCCCAATTTCAACCCAGCGAACGGTGTTAGATTTAGCTAGAGAGACATGGGGCACTGAACCACCTAGATAGAAAATACTTTGTGAACATGTGAGGTGAACTGAAGCAGCAGCTTTAGTAGATGAAACAAAAATACATGAAATGTAAGTTTCAGGGCATGTGCCGGAGGAAAGAAAAGATTCTAACCAAGTAGTGTCTACTTCAGCAGGGTGTCCGGGACTTGTAAGTGGGGAAATAAGCATGAGGGGAAAGAATGAAGGGCTTTCAAGAGGAGGGTGTGCGGTGAGATGTTAACGGTCCATGCAGCAAAAGAGGGCTTGGGGTGTGTAGTTTGGCATAGGAGCTTAGGAATGGAGCAGTAAAATCCTTGTTCAGTTAAAGAAATTGAGACTGACAACTTAGTCATAAGATCCCTTCCCAGCAAGTTCACAGGGCACAAATGATTTAACAGGAAGCGATGAGTCAATGATGAGCTGTCAGTGCTAAGCTGCACTTGCAAAGGTTTTGAGACTAGCAAAGCATGAGGCTGTCCTGAGGCAGTAAGCACCTGTACTGTATCTTTCGAGGCAGGGACCTCCAACAGCGACAAAGTGGAGCGCGTGGCTCTTGTGTCCACAAGAAAGACAGTTTCTTTGCCGTTAAAGTCAATAAAGGATCAGTATCAGCATGACGAGTAAGCAAAGGAAACTGGAAAAAGTGGCTGTGGGTCCCTGCTAATTCCTAGGACCAAGGAATGTCATTGGGCTCAGGGAGAGGGGGTGGCGGAGGGTGCTTGTGTGGGCAGTTGCGTCTGAAATGTCCAAGTTCACCGCAGCCATTAACAGGCATATGACGCTGGCGTCTGCTCCGAAGGGTTAGGCATCTGAGTGAAAGGATTATTAGGGCTTGATAATTGGAACCCGTGTCCTCTCCCGCTCCCTCGTCCTCGACTTCCAAAGAAATTTCTGTGTTCACTCCCCCTAGCCGGGTCAGTTCCACCAGTATAGTAATTTATTTCTGCAGCCAAAAGTTTGGTCTGTGTGTCTGACTCTTTTAATTTAGTCTGTCTCTCAGCATGCTCTGCATGACTCTTAACTTCCTCGAACATAGCGCTTTCCCAGCCTATGCAAGACATGCGAACTTTGCTTTGAATATCACTTCTCAGTCCCGAGACAAAAAGAGGCACTGCAGCACGAGTTCTATCATTTTCATTGTCTAGCCCAGAGTGATTAGCCATCAGATCTTGCAACCGGTGAGCCCATTCATCCACTGTCTCATCTTTTTTCTGCTTAGCGGCTGAAATTAGTGACCAGTCTGTGCCCTTTTTATATTTTTCTGCCAGGGCTGCTTTCAAAGGCTCCCACTGGCCGAGGAAAAGACCTTCATTCCCAGGGCCTCGGGGAAGAGCTTCATTCCAATGCCAAGGGGCACCGTTAAGATCACCGTGATTTACAGTTGCCCATGTGGTGCCCAGCTTTCGGCGGAGCACCTGTGTCCACTCTGCAGCATTTGGTTTATACATATCATCCAGCTGCTGTAATTGTTCCACAAATTTCAGTCCACCGACTGCTTTGGGCTCGGGCAGTTCAGACACCACATCCTTTAATTCTTGAATGTCCCAATTTCGGTGAATCATTACGGTAGTGGGATTATTATTGTCTGGGGGTTATGCGGGATCATGTCGGGGGTTGGGGACTTCAATGAGGGGGCAAGAGAATGTCGGGCCAGAAGATTTAGGGGAGCTGAAGGGGGAAGTAAAACCGCCCATAGGTTTAGAACGGAGGGTCTGATTTCTTGTTCACTGGGAGACAGATGACTCTTCTGGTTTCTGCCATTGCAACCCAGTAGCACCTTGTGAATGATCTGAATCATCCTCCTCAGGGTCAATATGTGAGGACGGGTCATAATGATATTGTTCATCGTAAAAATTTGCTCCAGACAGTTCGTCTGTTAACAGGGGTGCAGTTGAAAGAGGGGGTGCAGGAGATGGAATCGGGGGAGTTTGGTAAGGAGGGGGTGGACAGATTACGGGGTATAGGGGGTCTTTCTTTTCGGTCTTCTTTCTTTTACTTTCAGGCCTGGGCTCTGTCTCTACCTTCGTTTTCTGCAACGCTAGCAATAACTTTTCCTTTTCTTTCTGTGTTTTGACCTCAGCAGCCAGCAGCTCGTTACGCTTCTGTGCCGCTTCCAAGGTCCTATCCTTTATCACCAATTCCCATCTATCAAACATGTCCATTCGATACGGACCTTTGTTACAACATCCTCATGCATTTCTACATAATATTTTCCTTATTTCTTGTATTTCTGACATGTCCATAGTCCCGTCTATCGGCCATCTGCCACCACTCTGTTTATTCCATTTTTTACATGCTTTCTTAAAGTCTAATCCGGTTTTCTTTTCTATTAATTTTCTAGGTGAACCCCCTTTCGGATTCTTTTATTTCTGACTTCTTGGTGAGTAGAGGGTCTTTGCCTTACAGACAATAAATGCAAAAAGCCCCCTCGGGGGGGGGGGGGGGGGGGAAGCTGCATTTTATAACAGAGATCTTCAAAGAAACAGTTAGAAAAAATAAGCTCAGTTTCATCCAAAGGAAAGCAGAAATTCTAGTCTTATATTTTTAATTAAGCTTATCAGAAAACTTGTCATACGTTTGGCATCTTAATTGGATGATAATCTAGACACTGCTGAAGCAGCCGGGAAGAGCCAAAAACTGCATTCCACACTGGCAGCTCTACCCTAATAAGCACGCTTATTTTATCTGTTATAACAATACCAAGGCATACAGAGAACACGCAGATTTTCATACAGAAGCTAGCAATAGATTTTAACTTCCATTCCACACTGGCAACTGCATAATATATTTCTCTCTAGACACATTCTCCCATATTTACCCAAAATCAGAGTTTTTAATGGATTCAGCTGCATAAAAGAGCATGACACACATTTAAACAACAAATATTGATGCAAACACCTTCTACTGGATACTCTGTAATCCTAGTGGCTGGTGTAGACATGAATTTTATATTAGAATGGGATTTTTTTACATGTTGCCACTCAAGAAGCAGCAATAATAAATGAGGAAAGATTTTGTAAGCCAGTTGGTATAAAACAAGTCACAATGGAAATGACATTAAACTTTTAATTAAGTAAAATTGTTTTTTGTTTGTTGTCAGTTTTAAAGTGCTTAAAAGTGTAATGTCAAATCTGTCAAATATATATAAGCCCTTTTTCTTCTCTAATACATCTATTATCTTTTTCTCTTGTTGAATGCCTTTGCAAATAATATTGTAATCTCTTTGATTTTCTTGATGCTATTTTTGCAAGCATGACAAATTACATAGCTTTGAAATATATGCATTATTTTCCTGTGATGTCTCTGTATTTGTGGATTTTTCCCTTACTATTTGTAATATTTTTAGGATGCAAATTTACCTTTTATATTTTAAATAAAAATGGAACAATTTACAGCAGACAATTTGTGGAATAACATTATTTCCAATATATAAACATGCTGACGAACAAATTTATGGAAATGCTTTAACAAATTATTTAAACAGTAATGAGAATATTAATTAGTAAGTTGATATTAGAAAGTTAATTTGTTTAAACCCTGTCATTGAATGTTGTATGTGTAAACCAGCTGTGTTTCCCCGGCTTCCTTCCAAAGGAAATGGGCCTTAGTTATAGTATTATTAGTTAATCAGATTTATCAGAATTATTATGTAACTAAGTCTTTTTTGTACAGTTGCATGTTCAAACTTCTATTTTATTTATTTTTTTCCCTAGCCATAGACAGACAATAAAGTCGTAACAGTGAATCATGTTGTACTTTAATTTATTATAAACAGCAATGTTGTTTACAGATGGCACATTTGAATTGAACATTTTAATTTTTAAGCTGTTTTGTGTAGTGGTTTATGTGAATCAAAATAACTGCTGAAATTAAGGTTGTGAGGGTTCTTACATGATGTTGAGGGGACTGCATACTGGCCCACTACTGTAAATGTATTGCAGCGACATCATTGTTGTTTAAGAAAATAAGACATGTAAGTGTGAAATGTAAACTATGAAAGGAAGAACTTTTTTGAAGGAGTGAGGTTTGTGTTAGGTATGCTTAGTGTCTACATATATGAGCAAGTGTGTGTGTGAACACGAGTCTACATTAAGATGGATTAGTTTTCAATGGTGGGTTGGCTTCAGCTTTTCACCCATTGCTGACAGGCACACTACCTCCACCCTACCACTTTAACTCTTTGAAATTATATATGAGAATTAAGGTTAAAAAATAAAAGAGTTAGTGATGGAATGAATCCTGTGATGAGTTGGCATGCCTTGGCTCCTGCATTGTATCTGACATACCAGAATACATCGTGGCAACCCACTATCCTCTAATGAAAAAATCAGGTACATAAAGTGGATGGGTGAATTAATTTATTTAAGTAAGTGTCAGATTTTTCATCATACAAAATCTTCCAGCAACCATTTCCTGTTTCTTAACTGCATCATTATTTAAGAAGACAAAGTATGTTGTTTTTACCATGACAATTTCCCTTTTGTTTAGAATAATTATAAAAATAACTGGAAAACTTGAATCATGAAGGCTATTTTAAAATCCTATGACATGCACTTTATTATTACTTCAGTGTATTTAGTTTTTGTTTTCACAAACTTCTTTCACTTTTCATCTGTACAATATGTCCAGAAGAATAAGAATGTTTGTTAACTCAATTAGATGCCTAGAGGAGACTTAAAGAATTAAGATGAATATGTAAAAATCAAAGAAGCAAAGTAGTGCATAATTTGTAGCAACTTGTAACTTTCAAGGCCTGAAGCAATGTTTTTTTTTCCTAAATGAATATTCAAACACTTTATATTAAATTGAACAGGGCTGCAATATTTTTAACATGCACCATATTATTACTGCTTTTAATTTGTATCACATTTAACATGAGTTTTGTAAGGATTAGCCATTATCAGGATGTTGTTTTTGATGCCAATCGATGTCATAAAAGTTTTTTGATCTTTTAATAATGTAGAATTATGCTTTCAGGTCATGCTAAATACAGTTCAGGGCTCACAGGGGCTAACACCCGACTCAGTAAAAACCAGTACAAGACAGAAACCAAATTCTGTGATGGTGCTGCTCCATCACAAGGCTCCCTCACATACAGTATATAGTACTGTCTCCAATTAAACTAACATACACATTTTTGGGGATGTGGGAGAAAAACCGGGGTCAATGGAGAAAAAACAGGAGGAAAACATACAAACAGATAATAATCAGGCTTGCCATTCAAACTCTGAATGATGGATCCATGAGGCAGCCTCATTAACTCTTTAACATCATGCCACATAGCTACTAATAATTAGGATATTTTACATGTACATGAAATTTGATAAATGATGATTTTCTTCATTGTATTCAGTAAAATCAGGACTTTACAAGACGATGCCAGCCAGAATATTGCACTGCCTGCATTGTACATACTGGTGTCTCTTCCTAGATGTGCTCCTGTCTTGTGCCTAATGCTGTTGGCATTAGTTGCAGCTCCCTGAGACCCTGAAATAAATAAACCCAGTTCAGATGGATGGATTTATTATGCTTATAACATCTAATGTTCATAAAAAAAAATAATATTGAGTCAATCAAATGCATATTAATGCATTTCAACCCCTTGAAATTATGTAAGAGAATTAGCCAGGTTAAAAATTAAAAGAGTGAGTGCTGGAGTGAATCCTGTGAGTAGAATCATATATTTTTGCTTTAAAATAGATGCAATGATATAAAAATTAGGCTAAGTTTCCAAAAGTCAAAACAATTCATGTAGATTTAGTGGTGATTGTAGACTGCCACTTAGAGTGCAACCAAGAACTGATCCTTACTATTACTGCTATAGGTATGCATATACAACAGTAATAAATTAATTTAATAACAAGTTCATGTATGAACTCATGAACCCTGGTTTATTAATTAATATGCATTGATCAGTTTGACTTGGTATTGTACTGCTGCCATTTTCAATAATCTTAGTAATGTAGGAGCACTGATGTAAATTAAATAGATATGAGGTAGCAAATTAAAAATGTATTTGCAGATTCACTCTGCTTAATATCCAAGTAGGAGAACCCTGGTTTAAACAACACAACTCCAAGCTATGCATGGCTGAGAAACGAAAACACTGCAGCAAGAAGAGGAGAGAGCTGTCAACCTAAGAGCCTAAATAAATTCTTTGTGATATGAATTTTAGTTGCCTCTCCCATTCCCTTGTTATAGTGATTTCTAGGATGTGTTTGCCACACCTTGGGCAATATGAGTGTGCCATTAGGTCACTCTTCAGAAGTTAACAGTAACTAACATTCAGAACAGGCTGACCTTAGAAGTTTGTTTGGTGTCTTTTTCTGTAAATAAACTCCTTTGTGTTTGGGAACCTCTGTATGTCACTTCAGTTTCTTGACTCCTTTTTTATACTGTGCATGATTCTCATTTCTTCCAGTTTCTTCGATAATTCCAATTCATGCCGAATACTAGCAATAACCTTACAAAAAACTGAGTATTGCACAAAAAAAAAATCTAAATAAATAAGCGATCATTTAGAAATGGCAAGCAGACCTGCAAGTGCAAGTTTTTTCTTTTTTTTTTTTGATTGCTAGTTTGTGGCTGTTTGTTCCCTCTTCGTCTTTTGTTGCTTGATGCCTGGTTGCACAGTGGTTAGCTCTGCTGCCTCACAGCTCATATCACAAATGTGGTCACAATAATTGATCCAGCATAGTGGGCAGACTTTTCCCTAGCCCCGCCAAGGACACTTAAAACACCATTTCACCATTAAAATCCACTCACAACTAGTTCATTTCCTCTTCCCCTATTGACTTTAATGCATTTCGACAAGTATGGTGAATATTGCAAACATTTCGGTAATTTCGCCAATCTCATGGAGAAGCAAACTCTGCAATTTTCACTCATAACTAATTGTGATGTCAACATGATGTCTTTGAGGAGTTCTCAGGTTGGCACAAATTCCAGATGCAGAGCAGGAAATAATTTGAGTCATTGACTTTTCACAATTGCTTTCTAGAAACATTTCAAACTGATGTAATGGCAAGAAAACATGAACTTGGATTAAGGTGGCTCAATTCCTAGTGCTGATATAGAGGAGTCACAACTGAAGCAACTCCCTTACAGTTTTTATTTTAGTTTTTTACTTTGCGCCCTCCCCCTCGATAACCTACTGCCTATGGGGGATGAGTGAAAGCTTTAGATTCATCAAAAAATTTGGATCTTCGGTTTTCGACGGATCTCGACATTTTAAAGTCCCCTGATACCAAAAACACTGATATCTCAATGATAGGTGTGTGTCTGTCTGTGTAGGGGTGTCTGTATGTCACAGTTTCTTGATGACAGTCTAGTGCTAAAACAGCTGGACGGAAAAATACCAAACTTGAAACTTAAGCCTGTTATGAGATGACGATGTGCTGATTAGTTTATGAGCCAAATTGTGCAAAAGAAAGAGCCATACTAGAGAAACCCTCAAAAGAATGTTTGATAATATCTCAAGAATAGGCAAATGCCATAATTCTGTAATTAATTATGAATTCTTCTCATCAATTGCTATAATAATGACCTATTTTATGATCAGGAAGATCATTATTAGAGAAATAAATAATTACTGAAATTTATAGAATAGTTCAGGCAACTTGGTTCCTAGGGCTCTAAGCCTACTGACGCTCATATCTGATTTTTTTTTCTATTCACACACTCCTTAAACTGACCACTTTAATTAGGATAATCCTTAGTGTGTCACGTTTTTTTTTTATTTTTCGATCAATGATGTCTTCAAAGAGCAGTTCATGAATTTTACTTAGAAATCCAGCAGCAATACCACATGTGGTTCAGAACAGGTCATCCACCTAAACTTAAGCAGGTTTGGCCCCGGCCAGTGCTTGGATGGGAAACTAACCAGGAAAAGCTTGGTCTGCTGCTGGAATAGGTGTTGGAGAGACCAAGAAGGGGCACTTACACTGTGGTCTGAATGTGGACCCCAATGCCACATTGTGGTGATGGGGACACAGTGCTGTAAAAATGGCGCCATCCTTTGGATGAGATATAAAACCAAGGTCCTGACTCTCTGTGGTCATAAAAGATTCCTGGACATACTTTGTAAAGAGTAGGGTGTATACTGATGTCCTGGTTAAATTGCCCACCATGGCCTAGTCATTCTGGGCTCCTAATCATCCCATGTCTCTAATTGACTAATCTCTCTCAACACTTTACCACCTAGCAGCTAATGTATGGTGAGAGTATACTGACACAAACATGAGTGGCTCCTCATTTACTTAAGTGCTTTGAGCAGTGAGAAAATCATTATATAAATGTAAAAATATTTTATTATTATTAATGTTGCCTTCCAGTTAGTCTTAGAATCATGTCTTTCTTCTCAAACTGCTTATCTGTAATAACAGTAAAAAATGTCACCTACAGCTGTTACTCTAACAGACTAATTAAGATGGCTATCAGACACAGTGCATAAATATTCTGTCATCTTGGTAATTTGTTTTAACATATATGAGTCCTGTCTTTTTTATATAGGAAAGCTTATGTAAACTGAGACCGTCTGAAGATCAGTAGTTACAAACCAAAATCATCACCTCAGTAAAAACAGCTTTTTGACTCAAGTGGCTGACAAGTCTGGTTTTATTTGTCCATGATGACAGAAAGATGTTACTTTAAAATCTGTTGAGAACAAAATCTGAAATTAACATCTTCTTTTGTATTTTCTTATTTCTTGAGCTTTTTCATATTTTTAATATTATTTAATATTTTAATATTTTTATTTTTTTAATATTTTTAAATCCTAAAAGCTCAGTAAGTTACCATGTACAATGGTAACTTTTGAACATGGCAATTTTTGGGAAACCATCATTCAGTGTAATTGAAATGTTTTGGTGTTGCAAAATTGAATTAATTGAAAACAGACAAACAAGATCACAAAAGTTGAAAATTACACCTTTTCACACACATTTCTCTTCATCTTAGACAAACACAGAGCTATGGTAAGCCATAGGTCAACATGAAACATAACCACTTTTATAAAATTATGAATACATGCTTTTCATCTCCCATGTTTCTTCAGGATCACTAGAAGCCTTTTCTATATATATTACTGCTTGAATGCTTTACCTTAAGGGATTGTTTTTTGTTTTTTTTCCACTGGTTTGCTTTAAGGGCCAGTTAAGGATTCTTGCACCTTATGCTCTTTTTTTCTTCCTGCCAGTGTAAAATCCAAGAGAATCGACAGTGCCTTTTGCATAATTCGTTTTCTTCATTCATCCAGATGCTCTTACTTCATACATTATGAAGACCATGGAGATGCTGGTCCTGAAACATCTACAACCCCTGGTTTCAAAACATCTTGATCCTCTGCAGTTTGTCTGTCAAACACATATAGATGTGGAGTATGCCCTGATCTACATACTCCACAGGGCCTACTCCCACTTGGTCAAAGCCAGCACCACAATCAGGATAATGTTCTTTAACTTTTCTAATGCCTTTAACACCATTTTGTCCCACTGACTGGTCAAAAAGACCAAGGCCTATACATCCTGATGCCCACACAATCTACTGGATCAAGAACTACTTGACTAACAGACAGCAGTTTGGGAGGCTCAGGAACTGTGTGTCATAATGGTGGTGTGGAATACTGGAGCACCACAGGGAACTGTCTTGTCTCCCTTCCTGTTTACCCTTTACACAAGAGACTTCAAGTACAATACCAGCACTTGCCACCTACAGAAATTCTCAAATGACTCCTCCATCATAGGCTGCATTAATAATACGAGGCAGAGTTCAGGAGGCTTGTGGAGGACTTTGTCTTGTGCTACAGGGACCTGCAACATCAACAAGACAAAATAGTTGGTGGTGGACTTCCAGCATTCCAAAGAACCTCTGATACCAGTCACCATGCAGGGGAGGATTGGAAGTAGTGCAGAGCTAGAAGTCCTTATGAGTTCACAAAAGTACCAAAGTGGAATGGTCTGACAACACACTGATGCTGTAGAAGAAGGGCCAGAGCAAGCTGTACTTCCTGAGGTGACTCATGTCTTTTGATGTGTGCAGTAAGTTGCTGAAGATGTTTTACCAGTAGTATTCAGTTTATTGTTCTAAACTATAATGGCCTCCTTTGGAAGCAACTTGAGTTCAAAAGACACACAATCCCTGAACAAACTTGTCAGAAAAGCCTGCTCTATCACAAGGCTAACCCTGGAAGCTGTTGTGGAAAAGATATTCTCTAATTGGATGACATCATGAAAGATCTCTTCAAGGAGGCTTTTAAGCACGAGCTCATTCCTCCACCTTGTGCTATGTAGCACCTCTGAGGACCTTTTCTGTTCGTTGCTATCAGGCAACTCAATTCTTCCTCCAGACATCCCAAACTAAATGCTTATACTTTTTAAGTTCATTTTGCAATTTCTGCACAAAATACATTGATTGATTGATAAATTGATTGATTGTAGCATTTATTCAGTGAGTCTGTATCTTTGTTCTTTATGTTTTTGCAACTGCGTGATTCTAAATTTTCCCCTGAAATTAATAGTTTATATAATCTAATCTCTTTTTCGTATCTGCTGTTAATCTGGTATGTTAGAAAGCTATCTTGTACTCTTTTTTAATCTTATGAATTTACTGGATTTTTTCTGCTTTGACCTTGTCACTTACCCTCTGATGGTCAGTGTCATTCATGTGTCCTTGTCCTTATCCAGATCTCTTGTACTCCTTACAAACCTCCCACTTACATTTCTGTATGCAAAATAAGTCCATATTTGCATCCTTCTGCCAGACGTTGCCAATATTACCACTGGAAAGATAATAATCAATTCAGTTACGTTGCAATGAAAAAAATGTTTATAACAACCGTAGAAATTTTGTTTGTTTGCAATTAAGTCTCAACCATGTTTTTTCATACTCACTGTGCTATCTTTATGAATAAGGAAAAGTACCCTATTTGCTGGATGATAAGTATTCTCTAAATATACATTTCTGTGATAACAATGTTTTCCTTGATGCATAACTCTTTCCACATATGTTCCGCTCATCTTTAAATATTTATACCATAAACCTTAACTGTAATTTCCATTATTATGTTTTTTCATGGTACATTATGTAGCTTAAGCCAGAAATAGCACACCTAGCAATTTAAATTGTATTCAGCTATGCCTCATTTGGGCAGAACAATTTCCAACTGACATTTTTCAAGGCAGTAGAAAGAAATAAATATAATAATACTTTGGGAAATAAGGAGATACATATTTCTATGTAGAAATATTTACACACTATTTATATAGTTTGTATATTACAAGCTAAATACAGTATATTATATGGTAAGGTAACACTATGCTTGTGTTTTGATCATCCTTTTATAATAATAGTTTGATTTTCATTATGTCATTTCACAATCACAGACCTGTACCTGAATTCCACCGTCAACTTCCCAAAAGTCTCCATCTGCAAAGCATATTTCTGCAGTTACTACTAGTTTTCCAACTAAACAGTCATGACTGTACAGAGATCATATATTGCTTTAAAAAGGCATTTACATAAAATTCCAAAACTCCTAAACTTTTAAAATCATTATGGCTGATCTTCCATAGCTTCATACTTTTCACACAAAAAGATGTCTGAGGAAAGTTAAATCCATCATCTCTGATGACAGCCACCCAGCTTGTCTTGTGTTTTCACTTCTGCCTTTTGGAAAGTACTACTGGAGCTTCACCACTCACTCTACCTATTTCAGGGAAAGCTTTATCCCCCAGGCAATGAACTCTCAGTAACCTGTTCTTACATACCTTATACTGTACCTACCTGCTGGTTATGTGTAACAATACATGTGTTACATGTGTACATATGTACTGCCATCTATTTTTTTATTTACTCTTATTTACAATACTTATTTATCTTCTGCTACTCTTATTTATTTATAGTACTCTGTTTATTTATACATCATCATCTTATTGTATACTTGCCATTTTGCCTGTCAAAGACAGGTAATAGAATAATTTTAAAATATTTTCTATCTCTTGCCCTACGTGTACTGTCAGCACCTTTCCTTTGTATTTGCATGTATCTGAACTTTTCTTCAATGGCACTCCATCTCTCAAGCAAATTCTCGTAAAATCTGCTTCGCAGACGCTCATTTGAGATTGTGTTGAGTGACTGGAACACATTTTACTCAGAGTATAGCATTAAGTCAATGAAACCTCTGGGATATTGATCTGGTCAGTTAAGTAGCAGAGTGGGTTATTAATCAGTTTCAGTGGCTTTGGTGTTAATGAAATTAACAACAGATGCACTAGAGGGGCAACAATGAAATGACCCCCAATAACAGGAATGGTTTAACAGGTGGAGGCCACTGACATTTTTCCCTCCTCATCTTTTCTGACTGTTTTTTCACTAGCTTTACATTTGGTTACGGTCAGTGTTACTGCTGGTAGCATGAGGCTATACCTGACCCTACAGAGGTTTCACAAGTAGTCCAACTTTTCCAGGATGACACATCAATACGTGTCATTGGCAGAAGGTTTGCTGTGTCTCCCAGCACAGGGCATGGAGGAGATTCCAGGAGACAGGCAGTTACTCTAGGAGAGCTGGGCAGGGCTATAGAAGGTCCTTAACCCATCAGCAAGACCGGTATCTTCTCCTTTGTGCAAGGAGGAACAGGAGGAGCACTGCCACAGCCCTATAAAATGACCTCCAGCAGGCCACTGGTGTAAATGTCTCTGACCAAAGAATCAGAAACAGACTTTAGGAGGGTGGCCTGAGGGCCTGACATCCTCTAGTGGGCCCTGTGCTCACTGCCCGGCACTGTGGAGCTCGATTAGCATTTGCCATAGAATACCAGAATTAGCAGGTTCACCACTGGAGCCCTGTGCTTTTCACAGATCAGAGCAGGTTCACCCTGAGCACATGTGACAGACATGAAAGGGTCTGGAGAAGCCGTGGAGAATGTTATGCTTCCTTATGGTCAGTGATGGTCTGGGGAGGCATATCCATGGAGAGATGCACAGACCTCTACAGGCTAGACAACGGCACCTTGACTGCCATTAGGTATTGGGATGAAATTCGTGGACTCATTGTCAGACCCCATGCTGATGTAGTGGGTTCTGGGTTCCTTCTGGTGCACAACAAAGCCCAGCCTCATGTCGCAAGAGTATGCAAGCAGTTCCTGGAGAATGAAGGAATTGATATCATGACTGGCCTCCATGCTCACCTGACCTAAATCCAATAGAACACCTCTAGGACATTATGTTTTGGTCCATCCAAATGTTGCACCTCAGACTGTCCTGGAGCTCAGTGATGCCCTGGTCCACATCTGGAAGGAGATCCCCCAAAACACCATACATCGTCTCAGTATGAGCATGCCCCAACATTGTCAGGCATGCATACAAGCACGTGGGGGCCATACAAACTACCGTGTACGATTTTGATTTGCTGTTATGAAATTTCAGCAAAATGGACTAGCCTGCCACATCATTTTTTCACTTTGATTTTCAGGGTGTCTTTGAATTCAGCCCTCTGTAGGTTGATAATTTTCATTTCCATCAAACGATGTGGCATCCTTTCGTTCCTAACACATTACCCAGTCCATATCAGTATGGATATCCAGCATGATTTTTTTTCCCCCATTGAGATCTGATGTGTTTTCAGAGTGTTCCTTTAATATTTTTGAGTAGTTTATATAGAGATAAGAAAATTGCATGTACATGCTTCCCTGCCTCCATCCCCCTCCCTGGAACTGTGGCAGAAGAGTTTCACTTTGCTCTCGCAGTGTATTTGACAATAAAGATTTCTAATCTAATCTAATAAAAGCACACCTTTCATAAATGTGGAGTGTTGGAGAATTAGTAGCTGTGGCATCTCCAATAGAAGTGATCAATTTACCTTATCTTCCTGACATTATAAAGACATTAAAATTACTATGCTTAACATTTAAGAAGAATGAAGTGATTTAATAAGTAAACATTATGGGTATTACTAAGACTTACTGCAGCCACATTATTTATTCTTCTTCTTATTATTATTTTATTTAAATACTCCACCTGTTTTTTCCTATATAGGAAAGCTGTGGTCATTTCATTATTATACTTGCGTGAGAAGGCCCTGTGATTGACTATCTTCCTGTGCAGGGTTACTTGAGATCAGCTCTCCTACAACCCTGAAGTTTACTAGGTTGTTTTAAGAATAATTATATTATTAATAACATTAATCAATAAACATAATACTCAGCCATGATCAATAACAACAGAAAAAACCCACCCTGTTTCCTTTTGTTGGGAATCTTTTTCCGGTTTACAAACATATCCACTGGCCACTAAGTAACTAAGCAAAGATGTCTTGCTGAAGCCTTGTCAAGTAAACCAAAGTACAGCAAAAAGGCTTGTTCCCTGTATGCAGGTTGTGTATCACCGCTTCTGGTTATTAAATGTGTGTCTATTGCTCTCGGTGAAAGATTCCCTGCAATTCAGCAGAGTGCTATCAGTGTAAACGAATACACCAAGCACTGTCCTGTCAGGTAAAACTGTGTGTTTGGTCAATGTTGTTATGTGTCTCCTGAGACTACCTTAACACTTGCTATGTGCATGTCTTCATTTGTTGCTCCATTTCTTTTGTTGGAATAATGCAGTGCTTGCAAAAAATGTATTCTGGTTAATAGCAGTTAATTAGTTTATCCAAGAAATTCACTTCCTTGCTAAACTTTATACAAAATGAATTTCATAATGTAGATTAATTTTAAAATCATACTGTGTAAACAAGAACATGAAAAGAATCATACAACAATTCAAAGAACTACTTTAGTTATAGGTCCAATTTTATTTTTAAATAAGACAAAAACTTTAAAACAGACAAATTCCACGAGAAAAGTATTAGGCACCAAAATACAAACAAAATTTATCAGTGCCTTCCTATAGAAATCAGCATCCCAGGACACTTACAAATAAAACTACAGATTAAGGGACTTACTTGGGGTCACACATTCAGAGGTGGGAAATAAACTCACAATCTTGTGCTTTAAAGTTCAGTTCCCCAGCAATGACACCAGACTACCCACCAGAAACACACAACAAGAGGATGGTTTATCATAATTGATTAATTTGGAAGAGATGCTTTATTTTTTTTATAAATATCTAAACATATGTTGTAATTCATTAACAGATTTGCTAAAATGAGCAGAAGCATAGCAAATAGAAAAAAAAAAATCTCTACTTGACAGGTTTGGGTAATATCTCTAGAGGTTACACCAAGTGCTATGTGTGATTATTCACAATTAATTCACACTGACCCAAATAGCACTCAGTTTCTATATTAGATAATCCTCATTACTGCATGTCATAGTGTATGACATGTACTTCCTGACACACTGTACACAATTAAATAATTTTTCTCTATCATTAGTTTAAAAAATATAATATTGCCTAGATGAGCTTATTAAGTTTGATGCTGATACAAGCTGGACATATTAAGATCAAGAAAAATTATATTTAGACCTTGGCATTGTACTTCCATTAGTGATCTTTCTTCCCAACCAGTGCCTGACAGTATTATAAAGGTGTAAACCCTAGTTGAATGTTAATCTACTTATCACAAGGTAATTATTAGGGGGTTCAGTGCAAAATTAGTAAAAATGGGTTATTATTAAAAAAGCTACTTTACCTAATGTGTTTTAAATAATTAGATTTTAAATGTAGTGAAGCAACAATAAAAATGCCAATATCCTTACGTTCTTCACATTAGGGAATCCACTGAGATTATATTGATATTCTTTGTGATAATTATCCAGATGTGTTATACAGCTGACAGCTGCATGAGCAGGTCAATTAAGAAAAGAAATAACTGTGTTTATTTTTTAATTACCATCTCTCTGACCCCCCTCTCGCTCTTTATATATACATACATAAATACACATATATATATTGTTGTATATATATATATATATATATATATATACATATACAGTACACACATACAAATTATATATATATATATATTTATACTCCTATATACTATATATATATTAATTTGCTGTATGTTATTAAAACAATTTTTGCAGTATTCCTATCAATAGATAATGTACTGAACAAAGTGCCCACACCTGCTGAAGTCTGTTGAAATCTGTCCACAAGCATAAATGTCCTTATAAATTTCAATCCTAAGGCTGCATTGTCATTATTTCCATAAAATTTCTATTTTTAGGAAAAGTAGAGATGGCTGTGTGCATCTTCCAGACTTTTCTTTGAATTGTTTCCTGAGCTGCTCTGCATTGTAAATGCAGCAAACCAGGTTAAGCAGCAGGAAAAAAAAATAAGAATCATTACCCGAGGTTTGAATCCCTCAACTGGATGCCATTCCACCACAGGGCAAAACCCAATTCAGAGTCTTAGATAAAATAAACCTATTTATCTTTGGCATTTGAGTTGAAAGAAAATACTTAATAATTAATAGCAGAATCAGAAGAATATGAAAACGTTACACACTCATATGTTACAATGTGACACGTCTCTGGGAGCTGAGAATAAGGAATGTTAACCACTGCAGCATTGTGCCATACTTTATTAATTTAGAGCATCATCAAGTGTAATTCAGGTGCAATTATTTAACTCAAGGGCTTTAAGGAGTGCAATCAGAAATTTACTTCTAATATTAGAGTAATTAAAACATAGAACATTGTTCCACAACTAAGTTTCAAATATTTGGTTACATAATGTGGTATAAATCACCAAATCAGGTAATCTAAAAAATTAAACCAATAGTGTATCTGCAAAATCCATTTACTGTTTCCTGAGACTGTGAAAGAAAACCAGGAATCTGCTGGAGGAATCACGTGGATTGAAATACTTGCTACCAGATACAAAAGGCTTCCTGGCCAGAAATGTTGGTTTAAAAAAATCGCACAGAGATAATGTAGCAGTGAAAAATCAAATTCTGCTATTCAGTTGTTATATTTTTATAATTAAAGTATTCTTCCTTCAGTTACAAGTTTTATTGTCTATTGTAAGGGATTGCTCAGTTCTGATCCATTTGATTGATGTGTGAGAAATGGAAAAAAGACAAAGACGAAAAAAGAAAAGAATTGGTATTTAAATAAAAGTCATATGAAGGATCTCATGTTTTCTACACCACACTACTCAATGATAACACTGTATAAAGTATTATAATAACAGTACATCCGAAATAGTAACACATGTCAAAAAGATAAGTTATTTACTATGTAATGAACACTTCTGACTGATGCTTCGAAACTTTTCCATTCAAATAATATAGATATATTTGAAATGTTTAAAAATGATCTAGAAAAAGCTATTATTCCATAGCCAAGTTTACCTGATTTATTGATTTTACAGATGACAGAATGGTTGATTTGACGTCTGATAGTCAAGCTCATGGAATTTACCTGATGCTGGACATTATATTGTCTCACAGATTCTAATTAAAGACGTTGTTGCATTTTGATCTCTAAATATTAGTTTGTCATGTTTGTGTTTTGCCATTTTTGTAAGAATTTTCCAGTGCTCATCTTATAGAACTAATCAAATGTGATTCTCATGGTCTCATCAGTGGCAGAAATGCAGTGCAGTATGTTCTTTTATTCATCAGAATTATGGTGAATTGAAGGCCACTGTTTATCTAAATGCAAATTTTTACTAACATAAGTCATGTTTTACTGTGTCTTGTCTTTTGTTTCCTTTTAGTTTGTTATCCTCCCCTTTTGGTCTGAAATGTTCTCCTTTAATTGCATTTACGTTAATTATTTTATAATAGTTTATTATCTTCCTCTAGTTCATTTAGTTAATCTGATTATTTTCTCTCAGTCTTTGGTTAATTATGTTAAGTGTTTCTTTGTATGTGATGAAGGAGAGATCAGACCCTTAATTCAATTCGTTAACCTTGGTGTAGCACATAGTTGTACAATGTGGAGTGTGTTGGTGTTTGTTTTGTAAGCTTTTATTTTTTAGTCTTTACAATTAGTTTTTAGGTCTTGAATGAATTGAGTAATTTTTAATTTGCTTTAATTTTTTAGATTATTTTTTAATTTAGTTTTTCATTTTGTGTTTTTATAATAGCTTGAGTATTGAATTCAGTATTTAGTGTTTTTTGTTTTTGCTAATTTCCCTCCCCTTTGACATTATTTGGGGCAAGTCATAAAATAGTGAGCTATTATAAACATATACTGGCATAAAAGATAAATTATTCACACGTCCATTTTTTTAACCCACTAGTATCCAAAACCTTTTTTATGTTTAGAATACGAGTAGCCATTCCAAATGCGAAAATTATCAAAATCACTTTGTCCAATAGATTAACTGTGATATTTTCCTCCGACAATTTGTTATTTATTATTTCTTGCATATTGTATTACATAGCCATAGTCAGCAATCATACAATCACAATCACAAAGGTCAAAACGCTTTAACTGCTTTTGTGGACAAAATGAAGAAAGCATACGTCAGCAGTGATTTTCTTTTATACATTTTGATAAAAATTTTCATTCACTCTGAAAGTGTGTCAATAACATTGTGTCGGGATCTGCCTGCTGTCATGCTGCCATACCTCCAAAACCAAAAACACCTATAAATGCTCGAATTTCTTATAAGAGGAAATTCTCACTTGAACTGCCTGCAGTTAAAATACATGAAAATATGATTAAATTTATAATTAATTAATAAGATAGAAATAAAAATCTCGTTCAGGGGTTGGCAAGCCAAAAAAGAAAAAGACAAATTTTTAATCATATAATAAAATCTAAAAACCATTGGAGCCACAGAATTTACTGGAAACTAAATGTATTCTAAATAGTTTAGCAGGAGTTTTTTATATGATGCCAACAACAAAGTGTAAACAAACACATTATTTTTGGTGTTTCCTTGACTTTAGAATGTCTTTGCCATCTTTAGTAAATATTACAACAAAATTATTTGCTATTTTAGATCAATATTGTACAGCAGTAATCTATTGTAAGAACATTTTAGTAGCATTTTGCATTTTTAAAGCAAAGTTATTTCTGGTTTTCTATCAACTCTTAACAAAAGTTTCTGTTTTTAATCAGCTTTGGGCAGCAGGTATAAAATTTTCTCATCAATGTAATGGTGAATTTATTGTGGCTGTCTACAATTTAATATGCCTGCTTGATCACCTGTAATTGACCTGTTTAATGTATTTTTTGTGCCTGTACATCTCAGGATAGCTTTTCCATGTCTGGACTGTATGAAGATACTTTAGTTTTAATTTTGTTTATTTATTTATTCATTTATTTTTTTAAGCATTTTATTGAATTTATTAAGAGCAAATAACATTAAACCCAGCCACATGGGATGCACAAACTAGTGTATTTCTTCGTGCTGGTCCAAAGCCAGGATAAAAGGAGAAGGTTACGTCAGGAAGGGCATCCAGTGTAAAATTTTGCCAAATCAATATGCGGACAACAATACAAATTTTCATACCGGATCGGCTGAGCCCCGGATTAACAGCGACTGCCACCAGTACTGTTAGCCAACAGGGTGCTGGCGGAAATTGGGCTACTGTTGGCCGAAGAAGAAGGAGGGGAGACTTGTCCGGAGGCAGGAGGAGAGGCTGAAGGTAAAGAGAGTGGAACCGAGGGTAGGAACTTTGAATGTTGGCAGTATGACTGGTAAGGGGAGAATGTTAGCAGATATGATGGAGAGAAGGAAGGTTGATATACTGTGTGTGCAAGAGACTAAATGTAAGGGAAGTAGGGGTTATTCTGAAGGAAATTATGTCAAGAGTGTTTTGGAGGTGAAAAGAGTGTCAGACATTGGAGGTGTGATGATGAATATTGTTAGCGCATATGCCCCGCAAGTTGTGTGTGCAATGGATGAGAAAGAAGATTTTTGAAGTGAGTTGGATGAAGTGATGAACAGTGTAGCCAAGGGACAGAAAGTGGTGATTGGAGCGGATTTCAATGGACATGTTGGTGAAGGGAACAGAGGAGACGAGGAGGTGATGGGTAGGTATGGTGTCAAGGAAAGGAATGAGGAAGGTCAGATGATAGTGGATTTTGCCAAAAGGATAGACATGGCTGTGGTGAACATGTATTTTAAGAAGAGGGAGGAACATAGGGTTACGTACAAGAGTGGAGGAAGATGCACACAGGTAGATTATATCCTATGCAGAAAAGTCAATCTGAAGGAGATTGAAGACTGCAAAGTGGTGGCAGGGGAAAGTGAAGTTAAGCAGCATAAGATGGCGGTCTGTAGAATGACGTTTGAGATCAAGAAGATGAAAAGAGTGAGAGGAGAGCCAAGGATCAAATGGTGGAAGTTGAAAAAGGAAGACTGCAAGGTTGAGTTCAGGGAGGAGGTGAGACAGGCACTGGGTAGTAGTGAAGAATTACCAGACAGTTGGGAAACTACAGTAGATGTAGTAAGGGTGACAGCAAAAAGGGTGTTTGGTGTGACATCTGGAGAGAGGAAGGAGTAAAAGGAAACCTGGTGGTGGAATGGGGAAGTACAGGAGAGTATACAGAGGAAGAGGATGGCAAAGAAGAAGTGGGATAGTCAGAGAGATGCATAAAGTAGACAAGAGTACAAGGAGATAAGGCGGAAGGTGAAGAGAGAAGTGGGGAAGGCTAAAGAAAAGGCGTATGATGAGTTGTATGAGAGGTTGGACACTAAGGAGGGAGAAAAGGACCTGTACCGATTGGCTAGACAGAGGGACCGAGCTGGGAAAGATTTGCAGCAGGTTAGGGTAATAAAGGATAAAGATGGAAATGTACTCACAAGTGAGGAGAATTTGTTGAGCAGATGGAAAGAGTACTTTGAGAGGCTGATGAATGAAGAGAACAAGAGAGACAAGAGGTTGGATGATGCGGAGATAGTGAATCAGGAAGTGCAATGGATTAGCAAGGAGGAAGTAAGGGCAGCTATGAAGAGGATGAAGAATGGAAAAGCCATTGGTCCAGATGGCATACCTGTGGAAGCATGAATGTGTTTGGGAGAGATGGCAGTGGAGTTTTTAACCAGATTGTCTAATGGAATCTTGGAAAGTGAGAGGATGCTTGAGGAGTGGAGAAGTGTACTAGTGTCGATATTTAAGAATAAGGGGGATGTGCAGGACTGTAGTAACTACAGGGGGATAACATTGATGAGCCACAGCATGAAGTTATGGGAAAGAGTAGTGGAAGCTAGGTTATGAAGTGAGGTGATGATTAGTGAGCAGCAGTACGGTTTCATGCCAAAGATGTGATGTTTGCTCTGAGGGTATTGATGGAGAAGTATAGAGAAAGCCAGAAGGAGTTGCATTGTGCCTTTGTGGACCTGGAGAAAGCATATGACAGGGTGCCTCGAGAGGAGCTGTGGTATTGTATGAGGAAGTCGGGAGTGGCAGAGAAGTATGTAAGAGTTGTACAGGATATGTAAGAGGGAAGTGTTACCATGGTGAGGTCTGCGGTAGGAGTGATGGATGCATTGAAGGTGGAGGTGAGATTACATCAGGGATCGGCTCTGAGCCCTTTCTTACTTGCAATGGTGATGGGCAGGTTGACAGACGAGATTAAACAGGAGTCACTGTGGATTATGGTGTTTGCTGATTACATTGCGATCTGTAGCGATAGTGGGGAGCAAGTTGAGAGACCCTGGAAAGGTGGAGATATGCTCTAAAGAGGAGAGGAATGAAGGTCAGTAGGAAAAATAAAGAATACATGTGTGTAAATGAGAGAGAGGTCAGTGGAATGGTGAGGATGCAGGGAGTAGAGCTGGCAAAGGCGGATGAGTTTAACACTAGAATTACCAGAGCCTACGAGAAAGCTCGTAAATCCAGTCCACCTTAAATCCATTTGCACCTCTCCACCAGCGTTTTTTGTCCTGTAAATGTGTCGATAACAGCAAGCAGCCTGCTATCCAATCCCCCTGCCCACCGTCGCAGTTCAATTTGCAAAGAAGTTTGTCAGTGCTCAGCATTTATCTTTGAGTGAAGTGCTGGAGCTTTATAGGGTAAAAAAGTACATCATCA
The DNA here is from genome assembly GCA_026402145.1 of Polypterus bichir lapradei. Lineage (NCBI taxonomy): Eukaryota > Metazoa > Chordata > Cladistia > Polypteriformes > Polypteridae > Polypterus > Polypterus bichir. Next base: position 49,803,134 of record JANRMT010062791.1, on the reverse strand, counting down.
TTTGGAATACATACATTTCATGTGTGTTCAGTGTCATCAACAATCTGTAAAAACGTTGTTAACACAGAAACATTTTTCATGTTTTAGTAATAATTGACAAAATGTAAACATGAAATGTATAACGTGTGAAGAGCAGCACACTACTGAAAATGGTAAATTTGGGAAGCAGCTGATATCAAAACCGCAACCTCTTGATTGGAAGGCAGCAGTTCTTAGTATTGCACACTGCAAGCTGTCGTATCAACAGCCTACCGTAACCTGCTTTCTTTTTTCTTCGGTTAAATTCTTGAATAAAAGTGCACTTGGTTTGTTATACTTGTACCTTTTGTGAAAGTGTTTATTTCATATTTGTATTTCAGGCTTCACACATTATACATTTCATGTATACATTTTATCAATTATTACTAAAACATGAAAAACGTTTCTGTGTTAACTACATCTTACATAGATTGTTGATGACACTGAACACACATGAAATGTATGTATTCCAAATGACAATGTACTTTTTTACCCTATAAAGCTCCAGCACTTCACTCGAAGATAAACACTGAGCACTGACAAACCTCTTTGCGAATTGAACTGCGGCAGTGGGATGGGATAGCAGGCTGCCTGCTGTTATCGACACATTTACAGGACAAAAGATGCTGGTGGAGAGGTGCGAATGGATTTAAGGTGGGCTGGATTTACGAATTTACTCGTAGGCTCTGGTAATTCTAGTGTTAAATACTTGGGATCAACAGTACAGAGTAATGGGGATTGTGGAAGAGAGGTGAAAAAGAGAGTGCAGGCATGGTGGAATGGGTGGAGAAGAGTGTCAGGATTGATGTGTGACAGACGGATATCAGCAAAAGTGAAAGGGAAGGTCTACAGGACGGTAGTGAGACCAGCTATGTTATATGGGTTGGAGATGGTGGCACTGACCAGAAAGCAGGAGACAGAGTTGGAGGTAGCAGAGTTAAAGATGCTAAGATTTGCACTGGGTGTGACGAGGATGGACAGGATTAGAAATGAGTACATTAGAGGGTCAGCTCATGTTGGACATTTGGGAGATAAAGTCAGAGAGGCGAGATTGTGCTGGTTTGGACATGTACAGAGGAGAAATGCTGAGTATATTGGGAGAAGGATGCTAAGGATAGAGCTGCCAGGCAAGAGAAAAAGAGGAAGGCCTAAGAGAAGGTTTATGAATGTGGTGAGAGAGGACATGCAGGTGACGGGTGTGACAGAACAAGATACAAAGGACAGAAAGATATGGAAGAAGATGATCCGCAGTGGCCACCCCTAACGGGAGCAGCCAAAAGAAGAAGAAGAATTAAAAGCAAATAACATTCCATACAAGCAAGTCACATTTTACAAAACAAAGTTCACATAGATACTTTAGGTTTTAAACAACACTGCAAACATTTGTTGTTCAGAGAGCTTTGGAGTTTACTTTTTGATATAGTTGATACTCAAAAAGATTTGTTCACAGAAATACATGACCCAAAAATGGAGTTCCTAGTTACAATAACTATTAGTTAGAAAGGTCCACAAATCAAGAAAATGTGTTCTACTGAAAGTTTATGCATTTCCTTCCTATTGAGGTTTCTTTACTAAAGAAGCTTGCTGTGTCTCCAGTTCCTCCAGGTTCTGCTGCAAATCTTAAAATTTGGATCCCCAGATGTCCTTCTCCTGTAGATCCACCTGCTCAGTTTCAATATCTGCTTGATTAGTTCTTGGAAAGCGTTGAAGTTTAGATCAGCTGTGTTGTGTTTCCTTTGCCTCTCTGTTTCATATTAAGGGAAAATTTTAAAAAAATGTATACATTTCCCAAACCAAAGAGAATTATCAAGTTAAGGGGTAAATCCCTTCTTATTTAGAAAAGCTTTAACATGCTCTAACCCTGCTGCAGATCATTTCAGCACCTGTCCTTTGGAAAGCCATTTAACTCTGTGATGCATGAGATGGTCTGAATATGTGCCAATTGTATCATCAAGTAATTCATAGTTTTGTCTGTGGTTTAATCCAGTTGTCATAATTTTGTTTACAATCTGTACAATATCATTCATCTTTTCATGAAACTTGGTCAGCAATGTTTGGGCACACAGCACCTCTTGATGAGCCATGCAATTAAAAGACATAATATTGCAATGTACTGTACTGTCTTTTTCAAGTCCCTTTTGTGACCCTCTCATACTCTGTGCATCATCAGCAGCAACAGAAATTAGATCTTGTGTACTAATATTTTTGGCTCTCAAACAGTCAACCATTAATCTTCCCATGCTTGGCCTTGCAGAGGGACCACTTCAACTAGACTTTTTTGGCAGCTGTTAAAGATGACATTTCAACAAAAAAGGACAAACTGTGCATTTTTATATATGTTCAAAAGTTTCGCTGGGCATATTAACCACATGAAGAAACCTGACAAGCCATGAATACAAATGCCTTTGTCCATTTTATTATTTTTTGCAATTTTGAGAATGTTCTTTTAGCTGATTTTGAGCTTTATTACTTATTAGTGTTTATATTATTATACTTATTATTGTTTATTTACTGAAAAGTGGTACCGATTGGAGCAATATTATCCACGTAAGGTACCAAGATGAACATCACAAGTCAACAATAATCAATACATTTGATTAATCAAGATGAGTCAAGATTTTTGGAAATGCTATGTAGACTCTGGAATGTTCTCACCGCATCACTGCATAAAGCATACACTAAGTTTGCTTCCAAGACACAAGCAGACAACCAAAGAGTTACATGCAGCTTGAGGGCCTGATCTAGCCTCATATAAAAACAAATAATTAATCAGTAATCCCTAAAAGAAAACGCAAAGTGGCAAAACCACTTCCAAATCTAAAGCTACCAAAAATCGAAAATTTCTAAATATAACTGAATCCGTAATACATAAACCACAGATGGAAAAATTTAAAACTAGATAGCCTGAAATGTAAATCATAAATACTCCAGAGGAGGGCTGCTAACAGATTAGGAAACATGCAGTCCCTCAGTGAACATTTTATGATTTCTGTGACAATGCAAGCTCAAAGGGTGGGTATAACCCTCAAAAAAAACAAAAAAACAGAAGCTAGACCAGCACGTCACCTAGGTCTGGCTCCACAGAGTAGGCTTTACCCCTAGCAGACTACAAGCAACCTCAAACTCAAATGACCGGCTTTTGCCTGCACATGCCCAAAAATTGGGTTATGGCTTTATAAAGTCCCAAAATGTCCAGAACAGAGGAGAGGATACCCATAAACTTCTGGTGCAAAAGATAAAGGAAACAAAAAGTCATTTATATTTGAATATATATTCAGAAACAATTACAAAAATAAGCCAGTAGTGAAAGGATCAAAAAGCAAACAGACACAAAAATCAGGAAATCAACATCAGTGCCTTATAATTGAAGCAGAGGTCAAAACCAGGAAGTCCTGACAAAACAAGAATCACAAATCAAAATCAGAAATTAAAAACCGAACAATGTAGACGCTCCAGGGAGAATTTCAGCTTCTTCTTAAACACTAGCAGGGAACTGCTAGATTAGGTGATCCTGTCTTCTTAGACACTGCATGCACATGAAATATAACTAGAAGGAAAATACATCATAAAACTAAAATTTATAAACAACAAATTATCACTAAAAAAAAATATTAATTAAATCATGCACCAGAAAAGTAAACAAGTACAAAATCAATATAATTTATAAAATAATATTTCAAATACATACAAAAATGTTATAATGCAAGAAACATAATTCCCTGGCTGAAGCATAACACTACTGAAGGTTTGTGCAGCCCTTATATAAGACCTCAGGTGGCTGCCATAATTGGCAGCAAACCTAATAAATTAATAGCAGTTGGAGGCCCTACCCCCTTAGCAATAATTATTAAAAGGAAACAATTAATTAGTAAAGGAAAGTTTAAGGAAGGAAGACAAAAAGAGAGAAAAGTTAGAGCTAGATGCAGGGCTCTAGCGAGATTACAGACCACACATTTCCATTTGAGCTGTCTTGCATTTTCATTCATTTAGAATCATTTAGAATTAAGTAGAATTATAAAAGGATTGATGGCAGAAATATGTTTAATCACAAAAGCTTGATTTTAATGAGAGATTAATAATGCATAAATACTGACTACAGGTAATTATCTTATATGTTTTTTTTATTTAGTCATACTGAAAGTTGTACTAAAAAGGAGCCTAACAATGTATCTGTTATTATTGAATACAACCAAAGGACCAGGTAAAAATGAGGAGTAATGGGTGGTGGCTGAACTTGTAATTAATGTTTTACTTACAGTTTGTATCTGTTTTTTTCAGGGGTTGCCAGCTTCTCATGAAAGGCACTGGTACCTCTAGCAGTTGGAAAGTCCTGCACAAGGTTTCAAGCATAGATGGTATACCACAGGTGCAAGAAGAAAGATCAACTAAGTATTCCAATGAATGGGGAGACGGGGGTCACAACAGAGCTAATAGATCCTGTCTTGCTGTAGGTACAGAAAGTGGGAGCACCACCGAAGGAAGGAGAGAATGAATTACGGACTGGATGCAAACAGGCATTGTTCCACCAGGCAGATAACTGGGTGCCTGACCATCCTCTATGAAAGTGAAGACCTGAACACCAACTGTGGGCCAGGTTTTCCATCCTTTCTAAGAGAACCTGCCCTTTAACAACCATTGAACACCCTTCCTGGCACTAGAAGTGATTCAATGCTTGACCATTAATAACACTTTAGAGCAGAACACAGATTGATTTTCACTCAAACAGGATAAATTTAGAGTCTCCAATCAATGTAACATGTATATTTGGGATGTGGGATGAAACCCTGAGAATCGCTGGAAACCTTGCAAACATTAGCCAGTAGCTTTAAGTCATAAACACTAACCATTGTGCAGCTATGTTCCCCACAATGCAATACGAGATTGCACAGCTTTTATAATTAAGATGTAATCATTATATCTGGCCTGAAGAATGGGCCTGAGTTGCCTTGAAAACTTGCATATTGTAATCTTTTAAGCTAACCAAAAAAGGTGTCATTTTGCTTGACTTCTCACTACATTCATAATGGGTTACATGGTAAAACACCCTAGTACTAAAAGTTTATCTTAAGTTTTAAAATTGCATTCCCTCTGCAGCCTCTGCAGTGATTTCTTCCCAAACCCAGTATTACTGGAGTTTTCATATCTACTTACCCACACCAGGAGTGAGTTGGGCATTTTCGTACTTATGCCATCAGGTGTACAATGGATTCCTGTAGGCTGTAAATATAACCACACTCACACAAAAGTCTAGGCTAGAAATTAGTAAAGAAGCCAGCTCCTGAATAAAACACTCTTCAGATATGAAGTCACTTAAGTAGACATGTTCAGTTTATCTCATCCTGGGTCATCTACTGTTAGTTTATCATGTCTGGGTGATGCTCATCTCTGTGGGTACCATATATAGTTTGGTTACTTATTTCAGCAAACCTTTATATTTTGTTTGGTGAGATCACATGTTACACATTGCCAGGGCAAGCAAGCCACCCTTTAAAGAGCCATCTTTTTATTGCCCTGCTGTGAGAAGCACTTAGCTGTCAAGAGTCAGTGTAATCATTGCCCATCACAGAGGCCATTACTGTAGTGAGACAGAGATTTTATTTTTAGAGTTCCAAGAAACTCTGACATACAGTAATAATATAAAAGTGAGCTGGTTGAAGACCAGGCATGTCAGAGATGATCTGTTGCAGTTTTCATACTAATGTTAACCTGAAAAGTTCCATTATATCTTGTTCTTAGAAATTATTAATAGTAATTATTTACAACAAGTGCACACAATGTTTGTACTGACATAAACACTCGTGTAAATTCTTGCTTATTATATCAGTGCAGAATCACTGTACAGACAATCTATATATATATAAAATAGAATGTCTCTCTGTATGTTCCCTACACAACCCTAAACACTTTGACTGATCTGGACCAATACTTTGGTACCCAAAAGTTACCCTGGGGGTCCCAGTGTTTTTTTTTTCTTTCTCCTGTGTGCTATACTACTAATGTTGTAGGCCCTACTCATAGTGGGGGACATACATTGGATTTGGTTTTTTCTTATGGAGTTGGCTTGAATGATGTTACAATTTGTAATGTAACCTTTAGTGATCATAAGTGTGTTTTGTTTGACTTATCTTCAAATTTAGAGCTCTAGGCGTACTCGTTTTATTAATGAGTCAGCGATCAATCAGTTTGTTGATTTATTTGTGGCATCTGATGCCGGCAGTAATATTGATAATGTTGAGTTAGCAGTTCAATGTTTTAATGACCATTGTACTGATATTTTGAATAAGATCGCTCCTCTTAAAATCAGGCAGCGTTCTGTTACCCACTCAGTTCCTTGGATGAATGACTTCATTCGTAATCTTAGGTGTTCCTGCCTAAAAGCAGAGCACCTATGGAAGTCTACTAATCTGGAAGTTCATCATTCATACTTAAAGGATTTACTTGCTTCTTTTAATTCTTTGGTTAGGGATGCTAGAACAGCTTATTTTTCTAATCTTATTCAGACTCACAAGCGTAATCCCAAAGTGCTATTTGATACTATTCACAATATTATTTCTCCATCTCAATCTATTACTCAGGATTTTTCTGATAGTGACTGTAATAATTTTCTTAGATTTTTTATTGGCAAGGTTAATGTTGTTCGAGCTGTCTTACCTAGTGTTCTCATTCACTCATGTTCTGAGTCTTTTGTGTTCTCAGAAGTTTCACTTTCAGATCTTTCTGACTTGCTCAGGAAGTTGAAACCTTCATCATGTCCTACTGACCTGTAGCCAACATCATTAATGTTAAAATCTTTGAGTTTTATAGGTCCGTGCCTTTTGAATATCATAAACTGCTTCTTGAGATCTATTGTGGTTCCATCGTATTTTAAACATGCTGTAATTCAACCGTTGTTGAAAAAAATCTAATTCTGATCCCTCTATTTTGAGTAATTACAGGCCAATTTCAAAACTGCCTTTTATTGCCAAAGTTTTGGAAAAGGTGGTTGAACAGCAGCTTTGTGCCTTTTTACAGGAGCAGCGGCTCTTTGATTCTTTTCAATCTGGTTTTTGGAGGCAACATTCTACAGAAACAGCTCTTCTAAAAGTTTTAATTATCTTTAAATTGCTGCTGATGCAGGCTGGTGCTCTGTGCTTATACTGTTAGATCTTACCACAGCTTTTGATACGGTGGACCATCGGATCTTAATTAATAGATTAGAGCTGTTAGGTGTCTCTGGCTCTGCTTTGGATTGGTTCTCCTCTTACTTGTCGAATAAGAGTTTCTCAGTCGGTGTGGCTGGCTTTTCTTCCGACTCTGCTCCTTTGACATGTGGAGTGCCACAGGGCTCGGTTCTTGGACCTGTACTTTTCTCTTTATACATTCTTCCCCTATCACAGATTCTTAACTCTTTTAAAGATATTTCGTATCATCTATATGCAGATGATATACAGCTTTATTTTTCATTTAAGCCTAACCAAATTAATACTTTGGTCACCTTGGTTGATTGTCTGTCTCAGGTTAACGACTGGCTCAGTAGTAATTACCTGCAGTTGAATTCTGGAAAGACTGAGGTACAAATTGTTGCTCCTCCTGTTCTTCATTCTGAGATCAGTTTAAAATTATCTTCTGTCTCTCCTGTTATTAAGTCGAGTCTACGTAACCTTGGGGTTATTTTTGACCAGTCCCTGACACTTGATGAATATGTAAGGTCAGTCAGCCGCTCATGTTTCTTTCATTTAAGAAATCTTTCAAAACTAAGAAATTTTGTTTCAAAATCGGAATTGGAGATGCTTGTTCATTCTGTTATTTCCTCACGGCTTGATTACTGTAATGCTCTCTTTAAAACTCCCATTCTGTACACACTGCACTGGCTCCCAGTGTTTTATAGAATTCATTTTAAAGTTTTGGTACTTACTTTCAGAGCTTTGCATGGACAAGCTCCTGAGTACCTAACCAGCTTGCTCCAATGCCATATAGCTTGCCGGACTCTAAGATCTGGGCAACAGGGTCTTCTCGTTGTCCCACGCACTCAGCTAAAAACCTGTGGGGATCGTACCTTTCAGTCTGTGGCACCAAAACTATGGAATAGCCTGCCTTATGGTCTGCATGGAGTTGAGTCTGTTGATTCTTTTAAAAAACAACTAAAAACATTTCTTTTTAAGCAAGCTTTTAATCAGTGCTGAATAGTTCCAGTTTGTTTATTTATTGTTTTTATGGATTTTGTTTATGTTTTTGTTTCAACTTTTTGTATTTGTTCTGTATTTGCTGTTCAGCGCTCTGTGACCTTTTGTCTGTGAAGGGCGCTATATAAATAAACTACTACTACTACTACTACTACTACTACTATACTTTGCATGCTGGTGCCACCTGCTGGATCAGAGCATGTTAAACATTGAAACAGACTGAAGCCAGACTAGCAGACAAAATGATTTGAGCTTTAACATTACTTACCAGTGCAACACTGCATGTTGCTTCTCTCTACTGTAATGTAAAAAAGAGTATTTTGTGCTTTTGCAGGGGGGTGTTGTGTAGGGCTTGATTGGGAGTGGAAGCGCAAAAGTGCAGCGCAACATAAAGGAGAATCAAGGGGTTGTTGTTTAACTCCTGTCTTGTCAGCTTTTCTTCATGAAATAAGCACTACAAACTATCCACCATGACCTACGATGACAAGTCAGACATGACAGTGTTCATGATTACAACTTAGCAAGGAGTTACCAAAATTCTGGAATCTAAAAAATTCTCAACTCACAAGAACAGAGACATTGATGTCTTTGAAGTGTGGATGAAGGATAGAACAGCAAGAAATAACAGGATCACCATTTAAAAAAACACATAACCATCTGCTTTCTTTTTATAATCTAGTCTACAACTATACCCAGAGAATGCTACATACCTCGGCTAGTGCTGAACAATTTGAAAAAGAAAATTAGAAACCTTATAATTGATTTGTATCAGTAAAAAAATGTAGGTGGGTAGCGCTGCTGCATCGCAGTAAGGAGACCTGACTTCACTTCCCGGGTCCTCCCTGTGTGGAGTTTGCATGCTCTCCCCGTGTCTGCGTGGGTTTCCTCCGGGTACTCTGGTTTCCTCCCACAGTCCAAAGACATGCAGGTTAGGTGCATTGGCGATCCTAAATTGTCCCTAGTGTGTGGGTGTGTGTGTGTGTGTGTGTGTGTGTGTGCCCTGAAGTGGGCTGGCACCCTGCCCGGGGTTTGTTTCCTGCCTTGTGCACTGTGTTGGCTGGGATTGGCTCCAGCAGACCCCCGTGACCCTGTAGTTAGGATATAGCGGATTGGATAATGGATGGATGGACTACTCCACTCCTTGGTTTAACCATTATAATGATACAATTATGCATAAAAATACTTAAAGAGCTTCATCTGGATGCAAATTAGTTATTTTATGCTGATGTACTGTATTGACTGAATATATAGAAATGTCGAAGAGGACTAAAGGTACAACAACAACATTTATATAGCACATTTACATACAAATGGTGTAGCTCAAAGTGCTTTACAAGATGGAGAAAGAAACGTTTATAGGAAACAAAAGTAAGATTAGGCAATACTAAGTAATAAAGAATAAAGTAAGGTCAGATGGCCAGGAGGACAGACAAAAACAAAAAAAAAAAAAACTCCAGATGAGTTGGAGAAAAAACAAAATCAGCTGGGGTTCCAAGGCCAAGAGACCGCCCAGCCCGCAATAGGCATTCTACCCCACATATATGATCTAAATAGTTTTCAGGCTTCATATGAAAGACTTTGATGATGATGGTCATGTGGACATCTGGGGTGCTGCCTCCAATCCATCAATGTAGGAACTACATGGTGCCTTGATCAGGTGGTGGTATTGCAGATTGCCACCACAGAAAAAATGGAAAAAGGCTTAGCAGAGAATAGTAGGGATTAGTACAGATTGTGGCGCCAAGATGAAAATGATAATTCAATACACATACAGTTTAACAGGGATACACTAAAATGTAGCTATGAGAAAGCCATTTTAAAATAATATGTTTTTAGCAGTTTTGTAAAAAAATACTCCAGATTTTAGGTGCATAACAGCAGAAGGCTGTCTTACCACTTCTTTTAAGTTTAGCTCTTGGAAATATAAGCAGACACTTATTCGAAAATCTAAGGTTATGATTTGGAATGTAAGGGGACAGGCATTCCAAAATATAGGATGGAGCGAGATTATTTAAGGCTTTGTAAACGATTAGCTGTATTTTAAAGTCAATTCTAAACGGCATAGGTAACCAGTGTAATGACATCAAAATGTAAGAAATGTGCTCAGATTTTCTTTTCCAGTTAAGATTCTGACAACTGCATTCTGCAGTAGTTGCAACTGATTGTTATCTTTCTTGGGTAGTCCTGAAAGGAGGGTATTACAGTAATTTTGTCTAGTTTAATCTAGATTAAAAACAAAAGTATAAACTAATTTTTCAGCATCTTCCAAAGTTATAAGGGATCTAACTTTTGGTATGTTTCTTAAGTGGAAAAATTTTGACCTGGTAATCTGATTAATATGTGATTTAAAAATTAGCTCACAGTCAACAATCACCCCAAAATTCTTTACCTCCATCTTGTCTTTTAAGCCTAGTGGATCAAGTTTATTTCTAATACCTTATTTCAAAATCCATTTTGTCCAATAACTAAGATTTCTTTTTTCTTCTTATTTAGTTTGAAAAAATTACTACTTATCCACTAAGAAAAACAAGTAAGACATTGGGTCATTGACATAAGAGAGTCGGGATCATCAGGCGCTATTGATAAATACTGTAGTGTGTCGTCAGCATAGCGGTGACAGTTCACGTTATGTGTTGAGATAATCTGGCCTAATGGAATCATGTAGATCAAAAAGAGCAGTAGGATGCAGGATAGATCCTTGTGTAACATGTGTCTTTGAAATATAATTATCACAACGAATTTTATACCTGTTAAGTAAGACATTGCCAGAAAAGCCCACCCGCCGACTAAGGTGATTTATAAGAATATTGTGATCAGTTGTATCAAATGCTGCACTCAGATATAAGATGATGAAAATAGATGCAAGGCCTCTGCATTAACCCGCAAGTTATGTACTACTTTAACAAGTGCAGTTTCTGTACTTTGTTCTAAAACCTGACTGAAACTTGTCAAGAATAACCTGTTTATTCAAGTGATCATAAAGGTAGTGAATATAGGACAAGATTCTGCAAAAGTGTAATGGCAGTCCCTTATAATGACTTCTTTTATTACATTTAGGGAAGTGTATGTTATGATTTTATAATTTCAGTATTACGCTTCACAATAAATTATGCAATATGCTTTAGCTGTACATTATAAAGCAGCTGTTAACAGTGATAAAAGAGGACAAAGACAGATTTTGGTTTTGGGCAACACTGTGACCCCATATATTGCAAATATAAAATGATAAAGTGCTTTTCAGTGGGTCTGGCAATAGACTGCCCACGATGGAGACATGTCTGGTTACATACAACCAGGCAGGAAGTGACATCAGAAGTGGTAAAGTTGTCAACCCTCCGGTCTGCAAAGGGAGGAAGAGAAGAGGCATTAGTATACACCCTTTGGATCAATGAGGAATCACCACCACTACAGCCTTTAAGCTGTCCTCAATGTAGACATGTGTGACTCAGTCTATAAACATTTGATTATGTTCTAAAAATAAGACTCCTGATATGGTGTTTTCAGTTTTAAAAAATGTTTTATATAATGTTAAAAAGGTTATTAATATGTTTTATAACATGCACACTTAATATCTGATTACAGTGGATACCTAAGTGAATTGGCATCCAAATTATGTAATTTAAAGTAGCCAGTCTTGGGAAGTTAATGTTAGATGTTAAATCTGTATGCTTGCTTAACTTCTAGAGAATAAAAGTTTCTTATAACTACCTAGAATATGGTATCGCCTCTTATGCTCTATAAGTTAACATGAGATAGAACATTCCTAGCTGTATCTGTAGAACAGAGTGTTAATTAAGCCAGTGAGGAAATAGTCTTACTGCTAGCATGGACTATTAGATTTTCTACAAATAAGTGATGGCATGCAGTTTTCTGACTGTGTATAGCTTGCTTAACGTGTCTCAAGTGTGACTGTATGACCAAACTAAGAGAAATGAAACAGCCTCAAACATATTTTTTCTTAAACAAGAACTTTTATTTAATATCAATTTTTTTTATTTTTGTGTGAACTGTTTTGCTTTGAAATTTTACTAAAACTTTTAAAAGAAACATATTTGGTCTGTGCAATTATGTGGACACGGGTCACACTGTTACTTGAATCATCCTACGAAGAGAACCAAAAGCTACAGAACTGGAGATGCTCTAAATTGGACCAGTAAGAATGTGTGTTATTGCAAGGGCTTTTCAGTTGTTATCAATACAATTTTTAAGGTATAGTGAGATGTTATAACCCTTTCACCCTTAAGATGATAGTCTGTATGAGAGTATTGCTGTCAGAGTATGACTTGTTGCCAGTACTAAACATGGGTGTACGTTTGTCAATTTCACTGAAGAAAGACGATGGAGTAATGATTTACCTTACGGAGGTGTATGCTAGAGACATTCAAAAACAATTAGACAAGGGCAATTGATGGAGAGCGCTTGTAAAAGGCGTCAACATAAGGACATTAGATGCTTGTCAAACAAGAAGAGATAACTCAGTATATCTAGATTTGCTAGGTTAGCTGAATTCTCCCATTTATCTCATCCAGACACTTTTTAAAAATTGTAAGCATTCCACTTTACCTACTTGACATGGCAGGCTATTCCAGATTTCCAATACACCCTATGTGTAGAAATATTTTCTGAATTCAGTCTTAAATGTACTGTACTTAATTTTCATAGGTGTTCTCAAGTACAGGATTCACAATTCAGTTGAAAGAATTCTAGAGGAAAATCTTTATCAACGCCTTTGAGAATTTTTAAAGACCTTGTTTAGATCCCCACTTATCCTTCTCTGCACAAAACTAAAAAAGTTTAAATTGCATTTTCCTGTCAAAGTAGGAAATACCCCTTAGTCACAGGATGCATTATGGTTGCATTTCTATGCATAGTTTCTACTCAAAACTGCACAAGGTACTAGAGATATAGTCCTTGCAGTGCATTGTACAGTTTTTTTAATGTCCCATCATTTATACTCAGCAGATTTTACAATATAATATATCATTAGTCTTTTTAGTTGCTTCTGCAAAATTACCTAGAAAACATGACAAGGTTTCATCATCATAAGCCTCTAAATCCTTTTCAGATGTTGTTTAATTTAAGTCAGCATTAGCCTTCTTGTTATAAGTAATGTTCTTTTTTCCTATTTATAGCAGATAAAAGAGCTGGTGGTGGACTTCTGGTGTGCCAGGAAGCCTCTGTGACCAGTCACCATTCCAGAGGAGGACGTGGAAGTACTTGGGACTGGTCTGATAACACAGTGGTGCTGTACAAGAAAGGCCAGAGCAGATTCTACTTGCTAAGGAGACTCAGGTCTTTTGATGTGTTCAGCAAGCTGCTGGAAAAAACTCTACCAGTAGACAGTAGCCAGTGTGGTGCTCTACGCTGCAATCTCTCAGGGGGTCTTTTCTACACACTGCTATCAGCAATTAAATGCTTCTACCTAATGTACTTGTTAAGTTTACTTTTATTTATTTATCTATCTATTTAATCTATTATCTGTCCTGTGGGTATGTATCCTTGTTTTTTCTTCCTGCATTATGCTTCTGAATTTCCCATGGGATTAATACAGATAATCTCATCAAACCTTATCTATCTACATTAAACTGCATTTTCCAATGGTTTTTCCCAGTTTTCAAGTCTGAATTGTTTCCTATACTTTATTTTTTAATGTCATTATCTTGTCTAAAGTGAAACAAGAAAGACTAAAGGGACAGTGTTCTTGCTAGAACAGAGGTGGGCAATGTTGGTCCTGGAGGGCCACAGTGGCTGCAGGGTTTTGTTCCAGCTGCTTCATGAGAAGTCAATTATTGCTGATGATGCACTTACTGCTCAAATGACATTTTGAAGCTTCATATTAGTGGTCTTGCTTGTTAAGGTTCCCCAACACCTAATTGCTTATTTCAGTCTTAAACAGCTGCAGTCAATGTTTTAATGGCTCCTTATTAGTAATGGCAAAGCAGCCAGCAGTTCCCCAACTAACTTTTTCTGTTTACACCTGTGTGTATTCATTGTGAACTATTTGGTTTAATAAAACACTTAAGAGAAGAATATGACAGACTGAAACTTATCTACTTTAGGCTTCAAATTATTTGGGTGATATCCTTGGAAAGGAAAAAAAAATCTATGATATAAGAACCTAACATTACAGACGTAACAAGCTATAAAATTAAATGAGGTCTGAAGTTGACAAGGATTGGTTTCTAATTAAGCAATTGGGTTGGTTCAAAAACCTTTAGCCACTGCGGCCCCCCAGGACAGACATTGCCCACCCCTGTACTAGAAAATGAGTAACAGTAGAGGAAATCACATTTCAACCAAGACAATTTGCAGGTGAACGTATTTAGAAGCTTATAGAAGACTGGTATACTGTAAGGCAGGGAGGTTAAAAAATTAAAAGTGTTTCTACTTTTAAAAAAATAAGAAAAATAACCTGTTTGGTAGGTCACTAAGCCCCTAAATGAATTGTTCAGGAGTGTTCGTCTGATTTTTCTATGTTTTGCATTATTAGAATATCTTCTAAAATATATAAGGTTTTGCTAGTGTTCCATAACATCATACCAATAAGGTAAATATCATATTTATAATACGGTACCCTCTTGACTGGAGTTATTTTTAGCTTCACAAATACAGATTACAAATTCCTTTAAAAGTAGTGGATTGTTGGAGATACCTTTGCTGCAAATACATACACAACAGCATGTTTAATTAAATAACCTCTCTACTAGCAAATTATGTTAAGAGTCCTTATACTTCAAAGTTATGGCCTGCTTAGGATTTGTTGCTGGCAACAGACATGATAATGTAACAGAATATCTATGTACAGATTAGTCTACTAAATTAAGTGGTCTTATCATAAAGCCAAACTGAAAATCCCAAAAGGGATTATCAGAATTTAATTAGGCATCTTGAAAAAGAAACCCACCTGGTTTTATTATTTACATGGCATATTCCTATAGTGACTTATTAAGACTACTGTCAAAATACTCCGAACCACAAAGCCTGCAAAGGAAACACAGTTTAGCATTGCCACTGATGTAATGAGTGTTTTTGAACTGTATATGTTTACTTTCTGATATCTTGTGTGGTTTCTCGAGTTCCTTGTTAATCTCCTTTAGTAAATCAGAAAAGTAAATGGAAACTGATATAAATAAGAAACCCCTTTAGAAAAACATCAAAGTGGAATTAAACCTATTTGATGCAATACAAAAACCAGGAAACCTCTGGCATTCCCTTTGCATTTTAATTATATATCTAATTATGAATAAGCAGAATGTTATTGAAAGCATTTTAATGCAGTTTATCTATTTTTACTTTGATTGTTTATATAGTTACAATCTTGTTAACATTTCATACATATCTATTTAATAGTACTATCAAAGAATGCATAGTAATTACATTTGGTAATATAAAAAGTGTAAACTTATATAAATAAGGAAAATCTTTCATACAATAATTTATTTACAAAGTGGAACAAAAATATTGCACTGATCAATGTACAAGCAATCAGAATCTGTAAGCTTTTCCTATTTATATTCTGTTGAACAATCTGGCTTACAAATGACCAATATATTATTAATTTTATGAGACAAATAAAATGAGCTTCATTCATGCATAGGCATTTCATGTCTGTATTTAGTAACTATAAGTGCGATCTGAAGGAAAAGGGCTTGATTGGCGAGGAGCTGCAGGACTGAGCTGTTAGGATCAAGCATATCAACCTGACATAGAAGTTGGAAAAGATGAAGAGGAAGAAGAAGAAATAACTCGGATTATTATGAACAGTGAATGTTTTTTAAGATTAATATTCTCCATCAAAAATGAATGGTTACAATTTTTAAGCATTTGCTTTTCAAACGCTGTTTGAAAGAACTGCATGCTTTATTTTCACTACCATTTGAATTACAATTGATGAATGGCTTCTTTAGTGGTTTACTGACCTGTAATCCAATTTAGTATGTGTGCTGGTGATTATTATTTTTCTAATTCAGAAAGCTCAGACATGTGCAGAGGTGGGTTTGTTGATGGAAAATAACCATTTTAGGTACTTCCACAATATCTCATTGTAGTTTTACTCTGCATTTTGACTACTCTGGGTGTGTTGGATCATTGCCTTGTTCCATGATGCAGTTGTTCTTTAATCCTCTAATGGAAGACAATGGAAAATTGTCCAGGTGTTAATCAAGTTAAGCATTCTCAAACAATCTCAATTAGGCCATGTTTCACGATCACTGACATGAAGCTCTTATTTTGGAATAAAAAGTTAGTTTTCTGCTTATAAAATGATTCCAACAATTACCAGAAAACTACACTTTTGTCTCCTTCATTCAAGTAACATTTGCAGCAGAATGCTTGAGAACTATACTGGTTCATTTTGCACAAAATTTATTTGTTAATAAAACTTTTCCAAAAACATATTATTTATTACAAAGTTTTTATTGCCTAGTCGATTTCTAATCATGGGGTCAGTAAGGTTTGTCCTCATGGGAAATTCTGTGCCTTGCTCCTTAAGAGATTTTACCTGAAGATGTCCTTGGGAGAAGATCAACTGCTGACTCAAACTTTTTTGCATTTGGCTACTTTTCAAAAAATATTTTGTTGACTGTAGTTCAGTAGTGCTTAAGAACCTTGGAAGTAACTTTATAATCCCAATTTGGCGGTGGCTTAATGTGTCTATAGAATTTGTAAGTTTGTAGCAAAGATTTATGTGGTGCAGCTTCTATTATCAAGCCTATAATGTATCAATAATTGTTTACTATGAATATAATATGTGTTGAAACTTCATACACAAAGTCTTTACTTGTTATTGAGCATAATTGATACTCTTTATTCTTTCAATGTGTGTTCTTCATGAGGGTTTGATGTACATTCATTATTTGTTTACTAGGGGAGACACTCTGCTACACCAGTCATTCTGTTTCAATATTTCTTCTTTGTCTGCATCAGTTTTTATTTGGCAACTACCCATAATCTTTTCACATTCCAAAGCCATGTCTACAGTAGTGGCCAAAAATTTTGGCAGTGACACAAATGTTATGTTTTTCAAAATGTGCAACGTCAGTTATTGTGGTGGCAATTCACATTGTTTTTATATAATTGTGCAGAGTGATCAGATGCATATTAATTAATTGCAAAGAGTTTTATTAGCATAAAGGTTAACTTTACCACAAAAACCCATTTTCACTTATTTTGGCCCTGTCACAAAATAATCAGGTAAAAGTATCCAACAAGCACCAGGACCGTCTCCTCCTGAGGAGTCAGCTACAGAATGGTGTTGTCACCAGTACAGAGCTTTCTCAGTACTGTCAGCACATGGGTGTGAGAGTATCGGCATGCACAGTGAGGCAAAGACTTTTGGACAATGGCCTTGATTTAAGAACGGTAGTAAAGAAGAAACTTTTTTGAATAAGAACATCAAGGACAGACTGAAAATATAAGAAAGTATAAGGATTTGACTGGTGCAAAGTTATTTTTTCAGGTGAATCCTCCTTCCGACTATTTGGGACATCTGGGAAATCAATTGTCTGGAGAAGGAAAAAGTGAACGCTACCATGAGTTCTGTGTTGTGCCAACAGTGAAGCATCCTGAGACAATCCATGTATGGGGTTGCTTCTCATCCAAGGGAGTGGGCCCACTCACAATTCTTCCCAAAAACACTGCCATAAATAAAGAATG
Source organism: Polypterus bichir lapradei (assembly GCA_026402145.1). Lineage (NCBI taxonomy): Eukaryota > Metazoa > Chordata > Cladistia > Polypteriformes > Polypteridae > Polypterus > Polypterus bichir. The sequence goes on along the minus strand of JANRMT010062791.1, from coordinate 49,785,300 downwards.
GTATCAAAATGTCTTCCAAGATGAAACTTCTCCCAGCAATCCAGGTGCAATTTGGTGATGATCTGTGTATTTTCCAGCATGATGGAACACCATGTCACAAAGCAAAAGTGATAACAAAATGGCTTGGTGATCATAAAATAGGAATTCTGGACCCATTGCCGGGAAAATCCCCAGATCTTAATCCCATTGAGAACCTGTGGTCAATTCTCAAAAAGCAGGTGGACAAGCAGAAATACACAAATTGTGATCAACTCCAAGCACTACAAAGGCAAGAATGGATCACCATCAGTCAGGATTTGTCCCAGAACCTGCTATCCAGTATGCTAGAGCGAATTGCAGAAGTTATAAAGAAGGGTCAACACTGTAAATATTGACTCTTTTTAATAAATTTCGTGTATTTGCCACTAAAAGCCTTTGAAACGTATGAAATGTTTATAATTGTTCTTCAGTATACCATAGAACATGTAAAGAAAATCTGAAAATGCTGAAGCAGTAGAGTTTGCAGAATACAACATTTGTGTCAATGCCGAAACTTTTGTCCACTACTGTGCATGTTAATGTAACTGTCTTCTCTAACTTGGATAGGTGTAATTGTGGCAGTGTGCGTCATTATGACCTGCAATGCCCTGGAGGTCTGTTCCTATAATGATTCTTGCCTTTTTCTCAATACTGCCTGGTAAGGATTCCCCATTTGATCCTATAAGTGGATTCATTGGGTTTGGAAAGTAATGGATGAATGAATAGATGGACAGGTGGAGGTCATACATGCTTAGTTAGACATAATTTATATGTTCTAATGCCTAACAAATATACTAAAATGCCATTTATTTTTTATTTCCAATGGTGAAATATGCTGGAGGGGCATCCACTGAGGCCATATCAGATGTATTTATAAAATAAATGCTAATTACATTTTAATGCATAATTAAAATGGAGTCATAAATCAACTGTTGGCCTATTAATAAATGCTTCAAAATGGGTGTATAGGCTTATTAATTTGGTATAAATCCTTGCAAACATTTAGAAACCAAAGAAAGTGTCAAAAATGTAAGTTAACAGTAAGGGGTAGTTGCTAAATTAACATCATTTACAGAACAAGATAGACAATGATATTAAAATGTAGTGAGTACATGATGCTTTTTATGAACTAATTTGTACATTGTTATTTGGCAGTGTCTAATTTAATTCAGCATACATAATGTGATTATGTGTCAGTTTCAATGTTTTACAGTATATGTTGATTTTCACCATATGGAAACCTGCTAAAGCTATTTCAAATATAAGAAATGATTATATGATTATAAATGATTATAAATATCTACATAACATAACACTCTGAATCCTGTTTAATCTGATTCAGGTTTGCAGGGGGCTACAGAGTATACTAGCAGGCCTGGGCAAAAGCAGTCAATTGCAGTGCTCACTCATGCATACAGCCACACAGGGCCAATTTAGAGTTAGCAGTTAACATAAGATGTGTGTATTTTGAATAAAGGAGGAAAACTCACGGACACAAAAAGAGAATGTGAAAATTCTACAAATTAGACAATCATTGAGCATCACAGCATTATAGGCCTGTAGCAGCAGCAATTGTGACAACATGTTGCCTGTTAAATACTTATTTTACAGTTTACAATTGTCACACGTGTGCACCAAGGGATCATCTTCCAGGCTCTATTAAGTTAAGCAATACCACGCCAGGACCAGAGAGGGTGCTGTCGCCAACAGTATGTTCTACTTTCCACTGCAATTCTGAGAAGGTGTCCAGAAAACTTGACTAACCCCACCTCCAAGCTCCGCCCTTTCCAGTTGAACACTCTATAAGCAGAGGGCTCCCAGAAGATGGGAAGTCATTCGAACCAAACCTTCACAATTGACGGAACTCCCAAGTGACAATACCCCGCTCCTGTGGGAGAAGAATACTGCTACAGTACTGCTACTGTTGGTGCCCCAACACTATTTTGGAATTCTCTGAGCTCTGTGCCACCATGTACACAGTATATAATTTGTGACAGCATGGTGGTAAAGCAGATAATTCTATACTGCAACAGTGCTTGGGCACCAGTTTGATTTCTGTGTTGAACTTGTATGTCATTGATCAACAAATAGATTTGTGCAGGCCAAATTCTTGAACAGCAAGTTTCTTTTGGGCCACTTACTTCACACACTGTAACCAGCATAGACTCTCATGCAATCACCAACACCTTCATAACACACATATTAAATCTAGTCATACCTGCCAATTTATAGTATATAGTATGTGTCACTGAATTAATTCTATGGTAGTATCATTCCAAGCTTAAACATTTCAATTTAGATTTTTGTTTGTCATGAAAATTCATGGTTGTACCCACTGACCAGACAGGAAGTAACATTTAATATTCATGTTGCAAGTTAGTTATCAAAATGAGTTAGCTAGTAAAAATTGAGTTTCACGATAAATTCTCTCCTCCTCCCTGCACCCTATCTTAACATAAACTGAACAGTTTCCCCTTTCAAATGCTATGCATGTGCCTGATTTATATAAATGTCTGACATTATAGATTCTACATATTTTTAATACAACTGAAAAGAGACATGCAGGTTAGGTGCATTGGCGATTCTAAATTGTCCCTAGTGTGTGCTTGGTGTGTGGGTGTGTGTCCCCTGTGGTGGGTTGGCGCCCTGCCCAGGGTTTGTTTCCTGCCTTGCACCCTGTGTTGGCTGGGATTGGCTCCAGCAGACCCCTGTGACCCTGTAGTTAGGATATAGCAGGTTGGATAATGGATGGATGGATGAAAAGATGTCTTATGGCCAATGAAATCTTGCACTGGCTCGTAGGGTGCCAGCTGATGTTCCTCGAATGTATGCTGCTCTCAATAAGGCTTCCTCCCACAGTCAGTCTGATTGTTAAATTTGTCTGATAGTGGGTAAGCATTTTGATGGACACATGTCCCTTCCATAGCTTGTTCCTACTTAGTGCTTTCAATACAGTGGCCCTCCCTTTTTGTCACAATTCATTTTTGCGGAGAGGAATCATTTTCTAAGTTGGATGGAGGGGGTTTACAGAGTTAGAAGCAATATACCCATTATGTTTGGCTATAGCTCTTTCTTCTCAGCTATCTACATCTCTGACTGCTTATTAGCTGTCAGCAGGTTCACTATATAAACTTTAAGAAAAAGTTGTTAAAATAAAAAAATCTCCATATCTTGGATTTTATTAAGTTAAAACATATGTGAAAAAGGAAATTTAAGAGCCATGTAATTTGTTGCACTTTTTTGGAACTATTCCTAGTTATTTTACTCCTTCCCTACCATAGGAATCGAGTTAACTTGTAACACTATCAAGACAATGTACCCTTTACTAGACCTAGAGTGCTGAAAGTGTATGTCATTTATTACATTTGCTTCATTCTACACTTACTGTTTTATTACCTGTAAATGCAATTCTCAATTTGGCAGAAACTAGCTAGGTCTCCTTTTATTTTTACTGTTGATTATATAAATTTCTTCACGTTTGTAAAATTATTTTTACTTTCTCCATTTTTTCTATATATTGCTTTCATGAAAAAAAGACTTTGGATTTTAAATGGAAAAATGCATTTTAATATCCCTTATGAAGATATTTTGAGGATTTTTGGAAAGATGTTGTCCATACGTTTGTGGTATAAATTTTGTGCAGAGTGTTACTTGAAAACAAACACACTGATTATTATGAAATTTTAGGCGACAACTTTCATTCATTAGTCATAAGAGCTGAGCTGGTTCAGGGTGATTTCCAGCTACTCACATTTGTACTTTTAAACTTAAAAGTTTTTAAAGCCGATACCAGAGTGTGCTGTGTGCAATCCAATAACATAAACCTTATCTGTTTAGTTTTAATCCAGGTATTTGCACAAAGATATTTTGAAACAGTGTGATCTAGTGGTGAAGCATCTACTACTAAGACCTTGAATCTTCAGGGGCTTGGGTTACAGATGAAAAAATGGGATGGATGCTATTTATTTCACAGCACACGAACGACTAAACATATATTCTTAATTGAGAAGTATTACTGACACATTTCTAGTTTTCAGTTTTAAAACAGGTAATCATGTGCAGTGAAGCACACTCACTAATATTAATCAATCCAGAAATTCATGGGGTGGACATCCAAAAGTAATCCAGACTCTGAGACAGAAATGTTAGCTCTTCACTATGAATTAAACTTACTAAACTTAAATGTGATTAAAATTAAATGTATGCCTATATCTTTTGTTCAGTTCTTGTCTCTTGATTGCAATGATTAACACTAGATTACCGAAAAACATTTACATGCATGATGATAATGCCAGCGGCATGCAAGATGTTTGTGAAATAATGCTATTCTTATTATGAAAGAATGCAATACTTTTGCAAAAAAAAAAATGCAATATTTTAGCAAAATAATGCAATAATATTTTTTGTTTGATAGGAATAAGCTTCTGTAGATGTCTATTTGTAGCAGGTACTTACTTTTTATTTTATTTAAAAAACGTTTCCCTACTTCAACTTTCGAAACCTAGTTGGAAGTGGTAGCCACAAGACCATCCCAGCTGTGACACAAGAAGTATATAATTTTACTCCTTCTCCTCTTTAATATCTGAAATAGAACAAGTAATGAGTAAAGGAATTAATACAAGATTCATAGTTAAAGGAAATTAGATTTAATGAATTGTTCAAATTTAGCACAAAAATGTTAGTCCAAAATATTTCATATTTTTAGTTACATAAACAAATAATTTGGTAAAAAATAGATTTGCCTTTAAAGCAAACTAGAATTCAAAAAATAAACACAGTTGTATTGCATCTTGCTAATATGATTATAAATTTACACCTTAAAATTAAACCAAGTTTAATTAAGTCATGTGCTGGCCATTTATTTGTTTTATTTTTGGTTCCTGAGATATCATTCATCCATTTACAGTATTCACTCATTTCATTATTAAGTTATGCAAAGTTTGACCCTAATTAGGGGGGGCACAAAACACAAACCAACCCTTAATGGCACTCCAGGCCATCGCAGGACACAATTACTCATCACATGGCAATCTGCATACTGTAATATGCACACAGGAAGTGGAGGCAAACTTCACAGTCGGCGGTCAGGCTGCGTTTAAAAGTTGAGTTGTGTGGATTCAATGTTAAAAACTGCACCATAATATATGTAATAATTAAATAATAATAATTTAATTGTATGGCTGGCCAGATGTGAACATACTGTACAATTGTATTTGATGTAATTTTGGTAAAAAAATTGCTTTGTTGGTAAGGGATGTGCTGCATACCACCAATAGTTTATTTGTCTATTTCTCTGCAAAGATAAAAAATATATATTATTTGTGTGTTGTAGCATGGTGGATAAATGAAACACTTCCTAATTTCAGTGGGTAAACCTTTCTAATAAGAAACTGAAAATTTCTGCAGCACTTAATTGAGATGAGTTACCTGAGTTGAGATAAGCTGGTAATAATATATCTACTGGATAAATAGGAAATGAGTAAATGTAAAAGATAAATTTTCTAACAATAGATTGAAGGAGCATCATTAACAAAAACCTCAAGATAAAGAACACTTTGATAAAACAGCAGGGTGCTGTGGCTGTCATGTTAAAGAACCTGGTTTTGCTGACTTTCATTGCACACTGATGAGGCCGAAGTGAGTGCATATTAAGTAAAACATCCATCATATATAGCGATATATATAGGAACGCTGAGATTTTCATGGACATAGAGAGATAAAGAGAAACACACAGAGCATAATTGCCTCATTTATACAGAAACTGTCAATAATGATCATAATACGTGTACATTTTTCCAGTTTAATACATTTTTGCATGGAAAGAAGGGATCACAAGGGTCCGATTGAGCAGCACATCATGCTTTGTCATTCACATCACAGAACGTTAATTTTCTTTCAATCTTGGATCAACATTAAACAAACCGATTCCAATTTAATCTGGTATAAAGTAAGAGTCTATAATTGATGAACAACAGTATCTAAAATATAGGTATAATATTCATGTGACAGAAACAATTGGCTTTTTGGTATCATTTCCATAGATTTGATTTGGAAATTTTAAATACAGTACTTTAAATATTTAGTATATTTTCAAAGAAAGAAAGGAAGTCATTAGACAATTGAGATTATTTTAATGAGAACAGGCCATTCAGTTCAGGAAATCTTGTCAATCCTAATTAAATTGTATTCACCTACTTGGTATATAAAGTTTGCTGTACCTGCTTCCTTCTGTGTACACACACTCATCAAGAGTTTTCTAGATGTTACATTATCTTAAATAGTGATACAGTGTGTGTGAGAGTAATTTTCAAGTCTAGGCTAACTAAACTGTTCACTTTATAGTACTGCAAAAATGTTTGATTTGGTTAATGTGGCATGGAAATTTTAAATTGAGCTCAAGTGAAGATGAACAGGGCTGGAGAGCTTACAGTGAATAGTTTGCTGAAAAGGAACAGGGACACAGAAGATAAAATTATTTATTTGCTGAAAAGGGCAGTAGCCGTCTTTAATGCAAGACTGGTTATTGACAATACCGGATTCTCATATCTTGACATGTGACATTATTTTTTTACATTGCTGAAGTTTTAAGCTATCATTAGATAGATGTCACATACAGTACATAACATTTGCTCGGTTGTGAGAGACAGATCAGTTTGTCACACTACACAGCAATCACATACTGACTATAATGGAAACAGCGTTCCATGATCAAATTGAGCACAAGATTTCACTAACCTACGTTCTCTTAATAATTTTAAAAGGATACACATAGCTAAAGTTAACTAAACAATTTAAAGATGAGAACTCTAAAAAGCCTGAGTGTAGGTAGGTAGCATGAAAAATACAACAATTTCACAATTGCTTAACTTATGGTCACAGACAGGAACCAATCCTGAGTGGGTGCTAATCCATCACAGAAAAAAATAGAAACATACAGTAATGTAACCTATAATGTTCTGATGTATTAAAATATTTAAGTAATGGCATTTGGCATTTTTGGGATGTGCATAAGAGGTACAGAGGAATACAAGCAAGTGCTTTGATATGTTGGCTTTGATGGTGAACCCCCTGTTTTCTGCCTCTCAAATGTCAACTACTTGGCACTTTTGTTTAATTATTTCATCAAGTTCTGCAGATGCAGAGCAATTTTACCTACCATGCGAGTTTCACTTTATTATCCTAATAGGAAGTGGCAACATGCATCTATTACTCATTTATTCTTATGTAACAAGACCTTAAAACTCTTCTTTGGGTCTTCATAATCTACTAACAAAACTTCACTTGGGGTGGTCTGAGGTGGCTTAACTAAGACACATTTCTTTTGGTATTAAATATTTAGTATAAGTGAATATTTAGTAATTAAAAGTAATGTTATCATCATGTCAACATGCCACACTATACAGTGATGGATAACCTATCAAATGATGTTTTGTAAAGTGTTATGAAGATCCAAAGAAGCCTTTGATAAGGTTTTGATACATAGATGCATTTTTTGCAGTACCTAACCTAAGTGTTACGTAGGAGTTTACATGCTACCAGAAACTAATGTACATTCTGTACAGCAGCTTTTGGCTGATCGCATTTATAATTTCAAAATCAAATTTCCCAATACTATGATCTTTTTAATGAGAAAATTTAACCATTACAATATAAAATTTGATGTAGCTAAATTTCATCAGCTGATTAGATGCTGGACATAGGAGACAGAATCCTTGATAATGTTTACACTAAAATTAGTTTTCTCAGTTTATTTTTGTACTAGCAAAATACCCGCGCTTCGCAGCGGAGAAGTAGTGTGTTAATGAAGTAATGAAAAAGAAAAGGAAACATTTTGAAAATAACGTAACATGATTGTCAATGTAATTGTTTTGTCACTGTTGTGAGTGATGAGTGTTGCTGTCATATATATATATATATATAAATATATATATATATATTTACACACACACATATAAACATATATATATACATATCTATACATATACACATATATATACACACACACATACATACATACATACACACACATATATATACACAAATACTTATATATGTACACATACACACACACATATATAAACATATATATACATATACATACATATCTACATATATACACACACAGCTATTTCGTATCAGTGCAATACGCTGCTTGTTAAAACGGATAACTCCCGCTCTTACGTGCAAGTCTGCGTGGATATTATGAACTATCGTATTTGTTCAAGTTCTATTTAAATTTTAAATAAAAGGAATTTTTATTTAGTCGACAGAAATATCTTTGGTAGGAATGGTAAAAACAGACAGGAATATTATTCCTGAATAAATCAACTCAAACCTTAAACAACTTATAATATTTTGCTCTCCATAAAAATATATCCTGTCTAAATTATACAAGTTAGAAATAAAGTAAACGTTAAAAGAACAAACATTCAAATTTCTTTACTCTTATGTAATTTTATATAAAAAATAAACTTAGATTTTAAATATCCCAAAAGATTTTGCTCTCCATAAAAATATATCCTGTCAAAATTATACAAATTCAAATATGAACATGCTGCATAACAAAACCTGGAAATATAAATAAAATGTGTTCCTTTCAGCAATAACAAATCAAATCATTCAGTTGTCTTTGCTCATATGTCATTTTAGAGCTGGACGCCTGGCATCTTTTTTTGGCAACAAGTTCGTTTATGTTTGGTGTGAGGTTCTGTGTTGTGGAGATTCTCAGGATGGACTGCAGGTGCTCATTAGTGAGGCGACTCCTGTGTGCTGTTTTGTTAGTCTTTATCACTGAGAAGAGCTTCTCACACAGATATGTGCTACCAAACATGCACAAGGTTCGAGCCGCATGTAGACAGACTTTTTTTGTTCTTCAAAGTCACCAAAGCGGCGTGCAAACTCAGTGCGCTCAGTTTATCAGCAAAGTGCGTATTTGGGAACACCGTAGTGACGACTTGGTTCAACATTACTTGGCAACAGGGAAAGTGGGGCAAGTTGCACTGGTGCATTTGTGTCTCCCATAAAAGCAGCTTCACTTGAAATCACTTTGTGATTGTGCACAGGTAAAAACGTCCGCTGAAGTGTCAGATTCTTATTTAATTCTTCTGCTTTCTGTATCTTCTGCATTGCATTCAGGTCTTTCAGGTTATCTTGATGTTTTGTCTCATTGTGCCGTCTTAGATTAAATTCTGTAATTACACCCACATTAGCTCCACAAATGAGACACACGGGTTTACCGGCAATGTCAGTAAACATATACTCAGCCTCCCATCGGTTTTTAAAGGCTCTATGTCCAGAATCACCTTTTCTCTTCGGCATCGTGTGGGCTAGCTTCACAATAACTTGCACCTTCATAAGCTAGACTTGATTAACGCGGTAAGTGTTCGGCAAGGCAGCTGAAGCGCTGCATTATGGGATCTGTAGTTTATTGTGTTACCAGCGCTTCATATACCCGGGCCATTAATAACAATAATACAGTATATAAAATGATCTCGCGGGCCGGATATAATTACACGCCGGGCCGGATGTGGCCCGTGGCCCTTGAGTTTGACACATATGGACTAAATAGAACTTGAAAAGATATATTTTTTCGTACATCGAGCCCGCGTGCTATTCTGGTTTTGCCTGCATGCCTCAATAAGTCACCCTCCCCTCGCTCTTACTTTTTTACCTTTCATCTAATGAATACACTGAGTATGGCTTTACCAAAACAATCATTGATTGCGAATAAAGTATTCATTATTCGAGTATGTAGATCGGGGTATATATATACATATATACAGTATATACCCGCGTATCGCAGCGGAGACGTAGTGTGTTAAAGAAGCTATGAAAAAGATTTGTTTCTTACTGCATCAATAAACAGCTCGTCTTCTTCTTTATCTGAGACCTGACACACTGCATGTACGGGTTTTTTTTTTAACACTGTCTTCCTTTAGCGGGACATTCGCTTTTTCCACCGTGTGCTTTGTTTCTGCAGTAGCTGCAGTTATGAATAATATGCTTGTATGTATCAGGTGCTTCATATTTTTTTGCTGCCTTTTCAATTGTGTAATTCGGTTTTTGTTCAGCGCTCTTTGGAACTGTTGCTTTTTGTCTGTGCACTGCGTCAGTTCACGTGAGCCGCTCAGTGTACATGCATCGAAGTTTCCCAGCTGTGCTGGTGCCATGTCGTGCTATTTCCATGGCTGTATCTAATGTTACCTAAGTCCCGGCAGTTAAAACTTTCTCTCGCAGTTTCGCTGAGTTTGTGCCAAATACCACCCTGACCATCTCATCTTCCTCTGCATAAGCACAGTCCTTCACCCGTGAATATTTACCCATGGCAGTGTTTCTATTGGATTGCCGCTGACAGACGGCCTTATATGGGCAGGCACTAAATTACAAACGCTAGCGGCAGCCTGTCTATGAACTTAATTTAAAGTTTAGGTTTACATCGTGCTTTGTTTCCGAAGTAGCAGAACTCATGAATATGGTTGTATATGTCACTCGCTCGCTTCTTATTGTTTCGCTGCCTTCTCAATTATATAATGCATGTTTTCTTCAGCGCTTTTTGGGCCTCTTCCTGGTTTTCTACCTACTGCGTGATTACGTGGGAGGCGTGATGATGTCACACGAAACTCCGCCCCCACGGGTTTCACGCTCATCTCCATTACAGTAAATGGAGAAAAACAGCTTCCAGTTATGACCATTACGCGTAGAATTTCGAAATGAAACCTGCCCAACTTTTGTAAGGAAGCTGTAAGGAATAAGCCTGCCAAATTTCAGCCTTCTACCTACACGGGAAGTTGGAGAATTAGTGATGAGTCAGTCAGTCAGTCAGTGAGTCAGTGAGTGAGTGAGGGCTTTGCCGTTTATTAGTATAGATTGTGCTCCTCACTGTGCGCAGGAGCAAAGTGCTGTGACGTGTTCTCAGGTAAAATCCAAATATAAATTTTACAGATTACTAAATAGTGTATTAGTACATATAAACACATTGATGTGTTGAAACACACAGGAAAACAAAATGTTTTGAAACTGATTAACATAAATTGAAACATTATCTGCTCATTAATTGTTGAACCATGGTCAGGTGACATTAGAGGTGGGGAAAATGAAATCTACAGTCAGCAGCTTCCCTGGGGAAAATAAATTTCTGGGGGTCCATTGTCAACTGGAAGAGAGAAAGACAAAGTCAGACATAGTCACAGTCCTGGAGACTACTAACTGCCCACCCGCACCTGGGTATTCTATAGGGTCTGTGTTGGACCATCCAGTCTGATGATAGAATCTTTCCATCAGATGATTCCAAGGCTGACTTTTCCTTTGGCAGGAAAACAGATTGGCAGTTGGTCAGTGGCACCAAGTGATACATCAAGATACAGAAAAGGGAAACAATTTGGCTTTTATGATGCGACAAATGAGGAAGGAGGAGTAAAGGTGCACAGTGAGAGTCGCCTTCAAAGATGGAAAGTATAAAACTGGACAGAAGGTGAGAAAGTTGCCTCGAAATAATGACAGTGTCTGAGAAGCAGGCTTTAAGGGAACACACTCGAGAAAGGGAGTGCCGAGGAAGAGCTGTTTAGACCCACATGAATAAAGAGGAAAGGCGATGAAAATATACATAGGGCAAGAGAGAGCAAATATTTTTAAATTATTCTATTACCTGTCTTTGACAAGTACCTTGGGTAATAGAATATAAAATGTTTATTATTTCTCTATTGCACCTCTCGGCATCTCAGACCACACCATGATTGTACTTGTTTTCTCCTATAAGCAGAATCTGGAGTAATGGTTAACCTTTTAGGACTACCTGCCAACTATGGACACCTGAGACCTCTAAAATGTTAAGGAGCTGTTTTGACTGCACAGATTGAAGCAATGAAAAGTGGATACAGTATAAGAGTATGGAAAAATATGCTGTTACTACAACATCCAGCATCTTCTTTTGTGGATGCTGTATATATGCCGTCCAAAAAAAAAAACTATAGTAAGTTATAATAATGTTAAGTTGTAGTTCACTAAGGAGCTGGTGGTGGTCAGGATTGAAAAGGATCAAGCTTATGGTCCTGGGAATAAAAAAAATACTGTTCTGCAAAACAGCATTTTACTAAAGCATTAAAAGCTTTAAAAGTTAAATATGAGGAATGGCAGGAGAGAGATTTTTCCAATAGTAATAATGATGTTACAGTTCTTTTCCCCTTACTTTTCTGAGAGACAGCAGGTTGCATATCAACACTTTACGAACCTAAATATCAGGTAGGCTTCTTGCCCTGATGGTGTATCATCTGGAACTCTGGAATTCTCTGCTGATCATCTGGCTCTTGTATTTACCAATATATTTGATTCCTCACTGCATTGTTGCAGGATCCCAACCTGCTCTAAAGCTTTTATTATTGTCCTAGTTCCAAAGAAGGATAACATTAGGGGATTCAAAGGTTATATGCAAGTCAATCTGTAGCTATGAAAACCTTTTGGTGTTTAATGCTGGCCCACCTCAAATCTACTACTGATTATTTCCCTGATCACATAGAGTTTGCTTATAGAGCAAACCATTCAGTTACAGATGTAGTCAGTTTGTGCCTCCATCACATTTTTAAACATGTCAATTCTCCCAAAGCATATATTAGTATCTTGCTTGTGGTATTCAGTTACGCCTTCAACAAGAGTTGCAGAACTCTTTTATAGCAAGCTAATTTGACTCACTCTACTCCCTTTTATTTGTCATCAGATTATCAGCTCTCTGACAAGAAGGAAGCTGTATGTAAGATTTGGTCCCTTCGATCTGCTACTGAAACGAGGTGGACCACCTGTTTAAATGGTGAGCTTGTAATAATCTACAACTAAACTGAACTCAAATGGTGATTGATATCTGCAGACACTCTCCTGCCTTTCAATCTATGACTAGTATGTGTTCATGGTGGAGTCATTCAAGATTTTGGGCACCATCACTACAAACACTTTGAATTGGGACAAGAACATCACCTTCATTACTGGGAAAACACAACAGAGACTGTTCTTCTGACGCCAGTGAAGGAAACTCAACATTCTTCTGTCTATTGTGGATCACTAGGAGGTGCACCACCTCCCAAACCCGCCTTAGACAGATGTGGGACACAAGTTCAGGGCACACACTTTTATTTTTTATTTTTTCTTCTTTTCCCTCTGGTAAACGCTTTCCTCCATTTCACATGTGTACAGTACAGTCACAAGCACAGCATAAAACACAAAGGACACTACTCTTTTATTCTCTTTTTTTTCCTCCACTCTTCCTGTCAAGCTTCATCTTCTCCCACCCGACTGGCTCCCGGAGTAGTGGCTGCTGGCTTCTTTTATAAGGCACCTGGAAGTGTACGCTATGCTATCCTCATGAAACTTTGTTCAGCAATTATCAAGAAGGTTCTGACTTTTTTTATAACTGGCTCCCCTTTTCGTCCTTGTTTAAGACTAAGCTAGAGAGGGTGGTTAAATCTAACAAGAAGATCTTTGGTGGTCATATTTCATCAATACATGCCTTTCTCACTGTCAGAGTGAAGAACAGAGAATAGATTACTGCAGACTTCTCTCACCCCAATAGCTATTTATTCTGCAAATTACTATTCCAGAGACGGTACAGGCCCATTGCCACTTGGACTATGCCACATATCCATGGTTTCTTTCTTGCAGCCCTAATAAACACACTCAGGTGTAACCCGCTTCTTTTCCTACCACATTCTAGACCCTCTTTTTTGTAATCACAGATCACTACTGATGCTATTTTGTTTGTTGTCTGGTGTTTATATTGTCCAGTATTTCATAACATTGTTGCCATGACCAATTTGTGTATGGATTACATACTGGCAATAAGGTATTCTGAATATGAGCCCGATCATGCTTTATTTATTAATACATTTAGTTAAATGTCATTTTAATTACAAGCCTCATAATAGGAGAATTAAACTTGTTACAATCATGCGAGGCAAATACATCTTTTGTAAAACTACAGATGTGTGAATTTCCTAAAGGTTCTATGACTTCATTTTATTACTGCTTTTATTAATTCCCCTGTCAAAACTAGCAGCCTTAATTACTTAGGTCAGGCACTGTAAGAGAGGCAGAGCCAAGTACAAAAATTATTAGAGGGTGAGCTAGAGTATGTACACAGTGGGGAGACAGAAATTTCAACATGACGTCATGTGTAAATGAGAATATACCACGAATTTGAATGGTTGTAACACATGTACATATCTTACTCTGTTCTTGTTTATCATGGCACCAGAGAGTAACAATGTATTGCATTTTAGTTAGGCTACCAACTGTTTTCTTTTAATTATAGCAAAGATAATTTTGAATTTTGATTTTTGCTATATGACAAATGTAAGTTGCATGCTTAAGCCTGATTCTGTTCATTCTATGACCTGGCACAATTGTGACCTACGTATATGTTATGTAATAAGCCACAGAATACTATATATTGCACTGTTTTGTATGAAGTTCATTTCATTTTTTGCTGGTACTTGACTATATAATTAAAAAAGCTTTTGAATTTTATTTTACACCTTTTCATGTTGTTTTCCTCAGCAGAGCTGTGTGCTAAAGTTTGTCAGTGTAGCATGCTTAAAAATAAGGGCTGCACTACCTCACAGAAGTCATTAAACTGTTCTCACTCAGAATGCTGGAATGTGGATCCAATGTGCTTTGAAAATTTGCTATATTATTTGCAGCACTATTGTCAATATTTAGGTATGATTTTGGGTCCTTTGTGTTTTTCCCATCATTAGTAGCAGAAGAAAGAGGCCAGGGTTAATAAGAGGGCTTGAAGTGATGAGAAAAGGAGTGCTTTGTGCAATTCGCCCTGGTAAACAGTGGCTCAAGATCTGTACAGAGGGGCACAGTGGGAAAGCAGCGTTTGTTTTTCTTTTGTTGAATTGTTTCATACTTTGTGTTCCTGCTTATTTATAACTTTTTATATCTTAGTAATAAATGCATCATTTTTTATTTTCTTGGCCCATTTTGTTACAATACATGCAGATTTTCCACAATATAAGAGGTATGAAATAGTTTCACAACCCTACAGAAATTGAGAGTGTTAACATTCAAATCATGGTTGTACCTCTCTTATTAAAAAAATCATATTTTCAATTATTTATTTGGATATAATATTAGCAATGTTTATAAATGCCTAATTATGAGAAGGCTAATGCAACAGCTTAACAGTGTTAGCTCTTTTAGGTTTATTGATATTCTGGAGTGTTAATCAGCTCACAGACACACTATAGATGAAGTGTCTCCACTTAAAACAAAAGTAGTTGGAGTTAACAGATACTCACCTTAGTCCAATAATGACATGTAGACTCTTAAATGTGAATGCTTCAGACTAGAGGATAGATCGAAAACTGCAAAACTGTTGGTTAATGAGCTTCCATTATTTAGTGTATTATGTGTAAAGAGACACAGTCTGCTATTAACTACTCTTAGTTTATATATAAAAATAAACATAACCCTATATTTTAAATCAGGACTATAGCTAACACATCCATTAAGATTTCTGACTTTTACAATGCAGTTCCATATTTATACTTATCACTTCAGTAACAAACTGGTAAGAACAAATTTGACACAGAACCTTGCAGCTTATGAAAAATTCTTTTTATTTCGCATCTCCCTCTTTCAGCCTCCCCTGGTGAGAGTCACAGTTGCAAATTGAATTGAACAGATCAGTCTACCTTGTCTCTCAAGTTAACATGTGGTGAAATATCCCTGTAAATGTGATTTTCAATAGGGTTTAATACGATTATACATCTTAAATCATCCTAAACTGTTTTCAATAACTAACTGCAACACAAAGATTGTTATTTCAGAATCCATAAGCTTGGACATCATGATTATTACACCACCATCTTTTATAGGCAGGGAGTTAGGACTCAAAATGTCATGTGACCACAGTGTTAGGTGACTGGCAACAGGCATAGCAACCAATAAGTAATATGGCCGCAACCAAGCAGAAAACCACAAAACTGTGGTGAGACCCCAAAAAGCTGAACACAAAATGGAGTAACGTGAATAACAATGAAAAACAATAGCAACCATAAAGAGAAACCATCCATCCATCCGTCCCTCTCTCCATCCATCTTCTTAACCCACTTACCCAGGGCAGGGTCACAAGTAGCTGGACCATTTCTCAGCAGACAGGAACAACATCAGACATCTCCATCATTTCTCACATGAAGAGTGAAGATATTAATGAAACTACAGAGTCAATATGCAGATAATTCCCATATAGCCCATTTTCTTTGTTACAAATTATATATATTAAATGAAAAATGAAAAGAAAGTTTTCTTTCCAGCGAGAGAGTTCCTTGAGAGTGTCCATGAAAGTGTCCGGCGGCTCCTCTCAAATTATCCTTAGCTAAGAGGCTCCTTGTAAATGTCTCCTTGTAAAAACTGAGCGCTTTACAAACATGTCAGAAAAGCAACTGAACTAAACACTCCAGGTTTTCTAAAAAGACCAATTGAACTACAAGTGAACTCAGAAATCTATTTTTGAAAAAGGTCTCATAAAAGACAGCTACACTCATCTGGCTTTCTTTCCACTAGCAAAGCGGACACTTTACTACTTAAATATCTGGAAGCCATGGTTGATTCCCATGGAAATCAAAAGCTGTACATTCTAACAAAGCAAAATGCTTTGAATCCTGCTTTACCTTCTGTCTTTCCCAGAATACACTTATGTTCAGCATGACAAGACTTTCAAGATTTGACCTCGAACCTCAGTTCTCAAAGGTTAAAGCATCTCCCATACAATAGTTCTTTGTTGTTTACATGCAACAACAGATAAGCGTTGGTTTTTTTCCAACTCAAAGTCATATTGGTATAAGATTTCAACCAAATATTTTGACCCAGTCCTGAGCCTCTCCTGTGGGGAGGCTTTACATTGGGAGTTAGATCAAACCAGGAATTGTACTTTGGAGTGGTGGTGTGCCTCAGTGCTATTCAGAGTTACAGTATGTTGGCAGGAGATTTGTAATATTGGTAGGGTCACTCAGTGTAAACTGTTCTTGTGGTAACACCAAGAGCATTAAAAATAATGTGGTTTTCAATAAAAATCAACCTGAACTTTGTTTGCAAAATGACTGAGGGAATAGTGTTAATCTGGTTCATTCAGAAGCTGCATGAAGTAGCCATGTACGTTCAACAACTCCAAGCCAAAGAGCGGACCTGGAGGTGATGCCAGTGACATATATAGATGGGACAAATCCAGATGGCCAAAACTTTGCCTTTATAAACTGGCTCCTGGAATGTGGAACATAACTAACTTTATGAAAAAATCCACATTTAAATCTTAAGATTACAAAATGGAGATGAGCATATTGTAATGCTTTCCAAAAGTTTAATACAATTCTGTGCCATGTCGGACTGGAGTCTGTCTTGGAAACATTAAGCACAAAGCAGCAACCAAATGTATACAGTGATTTTTTTGCAGGACTCACATATGCATTCACATTCCTACTTACACTGGGATATTTTAAAATTGATGTTCAATTTGGGATGTGGGAAGAAAATTGGAGTATGTAGAGACATGGGGAGAACATAAACACTCTACAAAGTCACCCACCTGCCGCAAGATTCCATCATAGGACATCTGATCCATAAGACACTGATGCCAACTACTGCATGACCATGCTGCCAAAGCTCAGAACATGAAGTATAAATATACTGTGTTTTCACCTTTAGAAAATATTAGTCTTTAAATTTCTATGGCATACACTACATTTTTATGATTGTAATCATTAATAATATCAAAGATTATTTTCTTAGCGCAGCATTTAAGTTTACCAAAAAGAGTGGAAACCTGTCTAGACTTGATATTGTTGAGAAACATGATAGAATTCAGAATATACAGGTTATAGAACCATTTGAATGCAGCAATCATAATATATTTTACAGCATTTTGGCAAAATGTACTGAAGTTCAGACCAGTTTCATGACAAAAATTTGAATTGAAACACAACAGGTCTCTTCAGTGGTTTTTCAACCCAAGTCCTGTGGACCACATGTGGTGGCAAGATTTGTTCTGTTTTAAATTAGACTCCTAGCCTAATTAGGCAACATGTTATATTTCATTTTCTGTTTTGGTGTCAATGTAGAAATTACAAAACTAGGTTTGGTATTTTTTATTAGAATGTGTCAAAAATGTATGTATGTTACATCAGAATAATTTGGTATTTGTCTTAATTGGTTTTTAAGGTAAAATGTCTCACTGATTGTGAAACTAGTTGAAACGATAACCTATGGCCATTATGGGTCACAAGCAACCAACAACAGGAAAAATAAACTATATAGTTTATAAGAACATTTTATAGCTTAGAAACAAAAACAGCTGACAGCTAGAATGTTATCAATGGTAGAAAAATAACAAAATCTTATATGCCAAGCATTTAAATGAGGAGTACTCAATATTTTAAGTTGCTCTATCATTAGACAAAAATATACAGTAGATCAACAGGAAAGGAATTATATCTAGGAAAATGCAATACAAAATGTCAAAAATGGTGTGCATGATGTAGAACACTCATAATAAGGTGATAAATAATGAAGAACACAAAATACAAAAAAGGCCGTCAATACGAGGGACCCTCTTGACCTATATATGTTTGTTCAACAAGGTGGCTCATCCACTTCTTCACCTCTGAGGGAAACTCTCCTTTTCTCACTTCCCACATCTCTTTACCATCCTGGACTTCAGCTTCTTTTATCCTTGCCACTGAGCCTTTATTCCCACTTTTTTCTAACTCAAGAGGTCGATTATGTTTTGGACATGAGGTGGCTTTAATCTTCCTCCAGAGATCTGAGACAGTTCTTCTTCTTCAACAGGCATACAAGGCTAGAGTTCCAGTTAGCAGCCTCTGGTCTCTGGTGCTTGTGAGCCCTTAAAAGTGGTTATAGGGCCAGTCTCTCATCCAGCTTCTAGCCAGTTGCTTTCCAAAAAAAAGACAACATGATTCCATTCCTTTTCAGATGGTACCATGTGTTGCCACTTATTCAGCCTACTGTGGTCAAAATAAGGTACTGTAGGTCCCAGTAGAAGTATTGGGGCATCAAGTCGATCTTCACCATTTAATTACAATCCCAAAATGAAACAAATAGGGCCACTATTCACTTCTCTGTTACAAGCAGTTGCAAATAAAATAAGCTACTCTGTTCTGCCAGAACTTGGAACTGTATCCTTAGGCTCAATCGAGTTAAAACTGACTGTCTCTCTCTATCAGTGGTGAGCTTTTAAGCCAGAAGGCGCAGAGTCAATTGCCCTCGCCAGGGGTCTTCTCGCCACTGCAAATGGAAAAGAAGAGGAGAACATTAGTGCGAGTGCCCCCTCTCAGCCCAGGGTGGTATTACCTGTTTTAGAGTAGCACGGAGGGTGTTCCACAGATGCACATGCATGACACTATGTTCAACAATGCTAACAGACGGAATGCATATATATATTTATATCTAAGGTTTGTGAATGCACTGAATTGTATTATATTCTTTCCTTAGTCACAGCAACATGCTGTGATAATGAATTTTACATATATTTTATAAAATGCACAGGTCCAAAGCTATATTTTTTTACTGTAAAAAATGTAAACTGTATTTCTCTTATAGTTAAGGATGAAAACTACTGATTCACAGTAGGGAAATTGTTTAATGATTAAATAGCTAAACAACTAAAGAGAACTAAGCTCTCACTTAAAAACATGCAAATTTCTGGCACAAATATTGTCCCTCCAGAAACAAACACACTGAATTGGAAATAAGCATGTTTGTCAGTTGCTTGAACTCAAGGTTCATGAATGTTTATCTTTACTATTTAATCTCTTTGTTTGCCTGCCAGCTATACAGTCAGGCTCATTCACATGACTTCAGTATGATTAAAAAAATAAAAAAAAGCAAACTGTCCATTTGCTGCCTGTTCTTACATTTCATTTTCGATATCTTTCAGTTACTTTTAGGGATCATCTGCAGGTCATGCTAATAACATTGTCTCCCAATGCATTCCAGCTGATGATTTAGGAGCTTCGGATGGTGGTTACTGCATTGTTCCATATGTCTGATGGAAAGCACCGGAATGAAAGCATACTCATACTTTATTCTTAGGATGACTTGTAAATTTGAGTTCATGTTTAAAAACATTCTACCTTCTGCTTTGTGTATTAGGCCCTCAGTCTTCAAAGTACGCTGGTTTCTTTAGCATAATATTCATAAATAATGTTAAAAGTTAAAGGTTAAACGGAAAAGCACAAGAGACAATTTTTTTAAACATTAGTTACCTTTTCCTGATGGAAAGAATATATCCCTGTAATTTCTAAGGGGGGGGGGGATAAAAGATAACATATGAAATAAGCAAAATCAAATCATAATTTAACCACTAGGATTCATTTAAAGACATTTGCAGGTTCTTCAGTGGAAAAAATGTTTATTCATTCCTTTCCAAAATTCTCCTGCAGTGAAATAAGATACATTAAAATGTGTCATTTAGTTTTGGCTGAGGACATGGGAAGCTTCCAACCAAGCCACAGCAATTTTAACTATCCTGAAGTTGGTGTACAAAGCCAAACTTCTTTTCAAACACACCACCCTTCTCGTCATCCTCAAGGTCAAATATACTTGAACATGCAATATTATAAAATATATCATAAAGCACAACATAAAATAAATGTAATTCTGCATGCAGTTGATAACATATGACATGAACAGGGATGTCACATGGAGTGTAAATAAAAAGCAACAAATAAGGAAATTCTAAAAAGATAAAGTATAATAATGCTTATTTAATTAGATTCAATGATTTCTTGCAATTGGTTTCCAGTTACGTTTAAATCCTTTTAGTGCTGTTTACAACATACAAATGGCTTCCCCTGTTACATCATCCATCCATTATCCAACCCGCTATATCCTAACTACAGGGGCACAGGGGTCTGCTGGAGTCAATCCCAGCCAACACAGGGTGCAAGGCAGGAAACAAACCCCAGGCAGGGCACCAGCCCACCACAGGGCGCGCACACACACACACCAAGCACACTTGGGCAGTTTATCCATCCATTATCCAACCCGCTATATCATAACTACAGGGTCATGGGGGTCTGTAGGAGCCAATCCCAGCCCACCACAGGGCGCACACACACACCTGGGACAATTTAGAATCACCAACGCACCTAACCTGCATGTCTTTGGACTGTGGGAGGAAACCAGAGTACCAGGAGGAAACCCACGCAGACACAGGGAGAACATGCAAACTCCACACAGGGAGGACCCAGGAAGTGAATTTGGGTCTCCTAACTGCGAGGCAGCAGCGCTACCCACTGTGCCGCCCCTGTTATAGCATGAAACTTATTAATGCCTATTCTTGAGAGCATATGCTGCAATAAAGATACAGGTGGGCCTCACATTTACAGAATGAGTAATGCTATCAAAGGCAGAATGTTCAAATTCTGGAAATAGATTAATAAAGTTTATCTAATTTAATCTAACTGAAAATATTAGGAATATGCTAGATAGGAACTATGTACATTTTAAATCAAGGCTAAAAAGTGACTACTTTAAGATGATTTACTCCTACTTTAGCTGCTGGTCATGCTATTCATATTACTTTTTAGTAATTTTGGCAATTCGTGACTGCATGTTACACATTTTCTTTCTCCACTCGTTGTCACACAGTGGAACTTGCTATCATTGACCTTTTTTTTCCAAGCCAGCCCACCCCAACCGACATTTAAACATGACCTTACAATGAATAAATCATGACCAATGACAGGTCTAGCTGAATATTTTTGTCACATTATGCCCAATTCATCACCATTTTTTGCAACGTATCACATTACAGAATATTATAAGATGGTTCTGGATGAAAAATTGCCCTATAGATAGAATTTCTTTCCTTTATGAATGTGGCCCCTAGGTGGTTTTTATCTGGTGACTGGTAGCTTAATATATTCATCCTTTATTATTTAGTTATTTGTATTAAATAATTGACAAAAGGCAAGACAAAATGCAACATCACATAAAAAACTGTTATTCTCAACAAAATGTGAATAGAAATGCTTGTACATGCCCCATGTGAATATGCGTGTCATGTTTGTGTTAACAGGTTCTGCTTTAGACTGACATCTAGTCCAGCCTTAGGCCCAATGCTGCTGGCAAAGGCACATGTAATTTAGATATCTGAGAATGGATTGTAACGTAATATGCACATTTCTTCTGACTTTTTATAAGTGAGGGTTCTGACTCAACAAATTATTACTTAAAGGACTAATTTCAGGTATGTCATTGCAACCTGATGACAACAATGCCAGTAATGAGAAGCTGACAGTGCACTCCTGGGGGGTACAATTTCCAGTTTCACTCCCACCTACAGAACTACATTGTCAGTCTGTGTCAGTAGCTCACAATGAGTTTGCACTGCACAATCTTGTCTGTTTTTACTTTTGCGAACAGCACAGTTGATCATTTTTATGGTTAGGTGACCTGTTTCAGAGCAACATTAACAAAATATGGAGAATGATTTACTAGACAGATTGGCTCCAACACTCCACCAAAATCTGATTAAGTGGCTTAAAGAATGTTATTTTAGAAAGGTGTAAACAAATGAGGGTATATGGTAGGTTGTGGAATGACACAAGTTGACTTGTCACTGGTCTTCTATTTTAACATTATCCATAGTAAGCAGAGTTAGTCAATGAAAATATTGTTTTTGGTCTGCATTAAGAACTTGTAGCAGAAAAAAAATGAATGTTTAGAAAAGTAAAAGTACCTATTAAATAATTAAATTAAAATTTCCTTTTTCTGATTAAAACATAAATTTCAATATAGCAATTTATATTTAAAAAAAGAAAAGAGAATATTTAATACATCAAGCAAACGTCATTACATAAGAGTGCTCATCCAGACAGATTTTTGCTTTAGGTTTTATCGGTGCCCTGAGGTGCTGGTCTTATTAGTTCAATTAGTTTTGCCCATGACCTTGAGAATTGGCAGCTCCTGAGTAAAGCAGTAACATCACAGGTTTCAAAGGATTCCTGGGGCAGAATTTCTTTTTGGAAAATGACAGACTGAGTCAATGTGAGAGATAGGGGAAGAAATGCAGCAAATGAGAGAAGACCATCAGGCTTGTTGTCGTCCCAGTATCTCACCCAACTAACTTTAAACTCATTTAATGTGTTCCATTGCGTTACTGTTTAGTAGTTTTTTTTTCACATTTCTACAGCCTTCTAGGTGAAAGAGTTCATCTTTGCTAGAGCAGAGTCTTAAGGTACTCCTTCACTATTTAGTTAGCAGATTTTTGCAGTGTTAACTTTATACATTGAATGCGTTTATCAAATACAACACTATGGATTACACATCCTTTCTTTGTTAAAGAAACCCATAAAAAATCATTTTAAATTTTTGGAGCTTTGCAGGAGCAGCACGGTGGCGCAGTGGTAGTGCTCCTGCCTCGCAGTTAGGTGACCCTGGTTTGCTTCCCAGGTCCTCCCTGTGTGGAGTTTGCATGTTCTCCCCGTGTCTGCGTGGGCTTGCTCCGGTTTCCTCCCACAGTCCAAAGACATGCAGGTTAGGTGCATTGGCGATTCAAAATTGGCCCTAGTGTGTGCTGGTTGTGTTTGTATGTGTCCTGCGGTGGGTTGGCACCCTGCCTGGGATTGGTTCCTGGGATTGGCTGCAGCAGACCCCCATGACCCTTTGTTCGGATTCAGCAGGTTGGTGGATGAATGGAGCTCTGCAGTGTAATGCCCTTTTTAAAATCTTTTGGCTGCATAGCTAAGGTATTAAAACCATATTTTGTTTTCTTTAAAGAAGATTGCAGCACTCCAATTCAATCCATATGATAACTTTATTTAGTAAACAGGGAGAAAGGAGCCACGGCTTATCTCAGCAGGTAACTGCACCAGATAGGATCGCGCCACTATGGCATGTCAATCCACAGCACAAAACATTTTGCCAGACCTCCTGACAGCACCTCTTTTGACTGTTAAAGGAAAGCAGATATCTTACAGGAATTGCACATGTATTAGAAAATGCACACACAATACATCTCAATGCAGCCTGAGAATGTAACACTGACAGCTTGAAAAACATAACTTTACAAAGGAATGTAGTTTTTTTAGTGTATGCACATATTGAGGATAATTTTCAAGGCTCATGAAAAAGAAACATGAAAGTTAAAAGTATACAAATTCCATGTGTATTTAAAATATGAAACAATCATAAATACTATTTAAAGCGATATTTGTGTGTCCTCTGTGTAAAGTGTGCTTATTCAATAAACACGTTTTTTTTGTAACGCAGTATTTATTTTTTAATTGAAACCTGTCTTCATACTTTTTGCACATATCTACAAATTCATTTTTGAAAACACAATTATCCAGTTTAAAACAGAATTTTGTAAACCATTCACTTTATTTAAGCATATCTTATACAGAATACTTGTGCAGAGGTTAGTGCTGCTGCCTTATGGCTACCAGGATTGTACAAAGGTTGTTATTTTTCTTCAGGTAAGCCAGTTTCTTGCCACATCCCAGAGACATGAATAAATAATCCCAAACGGGTTTGGCGTGTCAGTATGGATAATAAATTAAGTGCATTTTGATGAACATCCATTGTATCCACTTTTTTATTGACAGGAGAGGCTTCCCCCATTTGTGCTACAAAAATAGTGGATCTACAAATTAAATTTCATAGATCGCATACCTTATTTGAACTTATTTCACATTATGACTATCGCCATTAGGAGAAATAAATAAAATAAATAATCTTTGTGATATTTTATTTTTAATTGTGACTGTAATTATGTGCAACAATCTAATTCCTTCCGATGCAAAAAAACTATATAAGAACAAAATGAAATGAAAACACTTTTTAATAATCTCTAAGCTTTTTCTTCTAACCTTTCTTAATTTTGCAAACATGCTCACTCTGGATATAATGTGTGCATGATTAATATTGGGGTGATTTATTTCTTTTTTCAAACCAGTCAAATCTATCAAAAAAACATTAAGATTTATTAATTTAGGATACTGAAAAATGAACCGGTAAGGTTAATTAAATTCTGATTTTATTTTGCTAAGAGTAAATTTAATTTTGCGAATTTAAATCAAAAATAATAAAGTGTGGCTTCTAGTATTCTGTATTTTCATTGCTAATTTTAGTATAAATAATTTGGTTTACTTTTAATCTAAACCTATTGTCATAAGTACATTTGGGAATATGGATTTACATTGTAACCAAAAAAGTTATTTTACAAATGAATAAGCAAAGAATTAAATTACTATACATTTATTAAAATATTCTCTGTAGGAAAAAATAACAGGTACAGTGTGTTTGTTATATGTTAAATACTGAAGACAGACCCTATCTGTTAGCTACTGTTTAATGCACACTTTTTATTCAGTTTTAAGTTTCAGGATGGCTGTGTGTTTGCCGGAGTGTCTGCCAAGTATTGTTAATAACAAATTTTTGCAAAGGTGTGCCTAGTGGTGCTCCTTTAATACGGAGGTGTCAAACTCAATTTTATGGAGAGCCAAAAATAACACTTTATATAAGTAACAAGATCCTGAATATACTAATGTGACAGTCTGGGTGAGCTCCACATTCTTTGGCAGACTGAACCTGAAACCGCCTTTAATCATAATCAAGGTAAGCCAGGGCAAATGAAGACACACACACAGACAAAATGTGTAAGTGCGTAATGCTTTTATTCACAAACTATATAGTGTCCAAATAAATAAAAGTGTGGTGCCATCTTCTAATAGATAAATTGTAATAAAATCCAGGCCTTGTAGGGGTTAAAAATAAGCAATGAATAATCTATAAAAGCCAAATGTAAAACTTTGCAGACATTGGGTCCTTTTCCTTCAATTACCTGTTGGCCTAGCACGTCTTTCTCTTCTCGTCTCCCAAGGTCACCCCTTTGCAGGTTTTGCACCCGCCAGTGTCACAGACAGCTGCGGTCATACTCTCTAGCTTCCAACAAAAGTTTCATTATTCCGCTGCCTCCGTCGGTGCCTGCAAAAACTTTTGTGTTCAGTGGGAGCAATCTACCCTTGAAGTGCTGTTCCCTTTGCTTTTTCTCAGGCCACTGACCACTTTGACTCCTCCCATCTCGTAAGTTTGCTTTTCCAATTCTGCCATCCTCTTTTCATTGTGACCTCCCCCTGTTTCTCTTTGTTCAGGCTCCTCTTATCCCACTCAGGATGCAGGTGTGCTACTCTTAATTATGGATCCTGAAGCGTTAATGAGGTAATTGACCAGACCACGTGTGTCTGCATGTGAATGCACGTTCAGTTGAACACACCAATTCACACTCCGGAGTCACTCTGCCATGCTACCACAAACACACATGCACTCCACATAAGCCTGAGAGCTTCTTTCTTTCTTTATTTATTTAATTAAAATATGCAACACCATAGGCTCATCTCATGACAATTAACAAACAACTCCCATTACATTTTCTTTACAGGCAAGACACATAGAGGCCTCTCTGCTTATCATAACTTTATAGTCTACCTTGAGTCACTCTTGAAGTGATTTTATCAGTATTTAATTTCATTGACATTGTAGTGGGTTAGGAAAGCTACTAGTAGCCATGGGATTAAAATCAGTAGTATAAAGTGACATCAGTGGCAGAGCCAGCTCTGATATAACAGGTCAGGTCAGGTTAACAGCCAGACTGTTAATGACCTCTTGAGCACAGCCATCAGCAGTGTGTCTGTCTGAGGAGAGAGTGTCGACCTTGTTGTGAGGTTTACTTACCTCAGCAGTGACATTCATGTCTCTGGCGACTCTTCCTATGAAGGCAGTAAAGGGATTGGGAGAGCATGGAGGGCCATGAGGCTTGCTGGAAAGGGGTGCGTGGCACTGCCAATTTGTATGCAAAAAGATGAAGGTCCAAGTCTTTAGAGACCTGGTGCTTCCTGTCTTCCTATATGGTTGCGAGACATGGACACTATCCAGTGACTTGAGACAAAGACTGGACTCCTCCAGTACTGTGTCTCTTCTGAGAATCCTTGAGTACCACTGGTTTGACTTGGTGTTGAATGTGTGTTTGCTCAGAGAGTTCCAAATGAGGTACAATACCTGCATTGTGAAGGAGTGTCAATTACAGCACCGGCTTGCAGGATCCTCATTGTTGACGACCCAAGTGGCTGGACCAGGCCAATAAGAGATGCCCATGCAGGTTGCAGCAGAGAAATCGTCATTTCTGCAGGGTGGGACTGGGCCGCGTGTCTGTCTAGGGGGTTGCCATCCAGGATCCCGAACTGTTTCGTACTGTGGAGGGTGCGGCAATGTGGTGTACCAGTGCATGCTCCCCAACCTGACCTGACATGACTTACCTTATTGATGATAGTTCGATTTTACAAACAGAATACCAGTTTTGTAAAATAAATAATTTTTATTTAAGAAAGACACACATAATTTCATTAATTGCATAAATTATTCACATTAATGCCCTTATTGCTGTTGGCATTTATTATTATAGTTGTGGTGAGGGCGCCACTTCAACGTATGTTCCGGTGGAACAACCATGGGCTGCTCAATACCTCCCCCAGGACGCTTGGTGGCAGCCTCCCTGGCTGACGGTGGTGCCTCAGCTTCCCGCAGTGCTCCATGGGAGATGGAGTTCCCCACAGCCCTGTTGGGATATGGGGTGGCCGCCAGGGGTTGCTGCATGGGTCCCTGAGCCTGGCTGGACGAGTCTTCAGCCCCGCCCGGAAGTGCAACTGGAAACAGGTGATCAAGCACCTGGAGCACTTCCGGGTGGGCTATAAAAGGGGCCAGCAACCACCATTCAGTGGCCAGAGTCGGGAGGAGGAAAACGAAGCTAGACGGGAGGAGTGGTGGTGCCCAAATTCAGCCTTGGAGTATTTTTATTCCTCATATTTTGAGGATTCATAACAGGTACATAAATGATCCTCCTATACCTGCTGGTAATGTAAGTCCACTGTGCTTACAAAACAAAGGAAGAAACATAAAGGCATCTGTCCAAAATCTGCACCAAGCCAATGTTAAATAAAGATAGAAGAGAAGGCAAAGGACATACTTGAAAAAAAAAAAAAAAAAAACCATAATATTAAAACAAAAATAAAACTAAAAACTGTCACTTGAAGAAAATAAAGAAAGAGTGCCTCCATGAAGCCAAATACAGTGCACCCTGGGATTTGGAAGACCAACCACAAAAGGTGTAGGGCAATGGTAGCAGTCAGGTAAGCAGCTTTAATATACTATATATTGTTTTTTCTGAGACAATTGTGGCTGTTCTCTCTGCATTTAATCATGAAGATCAACTGTTTTGCTGAGGTTGAGATGAAAGCTAGGCTAAATCTTTCCAAATAGGATCAGGTTTTCACAATTAAACTGAAGTTACAACACTGATATTCTGTTATGTAATTTTGAAAGAATAGATATGTTTGAAATTGGTGTGGCATTGTAGATGCAATCAATATCCACTGCAATTCTAAGTTTATTTATTTTACCCTAACATCATAGTAATTAGAGCATTGATGGTGGAAAAGCAGGCAAAGAAAACAGATTTTACAGACAATTGAGCCCATTTGTTACTAGCTTTGTGTTTTATGAGTTTGCATGTTTTCTTCTAAAGCAGATACTGTATTGTTGTGTGTCTTTCAGCATCTGTTCTTTTAGAATCTAATAATAAAAATAATAAATTTTATTTAAAAGTGCCTTTAAAGATACCCAAGGACTCTGTATATCAATACAAAATAGTAAAATATATCATTAAACAGTCCAATATATGTATATAATTTACAAAATCAACAAAAACAATATTAAAAGATCAACAAAAGTAATATTGAAATGATAAAGAATGTGATTCTCAGTGCTGTGGTGTTTATTGCTCTTTGCTCTGTAGGATATGGATTATGGTTAGGGAGGTACTTACATCTGTCTATAGGCTGGTCCAGATCTAATTATGCAATTTTCATTACATTATAACTTATTAAGTTTATTACATAGAAAAACACCCAAAAAATCCTGGACCATCGAGAAGTGTGCGAACTGACGACATGAAGAATTATCTTTGCACCGAACTGGAATCGTCCCCTCATAAATCAAAGTCATCCAGACGATCTGGATCTGCATAATTAGATCTGGACCACCCTGTAGTTGCCGACAGGGAAGCAGAGAAATTCTTTTGGATTTGGCCATAAGCAGCTCCTTTACCAGGGGAAAACATGTAGGGTGGGGAGGGCATCTTACATTGTGATAGTGATATTTTGGTCGAAACAAAGCCATTGCAACTATAAAAACTTACTTTCAGTCCCAAAAAAGCATAGCAACATGAAATACTCAATACTGATAATTGCTATTCTTAAATGAATCAATTAATTGATATTTTATTAATGCTGTAAATAGACTCTGTTCAGGCAAAATGCAATATGGTTGTATTTTTGACTTCATGTAACATTCACCTTCTTTGACAAATTCAGAGTACTGGAACAACCTCAGGTGTAGTGGAGTAAGGACTGACACACAGACACAAGCCCCTGCAAAGACCATTTATTAGCTCTTTTGTGACTGGGACCCTGACTAACTTGCATTGTCAGCCTTGTGAGATACCCATTGAAGAACTTAGAACTCCTTAGGGGAATGACTTTCATTTTGAGTGCTCCTCACCAACTTTTGATTCTTTTCAAATACAATTTACCACACTCTTCAGCACAGGTCCCTTCATTCTGCTCCATCATTTCTGGTTCTATCTTGAGCTGAAGCTGATCTGCAGAGAGTATAGTATTCCCAAATATTAAGGCAAGATAAATGTGCTAGAGACTGAAAACGAAAATAGTAAGCAAAGATGAAGAAATGCTGAGAACTTACAACAGACTATTCCAAAACACCAAAGATGGCTGTTTTATAATTAAGTGAACATGTTTAAAAGCAAAAATGAGTGGATCAGATAGTTTGGTTTGGGGGTAACACCCCATTTTGTCTCCTGTGGCACCAAGCTTGACCATAACACTGTTATAATTTAGTTCACTTTACTCAGTTTAGTGACTGGGCCTGTCTGTTTTGCCCAGACAAACATTTGGCAGAGATAAAGACTACATTAGACCAGGAGATAGACAAGAAAAACTTTAAATCAAATTAGATATGTGATTTGTTTTAGAATTGTCATGACACAGAATGTTGGCACTGAAAACAATATGGCTGAGGCTCTTAAAAAAAATTCATGAAAAGTTGGTTTACATGATGAAAACTCAACCTAAAAAAGCGATTAAATGACATCATTGCCACAATATTTTTTATATATATATATATATATATATATATATATATATATATATATATATATATATATATATATATATATATACTAG
>JANRMT010062791.1:49695050-49754559 GCA_026402145.1 Polypterus bichir lapradei | reverse complement strand
AAATAAAGTTTTTTTTAATTGTTTGAGAAAAACATAATTAAAAAACAACTTTAAAAAGAAATTAACAAACAATAAACCTGGGCTCGTTTCCCAGGTCCTCCCTGTGTGTAGTTTGCATGTTCTCCCCGTGTCTGTGTGGGTTTTCTGCAGTGGGCTGGTGCCCTGCCCGGGGTTTGTTTCCTGCCTTGCGCCCTGTGTTGGCTGGGATTGGCTCCAGCAGACCCTAGTGACCCTGTAGTTAGGATATAGCAGGTTGGATAATGGATGGATGGATGGATAGATGGATAAAGACTCACTAATGTGTTTGTCTTGCGGTGTTGTATGTATGTTATCATCCAGTTGACACTCGGAACCGGCCAACTGTATTTAATTTGAAAAGCAACAGGGGTTGGTCAAACATGGTCAAAATGGTGGTGGTCAAACATAAAGAATGTTGGCAGTCACATACAGTTCGCCCTCGTGTTTTTTTCATTGTTTGAGAGAAACATAATTAAAAAAATAACATTAAAAATAAAAATAAATTAAGAAACAAAGACTCACTAATGTCCTTGTCTCTGGCCAACTCTATTTAATTTGAAAAATAACAGGGGTGCGGTGCTCCCCTAAAATAAAGAATGCTGGCAGTCGCCTGGTATATACTAACTGTGTATCCTAGAAAGTATTTAAATTGTCAGAACTACTCTGGGCATCTCTCTGCTTGAAATATTCATGTTGCCGAAGTGCTCACATCATTTGTGCATTAGCAGGTAAGTGACTTTCTTATATACTGTATATAAAAGTCAATGTGTGTATGTATGTTCCAGCATCACGTCTGAACGGCTGGAGCGATTTTCATGAAACTTGGTACACATGTTCCTCATTGGTTGACTAAAAATACAGTAGGGTGAAATCAGCTGTAACCCACCCACTTCTGGGTAGGGTGGGGGATGATCTTGCGGTCTTGTATGCATGTTATCATCCAGTTGATACTTGGAACGACCACCAGAGGGCGAACAGGAGTCGACTGCCAGCATTCATTATGTTTGAGTGCCACCGCGCCCCTGTTGCTTTTGAAATTAAATAGAGTTCTACGCGTGGAAGTGTGTGTGTCTGTCCAGCTTGGAAGTGAGACGTAGAGTCGGGGTGAGGGCTCCAGCTCCGAGGATATGCAAGTGAAGCCAGTACACCGGCAAAAGGAAACCTCCTAAGAAAGACAGTCGTTCAGCTGCTAATGCACAAACGATGCGAACACTTCGGCAACATGAATCCTTCTAGCAGACAGATGCCCAGAGTAGTTCTGACGATTTAAATACTTTCTAGGATCCATTGCTTTTAACAACACGGGCTTACACAGTTATTATATACCAGGCGACTGCCAGCATTCTTTATTTTTGAGCAGCACCACGCCCCTGTTACTTTTCAAATTAAATAGAGTTGGCCGGTTCCGAGCGTCAACTAGATGATAACATACATACAAGACCGCAAGACAAGGACATTAGTGAGTCTTTGTTTCTTAATTTATTTTTATTTTTAACGCTGTGTTTTTTTAATTATGTTTTTCCTCAAACAATTAAAAAAAACACAAGGGCGAACTGGAGGTGACTGCAAGCATTCTTTATGTTTGAGCACCACCGTGCCCCTATTGCTTTTCAAATTAAATACAGTTGGCCGGTTCCGAGCATCAGCTAGATGATAACATACATACAACACCCCAAGACAAGCACATTAGTGAGTCTTTATCCATCCTTCCATCATCCAACTCGCTATATCCTAACTACAGGGTCACAGAGGTCTACTGGAGCCAATCGCAGCCAACACAGGGCGCAAGGCAGGAAACAAACCCCGGGCAGGGCACTAGCCCACTGTCGAAAACCCATGCAGACACGAGGAGAACATGCAAACTCCACGCAAGGAGGACCCGGGAAGCGAACCCAGATTTATTGTTTGTTAATTTATTTTTATTTTTAAAGTTGTGTTTTTTTTATTTATGTTTTTCTCAAACAATTAAAAAAAAAACTTTATTTTCCTCCCGGGCAACACTGGGTATTTCAGTAAATAACACAATATACTATCAATCACCATAATAAGGACTTGTTTCGTATTTGCAGTATTTGTTCTGGTTTTAGGCTTTGGTTTGCCACATCTGATTACTCTCTTTTTGCAGTGAAAGTTCTTTTGTCTATCACTCTTCAATTACTCTCTGTATTCAGTATTTCCCAGAATCTTGAAAATGCTTTCTCACTGTAAAATATTCTTGGAAATCAGAAGTAAGTTTTGTGCACATAAATATTTTTTTCATTTTTATTTCTGCTGGTAATGACAGAAAACACATTAGAAAAGGGTATATTATGAAAATAACTGAGGCTCAAGCATGGAAACGAAACTTGATGTGTATAACCTGGCCATCCAAGAATGAATCACAAAAAAAAGTGCATAGCAGGCAGAGTCATGATCTCAAACTTCAATCAAGTTGCTAGGATTCTTCAGATACAAAAAGCAATTGGTAGCATTAAACCTATTAGGCTGCATGCAGAGGTCTAAAAGCATCTAAAAATTACTACAATGTAGATAGTGACAAGTCACAGTAGTTCTTGAACAATAGTGGCACAAATCCTAAGGCATGTGCCACAACCAGTAAAAAAAATTCTGGTAACATAAAAGCAAGCTGATTGCTAAGTTTAAAATCAAAATACAGTTTGAAATTTTTTAGAATGTACTAAGTTTAACTACTGAAAAATATTGATCAACTGATTGATATAGTTTTAACTTTTAAGCTAGTTCATAACCTATAAAACTCAGTAATTGCAAAACTGGGGAATGCGAAACAAAGAGCCTGTAACTTCTTATACCCAAAATGTATAAATTATAGGATAGGCAACAATTCTTAAATATAATACTGCTAATGTCAGATCGAATGAAGTCTAAATTGTAGGAAAACAAGACTTCACAAATAGGAGTATGTTGATGTCAGCACCAGCAAATTCATTTAAGCAGTAGTGGACAGCAATAATGGACAGTGATGATGCCAGAATGTCAAGATCCAAGTGAAGTTCTCTTATTTGCTCAGTTAAGCCTTCCCAAAAGTAAGAGCAAAGATTATTTACAATATTTTGATTCCTTTTTTGTTAGCCAGCATATCTGAGTTAACTGGGCGCCGTACATACCTCAGCCACAAGTATCTCATAAGACCAGTGCTCAGTGTACTTCATGCTTCAGAGCTCTTTTTACCACAAAAACTCAAGTCATTCAAAGCCAACAAACACAAAAGCCACTCTTCATATTGTTTCCCACCAAATATCATAGTTTTCTTTTTGTTAAATAAACATTAGTGCCATAAAAAAAAAGTTTTCCCACTTCATACAGAAGAACCTACCTCCACACATTCTTTTTCTTCTGTCTGAAAATCCAAACTATTGCTCCATTCCTCTTTTTTTTGCTTTGAAATTTCCCAAAAATAAAACATACCTTTTCATTCACTTTTTCCAACCTTCCAGTAGAAAATGTCTCATGAGTGTAGATGAGTGAACCCCACTAAATTCTCTTCAAGGTGAGTTCAGAGAAATCACAAAAATATTCAGAAATTTTGCTGAACTCGGTTAAATGCATTGAAGTTAATTGGAATGGAGAAACTGAACTTGTTTTAAATGGATTACAATGGTGCAATGGTTTTTTAAGCGTCCCTGCTTGATGAACCAATTATTGTGGCCAAAAATGTGACCTGAGCTATAAGACTGCAGAATTAACTACTGCGCCATCATGTCTTCCTGAGATAAAATTAATAGAATTAAATATCAGAACAGTTTACCTGTAAACTCACCCATAAACTGTCTGCACTTGGCCTGCACCCCACCCTCTGTGACTGGCTCCTAGACTTTCTGACTGGCAGGCCCCAGTCTGTCAGGATTGGTAATAAGATTTCAGCCGCCATTATCGCAAACACAGGCACCCCACAGGGATGCGTCCTCAGTCCCATCCTCTAAATCCTGTTCACCCATGACTGTGTCACCTCCCACAAAGATAACATCATCCTGAAGTTTGCAGATGACAACGCAGTGATTGGACGCATCACTGGTGGGGATGAGGAGGGAGGTGGACAGTCTGGCGTCATGGTGTGAAGACAACAACCTCACCCTCAACACAGACAAGACGAAGGAGATGATAGTGGACATGAGGAAGGAGAGGAGACCTCACCGGTCACTGTTCATCTGAGGGCTTGAAGTGGAAAGGGTGAGCAGTATTAAATACCTGGGCGTCTACATCAGTGACGACCTCACTTGGACTCTTAACACGACACAACTAGTCAAGAGGGCTCAACAGCGGCTGTACTTTCTGAGGAGGCTGAGGAAGTTTGGTATGTCAACTAAGATCCTTGGCAACTTTTACAGCTGCATTGTTGAGAACATCTTAACCAGCTACATCATCGTCTGGTACAGCAACACTACTGCTATGGACCGCAAACGCCTGCAGAGAGTGGTAAAGACTGCTGAGAAGATCACCAGGACCCCACTGCCCTCTCTGCAGAGCATCTACAACTGCAGAGTCAGCAGAAGAACTGCCTCGATCCTCAGGGACCCCACCCACCCTCAACACAAACTCTTCACACTTCTACCCTCAGGCAGGAGGTAAAGAAGTATGAAATGTAGGACTTGCAGGCTAAAAAACTCTTTCTTTCCCAAGGCCATTAGACTCCTGAATAACTGACTGGAGTTTATAACCCTGGGCCACATCATTCTATCTACCTCACACAACTGTATTTGACTTGTCCATCACACACCTACCTGCACAATTACACTTTATACTTCTATTCTGTTTTTATACTTTATGCTCTGTTACTTATTATCTATCTGCTACTTATTATTTATGTATATTTTTATACGTTGGTTTTTTTCATTTTTGGTGTGGACAGCAAAAATGAATTTCACTGTACAGGGAAATGTGTTTCCTTACTGTGCACATGACAATAAACTTGAACTTGAACTTGATAGCAGGTACTCACCTCTGTCAAATCGAAAATTACAGTTTGTTGTATTTTTTTCTTCCCTTATGCATTCCCCTACAACTCAGAACTTCTCTTCATAGGCATAGGTTCAACAAGGTGCTGGAAACATTCCTCAGGGATTTTGGTCCATATTGACCTGATAGCATCATGCAGTTGCAGCAGAATTGTCAGCTGCATATCCATGATGCAAATCTCCTGTTCCACCAAATCCCAAAGGTGCTCTGTTGAATTGAGATCTGGTGACTGCGGAGGTCATTTGAGTACAACAAACTCATTGTCATGTTCAAGAAACCAGTTTGAGATGATTTGAGCTTTGTGACATGGCACGTTATCCTACTGGAAGTAGCCATCAGAAGATATATACACTGTTGTCATAGAGGAATGGCCATGGTCACAACAATACTTAAGTAAGCTGTGGCATTTAAAAGATGCTCAATTGGTAATAAGGGGCCAAAAGTGTGCCAAGAAAATATCCCCCACACCATTATACAACCACCATTAACCTGAACCACTGATGTAAGGCAGGATGGATCCATGCTTTCATGTTGTTGACACCAAATTTTGACCCTACCATCTAACTGTCACAGGAGAAATTGAGTCTCATCCAACCAGGCAATGTTTTCCCAGTGTTCTGTTGTCCAATTTTGGCGAGCCTGTGCGAATTGTACACTCAGTTGACAGTTCTTAGCTGACAGGAGTGGCACCTGGTGTGGTCTCCAGCTGCTGTAGCCCATCTGCTTAAAGGTTTGATGTGTTGTGTGTTCAGAGATGCTCTTCTGCATACTTCGGTTGTAACAAGTGGTGATTTGAGTTGCTGTTGCCTTTCTATCAGCTTGAACCAGTCTGGCCATTCTCCTCTGACCACTGGCAACAACAAGGTATTTTCACCCAGACAACTGCCCTTCACTGGATAGTCTCAGAAAATCTTAGTAGATCAGAAGTTTCTGAAATACTCAGAACATACCGTCTGGCACCAACCACCATGCCACGTTCAAAGTTACTTAAATCACCTTTCTTCCCCATTCTGATGCTCAATTTGAACTTCAGCAGGTCATCTTGACAATGTCTACATGCCTAAATGCATTGAGCTGCTGCTATGTGATAGGCTGATTAGATATTTGCATTAACAAGCAGTTGAACAGTTGTACCTAATAAAGTTGCCAGTGAGTGTATGTTAGCAACAGGAGGAAGGCCGGTACCATTAATAAAGTCAGAAAACTAGAAAAAGAAACAAAAATGTTTTATCTTTTTAACTTTTGGATAACAAATTATATTTTTTGAGTTGCTGTTTTCAAGTACTTAAACCCTAGAACAAACTCATAATGGAAATCAAAAAGCAAGGACTGTAATCTGTAAAACACAAAAGTACATGGTTGTTTTACACCAGAATAAACCAGAATCTCAATCGGCACACGTGGTGGGACAAAACCAAAAAATCCCGAAGAACATGACAGTCTGTGAGTTCAGAAGTATCTTCACCTTGAATTTAGTAAAATCATGGAGCCCCAATGAGGTATGGCAAAGTGGAATGCACTCCTGCATGTAGCAAGCAATTAGCCAATTCCCCCATTAAGTTCTTTGCAGTTGCACAACTTTTCTCCCACACACCTATACTCACAAGGTCTGAGCTGCACAGTTTTATTGAAATCCCCTGCACCTGCTCTGTTCTGACATAGACATTTAACATATAAAACATGCCTCTGCAAAAGAAACTGACTGGCTGCAAAAGACAACTGCTTCCACCTGTCAAGAGAAGCAAGCAAAGTGAGGCCAGAGGCTAGATGATAGACAGGCCAACTGTACAAAGGAAAAGAACGGGACATCTGACAAATGGTCAGAATAGGCCAGCAGCACAAACGTCACAGAAAGGCTCCTGGCTAATAAGAGAATAGGACCCCTCTGTTGTTAGACATGTGGTACACAAGAAAACTAGACAATCACCACATAGCAAGACAACTGGACCTCCAGAAATCAAAACACTGAAAAGGATGCAGCAGCTCTGACACATAATACAGTAGCTCAGGTGAGCAACTGACAAAACATCTGCCATTTGGCAAGAGACATACAGTGCACAGGAACAAGATACAAATAATAGACTCATTATTAAGTATTGGCAATCCCTTTGAAAAAATAAATAAATATATACATGTATGCATAAAATAAAAAAAGATTTTTACCTCTTTAAGTAAAAAATCAGCAAGGGATAAAATGACCTATGTGATGAAGCAAACCTCATTGTGCTAATTACAAACAAAACCTCAAATGAAAGAAAAAAAATGATAGGAAAAATCGGTGGAGACAAAAAAAAAACGAAAAAAGAAACACAGGATTCCGGCAATAAACCTATTACAAGTGCAGAGGATAAAAGAATTAAGGAAGGCTTATGTTATTATTGTGTGACGGCTGCGTAGTAGAAGTTCATCTGGAGAGTGAAACATCATTTAAACTTAAATTTCATTTACTTCACAATTCCTTCAGACACCAAGGAAGGGAACTTGCAAAAAAAAAAAAAACTGGTATCCTTCATTTTATCAGATGATGCAAGACTTCTTGTTTATTTTCATGTTATGACAAAATGTCAGTATAAAACCCAAGCTGAGCCATATAAAATTAAAATTATAGGCCATTTCAGTAGGCAACATATACTGTACATGGACCATTATAACAATTTCATCATCCTGTCTACCAAACACTTTTCTTATACAGATATCTCAATACATGCAATAACTATAGGACTTGTATGACATTATACTAAGTTTACATTAGTCCATAGGTTAAACTGTTGCCTGGATTGCCATTGTCAATATAAATGTAAGTAATTTTCATTCATTCATTTTCTGTTAGTTTTTACAGTTTATTTTGAATTTACAGTATATTTGTGGTTATCCTTCTGATTCCGTTTATTTAAAAAATCAACTGGCAAAAGCACAGAGATGATTTGGGATCTGGGTTGAGAAGTACCTAAATACCAATTAAAGCACTTAGTTGAACCCAGATTTTGAGGTTAATATCAGGATCATCAGCTCCTCAACTGTTGAGGGTTCCACCGTTCAGCCAAATAAAAAAGTATTTTTTCATTAAATCCAGAGCCCCTGGTTTCCAGCAACACAAATCAGCAGAAATATTTTTGATTTACTTTTACTCTGCCTATAATAGGAGGACACGGATTGTAAATGAATGAGGCCAGAAAATGAGATATAGTTGTTAATCAAATTTAAGATTCAGTGCCAAAAAAACCAGTCTGATCTTTTGTCAAAGCCCAAAAACAGAAAACTAAATTATGGTCAAAAGGTTGGCCCAAAGTATTGTTTTAATGGAAAGCTGAACATAAAAATGCATAAGTCTTGCAATGGAAAAGCATCTACTCATGCCTTAATTTTTTACAGATTCAGGAAATAATGCTGAGATTGCCATGTGTGTTTATTGTAATGTTGTTTGTAACATCATACATTGGTTTGCACATACTTTACAGTACATTGAAGTCATACCTCTAGTAAAACATTGTCACTGCTGAACACCATAAGGGACAAAATAAAAATAAAACATTGGCAAAAAAAAAAACCCATTACAAATTAAAGGAAAATCAGCAAAAATAATGAAAAGACTATGGAAAAGTCTTTTTTTATGACCTTGGGAAGATACTGGAGGAGTTTATTCAGCAAGCACCAGACGTGGAAGCAAACCTAAAGTAATTGACCATTAGCTCAGTTTACATTTTTGCCCATCTTTTCAAGGTCTCAAGTTGTGGTATGGCTACATGTTGCTGTGATGTGGCCTATGAATTTCAAGAATGAGTCAGCAGATAATGTAATCGATGTCATAATTACAAGTTCGGGTGAAAACTGTTAGTATTTACTGACTCACAAAACTAAAAAAAAGACGGTAGGCTTCAATTTGAACATCAGACATCACTCATGGGTCTGAACACACATGGTAGGCTCCGCCAGCACAAACTGTTAAAAACAATGATTCTTAATATTTTAAAGATTTTATTAAGAAAAATATTAAAAAAGCAAACCATGAGTATAAAAGGAAATTTCATAAAAGTTTCCTTAAAAGACAAACCCACTGCACACCAAACCACTCCACTGTCCAAAATGCAAATTCTTATGCACAGATAAAAGTAAAAATAGCCAGAAAATCAAAAATAGAATTTACAGGATTCATAAACAAACAAACAAGAATAACAGTCAATGTTTCAGCAGCCAGCTTACGCCCTGCTAGCCCCTTAAGTTGGGATGGGCAGTACTATGGGCATGTACTATGAACATAAGACAATAATATAACATCAATAAGCAAAACATTCAATGAGACTGAGAATAACTGACGCAAAATATTCATTATGGAATATGTATAGAAAACATAATCAATAACAATACTTACAAATAACTTAAGAAACAACAAAAACTTTAAACAAATGGAAAATATACTTAAGCCATGGATGGATCCCTGGCTATATTATAATAATTATAATATGAGTATTACTTTACTAAAATACAGAAGATAAACTGAAAACACAAAGGATGATTTTTATTTAGATCAATTTTTTTGACAGTTTTGGCTCATTCACATCTTAGAGTTTTCCTAGTGGTTTTGTGCTAGATCAGAACGCTATTAAACCATTTTAAAAGTTATTTGCCATTATATTTAGTGGCACAATTCACACCTAAATGTTAATAATAATAATAATTCATTACATTTATATAGCGCTTTTCTCAGTACTCAAAGCGCTATCCACACAGGGAGGAACCTGGTAGCATGTTATAGCAGTGATTGGTTTAGAAGACTCTTACATTTAGAAGTTTTCAAGCATATTCTGCCTATTCCTTTAAAATAAATGGTAAAGCTCACCAAATATTGGTAAGAGTTTTTACAGAAAGTCACTGCCTGTTCTTGGGTGAGCCAGGAGTGAAGCATGCTATTAAAACTAAAAAACATATGCTGGTGTCATTTAGTGAGTGATGACAGCTATTAATAGAGAGGATAAATATGCACATTGCATGCAATCTTTTGAGACAAACTAAACAAAACTTTATAGGTGTACACTCAGTTTTAATGAAGTTAAAACTTAGTACAGATGTTTTAACATATAGGCAGACTGGTAGCTCAAAGCTGTCAGTCCTGCCTTAAAGGGCCAAATGTATGGGATTTGCATGTTCTGTCGAAGCATTTTCTGAATTAATGAGTGTGTTTGACTGCAGATTACTACTTTCTTTATAAATGAATACTAGAAATGTGTCAGAACCCCCCTTTCTCCATTGCCAATTCAATCCATGGGTATGAATCATGGCTGCTGCACCACCAGACCAAATAAATGAATTAAAACTGAAGTATCACATTATTAACAGGTTTATGTGCAACACAGGTTTTTTTTTTTCCCTACAATAAGTTGTCCTGGAATAATAACTTGCTCCCTGACACCCAAAAAGGTGGACAAAATTTAACCCTCAACTCAGGCAGGATAAATGTATATAAACAAGACATCTGTTCAGTTCTTTTCACTTGATTACATGCTATGCACATGTTGCACAAACAGCAGCAGGCACTTGCTTGTGTGTTGGGCTGTAAATTTCCTTAAGTATCATAAAGACAATATCACATATCACTGTACTTATTGACACTAGTGTGTAATCCTGGAATTTTGCAAAACAGAGTGAGCCCAATATCTTCGCTAATGACACTGACAACACCTGCTCTTCAGTATTGTGATTGTCAGAATTAAAAGCAGTAAAATCATAGAAGATATTTTGGAGACATAACATTCTCACATATTAGAATATCTCATAACTCACTTGTTTTGGCTGAGAAAGATCTTTTTCTGTCCTATAGAAAAGGCACACTAACTTATGAATTCTGATCTTGCAGTTTTTGTGGTCAAGATGGATAAATTATTTGGCCCGTTATAAAGTTCCTGTCACCTAAAGTATAGTGCTCATTTACACAAAACTAGTCTAGACTAGGCTACATTCCCACATCCAGTTTCTATGTATCTGTGAATTTATGTGAGATGTTTCTTTGAACTTTCCTACTGGATTTAGGGAGAAACACATAACAGAAAAAGATGCACTTTTCATAAAGGTTATTACTTCAATTGCAGTGATACCTATACCATGATACATTAGCTATATTTATCCTTTTAATCCATAATTAACAATTCTCAAAATCAAAGTAGGCATACTTATGGTTTAATCTAGAGGATACTGTGTTCCTTTTCTAGTTGGCTTTCTCCGAAAGATCTTCAGCACACTTTTCTTTCTTTGTTCAGGAGTTCTTCTCCTTTATTACCTTGGTCAAACCTTGTGGTTGTGAGTGGTACTGTAGTTTTCTCTTTGAGGTTTTTACTCACATTGTCCTTGGTTGCTAGTTAAGTTATGACTGCTGGGCAGTTGGTGCTCAGTTAGCTCCTGTTGTTTTAAAGGGGAACGTGTCTTTTACGCACAATATCTCTGTTGCTCATGCATTTGCTTTCCTTTGCAAGATTTGACCCCGTGGCCCCCTTGTCCAACTCAAATACAGACAAGTCTTTGATGTTTCCAGTCCTGTGTCAAAATTCCCTTTGGAGTAAAAGGGATCACTCCAACCTTTGTTACAGCCACACTCTATAGGCAAGGGGTCTCAATTGCAGACAGCAAAAGTTACAGTCAGTTTGAAAACAGTGAGCTTGATGTGGGAGAAGGGATTTGGGGTGTGCAAGGGTTTTGAAAGGAAGGAATAGAGTTTTGACATTGGTTTTTATGTTACACATAAGCCTAGTCTTTCTGGTTGACTACTGGAGCAAAGTTTTGCCCATTAAGGTTGCTTAAGGTCACTTGGCTTAATTCGGAAGAAAGGCCCAGTCAAGAAGAAGATGATATTAAGAGTCTCAGTTAGTGGCTTTTTAAGCGAAGAATCCAGATATAGCAAAATGTCATATGTTACAAAGTATCTATACACACAGATAACATACGGGACTTAGTCTGATAGAAGTAATTTTTCCAGGTTGTGAGGGAACATGAGTGTTTCATTGAGCATGTGCCCAGCTGATAATTATATGGTAGTAAAAAGGAGATATCAACTGTTGTTGTATATTAAATTAATATTACTGTAATCCATCCATCCTCTTCCACTTATCCAGGGTCGGGTTGCGGGGGCAGTAGCTTAAGCAGAGAGGCCGAGACTTCCCTCTCCCCGGCCACTTCTTCCAGCACTTCCGGGTGAATCCCAAGGCGTTCCCAGGCCAGCCGGGAGACATAGTCCCTCCAGCGTGTCCTGGGTCTTCCCCGGGGCCTCCTCCCGGTTGGACGTGCCCGGAACATCTCACCAGGGAGGCGTCCAGGAGGCATCCTGATCAGATGCCCGAGCCACCTCATCTGACTCCTCTCGATGCGGAGGAGCAGCGGCTCTACTCTGAGCCCCACCCGGATGACTGAGCTTCTCACCCTATCTTTAAAGGAAAGCCCAGACACCCTGCGGAGGAAACTCATTTCAGCCGCTTGTATTCGCGATCTCGTTTTTTCGGTCACTACCCATAGCTCATGACCATAGGTGAGGGTAGGAACGTAGATCAACTGGTAAATTGAGAGCTTTGCCTTACGGCTCAGCTCTTTTTTCACCACAACAGACCGATGCAGAGCCCGCATCACAGCGGATGCCGCACCGATCCGCCTGTCAATCTCACGGTCCATTCTTCCCTCACTCGTGGACAAGACCCCGAGATACTTGAACTCCTCCACTTGGGGCAGGATCTCACCCCCAACCCTGAGAGGGCACTCCACCCTTTTCCGGCTTAGGACCATGGTCTCAGATTTGGAGGTGCTGATTCTCATCCCAACCGCTTCACACTCAGCTGCGAACCGCTCCAGAGAGAGCTGAAGATCACGGCCTGATGAAGCAAACAGGACAACATCATCTGCAAAAAGCAGTGACCCAATTCTGAGTCCACCAAACCGGACCCCTTCAACACCCTGGCTGCGCCTAGAAATTCTATCCATAAAAGTTATGAACAGAATCGGTGACAAAGGGCAGCCCTGGCGGAGTCCAACTCTCACTGGAAACGGGCTCGACTTACTGCCGGCAATGCGGACCAAGCTCTGACACCGGTTGTACAGAGACCGAACAGCCCTTATCAGGGGGTCCGGTACCCCATACTCCCGGAGCACCCCCCACAGGATTCCCCGAGGGACACGGTCGAATGCCTTTTCCAAGTCCACAAAACACATGTAGACTGGTTGGGCAAACTCCCATGCACCCTCCAAGATTCTGCTAAGGGTGTAGAGCTGGTCTACTGTTCCGCAACCAGGACGAAAACCACACTGTTACTCCTGAATCCGAGATTCGACTATCCGACGGACCCTCCTCTCCAGAACCCTTGAATAGACTTTTCCAGGGAGGCTGAGGAGTGTGATCCCTCTGTAGTTGGAACACACCCTCCAGT
Source organism: Polypterus bichir lapradei (assembly GCA_026402145.1). Taxonomy (NCBI): domain Eukaryota; kingdom Metazoa; phylum Chordata; class Cladistia; order Polypteriformes; family Polypteridae; genus Polypterus; species Polypterus bichir. The sequence continues at coordinate 49,741,168 of JANRMT010062791.1, read as the reverse complement.
CCCCCTTTTTAAAGAGGGGGACCACCACCCCGGTCTGCCAATCCAGAGGCACTGTCCCCGATGTCCATGCGACGTTGCAGAGATGTGTCAACCAAGACAGTCCTACAACATCCAGAGCCTTGAGGAACTCCGGGCGTATCTCATCCACCCCTGGGGCCCTGCCACCAAGGAGTTTTTTGACCACCTCGGTGACCTCAGTCCCAGAGATGGGAGAGCCCACCTCAGAGTCCCCAGGCTCTGCTTCCTCATTGGAAGGCATGTTAGTGGGATTGAGGAGGTCTTCGAAGTATTCCCCCCACCGACCCACAACGTCCCGAGTCGAGGTCAGCAGCGCACAATCCCCACCATATACAGTGTTGACACTGCACTGCTTCCCCCTCCTGAGACGGCGGACGGTGGACCAGAATCTCCTCAAAGCCGTCCGAAAGTCGTTCTCCATGGCCTCTCCAAACTCCTCCCATGCCCGAGTTTTTGCCTCAGCAACAACCAAAGCCGCATTCCACTTGGCCTGCCGGTACCTATCAGCTGCCTCCAGAGACCCACAGGACAAAATGGTCCTATAGGACTCCTTCTTCAGCTTGACGGCATCCCTCACCGCCGGTGTCCACCAACTGGTTCGGGGATTGCCGCCACGTCAGGCACCGACCACCTTACGGCCACAGCTCCGGTCAGCCGCCTCAACAATAGAACATGACCCATTCGGACTCAATGTCCCCCACCTCCCTCGGGACGTGGTCGAAGTTCTGCCGAAGGTGGGAGTTGAAGCTAATTCTGACAGGGGAACTCTGCCAGCCGTTCTCAGCAGACCCTCACAACCCTCCAGAGACTCCAAAAAGGGTGGATATTCCAAACTGCTGTTCGGCGCATACGCACAAACAACAGTCAGGACCCTTCCTCCCACCCGAAGGTGGAGGGAGGCCAACTTCTCGTCCACTGGGGTAAACCCCAATGCACAAGCTCCAAGTCGGGGTGCAATAAGTATGCCCACACCTGCTCTGCGCCTCTCACCGGGGGCAACTCCAGAGCGGTAGAGAGTCCAGCCCCTCTCAAGGAGATTGGTTCCAGAGTCCAAGCTGTGCGTCGAGGTGAGTCCGACTATATCTAGCCGGAACCTCTCGACCTCGCGCACTAGCTCAGGCTCCTTCCCCTTCAGAGAGGTGACATTCCACGTCCCAGGAGCCAGTTTCTGTAGCCGAGGATCAGACCGCCAAGGTCCCCGCCTTCGGCCACCACCCAACTCACACTGCACCCAACCTCCTTGGCCCCTCCCATAGGTGGTGAGCCCATGGGGAGGAGGACCCGCGTTACCTCTTCGGGCTATGCCCGGCCGAGCCCCATGGGTGCAGGCCTGGCCACCAGGCGCTCGCCATCGAGCCCCACCTCCAGAGGGGGGCCCCGGTGACCCGCGTCCGGGCAAGGGAAAACGTTGTCCAGTGTTTTTGTTCTTCATTGGAGGTTTGTTGAACCGTTCTTTGTCTCATCCCTCACCTAGGACCAGTTTGCCTTGGGTGGCCCTACCAGGGGCATAAAGCCCCGGACAACATAGCTCCTAGGATCATAGGGACACGCAAACACCTCCACCACGATAAGGTGACGGTTCAAGGAGGGATTACTGTAATTAATAATTAATATATTTTATATTAAGTATATTAAGGATTTTGTCAATTTACCTATCTTGTCTGTATGTGATTTATAGATTCCAAGAAAGCTTCTGCCTACAAATCATAAGGTATCTTCTAGGAAGTGCTCCATGTACCTAGAGTACTGAGGCCACTGCTGCGTACCATTCAGTATGTTTGTTTGCATGGCCAATGTTGTGCCCTCATTCTTGCTATTATGATCAACATAGGGCACCACTAAGAAATAAATAATATTTCCTCTACAATTGATTATGTTAGAGACATCATATTAAGGAAGTGGCACACAAACCCAGTGGTTAGGACTACTCCAAATTGTTAGATTCAAGTTACTATTTTAACTGGTTTTCAACTAGGTAATCTGGGTGTCCTCTGTCATCAACAAAATATGTATGTTAAGTTAACTGGCATTTCTAAGTTGGCCTAGCATGCATGTATGTGCTCTGCCAATGATTCACACTGGTCTCTCATCACTGTAGCCATCAAGCGAAGCTTTCTCCAATGCAAGACTGAATTTCTGCACACATTTTTACATAGAAGTAAGAGTTAGTGGCATAGCATATTTTTAAAGATTCACTATGAATAAGCATGACATTGTGCATGAGTATGCCTTGTGATGGCCATCTTTTCCAAAGAAGGATCCTGCCTTGTACCTGATGCTGCCATTATGTGCTTTGTCCTCCATGACTGTCTAGATTAAGCAGATTCAAAGAACACAAAAGCATTTAATTCCAATAAAAAAATGTATTTTTTTATTAAAAGGTGCATATTTTTCTTTTTTGTAATATTATTTGCAGGCATTCATTTCCACTCATCACAAATATGTGAGTGTTTAATGATAAAAATGTACAATGTCTCTGAATTCATAAATGAGGAAATATACAGTAAATTAAATGAATGCTTTTATACTATGAGAGTATTAGCAATATTTCAAGAGATGACAGACCATAATCAGATTTATTTACTTAAAAGAGAGGGTCAAGTGAAATGTGTTTAAGGTCCAGCACACAAGCAGAGTGATTAGATATGTACGGGTCACCTTCCAAGAATTTTTATAACTCAGCTTGTACAACATTGAAGGTCGGATTCAAAGGATTCTGCATCTTTGAAGAAGCCTCTGTAATTCACACTTTTTTGTTGATAACAGTGTGGTAGGTTCTGCTTCATCTGCAATAAATCAAGTATTTTTTTATATTATTTTTGCATACTATTTCTAACCCTACATTTTAAATAGTTTCAGTTGATCTCAATTATCATGTAAGTATACTGTTTCATCGTATACTTAAAACAAATCATTATTTCATGTCATAAAATGTCCTCCTAAGTTATCAAAGTGAGCTCTCCATGTATTACACCAATTAGCAGTATTTAAAATTAGATAATTAAAATAAATCAGCAGTAAAGATGTGCAGTAAAAGGACAAACTTTTAAGCAGATCAAGAATATTAAACACTGTTATACTCACATTAAAGCTGTAACTGCTCATCATATTTAACTCTCTGCCTCTTAGGAGCAGCTGTTGAGTCATCTCTCAAAAAGCATGCAGGAACAGATGTCTTAAATGAGCCAGGGAAGTCACTGACTTCCTTCTAATTTTCCTAGAAAGTGATCAAACAGTTCATTTCTTAGTTAAACACCATCAATAAATAAAGTAACAGTAAAATGCATACATATAATATTTTAATGTACAGAGGTGCAAATGAGAAAATCTGTCTGAAGAAACTCACTTTTTAGAGTGATACTATTAAGAATATTTATCCCAATTAGCATTTATTAGTTTAATGTTTTTTAAATTATTTAAATATATAACTTCAAAGTAATTTATCTTTTGGTCTTCAGCTGGAATGGCCTTTACTTTTCTCTCAAATCCTCGCTGTCAACTGTTCTTGGCCATCTTATTCCCATAATCCATCTCAAGCATTTTCAATCAAACCCATCCAGTCTTTTCTTAATTTGGCCGAAGTATGATGTCAACCTGCTTCCAGTGGAGACAGTGGTCACCACCACTAGTACTAGACCAGAAAGTTCCAAATGAGCAGATGAAATGATGATGATTACCAGAATAACATAAAATAAATTATGTTGCCACATTGATGATGCCAGCATTAGTCAGAAGATGGATAATGCTTAATGCAAATTTATTTTTCTCTCTATTATAAAAAAAATAAATCCTGGGACGAGACGAGACTTTTTAGCATGAACGAGATGTGACTGTTTCAGAGAGCTACTTTCACGTCCCGTGAGACGAGACTTTGTGCCAAGAGATTTAACCACGACAGTAATAAAAGACAAAGAGTAGATGACAAAGTAGAATGTCGTAAAGAATCCAAAAACGTTGGCGCAATACACATGTAGAGCAGGTTAGACATAATGAAAGTACTAAAATTCGAAAGTCTCAAAAAAATGATAGTTAAGATCGCAGTAGCGCAAACAAATGGAAATTATAACACAACAGCACAAAGATATTGAATATATTGTTCAGATTTTAACTTTAAGACAGAGACTTTTAGATCATCTAATTCGTGTTGCCATCAGGGAAAAGTACTGTTTCTTCCCAATGAAGAGGCGTATCCGCAAGAATTAAAAGATTTGTTGTTTGATGAAAGAGAAATCCACATATGCGAGCGGCAGAGACGTGAAGTGACTGGCACATAGCACAGGCCAGGGGGGTTGGCGAGCAAAGTGAGCAGGGGGCAAAGCCCCCTAATCCTATTTAATTTTAATTTCTTTTTCTTTGCATGTAATTACTTCTTGGGACTTTTTGTTAAATGCTTTCAGTTACATCATTTGTCTTGAAAATGTGCTATGGAAATACATGTTTTTGTTGTTGTTGTAGAATTGTCCTTGTGACATATAAGTATTAAGTATTACAACCAGATGGTATGCAAAAAATTTCGTAGGTTACCAGAGGATTTAGTAGTGACAGGAAGACAAACAAATTTGCGTGAGGAAGAGTATAAACTGCAGCCCAACATTGCAAAAGCTTCCTTTACTCTTTGACTGGGGCACTGACCTACCTTAGCTAGCTCCTAAAATGAATACAGGTTGACATTCAAAAATCCAGCAACCTCTGGACCTGAGGAGTGCTGCATTTTCGAAAATGCAGGATTTTGGATGGTTATATATGCTGTATATATTTAACAGAAAATGACTACCTATACAGTCCTTTAAAGTAAGAAAATTAAACACTAAATGAAAAGCAAATGGTTCGCACAGACACACCGCTATCAAGTTTCTCTGCAATCGACAATGCACAATGTTTACGTTTTATGTCACCTCTTTTCTTTGCTGAGTCCATAATGGGGCTATACAGCAGCAAATAAGTGATAAAATGAGAATGAATGAGCAGGAATGCCTGTTAGCAGGTGCAAGCAAGATCCAACAACTGATTATCGACTACAGCGCCATCAAAACATAAACAGCACCTCCAGAAAACAGTGACACACCATTGCAGTAAATTTGAAAATGCGCTCCGAAATCAATGCCGTAAATCTGAAGAAACTGGATTATCGATGGCCGGATTTTTGAATGTCAACCTGTATTAAAATACCACAGCACAAGGAAAATTGAAAATACTAGACTTAAAGAAACAAACAAAACCAGAAAACAACAAAGTGTTCTAAAACAAAAGCAAAAAAATGTGTTCCAAAAAATGAAGTGATACAAAAATAAAAAATGTTCTTGTACCTCAAATGCGAAGCTGAGTTGTCTGAATGTTAGCAACCTTTAGGAGACAAACTCTAAAATAAACAGTGTAATTCCTCACAAGCTGTATTACTAGAATGTAAAAAAAAGAACAATGAAGAAGTATGTATAGATTAAAAGGTCCTGGCACAGATGAAAAAAAGGAAATGAAATGAAAAGTATCTGGCTCCTGTACCCAGAGTTCACCTAGTTAGTTCAGAAAACTGTGTAAATAGACAGCCCACTATAACACATTTATATTGAAACATTAAAAATAGATGGATAAATGAGATCTGGCAAAAATTATTCCAGAGCAGCATTAAAGAAAATCTGTTTTTTGGTACTTTTAGACAACATAAGACATTACTTTGCCAATGAGTTATGGAGTGTGGGTTAGGACGTCTTCCAGTTAAATAAGTCAACATGCGAAGAATGTAGTATATGCATACCACAGTAAAGTTTTCATTGCGTAATCGTATCCTCTCTGCTCTTGAACAAAATAATACTGTCACAGAAGAGAGAGCAATTTGTCCATATAAAGAGATACATGATTATCCTGAACAAGAGCAGTTGAGCATTCCCTTCTTCCACTGTCTTGTGTGTAAATGCTGCAAAATTGACGATAGTCAGCAAAGACTGGAGCACAGGGCAAAGCATACAGAAAAAAATTTAAACAAGATTTCCTTTACATAACTAACCAAGCAGCTGTGGTTTCATTAGTCTTTCCATAGTCTCAAGTACACAAAGTACATTTGCCATTCTCCCTGCTGCTTTAGATTTTTGCAGTCACCTTTTTAATATGCAACCTTTTCATGCTCCAAATTGCATCTGTTTTAAAAGGTTTTATTATTATACAGTACATAGGGATACTCCGAATAAGAAATCGGTGCTTTGGAAGTGTATTAATTTTAACAATATTCATTTCCCAGCTAAAGTGAGACGTGAAGTGACCATTTATTAACATTTGTTTAAAGCTTTACATCATCTTGAAGAAATTAAATTTGAATACTTAAGTTTTCAGGTAAATGTAATCTATCAACATTTAAAGCTGTTTTGAGATAATTGATAAAAAGTAATATAATTTAGTTTAATGTGGAAGACAATTCACTGAGGAAATGCCATTCTCGTTCAAGTTAATTTTGACCTGCGATATCCTATGAAATTCTTCAAATAAATTTAACAGAACTGTAAATGATGAATATGAGTCAGTGATACACAGTGGCAAGTAAAACAAAAGAAGTCTTTGTGAAGTACTGTCTCCATGCTATGGCGGCTGAGAAGGGCAAATCAAATTTACATCATCCTGTGTTAGTTGCGGAAAAAACAGGCACACTTTACCATTTCACTCATTTGCAATCTATTGTGTTATGTTTTAGAAGATGGTCAATAAAAGGGGTGAGATCTTGACAAAACAAAACAATTTACAGTATTGGTGTTAAGGAGGTCAGCAGACTCTCGACCACACTCCTGTAAAAGTTTGTGGTGATTTTGGCATTCATGCCAAACTTCCTCAGCCTCCTCAGGAAGTTGAGCCGCTGGTGAGCTTTCATGACCACAGTGTCTATGTGAAGGGTCCATGAGAGATACTCGGTGATGTTTACTCCGAGGAACATGAAGCTGTTAACTCTTTCAACTTCTACGCCACTGATGTAGATGGCCTGGTGTTCTCCGCCTTGCTGTTTCTGATAGTCCATGATCATCTCCTTGGTTTTGCTGACGTTAAGAGACAAGTTGTTATCCAGGCACCAATTACTCAGTGCCAGCACCCCCTCTCTGTAGGCCGTATCATCGTTGTCAGTGATAAGGCCTATGATGGTTGTGTCGTCTGCAAACTTGATTATGGTGTTTGTGCCGTGTTTTGCAACACAGTCGTGGGAGAACAAGGAATACAAGAGGGGGCTAAGCACACAGCCCTGCGGCGCTCCTGTGTTTAAAATGAGTGATGAGGACGTGTGTTTGCCGACTCTCACCACCTGAGGCCTGTTTGTGAGGAAAGAGAAAATCCATCTGCAGATGGTCGTCCCCAACCTAAGGTCATCAAGCTTCAAGATAAGTTTTGAGGGGATGATGGTGTTGAATGCCGAGCTGTAATATATGAACAGCATTCTTACATATGTATTTCCTCTTTCCAGGTGGGTGAGGGCAGTGTTTATTGTTAGGGCAATGGCAACCTCTGTAGATCTGTTTGCTCTGTAAGCAAATTGGAGAGGATCCAGCGTGTTGAGGACGGAGGAGCAGATGTAACCTTTGACCAGTCGTTCGAAGCACTTCATAATGACTGATGTCAGTGCAACTGGGCGATAGTCATTCAGACAGGAGACCACCGGTTTCTTTGGGACAGGAATGATGGTGGATGCCTTGAAGGATGCATTTTGTGCATATTGTTCCAGTAGTTTTTAAAACAGTTTTTAAAGTTCATTGGCAGTGTGTAAAATGATCAGTGTTTCAGTAATTGTGATGCCCTTTGCATGAAAAAAAGTGTTCCATTAAAATTTAACTTTTTCTTTGTTAATTGTGATGTTTACTTAAAGTACAGCAAAAATGTATTTGGTGCCCAGGGATGCATTAACCCCCAAATAGGTGGCAGTTTAAGGGTTAAAGCCCCAAGATGCCGCAAAAACGAGCTGCACCGTCTAAGGCTTCTGGCAATGAAAACGTGTTTGCATGAAGTACAGTACATATAGCGGTAACATCGGTATTTTACATTCTAGCACTACAGGGGACATAGCAGCACAGTATACAGGTTTACCTTTACATTATTTTTAGGTAAGGTATTAATCTGTGTTTGAACATAAATTGAAGTGTTTTGGGGGCATATTTAGGGTTTAAACTAAATTCGCGGTTGCTCTAGGAACGTAACCCCCGCAAATTTTGGGGGTGTACTGTACATTGAAATTAACCACATATTGTTTTTTAGTTTAAGGCATCTGATTGTAATTAATCTGTAACAATATAATGGTCCACAGAATGGCCAAACTATTCCAAATACCATAGCTGCTTTAGCTTTGTTACTCTCAAGTATTTATCCCACTGTATCTGAGTGTGGAATCACAGCTCTACAGCAGCTGATCGGAAAGAGAATTATCGGTATACAGCATCAAGCACGTGCTGTCTCAGCCATGCGCACAGTCTATTGAACTGCTCTCATATGACAAAAGCTTCAGAGCCTTTCCTGTACGGACCTTGGGGTTCAGAAACATTTTCATCCCAAAAACTATAAACACACTCAATCAGTCCATCAAGTGCTCCTTGTAGAACTGTTTGCACTTATAAGTACAATTACCTCACTGTAAACTTGCAATACAGTTATAATATTGCACAACCTGAGCCAATGATGATATCATTTTTAGATGAAATGCAGCAAAATTTATTTATTACATTAGACAAATAGAATGTAAACATCACTTAAATAATCTATATTGTTAATAATTAAACATGTGAGGACACGGTGTCGCAGTGCTAGCTAGTTCAGAGATTGTTCCTGCTTCGCGCTGTATTCTTGCTGCAGCTGGTGCGACACTGGAAGGCAAAATGGATAGAATAATTAAACATGTGCTAACTATGAAAATATTTCAATGTTCCTTAAAAGTTTTGAAGAATCAGCGTTCTAAGCTTCCAGATGACTTAACATCTATTACAGAGCTGATTGTGAGGTGATTGGTTACTTGGAGAAAGAAAAGGAAGGACGAGAATTGGGGGTTAGTACATTTATGGGAAGCAGAAACAATCTCTGGACAAGGCGCCAGCTCGTCACTATCACTGCGCCACTGTGTTCCCATGTTTAATAACATGCTTTAACTCCTATCATCATGGAAATGATATCAAATGTGCATCTCAGTATTTTAATTATACAGAGAGCTGTAATATCACGAATGTAATGGATTCTATGTCCTGTTGGAGGAAGAGAAAGCCCGTTTAAGAAGCACGTAGTGATTCACACACATAGAACACATAGAAGAACACATACAAAACAAAGCATTTAATGTGCTACTTTAGTTATGATGGGATTTGAGAAACTAGTAAATTAAACGATTTAAAGATGAAGTTTGTGATGTTCTACTTTAATGACAAAATAAACTATGTGATTAAAGTGGAAATTTACATTTCGAGCTTTTTTCTCACTGTGTCCCTATTTTTTTTTTTCTTTTCTCTGTACCCTAATAAGCTTTCATATGACATTCAGATGCTGGGCTACGACTCGCCTTTTCACAGCGACTTAGTTATCTGACAACTGTGGAACGAGCCCTGGACACAGACAGACGGACATCATTTGCTCACCCAACACACACATTTATCTACAGAATTATATTTACAACACAGTACCTCCAGCACCAATCCCCCAAAGTCCAGGTGTCTCTCTCCAGTGCCTCTCTTCTTCAGGCTGCCTCCCCTCCTCTCCAGCACAACTCTTGTCCACTTCCGCCTGACTCCAGTCATCATATGGAGGGAGGCTGCACCTTTTATACATGCCCGGATGGGCTCCAGGTGCTTCCCGACACTCCTTCGCCGACACTCCCCTGTGTGGCAGAAGTGCTGGCTATGCACCCGGAAGCACTCTGGGTGTCCCCGGTCTTATTCCCCCGAGCACTTCCGGGTGTGGCGGAAGTGCTGCAGTCCAGGGCTCTCTAGGCACCGGGGCGCCCCCTGGCTGTGACCACGGGCCCCTACAGGGTTGAGTTTCCAAGCCCTGCACCCGTGGTCCCCAACGCAACCATGGCAGTCACCCCTCATTGTCTGTAGGAGGCGTAAGCCTTCCTCCGGTCCTCTTGGGCGTCCCAGCTGGGTACCACCCCCAGCCGCATGCCACACAACTTTTTTTTTATTTCAGGCACTGTGCGACTTTGTGAACTTGAGCTTTCGAGTTTCTCCGACACTCTATGTCACTCGATCAACTTCCTTTTGTTGTTTATACCACTGTTTAAACCAACAAATAGTAAGTTTTTCCTTGCCTCCACTTGGTATTCTCTGAAATTCTTCTATTTTCCCCTGTGCTTTTGCCATTGCCTTTTCACAGAACGCTGAGCTTAAGGGCTATTTATACTGATTTGCATATTCAAAGAGGCGTAATTCTGGGAGCTGAGGAGTGGCAGCAGGTGCGTGTGCTACTTTTCATGCCGACCAGGATTTATGTAGTGGAAAAACGTGGAAGTTGGCGAAAACACAGATTTATGCATCTGGATTTTTTTGTGCATACGCACATTTCCACTTTTGTCCATATGCCATGTTTTAGTGTAAATTCTAAGCACAGCTTTATGCATGAGGCCCCAGGTCCAGATAAAATTTACTTTTGAGTTCTTATAAGGAGGTTAGCTAGTACACATATAAACCCTTGATGCATGTTTTTAGGAAGTCACTGTGCATTAGGGGAATTCTGAAAGACAGGAAATTGACAACTATTATCTTGTTATATAGAAAGGGTGACCAGGCAGATCTTAGCAGCTTTAGGCTAATAAGATTAAAATGCATCATAGGTAAATTAATGAAAGGAATTTTTAAGGGAAAGATTGAGCAACACAAGGCAAGAACTGGAGTTTTACTGAACAGTCAGCATGGGATCAGAAGAGGAAGGTCAGATTGTACTAACATATTGGAATTCTATAAGGAAGAAAAAAAAATATGATAAAGTGGAGCATATGATATTATTTGTCTTGATTTTCAGAAAGCATTTGATAAAGTGCCACATGAGAGGTTTGGCATGAAACTAACAGAAGTTGGAGTTCAGGGCTTTGTTTGTAGATGCATGCAAAACTGGGGCCAATGCTAGGGCTTCTGCAATTTTTAATATACAATGTATATAAATGATTTGATAGGAATATAAGGAAAAGCTAATTAAATTTGCAGATGATACCAGATTAGGTGGATTGTCAGATAATCTGGAATCTATTGAATCATTACAAAGGAATCTGGACACCATGCAGGCTTGAGCAGATTTGTGGGAGATGAAATTTAATGTCAGTAAATGTAAAGAACTGCATGTATGAAGTAAAAATGTTAGGCTTAAATACACAATGGGAGGTCTGAAAATCGAAAGCACACATTATGAGAAGGATTTAGGAGTAGTAGTGGACTCAACACTATCAACCACCAGACAGTGTTCAGAAGCCATTAAGATTTTTTTGGCAGGTCTGATGCAGAACATTGGGCTTTGTTATTAGGAAGACAATAATATTTTTTTTTCTATGAAGGGAGACTTCAGATCCCTGCAAGAGAAAAATGCATTAAGAGGGTGTGTGAATGTTTTAACATTTAATCCTATAATGTTTTATTTGTGGTGTTTCTGCATTATGGGAAAGTGGGACACAGCCACATCAGATGTTTTACAAAATAAGTAAAAAGCTTCATTCAGCATTTTAGCTTAGTATTAAAATGTTTTCCCAAAACCTCAACTTTGTGTTTAGCATTTTTTTCCAACTTTCTATAACATGCTCAGTAAAAGTTCTTGTCTGTTTTTTGCAATTTTTGAAAATGTCTTTGTGCCAGGTGCTGCTAGCCTGATTCTAGCTAAGGGGCTAGTTCTAATGGCCCCGCTGTGTTCTCAGTTTAATCTATTGTTTGTGTGTAGGTCTGTGTGTATATAAGAGCAGCCTGAACTTCTTATTTTATTTGAAAGGACTTGGAGGCTGGAAGGCATTAAAATTATTATTTTTTTCTAGTTCACGCTTTTCCCAGACAAAGATGTTTTCATCCATTTCCTCTGTTAAAGATAGCCACAGTAATTTGAAAAAAAAAAAGAAGGAAGATCACTGTCAAGAATGCCTTAAGCAAAAGATATTACACTGATGGGGCTAAGGATCCACCCAGATCATCACCCAGAACTTACTTTTGCTCCTTTCACTTCACAAAAAGAAACCAGCAGTATAATGCTCCTATTTGAAAGATACACACAATCTTGGTGTGGAATGAACAGATATACACAAAACCATTTTTTCAGTACTGGCTAACCTTACACTCTCCATCAAACTCCTGGTGCACATTGTTTAACACGACTACTGTATAGGTCTGGAATTTTGCGTTTGAGTTACACAGAGTGCGAAGTTGGCAGATTATTCTTGTGAGATTGTGGTTTCAAAGCCGTTTAATTCTAAACTGAAGGTGTTGCTGTTTCAATTTAGGCAGTTTGTAGCCAATAGATTTTTCTGGGCAGCAGGTGGTTGCCAGGCTCTCAGATGATGACAATGTCAGAGAGGGAATTAATATAACTTGATGCCATTCAAAACAATCCAGGTACCTACATCCCACTGTTTGACTGATTTTTGTGACAAAAACAGAGCATGAACTTGCATTTTTCATTATTTATTTATTAAAGAGGGACACATATTATTAATTAGGTGAGTTAATGTTAACATTAGATAATGATTGAGGTTTCAGGAAAATCTAAAGAATTTTTTCCTAAATGTATCCACTTTTTAAATTTTGTGTTATATTTCTCAGAAACACCAGCATATTGCTAATGAGAATGACATGACCCTATTGTTAGTCACGTGATTAGTGAGTTTTTAATGTCATTGCACTGCCCCTTTTGGTTAAAAACAGAAAAAAACCTCAGTGTTTTGTCATAGAATTTGACCTCAGTCAGTCCCAATCCAGCTTTCTCAAGCATTCCGCTCCTACTATTTGCACACGACAACTACATTCTTATTTGGTATAGCGGTTAATTAGGGAAAGGGAAAGGATTAGTTACAATTTTGAAACATTTTCTCAAATGTGTTTTTTTATTCGTTTTTTTGGTTTTGTTTGTAGATTTCATTTGATTGTTTGGCTTTAGACTTGTGCTTTGCGTCCACACCCTCCATCTAGTTAAATGTCTCTTTGTCTCATATTCTTTTGTAATTAATTATTTTGAACAAGCACATTTTCTATCTTGGCAATAGTAGAAATGACAACTGTACAGTTTAATTGAGACGACTGAAGGACTTGTTGGCGGATCTTTAGTTTTTGTCATTCTCTTCAACATTGTGTCTGACACCAGTGAATAGAACCATCTAGCAAGATATTACAAGCATGAAAGGTAGAGTCAAAGTAAAAGTATATTGTAAAATTAAATATGTACAGAATACTTAAAAACAGGGGATGTCACGGTGGCACAGTGGTAGCGCTGCTGCCTTGCAGTTAGGAGACCCGGGTTCACTTCCTGGGTTCTACCTGCGTTGAGTCTGCATGTTCTCCCTGTGTCTGCATGGGTTTCCTCCGGGTGCTCCAGTTTCCTCCCACAGTAAAAGACATGCCAGTTAGGTGCATTCTAAATTGTCCCTAGTGTGTGTTTGGTGTGTGTGTGCCCTGAAGTGGGCTAGCACCCTGCCCGGGGTTTGTTTCCTGCCTTGTGCCCTGTGTTGGCTGGGATTGGCTTCAGCAGACCTCTGTGACCCTGCAGTTAAGATATAGCGGGTTGGATAATAGATGGGTGGATACTTAAAAACAGTAAGTTTTCAAATGTATTTACCTTCTGTTATTTTTCACTTATTGAGAAGAAATTACAACATATTACTTAAACATTTTAAGAACAAATAATTATATTTTTCTAACATATACAGTAATCCCTCACTACTTCGCGGTTCACTACTATTGCGGATTCACGACTTCGCGGGTTTTTAAATATAGTAGTAGTATTTCCTAGTCTAAGAACAACAAAACAAGTTCGGTGACTACGTGCGTTGTAGCACGGGCTGTGATTGTCACATGGGAGGAAGACGACAAATCACAGTTTTCCACTTTCTAATCGGGCCTGAGATTGGTGCTTTGACTGATGCCTAGATCCCACGGTATCTCCCCTTGTCATTCGTTTCAAGCTTTCTCGCTGAGCAGTTTACTTTACAGTGTGCTGTGTGTGATTTTTTTGTGGATTGTGTTGAACTTCGCTTCAATTTTCACCCCCTGCAATGGCTCCCAAACGTGCTCCTTCTTCCAAGGCTGGTGCTGAGCCTAAGCGACAACGAAGAATGATGACAACGATCACTGAGAAGGTGAAACTTCTGGATATGTTGAAGGAAGGGAGAACGTATGCGGCTGTGGCCCGCCAATATGGTGGGAACGAATCCACTGTTTGCTACATCAAGAAGGAAGAGGTGAACATTAGTAAGACGGCTACCATCACGTTTCAAAAGTCAGCGAAGAGAGTGGTTACAGCTCGTAATAAAACGATTATCCGTATGGAATCTGCTTTGGCCGTATGGATAGCCGACTGCCGAAAGAAGAACATAACATTAGATTCGAACATTATCCAAACAAAGGCTAAGAGCCTGTACGAGACCTTTGCCACTAAGGAACCAGAAGACGACAGTGGCGGCCGCGAAGAAGATGAAGAAGAGGTAGAAGATCCGCAACCAGGGACCTCCAGTGATTCACCACGTAAGAAACGGCAATTTTCTGCTAGCAAAGGGTGGTTTGCAAAGTTTCCGAAACGCTACGGCTTAAAAAGTGTTTCCCTGCAAGGCGAGGCTGCTTCGGCTGACACAATCGCTGCTGAAACTTACGTGAATGAAACGTTCAAGAAGATTATCTCCGAAGGTGGATATTGGCCCGAACAAGTTTTTAATATGGATGAGATGGGCTTGTTTTGGAAAAGAATGCCGTCGCGAACTTTCCTGTTCAAAGAGGAAGCAAAAGCCTCTGGCTTTAAAGCATACAAGGATCGTGTGACCCTCGTGATGTGTGGCAATGCTGCGGGATTTTTGTTAAAGCCAGGGTTTATTTACAAGTCGAAAAACCCAAGGATTTTAAAAAACAGAAATAAGAATTTGCTTCCCGTACATTGGATGTACAATGCAAAAGCCTGGATGATGAAGATGCTGACCTCCGACTGGTTCCACCAGTGTTTTATCCCGCAAGTGAAGGCGTATCTAGCAGAGAAGGGCATGCCATTCAAAGTCCTTCTCATTATGGATAATGCTGATGGTCACGCTACTGATCTGTCGTATTCGGGGGTACAGATTGAGTTCCTGCCGCCCAATACGATGTCACTAATTCAGCCTATGGATCAGGGGGTTATCAGGGCATTTAAGACCCTATACACGAGGAATGCCTTAGCGAACCTGGTTTCTTCCGTGGATGCCGCCCAAGAAGACGACAATTTCAACTTGAAGGCATACTGGCAGCAGTACACAATTGCTTCGTGCCTCCAAAATATCCAGAAGGCATTACAAGAGATGAAGCCTGCCACCGTTAGCGCCAGCTGGAAGAAGTTGTGGCCCGAGGTTGTTTACGATGACAAAGGATTTACACTTGCCGAAATCCAACACTCGGCAGTACAGAAAGCTGTGCAGTTGGCTGCTATCATTGGAGGTGAGGGCTTTGCAGACATGACTGCGGATGACGTCAACGAGCTACTAGACTGCCACTCCCAGCCGCTAACCGACGAAGACCTCGAAGAGTTGATGAAGTCGGCGAGTGAAGAAGAAGAAGAGCAGCAAGAAACAGAAGAATTTGTCTCCCCAACTGGCTTGACTTTGGAACGACTCGCTGAGATCTGCAGACTGGCTAAGGATCTGCAAGAGCGGTCACAGGAATGGGACGATGATATGGTTCGATTGGTCCAATTTTGCAACAAGATTGACGACGTCATGACCACCTACAAGCTGCTCTTCAACTAGAAAAAGAAACAGCAGCAGCAACTGCCAATCACAATGTTTTTTCAGCCTCGCAAAAAAGAGCCAGTTCCTACAACTACGGATACACCTTCGGAAACCGTGGAGGAGGTGCCCCAGAAAATGGCACCGCCGTCTGAAGAGACGTAAAATACAGTCATTGGCTGCGCAGTAAAAGTCATCATCATCCTTCATCGTCATCATTTTTACTGCACAGCATATTCATCACCATCATCACGCGGTAAGTATAAACTTATCTACCGATTTCATATTGCTATTATATTATTGCTATCATATTATCTACCGATTTCATATTGCTTAGCAGTTGTCCCTGTTATTAATAAAGTAAAGGGTGGGTTGTAAACAATACAGGGAGGGTTTAAAAAAGTCCAAATACACGTTAAATAATTAAGTAAATATGGTGTCCCTACTTCGCGGAAATTCTGTTATCGCGCTCGGCCTTGGAACCTATCTCCCGCGATAAGTGAGGGATTACTGTAAATTAAACTACTTTGCTTGTGTTATATTTACTTAATCATTGATACAGATACATTTGACAGCCAAATTGATCTAACAAAAACAACTTAATTAAATATAACATTAATGATTAAACTGCATCTAGTCAATGAGAAAGTGCAATGGTGTCCAATGCAAAGTATTTTACAGAAATCATTTGACTGAATGTTTTACTTACCTTGGAGGCATGATTTTATTTGCAAACATACTGTGGGACAACTTAATTACCTGGCATTTAAAGAAATTTAAGAACAATGATAAAAATCAAAAACTACTGGTAAAAAGAAACTTTCACTTTTTGTGATTATGTACTGAACATATAGCTAATACAGTCGGACCTCGCTAAATTGAACTCAAAAGGACCCAAAAAAAAATTCAACTTACAGAGTTTACGAGTAAGGGAAAACGTTGTAATAGGCGCGGGTTAATCAAGGACATTATTTTTCCGGCTTAATTATTATACAGTATAACCATTTATTATATTGTCGTTTTATACGTATACATGTAGGCTACATACCGGTACATGCATCTACAGTATGTACTATCGAAGAGTGCAATGAAACAGGTTACCTTTAGAGAAAAAACTCTGTTAACTTCGTTTGGCGTCGATGTGCCAATGCATCTCGCTCGACAAGCTCCTCAATGTTGTCAATGGACTGAAACACATTTTTCTCAAGATCCGGTGTAGATTCCAAGAATCTGCGCAGTATGTCAGTAGCCTGCCTTACTTCTTTTTGGCTGGGGACAGGCTGAGTATCAACATTGTTGCCGTATTCTTCCTCATCCCCACTCTCATTTTCTTTTTGTTCCTCGTTTGCCACCACTGTAATAATGTTAGCGTCCGTTAGTTCTCCACAAACAATCACCGCACTGCCAACTTCGAGAAAATCCTGAAAGGACACTTCCTTATTGGCGCCAGTAGCTGTCAGAACCGTGGACCATTCTTCGGGACTTGCAAGTGTGTCGTCTGTTTCCATCGACATTCCCTTCAAGTGCCCCTCTGAATCGTCAATGGTTTGCTTTCCAAAACCTGCTTTTTTGAAGCAATTCTTGATTGTTTCCTCCGGAACTTCATCCCAAGCTCTCTGGGCCATTCGCATTGCTTCTAGCAGGTCAATTCCTAGTGGCCGTTTATCTTCGATATCCCGCAGCAATTTTCTCACAATGAGTTTGCAGTATCGCAACTTGAAATTGTTAATGATGCCCTGGTCGAGAGGTTGAAGCTTAGATGTCGTGTTCGGCGGCAAAAACTTTCATGACAGGGATATGGTTATGTGCTGTGCAATTGTCGATGAAAACAATGATTCTTCTTTTCTTCCGGACCATCGCTGCATCCACTTTTTTGAGCCACCTGGAGAAATGATGTCATCCAAGCTTTCTTATTGGCCTCGTAATGCATAGGTAGCAATTTCACATTTTTGAAGGATCTGGGTTTCAGTGATTTCCCAGTCAACAATGCGGGCAATTTTTCTAACCCACTCATGTTTGTGCCCAAAAGAAGAGTCACGCGCTCCTTACTTTTCTTTCCAAAAGAAGTTTCACCTTTGAAAGTCATTGTTTTGTCTGGAGTGCATTTGAAGAATAAACCAGTTTTGTCTCCATTGAAGACGTCATTAGGACTGTAATCTTGAACAATTTCCGGCGGTTTCTGTATCCAATGACTGCAATCTTCTTCTGGCACTTGCGCACTTTCGCCACATAGCCTATTAAACACAATTCCGTGTCTTTTCTTGAATTTGTCCAGCCAACCATTGCTGGCTTTAAATTCTGAATGGCCCAACTCTTTGGCAAATTCTTCTGCTTTTGCTTGCAAAAGCTTCCCATCAATAGGAACGTTCCTATCCCTCGCTTGCACAAACCACTTCAAAACGCATTGTTCAATGACGGGATACTCACATTCCCTCAACCTCTTCTGATGGCCACATGACTTCTCACTGTACAGTTTCAAAATATTTTCTTTTTCTTTCAGAAAAGTGGAGAGCATACTTGTGGGAATGCCGAATTGCTTTGCAATTTCCACTTTCTTCTTGTCGCCCTTTTCGACGGCTCTGATGACAGTAACTTTTTCCGCGATTGACGTTTTAAGATAACGCTTACCAGTTGCCATTTTCGGGGCACGTACCATACGGGAGACTATGGAGAAGCACACAGACACGAACACTATTCAAGGCTCCTCCCGACAAGAAACTGACAAAGGTGAAGGGAAAATGGGTTAAAAACATCTTTCTTGAGACAATTTGGAAATTCCAGACACCACCTGGTTGGTTATGACTCATGGAGCACCGAAGGGACACGGATTATTCCAGCCACTCCCTTTAGTTTTTGGACATTTTTGGTCTCAAAATAGATGTCCTGCCCTCACAGAGTCGCTTAAACCTTTGTGGAATGCATTAAGATAAGACTTTGTGTCCCTTTTCTTAGTTTTCCAGACCACGTGTTCTGAAATGTAGCCTCAGAATAACAACCCAAAGGCCATAGAAAATTCGACTAATGGAGGTTGGGAACCGAAAAGTTTTCGAGTTGAAGAGATCTAAATACATTGGTCTTATGGGAATTCGGCTGGAGACTAACAAGTAATTCAACACATTGAGGTTTTCGACTTAGGGAAGGTTGACTTAGCGAGGTCCGACTGTATAAATAAATGAAGCATTAGCAGAACAGTCCAACAACAGTGACAAAAACATTTGTTTATATATTACATTTTCAAAAAAATTATGTAGTTCAAAGTGCTTTACAGGATGAAGAAAGAAAAAAAAAGAAAAAATATACAAATAAAATTAGGCAATACTAATTACATAGAATAAAAGTAAGGTCCAATGACCAGGGAGGACAGAAAAAACAAATCAAAAACAAAATCTGCATGGGTTCCAAGGCCACGAGACTGCCCAGCTCCCACTAGGCATTCTACCTGACATAAATGATCTCAATCAGTCCTCATGGTTTTCAGGCTTCACATGGAAGAATTAGATGATGATGGTCATGTGGACCTCTGGCCTTCAATCCATCAATGTAGGGACAGCACAAGTGCTTTGATCAGGAGGTGGTGGTGTAGATTGCCACCACAGAAAACTGGAAAAAGAACAGCAGAGAAAGTTGGGGTTAGTATGGATTTCGGAGCCACAAAAAAAATTATAATTAAATGCATATATGGAATATCAGGGTGAAACTAAAATGAAGCTATGAGAAAGCCATGTTAAAGTAATGGGTTTTTAGCAAACCAATTAAACCAATTTAAGACACTGCCAGAGAGGCCCACCCATTGACTAAGGCGATTTCTAAGAATATTGTGATCAATGGTATCAAATGCAGCACTCAGATCTAAAGAGGATGAGAACAGATACACGGCTTCTGTCTGCATATACCCGCAAGTCATTTACTGCCTTTTCTAGGATTTTACTTAAGAAAGGCAGGGTAGAAATAGATCTAAAATTTTCAAAAACAGAGGAGTCAAGTTTATTTTTCTTGAGCAGCAGTCTTTAGACAGTCTGGGAAGACCCCTGTATCTAATGATGAATTTACTATCAATTAGCACGCCGGATACTTCTTTGAAAAAACTTGTTGGTATTGGGTCAAGGATGCAGGTGGAGGGTCTCAGTTGAGAAATTATTCTATATAAATCAGGTAAATCTATCCTGGTGAAAGAATTTAATTTGTTTATAATGGAGTACTGGGGTTTAAAAGGATCAGTATTGGGGAGATGTACTATATTATTTTTAATATCATTAATTTTGTGATTAAAAAATATAGCAAAAGCCTCACAAGTCCACTAGTGAAAGGATAAACCAACTAATTTTTCAACTGACTTTTTAGATACAAAAAAACAAAGCATTGAGAAGAAGTATGAAACAAACAACAAAGTTTAGTTAATTGCAGTTAATTACAGGAACTGTGCAGTTCTGCAACATGTATTTTTTTAATTTCATAGATAATATGTGCCTTTCTCATAAGGGAGGATACCTTTCATTATCACTAGAGCAAAATCACAAACATTTTTCTTTAACTACTTCTAAGTTATATATTCAATATGCAGTAAGGCCTTTGAATTTTTAATCTGTACGTTTTTGCATTCTTATCATATTGAATTTATTGGTTTTATTATTTTTTTGACAATAAACCAAATCTAACTGGACTAGTTTCATCATTAAAAATTGTGGCTAAAGTTCTATAGCCTGATGCCCTTCATGACACAAACCTTCTCTATTTATCTGAGCCTGCAAGCAGCACCATGTTGAACTGGTTTAATTCCATGGTGGCTATAGCATAAAAAAATAAAGTTTTGCCTAAGGTGTTTATTGATTTATAGAATGCTATAGGGTCTTACATAAAGAGGTATGGAGGTACATGAGGGAGAGGCTACCTAGGATATGTATAAGAGAATGAAGGGTGTACCAGAGAGGCTGCCCAAGATATGCAAAGGAAAGTGAGGAGCCGAGTTAGAAGCAGTGATGAGATAACAGACAAGACCCCCAATTCGGGTAGGTGCGCACCTGAGATATTCTTTAAGCCCTTACCTCCTTGACCTTGGTTATGGATATGTTGACTCGTGGTGTAAGAGATCAATCCCTCTAATATTTTCTTTTTGCTGATGACATTGTGTTGTGTAGCACCAGAAAGAAGGAACTGAAGAAGAAGTTGAAACAATGGAGAAGGGCTTTGGAAGACAGAGGACTGAAGGTAAATAAGAAAAAGACAATTCTGAAGGCTTATTTATGACCATGATTCTGAAATTATTCTGCAGCAGAGAGCTATTTAAAAAGAGTGGATAGGTTTAAACACTTAGGATCAGTGGTTGTCCAAGGTGAGAATTAAATGCAGAGATAACCTACAGAGTGGAGAATGGTTGGAACATTTGGAAGAAGGTATAAGGAGTGTTATGAGACTGAAGAATTAAGGAGAAAGTTAAAAGTAAGGTTTTTAGGCCATTTGGTAAGACCAGTAATGATGTACGGAGCTGAGACATGGATAGTAAAGGAAGTGTAGCAGAGGAAGTTGGATGTAGCAGAAATCAGAATGTTGAGATATATGTGTACAGGCACAAAAAAGGACAGAATAAGAAATGAGACAATCAGAGGTACAGCAAAAGGAAAGATACTGTATCTAAGAAAGTACAAGGAAGCATGGAAGTAGGATTAAGTGGTATGGACATGTGATGAGTAGAGACAATGAATATATGGGCAAAACAGGAATGGAAATGCAAGTACAGGGGAAGAGAAAGTGATAGAGACTGAAGTGGAGGCAGATGGATAAAGTAAAAGAAGATACGCAGAAAAAGGGTCTGTCTAGAGAGAAGGTGTAGGACTGAGCTGTGTGGAGAGTGTTGATCAAGCACATCGACCCTACATAGAAGTGGGAAAAGATAAAGAGGAAGAAGGAGAATTAACAAACCAGAATTGATCATAGCTTCTGTATTTCTGTAAAGTTTTATGCATATTCATCATCAGTTCTTAACTACATTACAATCAAAATAAAAGTATATGTCTAAGAAATGCCATATACAAACATTAACATCTGAATTTTTGCTTTAATTGGGCAATTTATTGTGAAAAAACACAAGGTCAGCACCTGCTGTCTAAAAATTCAGATCAACATAATTAAAG
Source organism: Polypterus bichir lapradei (assembly GCA_026402145.1). Taxonomy (NCBI): domain Eukaryota; kingdom Metazoa; phylum Chordata; class Cladistia; order Polypteriformes; family Polypteridae; genus Polypterus; species Polypterus bichir. The sequence continues at coordinate 49,719,154 of JANRMT010062791.1, read as the reverse complement.
TAAGTGATAAACGCTAGTGTTACATTTGGAAAAGCTGCCAAACAGAAATTTTATGGAAGAATTACGTGATACTTTTCTTCAAATAGAATGTCTACTGCCATCAATGACATCAGCAGGTCTAGTGGTGGTATTTTTTAACAGAAAGGAAAGAGAAGATTAAATAAAGAACTTGTAATAAAAGGTACATACTATATATGGGTATGTATATTTTAAGGAGCAGTAAACTACAAATGTTAGGAGCTTCAGCTATGTTTTATTTTAAATATTTCCATCACCAGGAAAGAAATCTAAAAAAAAAAAAAAAAAAAAAAAAAATTCCCAGGTACTTGGTAGAGTATCTGATTAAAAATAACTGTGAAAGAATATGCTACTGTGAAATTATGAGATATGCAGCAAAGTGCACTCAAGGGGTAATAGCAATGACGGAAGCAAGGAAAAGAGTACACGTCAAAAGGCATGAAGAAAGAAAAGCAGCTGGTGAAAAAGAACAGACTGAATTCTGACAGCATCACATTTTATTTGAACAAAATCATTTATGCACAGAATAAATTATTACAGCTGGCTTTCTATTTTCATGAAGAGTACTGCATCACATTAGCTACACTTTCAAAACATCATTTTATAGTGCTTTTTTTAAGTACTGTTAAGTATTCGTGATTATTGTTTCTGTTACTGAGCTGCCAACGATGCAAATCTCAAGTGGCTAATGTTTCAAGACATGATTAGTCACTAGTGAATAATACATTTTGACACTTAGGAAAAATGTTGCAGATAAGTATCGGGCAGCAAAGAGTCAGTTTCAGATCATAGTTACTGAGTGATTAGCCTAAGCCATGGCCTTAACTATTCCATTATAGTGAACACACTTACAGTACTTTGTAATAATGTAAAATAATTAAATTGATTACATTTTACATAATCACACTAACAATACATTGCATTTTCTTTGAATGCAAATGCTGCTAAGTTTAAAGGCAAAAAAGTAATTGTATTACTTTAAAAGTGCTTGAGTTATTTCAATGTAGGGGACTAGAAATAAAATTCTTATCAAAAATAGCTATTGTACAATTTTTCCATTCATGATTTGAAGCTACAATATCCAAAAGTTTACTGCCTCTGTATTCCTAAGACATTTTTGTTCTCTTTAAAATCTTACTTTCTTTGTTAATAAATGGAGCCTTGTTCAAATTATGAATAAAACATCCATTAACTTATGTTCATAACATTGTATATTGTGTTAAAAGTTGTAGTCCTGGGCCTTATGCATAACGGCGTGCATAGAATTCACACTAAAACATGGTGTATGGAAAAAGCGGAAATGTTCGTACACACAAAAAAATCCAGATGCATAAATCTGTGCATTCGCCAACTTCCACATTTTTCCGCTCTATAAATCCTGGTCAGCATGAAAATTAACGCACATGCATGCGCCTGCTGCCCCACCCCAACTCCTCCCAGAATTACGCCTCTTTGAATATGCTATATTAATAGCCCTTAAGCTCAGTGTTCTGTGAAAAGGCAATGGCAGAAGCACGGGGGGAAATAGAAGAATTTTAGCGAATACCAAGTGGAGGCAAGGAATAACATACTATTTGTTGGTTTAAACAGTGGTATAAACAACAAAAGGAAGTTGATCAAGTGACACAGAGTGTTGGAGAAAATTGAAAGCTCAAGTTTATAAAGTCGCACAGTGCCCAAAATAAAAAAGAAGGTGTCACATATCAAAGTCGCTGTGAAAAGGCGAGTCGTAGCCCACTGTCTGATTGTCATATGAAAGCTTATTAGGATACACAGAAAAAAAATAGGGACACAGTGGGAAAAAAAGCTTGAAATGTCAACATTAATCTTGAAATTTCCACTTTAATTACGTGGTTTATTTTGTCATTAAAGTAGAACATCGTAAACTTCATCTTAAAATCATTTAATCTACTAGTTTCCCATCCCATCGTAACTAAAGTAGCACGTTAAATGCTTTGTTTTGTATGTGTTCTTCTATGTGCTCTATGTGTGTGAATCACTACGTGCTTATTAAACTGGCTTTCTCTTCCTCCGACAAGACACAGAATCCATTACATTACTGATATTACAGCTCTCTGAATAATTTAAATACTGAGATGTATACTTGATATCATTTTCATGATGATAGAAATTAAAGCATGTATTAAACATGAGAACATGGTGGCGCAGTGATAGAGACGAGCTGGCGCCTCATCGAGAGATTGTTCATGCCTCACACAAAATACTTAGTGTTTACTTGTGTCCTCCTATAAATGTCTCCATCTATAAGCATGGTTACTTTCCTCAGTACAATTTCCTTTTAACAGTGTGTACTTTATTTTTTAACAGGAAAAAAACGGAAGTGGTCTCCCTTAGACTTTTTCGTATGCTAAGATATGGGGATGGATATTTGAGGAGTAAACAGCAAGACAATGATTATATTTTTATATTATGTACTTTAAATAACCATTAACAACAAATCAAACCAATTTAATAATATATTGAAAAATTATTACAAAAGTAAAGATGAATAAATTGGACTCTGCAGCTGCATGAATAAAGCACCACTTCTGGTTAGCCCAAATGTTGATAGAAATCTTGGTTTGTACCTAATACTTGTATGCAAAATTTGGTCGACCTAAGTTAAAGCTCAGGTTATCGTGTTTACATACACACACACACACACACACAGACAGACACACAGACATAATTCCAAAAATGGTCTTTTCAGATTCAGGGAAGTCTAAATCGTTGAGATTCATCAAAATCTTAAAAAAATTTTTTTGGAGGATTCCAACTTTCCCTATACCTTGTATACGAGAAAGTCAGGGAGGTCTAAAACATTGAGATTCATCAAAATATCAACATCAAATTTTTGGATAAATATAATACTTTCCCTATACTTTGTATACAAGAAAGTAAAAAAGGATGGTCAATAGATGTAGACATTTGTTTTGTTCTTAAAAGGGTGTTGTATATTCTGTAAATGAAGTATATTAAAATGGCTGACAAATTATCTTCATTTCTAGCAAAATTGCACAGCTCATTGTCAGAATCTACATCCTGAGGATCCAACTGTAAAATTTAATCAGGAAATTTTACACCAGGAAAATAGCTACAATAATAAAATTTCACTAATTGTATTTACTTTCTGTAAAATTTTTTAAAGGTATGGGACAAAAGAACACACTACTAAAAGTCTACGGTTGCCTTTAGGCAAATATTGCTTAATAAGTTAATAACTTAAGTGCTGGGAGAGTGTTGAGGCTAAGAGCAACTGAAGGCATCCTGAGGTTCACGTGTCATGAACAGGCTTGAAAAATTGGTTCTGTTAGTCCAAGAGAGGGTGGCACAGTGGTAGCACTGTGGTAGCACTGCTGCCTCGCAGTTAGGAGACCTGGGTTCGCTTCCTGGGTCCTCCCTGCGTGGAGTTTGCATGTTCTCCCCATGTCTGCTTGGGTTTCCTCCCACAGTCCAAAGACATGCAGGTTAGGTGGATTGGTGATTCTAAATTGGCCCTAGTGTGTGCTTGGTGTTTGTGTGTGTCCTGTGGTGGGTTGGCACCCTGCCCAGGATTGGTTCCTGCCTTGTGCCCTGGGATTGGCTCCAGCAGACCCCTGTGACCCTTGGTTGGTTGGAAAATGGATAGATAGTCCAAGAGAGATACAGAACTTATTTTTGAACAATTACGCATCATCCATAACTTTGAAAAACAGTAGTACCCCATTGGATTATTAAAGAGTTGTGCACCTTAATTTCTGCCACCATTCTGTGATTCACTATTTACAAACCTCAGTCAAAACCTAGTTACGCTGTAACTAAATACGTTCAAAAAGATCAATCTCTGCAAAATCATTTAAAGACAGATATGTATTGTTACAAAATAGGATGTCTAAACCTCAGCTTTAACTTAATAAAGTAGCACAAACCATTATTAAAGAGCAGGTATTTTTCTAAAATAAACTAAGTACATATAGCATTGACTGTTTTACATGCTTATTTCATGTTTATTTCCATTAGTACAGGCAAATAGATGACATCATTCTCTTTTGTCAATCCTAAATTTTCCAATAGAGATCTTACTAACTACCTAAGTTAACTATTGCAACACTGATAGGAGCTATGGGAGGTGGCAGTCCTTTTGTTGGCTGCGGAGCTAGAAAGACAGAGCCTGAGAGAGGGTGTGAAATGCTATGGGAGCAAAGGGAATGCTGGGATCCTGACATGGTGGCATCGGTGAAAAAAGGCAAGTTGCCCTGGAGAGTTGTGGTGACCGAAGGAGGTTGCGAATCATGGGATGCATTAGGCTACATCTGGAGGATCAAGAGTAGAATTGCTGGAAGAATGTGTGTGTGGATTTTTCCTTCCAATTGGGATTTTAACTTATTAATTGATTGAGTGAATATGTTAAACACTCCTTTACACTTTTGTGGTTGAGCACCATTTTATGATTTATTACAATGATTACTTTTGAAATGCAGTGTTTTAGGTGAGCACGTGGCACTTTAAGTTCAAGGAATTAATAGGCCTTGTTTCTGCTTGAACAAAGTAAGCCATATGTTTGTTTACCTCTTGCCTTGGCTCATCCTCATTCATGACTATCAACAGTCACAGGTACAATTGTGAGAATGATGCCTGGACGATCACATTTGATGACAGAGGTGGGATGAGCCTTTGGCAGTGAGGAACAAAGAAGGCCTTTTAAAAGTTCTTATTCTTTTAAATTTCCTAGTTTTTTAAGGGGGACGTGGGTTTGGTTTTGGTCTGGGGATTTTAGTGCATTTGATGTGTCAGATTTTAGTGCGGGTGAAGAGATGCCACACCACGGACTAGAACACCAGTTGCACTGGGTTAGTCAGACTGTGCATTCTTTCCGTGCAACTGGCGGGTTATGGCAGCAAGGTCTTATGAAATAGAGGTTTGTGGCAGTGCGACTTGGGCTCTGTGGGTGCATGCGCAGTTGAGGAGTTGGCCAGACGTGGGGTGTTCGGTGTGTCATCCCACTGATTGTTTAATTGGTCAGCTGTTCTGCTTCAGCACTCTGTGAATGGCAATTTGGTCACCGGACCCACAAGTGGATAAAAGAGAGCCCGGTCAGGAAACAGAGAGAGAAAAAAAACAAAAAACTGTTAAAAGGCTGAGGATGAAGGCAGAATTGGAGAGCTCAAGCCAGTGTGGTGATGGGAATCAGGTGGTCGGTGGCTCCATAGAGGAGTTAGCAATCAACATTCAAAGGATGGATCGTTTGCCGCTACTTCCACTGTTTAGAGAAACCCTCCTAGGGATCCAGTAGGCACCAGAACGGCGTGAGGAAGACGGAGGGTCCAGCACAGAGCATTGTGGCAGTTGTGGCAAGACCCAGAAGTTGGGACAGCAGCTGCTGGCATCTCTTCTAGGCAGGCAGACCTGTAGGATAAGCTGTGGAGCTGAAGAAGCGATGGGAGGGAAGAGCAATAGTGCGGAAAGGAGACCCAATTGATGCATGTTTTTTAATAGAAATATTTATGTTTTATTGCGGGTTTTAACTTTCACAGATGAAATCTCTTTGTATGGATTATTTATTTATTTATTGAAGACTCTTTTGCAACCCAGCCACAGGGGATGCACAAACCAGTGTGTTTCTTCGTGCCGGTCCCAAGCACGGATAAATGGAGAGGATTACGTCAGGAAGGGCATCTGGTGTAAAATTTTGCCAAATCAATATGCGGACAACAATACAAATTTCCATTCCGGATCGGTCCAGCCCTGGGTTAACAATGACCGCCACCAGGCCTGTTAGCCAACAGGGTGCTGCCGGAAATTGGGCTACTGTTGGCCGAAGAAGAAGGAGAAGAAGAGGGGGGAAATGGGTCCGGAGGCAGGAGGGGAGGAGGAAAGTAAAGAGAGTGGAACTGAGGGTAGGAACTTTGAATGTTGGAACACAGCAAGATGAAGAGGACAGAAAGATATGGAAGAAGATGATCCACTGTGGCGACCCCTAAAGCAGGGGCAGTCAAAAGAAGAAGAAGAAGATTGAAGACTCTATTGCACTGCACTTTAATTTTGGAACACTGGAAAAATAAAAGCACTTTTGCTCCTACCTCTTGCTTGTTTGTATATGCATTTGCCCTGGCTCCTCCTGGTAATGTTATCAACGGTTCTGGTTGTAAGTGTTGCCAAAAATTGTGGAGCCAACCCGTTCCATCACAGAGTCTTGGTTCAGCTTTCAGTATATTTTTTTTAGTTTAGTTCAAGTGGTGCTTTGTTGCAAGAATGGAATGTTTTGCTCATTTGCTGCCTTCTGACACTTGGAGAGGTGCCATGGACTTTTAAAAGGAACATTCTATCTTCTTAGGTGATGGACAATTTCCAAGGAGTTCTGTTTCCATCAAGAAATCTTTCTTTATCACTTTTCAATTAAGGATATACATTAAATAACTAAGGAACTGGGTCATCTGGAAACTGTCATCTGGGACTGAGTGAAGACTGCCTGAATCCACCCAGGTTGTATAAATCTTTTTTGAATTGTGTATATTTGCTTAGTTATTATGGTTGTTATGCAAATTTAGGTAAAAGCTTGAATTCAATGTCTCGATCACTAGCATAGCTGAGAAGATAAGATTGATCATTCCTTTTCTAGCTGTTGTTCCAAAAGGGCATGAAGGAATTTTCTATTGTTGGTATACTAGCATTGAAGTAAGGAGTGAGAATAAAAGACAATTGAGCAGCCTTCCATTAGAGGTCCCTTGGTGTTTGAACATATGGGTTACAATAAGGGCAATGAGACAGGTAAGAGGTTAAAGATAACAGTTCTATAGCTCGGGCATGTCAAACTCACTACCATTGGTGGGCTGCTTCGACTGCCATACGTGTGTCAGCGGGCCGCACTGTAACACATACTATTATACTATTATAAAAAGTTACTGTAGCTTTCTTTCCAACACTGAAAACTTTAAAAAATGTAACACTTAAAGTTTAAAGAAAGGCAATTTATGTCCATACACTCTCCATACAACAGCGTACAATTAGAGTCTTAGCCTCTTAGCTAGGTCATTATATAGGAGCCTTACAGTCTGAGATCTATTTCTTTTGTCCCGACACTTGGCATCTCTTGTTAGTAACCAGTTCGTCAATATCAGGCTTGAAATCTTGTGCAGCTGCAACTTTTATGAGGGATGAAAGATGCTCGACAGTAAGTCTTGAGCGATGTGTGGTTTTGGTAGCTTTCATTAACGAAAACAATTGCTCACAAAGGTAAGTGCTTCCGAACATAGACAGTACTCTCAACTTATGGATCTTCACATACGAGGGTGGCAGGTAAGCATATAAGCCCGGCACACCAACTTCGTTGTATTTTGCCTTCAGAATAGAATCTGACCGCAGTTCAATCAATTCCATTTGGATATTCTCAGGCACATTCTCAGCGTTGTAAGAGAACAGCACAAAGTCCTGTTCACATGAACTGAAATCACGAAAACACTCAATGAATTCATTGCTCAGTAATTCAAGTTGGAAAAAAAATCCTCCAAAAATCAAATTTTACTTTACTAAGTTTACTTCAAAACTTACAGTATATTGTAAAATAAGCCGATATGCAAAAAACCACCTGACCTACACTAATTTTACAAACTCAAAATCACAAAAATGTTAATAAACAACTCACCAACTTCTCGTGTGCACTTCAGATCTTCAGCTGTAGTCTGCACTAACTGTTCGTTACAATACTAGCACAAAATTACATAAAACTAGATCAAAAAAAGTGAAAATATGCGAGCTATTACTACTCGTGATGGTCAGTTCTGCCCAGTGGCCAGTCTCAGCAGCCCAGCCAGTAGTGTAACCTAGCAGGGGCGGCTCTAGGCTCGTGGTGGCCCTGGGCAGAGAAAGAATCGGCGGCCCCTTCACCCGCCAATGTCAATATGGTATCTTATGCACAGCGGATGGGCACGTCCGTTGCGGACACTGCATAGCCGCCTCGTGCTCATGACACGCTTCTATATGCGCGTGTCTGTAACTTGAAAACCAAGTAGCGGCCCATGATATTCTCATTACGGCAAAACGCTATAATACTACATGTAGCTTTCTAGCGACATTAGTAAATACAGCGTACTAATTAACAAGAAACACAATGTTTTTCGGCCACATTGCCATCAGCTGTGTCGTTATTTTCTCTTTCTGTTTTATATTCAATGTATATTGCTGTGGCGGCCCTGTGCAGGTGCACAGTTTGCACATGCCTAAGGCCGCACCTGCTGGCTGCTGCTGCAGCCTTACACTTCAGTTGTGACATTGTGGCTCATTAACTTTGGTCAAGGCTCATGGCTATACTAGCAGATGATGTTTCCGGTACCGTAATGCCATGGGAAAACATGCTTTTGTCAGAAGGCAGAAGTAAGAAAAGTCAATAAGTAACGGCGAAGATGCAGAATGATTCAATCACAAACGATAGTAATCATTTTGTACAAGTTCAGTGCTAACTAGGATCTGTTATGCGGGCCGCACAGATTTCTGTTGCGGGCCGTGTGTTTGACATGCCTGCTATAGCTGGTTTTGACATTTCTTCCTATTCCTCATTAAGAAAATAATCTAAGAAGTTATATTGATATATTTTGTGTTATGTACACATAACAGGTTGATCTAATAAATTGCAAAAATACAAGTAAATAAAAATTTTCAGTAAAAGCTTAAAGCAGTGTCTTTGACTGATTTTTATTAGCAAGCTGAGAAGTTAAGATTTTCCTTGTCTAGCTGTCGCCCATTAAGGGCTCAAAAGGATACTTTTTGTAATGTCTTCATTGGTGGTAAAATGGGTTGAAGTAAAGGAGTGAATAATATATATATATGTGTATATATATATATATATATATATATATATATATATATATATATATAGTGACAGATAGGGGGCAGTATCGCTCCCTTGAACCTTTGTCCAAGAGACCCGACACCAGAAGATGACTTTATTCTCATGGAACAGTGCACAAAGCACCCTCCTCTCCACTATACTCATTCAATAATCACAATAATACTAAATAAACAATTCCTCCACTCCCAGACGCGTTGCCACCCTTCCACCCAGCTCAGCTTGCCGTCTGGGAGCTGCCACAGTCCTTTTATAGTCCGTGACCCGGAAGTGCTTCTGAACCCTCAGTCCATGTGACTTCTTAGCACTTCCGGGTCAGATCAAAACTCTTCTTTTTCTTCACCCCGGAAGCACGTCATTCCCCTTGTCCATGATACTCGGACATACTTCCGGGGCACAGGGCAAATAATATTCTTTGCTCCTCCCTGCAGCTCCATCTAGCGGCCTCTGGGGTATCCAGCAGGGCTGTGGATGAAAACTCCATTGTCCAGGATTCCCTGCTGGTCTTTGTGGCACCTCCATGCTGCAGGGAGGGCTCCATCTGGCGGCCTGGGGGTATTGGCCGGGATGACAAGTCGGCCATAGACCACAATATGTATATTTATATATATCATCATCCTCTTTAATAAAACCCCTGTGTGCCTCCAGGGGGCCGCGCCGCGCATCACACCTTGCCCCACCCATGCGCACGGCACCGTGGACGCACACACACTGGAAGCTGGGCACACAGTGAATGGCCTAGCTGCAGCCACGCATGATAAGCAAATAAAGGACATCATTGCTGGGGAGGGTGCTGATTGGGTAGTCGCGACCGTGCACATAAAATCTGTTGCTGGGGAGAAGCCACACATGCGATAATCAGCTGCACACCAGCACAGATTAAAATACTTGCTGGGGAACTGCACAGTACTTGCTGGGGAGATGCCACAGGCACGATTATCAGCTGCACGCCACACATTACATTAGTTACTGGGGACACTCTGCTGATTGCCCACTGTTGTGACAGAAAATTAAAGTCAAATTACGGACATCAAAGCCAGTATTACTGTCAGAGAAAATTACAGGCAATTTACGGAAATACAAACCAGTATTACTGCGAGAGAAAATTAAAGGCACACAATACAGTGACGCATATTACAGCCACATACAAGCCAGTATTACTGTAAAACAAAATATTACGGACGTATCTACTAACAACATGCCACCCAAAAAAAAAGGACACGTCAAGTAGGACAAAAGACACAGACAATCAAATCCTATATAAGCAACATCTCCTGGAAGAACGGTCAGCTCAACAAGTAAACATCAACAAAAGAAAGGCTGAAAAACAAAGAAAAATACAAGCAAATAGATTGATTGAAGAAAAACAAAATGACCATCAGAAAAATGCTATAAGAGAAAGACTCAGAACAGCAAACCTTAGAAAAAGTTGGCATTTACTTGCCAGAACCAGTATTCAGCCACGGTCAGTTATATGTTGCATTATCCAGAGTTAGAAGTTTTCCAGATGTTGTTGTCAAGGTTGTAGATGGTCCTGAACAAGGCAAACTGTTGCCAAACTCAGACAGAATATTTACAAGAAATGTTGTCTATAATTAAATTTTATAGAAACATTTCATGAGGTAAAAAAATAGAAAATTTTTCCTAAATATCTTCTTCAGTTATTGTATATTACAGATTGTTACAAAGTTTTACACTAAGGCAATATTAATTATACTTACTGTATTGTCATATACGTTTCTATTTTATTTTTATTATTATTTTACTTTGGGCTTCTTGCAAAAATATTTGACAAAAAAAAATTAAGACAACAAACAGAATGAGGTCAAGGTCCCTTGCCATTTAATATAGACTGTTCCTACTAATGTTTATGCACGACTGTTCTAGCGCCCGTTATTGTAACGAGCTTAATGTCATATATATATATATATATATAATTTTTAAAAAGCGCGCTTATATTAAGTTAAAAAGTGTACTAACAAGTAAAAAATAAGTCTGTTATACATCACTCGTAAAATAAAAGGTGGGCGCTTTTGCTAAGATTTTAAGAAATGTTGTTGAATGTTGATTGATGAAAAGCTTTAATTTTACAAGTGATGTATGAGAGACTTATTTTTTACTTTTTAGTACACTTTTTAACGTAATATAACGTGGTTTTTAAAAAGTATTTTATATATATACATTATTTTCAACTTTTTAGTCTTGGGTTTGTTTTAATATAATTTTGTAATCAATATTTTAACACTTTCTTTAATATTTCTATCTGTTACTAGTGCCATCTATTGGTGAAATCTTGAACTATTCTTCATATGAAAATTTCATTTCTTAATTAACATGGATTAATTGATTAATTAGTGAAACTGATTATTGATTCATGTATTATCATTGGAAGTGAGTAAGTGTGCAAAATTTTAAGTCATTTGGACAATAGGAAGTGAGTTAAATATCGATTACAAGATTTGTACCAGACAACAAACAGGTGAAGTTAAAATAAGCGTGGTAATAATAACAGAAATAAAGACTTTACCAGTCAGCAAAGCAACCTGTTGATAGAGATCTCTAGGGCTGAACACATGTCATGTCATACAATGCAAACAGTTAGACATGAAAGAGGTTACAGGGAAGTGGCATATAGCAGTTTATGACATTTCTTGATATCCCCTTCAAGAAGAGAACTCAAGAGCTAAGTCAATGCCTTTCTTGCTTGGTGCATGTCACAGGCGATCTGATAACACAGTTAAACACAAGCAGTGTTTCAAAACTCTTTTAGAGAGAATGAAAAAGGCCAATGTCACTACCTATTGATGAAGCCACTGATGGCAGTGGCATCACACAGCTATGTTTTACATGAGATTTTTTTGATGACAGGACTTGCTCATTCTTGTTCCATTGGAGGTACAGAAAATGGAAAATTACTTTTCAGAAAATTGTTTCATTTTTCAATGAGAATGAATTAAATTTATAATGAGTAGCATGGTGAGTAACATGGCACTCCTTCCATGCCGGGAAGCATACAGGGCCTGTCAGCCAGTCTGGCTTCACTTGAACCACAGATGAAATCTTTGCATTTTCTCATAAATCAAAATATTATCTGTGTAAAACTTGGGGATGACTTGAAACACACAATGGGGAGTAATATGTTCACCATTAGTTTCATCAGAGCAACGTCAAGCCAACAGCACCGTTTGTATCTCAAACTCCTGACAGATATGTGAACCAAGCACAATGCTTTACTTGTGCATAATAATTTTAGGCGGCTAGGTAGGAGCAATGCACTCGAACAGTTTTGTGAACTCAGGCAACACATTTCTATCCAAAATTCTTGACAAGCACTGCATGGCTTTATTTACATGGCTTCAATTACCACCACAATGACAACATCTTTAGACAATTAAACACAAGGTTTGAGAATTTCCACATTCCTGCTGAGATGACGTAGCTTCTAAAAGACTCACGGTTGATTCATGTCGCTTGATGAAGGCTTCCTGCAATTAGAACTGATAGATATGCAAGTTTTAACTGAATTGAAGAAAACATTTTGAACTGTGGGATGTTTGCAGTTTTGAACAGAAAAGTCCAGTTCCCAGGTACTAAAAAAATTGGCTATTTTACTTCTTAGAAAGTTTGCTATGATCAATGCATGCATGCAAGTCAAGCTTTTCACATACAAATATAATAAACACATTCATTCTCCCCTTACAAGTAGCCCTCTCTAAAACTGTCTGTGGGCTGCTTACACTTCTTATTAAGTATTTGTATGGTTAATTTGCTGTTGGATGCTCATTTGTAATGGTGTTTTCCTTTTGCTTCTCTAACATGTAGTGAAAAAAAACATTTTTTTGTTTGACTTTTTTTTTAATAATTATTTTTTCACCTTCTCTATGAACTGTTCCTTTAGGACAGGGTTGAAAGTTAGATCCTGGAGGACCACAGTGGCTCTGGTTTTCATTCCTGCCATTTTCTTAATTAGTAACCAATTACTTTTTATAATGGAACAAACTTATTTTGTATTATTTAATTTAATTTACTTGTTATGATTCAGAACCCTTCATTGCTTGTTTTTTCCCTAACCACCAGCCAAATAATAATAAGATGTAAAATGAGCCAAGAGATGACCACTTACCTTGGATGTTTCAAATGCTTTTCCCTAAAGGTCATTATTTTCACTCCAACCAATTCCTCAATAGATGCAAATTAAAAATCCTTATTTTATTAAATGTTTTTTTACTGTTCTCATTCTTAGAGACCTGAAATTTGACAAACTTTTCTTTATCTGAGAGTACCATCCCAATGTTTTGTGGGCCAGAACTGACCAATATTTATCAGACCGTCATTTTTTTTTAAAGATATTTTATTGAAACACATATTGTACAATAGCCATTTGAGTGCAAATGGGAATGAACTATTCTGCTCACCTGTTGGTTAGCTTTGCCTCTCATTATTTTTTGGCTACTGGTTATGAAGAAAATAAACAAAGATTTAGAGTCTTAAAAAGCAAAAGAAATGTGTTCCATTAGCAGCAGTAATTGGTTACTAATTAAGAAAGTGGCTAAAATGAAAACCTGTGCCCCCCCCCCCCCCACTTGGGATCAGGATTTGACACCCATGTTTTAGAATCAAATTTACCATTTTATATTTTTGTATAGAGTGGTCTTTTTAGTGTTAAGTGTTTAATAATCTTTTTATTCATCATTATAATCAATTTCTTTTGTTTTTTTTTAATGCTATTTATTTATTATGGTTTTTGATCAAAATGCCCATGGATTGACCCTGTCTACTGTTTAGTTGGATTATTTTTATTCTTCCATTTTGTACCATCTAAGTGTTTCTTCATCCTCAGAAAATCTCCTTCCTACAAATTATACATCTTTGTTTTGTGTACATTTGTGTGTTTTGAAATAATATTTTATTATTTTTGTTTATTGTTTTTGTTGATAACAGCAAGGGCAACAAAATAGGAGACCCATGTACAAAAATGTATATAAAAAAGGAGGTGAACAAAATACTTCTAGAATTGTACAAAAGGGTAAAGTTGGTGCGAGAAGATTTGGCATGATTGGGAGTGTTACCAAGACAAAGATATATCCAACCAACGTGAAATCAGACATAGGACAATGTCAATTTATTTATATAGCACATTTAAAACAACATAGGAATGCTGTGGCCAAAGTGCTTTACAATAATAGAATAAAAGAAAACATACAAATAACATAAATAACATATATGAATATAAATAAAATGAATAATAAATAGAAGTAATGTTATATAATCACAATGAGGAAACCATCAGTATTACTAAAGGTCACGGAATGCAAGTAAATTGAAATGAGTCTTTAATCTTGTCTTGAAAAGTTAAATTGTAGACGACTCCTTTATATGATGAGGTAAAGAGTTCCACAGGCGAGGAGCAGCAGCTGGAAACGCTCTGTCCCCCTTGGTTTTACACTTGGTATGAGGGACAACAAGAGACAATTGACCAGAAGATCTAAGTGCTCTGGATGGCTGGTGTGAAGCACACAATTCGGATAAATAGGCAGGAGCAAGCCCATGTAAAGATTTAAAAACTAGCAACAAGACTTTAAAATCAATTCGAAAACTGACAGGCAGCCAGTGTAAAGAAGCTAAAATTGGAGAAACAGAGTCATACTTTCTTGCCCCAACTGGAAAGCAAGCGGCAGCATTCTGGACCAACTGTGACCTGTGTATCAGGGATTTGCTAATCCCAGAATACAGCGAGTTGCAGTAATCAAGGCAAGAAAAAATAAAAGCATGAGTAGCTTTCTCAAGATCCTTAGAAGATAATAACGGCTTGATCTTATCTAATAGACAAAGCTGGAAAAAGCAACTCTTGACTGCAGAATTTGCTTGTTTCTCAAAAGAGAGGTTACTGTCAAAGATAACACCTAGATTGTGGACTTGAGGTTTGCAAAATACAGAGAAAGAGCCGAGAAGTCCAAGACCAATTTGGGCTGTAGCTGATGGACCCACTATAAGCACCTCCGTTTTATCAAGAAAATCAAGATCAAGAAAATTATTAGACATCCTGGATCTCAGTTCAAAAAGACAGCTGTCGAGCTGATTTATTGCAGAGTTGCAGACAGGAATATAAACCTGTGTATCATCAGCATAGCAGTGAAAAGAAATATTAAATTTCCTAAAAATAGCTCTAATAGGATGAAAGTATATAGAGAATAAAAAAGGACCCAAAATGGATCCCTGAGGAACACCATATTTAAGAGGAGCAGTAGACGAAAAAGAGGAATTTAAAGTCACTGAAAAGTGTCTACCAGTTAAATATGACCTGAACCAGTTAAGAGCAGCCCCTTTAAGCCCAACTAGATGTTCAAGCCGCAACAGCAATATCTCATGGTCAACAGTGTCAAAGGCAGCAGTCAGGTCCAGGAGGACAAGGACAGCAGCGCCACCTGAGTCAGTAATAATAGAGATGTCATTAAATACTTTCAGGAGGGCCGTTTCAACACCATGAAAACGCCTAAAGCCAGATTGGTAGATCTTAAGTAAATTATTGGAGTTAAGGTGATCAACCATTTGATTATAAATAATTCTTTCTAGAATTTTAGCCAGAAATGGCAGTTGGGAAATTGGGCGAACATTGGCTAAAACTCCAGGATCTAATTCTGCCTTTTTTAGTCAGGGACGCACCGCAGCATGTTTAAAAAATGAGGGCACAACCCCTGTACTAATAGAATCATTGATAATGGCTAGTAAAGATGGGTCCAAAACATCAAAAGCTTCCACTAAGACGCGTTTGGTACAATATCGAGAGGACTGGGAGCTGCTTTAAGGGTGTCAATAGTTCTTTTTAACTGTGAAAGTGAGACAAGATCAAAAGAGTCTAAGACAATGCACTGTTTAACAGTAGGAAGTTCATAGCCAGTTTGAACAATGCCACAGCGGATAGTATCAATTTTGCTCACAAAGAATAAAAGAAACTGCTCACATGAATGAACAGTGCTATTTAATCCCATCACAGAATGAGGGTGAATGGAATTTTTCCGAAATAAGACTCTAGGATTCTTAGAATGATGGGATACTAAATCAGCAAAGAAATCTTGTTTAGTTTTCTTAACTGCAGCCTGTAAGTTGAATAGAGAAATCTAAAAATCTATTTAGAAACAATCAATCCATCTTTTTTCCAACACCGTTCCACAGCTCGACAGGCACGGCTCAGCGATCGCGTAGTTTCATTTAGCCAGGGAGCAGGTCCTCCCTTATTACAGCGTATCTTGAGCGGAGCAATTGAGTCTAAAACAGTTTTACAAGAAGAATTAAATTTTAAGACAGAATCATCAATACCATCATTTTGGACATGCACATCAAGATTAGAGAATATGGTTTTAAAATCGGATATAATAGAAGAATTTAAGAAGCGAGAGCAGTGTGGGGGACAGCTAGTAGTTGGGACATCAACAGTAATATTCAAATCCATCATTATAGAAAAGTGATCAGTGAAAGAAACATCGCATAAATCAATATTATTAACTGAAATATCACGAGTAAGAACGAGATCAAGGGTGTGACCGAGAGAATGAGTTGGCGTATTAATATGCTGAATAAAATCAAATGAGTCCAATAGTGATAAAAAGTCATTAACCAAAGGTTTCGATTGACAACAAATGTGAATGTCAAAATCACTAACAATAAATACTTTGTTATGGGAGAGGGTAATATCAGCCAGGAGATCAGAGAATTCAGAAATGAAGATATCATTAATTACAGGAGGTCTATAAACCACAGCAAACAACAAATAAGGGGAGCTGCACACTTCGAAAAGTTGCAGTTCGAAGCTGCTAAACGGACCCTTTGTAAGGCTCTGACACTTTTAAAAACAGTGGCAATGCCTGCACCACGATGAGTCAGCCGTGGAGAGTTTAAAAATGATAAACCTGAAGTCAGTAAAACATGAAGAGTCACCATTTAAAATCCAGGTCTCAGTGATGAAAAAGAAATCCAGATTATTTGAGGTAATAAAGTCTTGCAGAATAAAACTTTTATTAGACACTGATCTCACGTTCAAGAGAGCAGCCTTGATAGAGGTACAAGAGCTTGTTGCGGGATGAGCACGAGTGAGCATGCAAAGATTAGCAGCGTTTACTGCCCGAGAGCTCACCGAGGAGGAGTGATGCCGCCTTGAAATGGAGAACTTAAAACCGGTGTCCAGCCCCCATGAACCAGGGATGAAATCCTTTGCAGGAGAAGATGGGTCATAGACGACTCGCAGGCATCGGGAATCCAAGCTCTGGGACTTGAGTCTGTGTTGTTTAACAGCAATTCCGGCTCTTTTTCCACGACGGTGGCGGGTGCGTTTGCGTCTCCGAGGGGCATTCAACTCGCTGATACAGGTGAACAGCGGCATCCAGGTGAAGAAGTCAGGAGATGAATAAAACAAAGGTAGAAGTTCACATAATATCCTATCAGGAGATGAAAATTGAGAGGAAAGCAAGCCAGAAAATATGTTAAGTAAAGAATCATGATTGTAGGACAGTGGCCGTTGGGATAAACTAAAACATAAAAAGAAAGTTAAAACATAGATTAGCGAGAGGAGCAGACAGCCAGCTACATCAGTCGTCGCCATTTAGATGGGAATATAAATACATCACATATATCCAGATATAAACTGTAATCCACAGTGGTGGTTGTTGTAATCCAATAGAGTTGTAATCCAATAGAGTTTGAAGCATAGAAACTAATAAACACAGATGATTGCAATACCTTGTGTGTTTTTTGGTTCCTTTTTGAAAGAGAGTACCTAATTATCTTTCTTCCCAATAACCCCCCACCACTCAATGGTGTAATACTACCAGGGCTGCTGGGAATTTTAGGCAATTAAAGTAGCACTGTTACAAATGCAACTTTCTCTCCAGCCATTGATATCATTTCAGATCTCCCTTCATCTATTCCTAACCTTGTCAATAAATGTTAAGTTAAGAAACAGAGCTATTGGGTAGCTAATGAGAATTATTGGTATTACTTGATGAAAACTAATGTAAATTAGCTGTAATGGAAAATAGTACATTTGGAAGATTACATTTGCCTGACATTTTTTAGCTTTGCCTGAAGTCTTTTTTGGAAATTCTTTTGCACTGGATATGACTTGTTAAAAAATAAAATCTTAAATGGCTACATACAGCAATATTAAGGCATTAAACTATATAAAAGAAGGGTCCTTCAATTGTGGGTAACCAAATTTGCCATGCCTGATTAAATAAATGGATGAGGTTGATGAGGATGAGGTTGAACCCCAAATGTTGACTGGCATCCAGTTCTACATGAATTCCTACCTTGCATCATCAGCTGCTAAAGTAAGTATTTATAAAACCAGGATTCACATTTTGATTGCTGATTTAATGTAAATTTCAAACAATTATTAATTTTTACCTTTTCCCCTTTTTTCCCATACTGTAGATATTTCATCAAATTCTGTTGGGTTTGGTCTACAGCACAGTTATTCCCCTTGTTCTTAACAAATCTTTACTAGTGATCTGACTAAATACAAATCAGGTCACATATATATTTATAAGTCAGGAAGAAATGGACAAATCAAGAATTTATAAACAAAGACCACTGCCAGAGTTGAGGGCTGTACCAGAAGGACATTGCATCTGTTCTTGGCCTGAATATCAGCACAGCAACCCGTAAAATGCCTCTCATATCTCCCTCTGTTCATACTGCTTTTTAGTAAAGCTTTCCCTTTTTATTTTTATTTTTGATTTCCTATGGCAGTACTGACACTTTTATCAAATTGGAAAAGAACCTCAGAGACACAATGATTCATCAAAGCATTCTGCCCCAATCATCCACATCTGTCTACACTGAGTGCATAGTAAACATATCTCCAGCAGTCCATGTGGACCAGAGATTTGGATTGTGCCTTAGTTTAGTACAGTTACACTTCATCATCTAATTTATGAAGTAAATAGATATTTCTGTGTAGATATTTCATGGTCTTTAACTATTGAGCCTTGTGTTTCTTTGTATGTTCTTTTATTAATATATTTTGAGAATATGGACAGCAATCTCAGCTTGTAAATGAATATGCACTACAGGTATATAAGAAAAATTTCAAATTAAATTCCATTCCAGAATTCAAGGGGCATGTGTGTTAACGAATATTAATTATACAGGGAAAAATTTCAGATTGGTGCCACCAACTGCTCCTGAAGTAGGAGTGGGGTTGGGGTTAGAGGCTCACAGTGACTTTAAACTTTATTTTCAATCAGTCATTTAATCAAAATCTCAGCTGAATTTTGAACCAAACTATACCATATGGACGCTTGTAAGGGTGCAGAGAGAAAATTCTGCAATTGTAGATAACAGTGACTTAAACCGCTCAAGGTACAGAAGAACATGTTAGGCTTAGCTGATCAGAGCACTTGTAAGCCAGTGCAGCAGAATGGCTTTGAGTGCATCCCCTGGTGGGTGTACAACTGAGAGTGGTGCCATGGGTGATGTAATAATATTAATATTAGCAATAGTATTGATAAGAGAATAAATATACGTATAGCATATGTACAGTGTGGACTATGGATGGCCTGTCATCCCAGCCAATACCCCCAGGCCGCCAGGTGGAGCTCTACCTGCAACATGGAGGTGCCCCGGATACCAGCAGGGAATCATGGACAGTGGAATTTTCCTTTACAGCCCTGCTGGATACCACAGGGGCCAACAGAGGACACTGCAGGGAGGCTCAGAGAATCATATGTGCCCTATAACCCGGAAGTATGTCTTAGTCACAGTGACAGGAGGAATGACGTACTTCCGGGATGAAGAAGAGGACTTTTGATCTGACCCGGAAGTGATAGGAGGTCACGTGGACTGAAGGATCGAAACACTTCTGGGTCAGGGAATATAAAAGGACTATGGGAAATCCCAGACGTTGAACTGAGCTGGGTGGCAAGGTGGCAATGCGTCTGGGAGTGGAGGATTGTGTATCATTGATTATTGTTTATTGGTTTATGAGTATTGTGGAGAGGAGGGTGCTTTGTGCACTGTTTATTAATAAAAAGACAAATTATTGGACTTTTATTTGGTGTCTGGTGTCTAGTCTGAGGGTTCAAGGGGACGACAGTGCCCCCTATCTGTCACAACAGATATATACCGATGAATGTAAAAAAGCTGCTGCAGTTTTATCTTTTGGTCTTTTGTGCAGCAGCACTAGACATACAAAATGTACTGTATATTGTGAGAAAAATAAAACAAACATTTTTTCTGTCTGTTAAAATGATATACAGTGATCCCCCGCTATATCACAGTTCAGCTATTGTGCCCCTGCTACATTGCGAATTTATTATTATCATTACTAGGGGGGTCCGCCCACTGCTCGCTTCGCTCACCCACCCCCGGGTTTGGTTTACCAGATAAACAATTTAAAGAGATTTTTATTTTCATGGGAATTGTTACATATGCATTATTTTCATTTTTACTTTAAAACTTTTGTAAAAACAATATTTGTCCTTTATTTCCTGCCCTGGGCGTGGTTAAATCTCTTTCACACGGGACTTACAACACTGCTCGCATTGTGAAGGGGGGTCTGAACACACGCTAAAGAGATGTTGGTTCAGCTGCTGTCTTGCTGCTGCTGTTGCTGGCCAGCTGTGTGTTCTGCTTGTCTCGCTTTGTATCAATCATTTAAAAGCCTGTACAGTAGCTGCCCTTTTGCCACTGTGCGTATCTGCTGCTAGTGTTCTGAAGGGGGAGGGGGGGGTGTTAGGGCTGAATGCACTCTAAGGAAATGTGCTTGGATCATTTGCTGGCTTGCTGCAGCTTCAGCTGGCGAGCTGCATGTTCTGCTTGTTGTTGTTTTAAGAGCTGGAAGCACCTGAAGTGTGTCTGCCAAAAGCATTCCAACAACTGCTAGGTTAGATGTCTGTGAACTTGTTTTAAATTGTTTGTAAGTAGGGCGTGACGTGCAAAAGTCACCGTTTCACGGGTTTTGCTTCCTAAGGTTGTAATGTCTAGTCTCGCGTGTTGTCAAAGTGCCTCTCAGAGATGATCTGGTCTTGATTGCTTCGCTCAACCCCCCCGGAGGTGTGCTATGCTCCTGCCACTTCGCGTCTCTCCTGCTGGCATTGTGAAGGGGGGGAGCTGAACACACACTAAGGAGAAGCGGACGGATCAGCTACCGGCTTTGTGCTGCTTCTGCCAAGGTGCGTGTTTTGCTTGTCGCTCTGCGCGTCGATCATTTAAAAGCCTGTACAGCAGCTGTCCTTCTGTCTCACTGGCTTGTCTTGCAGGATGTCAGATTGTCTTCCAAGAAGATCACATCTCGTCTCCCTGACGAGATTTTTTTTTTATAACAGAGAGATGTTACTCATATCCTTAGCCTGACATCCACATATCATATGTATTTACAAAGTGTGTTTTAATAAGTTTACATGTGTTTAAAGCGTGTGGGAGGGATATTTTAAGGCTTAAACTTAAAAAAAAATGTTGATTTATATGGTCTTTCTATATTGCAGATTTTCACTTATCGCTAATGGTTCTGGAATGTAACTTCCGCAATAGGCAGGGGATCACTGTACATTTATGGAAGTGTGGAATAATGGGTCTGTGGTATGTACATTTTAGATAAATAAATACACACTTGCATTTTCAGGAGATGTATAGGGAGCATGACGGAGTTGCTCCAGAGGAATATGTGGGAGCGGGTGATCCCACATTCATGTGTGCACGTGCGAGATTGATCTGCTTCCTCATTAGGGGCAGAGTCATGATTGCCGCACCTATGCCCCACAATGTTTTAAAAGAAAGCCAAAAGGTGGGGGGGGGAGACAAGAAGTAGGGAAAAACAAAAGGTGGAAGTTGGAATGGAGGTTAAAGGACAGCTAAAGTAAAGAAGGGCAGGGTTGGGAAGGAGCCAGTGCAGTAAGAGAGGGGAAGTAGGCAGACAAGAGAGTCATTCCTTTGAGAGGAGCATTTCAGATGTTTAATGAGGACAGAGTCCTTCTTAACGCCCTAAGAAGCAGGAATGACCATGTGCTCCTGGATGCTCACATAGAAGCCTAATGGACTCTGGCATGTTGGGAGTGAGGAACAAAGCTCAGCATGGCACCAGAGACTGGTAGCAGGGCCCCAAGCTAGATTTATTGGTTGTTTGCACCTTTTGGTGGACGAGAGAGGAGCAAAGGAGGCTTGTAGTTTTAAAGGAAAGATATTTTTGGTTTGGTTTTTGACTTTTTAACCTCCACCGATCCCTCAGTTTTATGAAGTATCTACTTATTGAGTGGATTGACCTCCACTTTCAACACTGTAACACTTTGCACCACCTCTTGCTGATTGTGTGTATTCTCATTTGCCTTGCTCATCGTCATGTATGTTATCATTGGTCTCGGGTTCAAGTGGCTCCCAGAAGCTACCAAGGAGTGCAGAACCACAGGAAGCGCCCCTGTCTTATATACTGAATTACAGAAATAAATAAAAGCACAGAAAATATGTATGCTGCTGCTAATATATAGCATAACAAAACATCACCACCAGTGGACCTAGATACCTTACAATTCATCAGAAAGTGTGTTATTTTTAGATTGTGTGTATGCAAACACTGTGTAACTCAAAAGAAACAGACCAAGAGAAAACTGCTATAAAAATTATCAATTTTCAAGACAGAGAAGCTAAATAATAACAGGAAAATGCATGAACTGCACCCTAAAGAATCTCAGTTCATTTACATTTGAAATAAACATTCCATGTTAAAGTCCGAGTTCTTTTTGCTTAATTACATGCTTAGTACTAGCTAATTAAATTTGTTCAAATAGATAAATGTCTAAATTATTAACATAGTGTAAACCTGGAAAGTGGTGTGTTCAAATGGATTATTAAATTCCCCTCACTTAAAATAAAATAATAAAGATGGCTGTAATTGAGCTGATCTGATCTGCTGCAAGTTTCTTAGCATTTTTTTTGAAATCTGGAAAACAGATTATAGCTCAAAATTCAAGTTATATTTATGATGTCCTTAAGCAATATGTCATTGTCATATTCTTTATCTGTCAGGCGCACTCTTACCCAGGGATGACCAAGAGCCCTCTGGGGGATTTCACGGTGAGTTTTTTCATCTGACTGCAGCAGGTGTGAAATCATCACAACTCTATTAGCTCTACCATGACAATAAAAGCACATTATAGAAACAGAATGCCATCCGTGCCTATTACAGCAAAGCCTAGCTGTTTCATAAGCTGCCCTTTCTGCATTGACGTTTTACTCTCCTGCCAGGATCCTGGTATACTTGAATGGGGAGAGGTCAGGCAAATGAAGACATCAAACACTCAGATGGATTTTGTGCACATTCCACACAGTCATCTTCAGAATCGAGGCCCCTAAAGACAATCTTCCATTCTTTCTGACAAAGAGAGACAATGAGTGACCAGTGACAAGACCTTTTCCCCCTGCTTTGGTCATTATGACAGGAATCTCCATTTACTTGAAGATAATGCATAGTCACACTTGTCTTGTAGGGGCCACGGCTCAATCTGTCACAGGGCACGTCTTTCCTATTCTAGTGCTTTTAATCCCAGGTTTACCTACTGAGCTGCCAGAAACTAAATAAAATAAATTAGAAGATCACTGGCATGCCTACAAATCCACAAAGGTTTGAGATCATGTGCTAGAGGTGTTTTTTTGTTTTTTGTTTTCTTTTACATAGTCTGTGTTGCTCCTTAAGGCAGAATCTTTTGTCAGAGACACTGAATACATTTTAGTAGCTGAGTAAGGTTTTAGGGCACAATTCACCCTGACAAGAAGTGGATATTGTAGTTGATATGCAGCACTTTCCTTTTTTTGACTTGCTCAAGTAGAAAGTTGTTGAATTTAAATGCATCTCCGTATATCACAGCAATTTTTCTTGTGGAACAGTGTACAATTTTAAAGTACATTTATTGACATTCTCAAGATGCCCAAATCATGCAAGTGGTACTGTAATATGCTGCAATTGTGCACCACCCCCAACACCCCACACCTTGATGTAATCTTTAAAATAGCTGCTGTTATATTTAATTGTATTTCTGTAATCTTGAGCACAACAAAATGTAATGTTTTCTGTTGCATGTGTTTGATAGTACTTAAAATGTATGCAGTAGAATATTTTTATATTTTTGTTGATACTATTATATTTTGAAATATATGAAGCTGAAAGGTGTACAAAACCTCTCATTCTCAATACAGCTCCTTAATGTCATGGCTATCAGTAACAAACCTAACAAATCTATCTATCTATCTATCTATCTATCTATCTATCTATCTATCTATC
>JANRMT010062791.1:49668018-49695040 GCA_026402145.1 Polypterus bichir lapradei | reverse complement strand
ATCTATCTATCTATCTATCTATCTATCTATCTATCTATCTATCTATCTATCTATCTATCCACACATTTTTTAAACCTTCCTAATTCAAGTATTGGGGAACCAGAGTGAGAGAACTAGTTGCAAGGCAGGTTCTCCAGGCACACTTACTCACACTGGGCCAAACTTGAACCTTCAGTTATCGTATCATCTTCATAATGTAGGGAGAAAACTGGAGTACCCTGAAGAAATCCCATTAAGATACTTAGAGAGCATGCAAAGCTCACAGGAAAAGTAATCAGGTTGTAACCTCAATACCCTTTAACAGGTCCTGTTTTTTTGACAGCCCTTCAGCCTTGACTCCCTAAGAAGACAAAAAAAAATCCACTTCGCCCTCAAAAAAAAAAATCTTGGGGAAGAAAATGGAAAAAACCTTGGGAAACTCAATTCAGAGAGAGACCCCCTACCAGGTAGGTTGGGTATGCCATTGGTGTCAATAAATGGGGCAAATACAACACACAAAACAGAACACAAGTAATCCTCTTCACAGAATTAGATGGCTAATCTATCATTGTCACCTCAGAAATGCAATACAATAGTACAGACTACAAGGAAAAATGCAAGAATAGATTATACCACTCACTAAATCCTCACATATGAGGATACAGATTTGTTCAAATAAATCAAAAACAAAGTAGAAATTAATTAACATAAATAAAAAACAACCATGTCTGAAGTAACTCATCTGGAACTCATCAACATGACTTTCTAGACGCAGTACAATACAATGCATCTTAACATCAGCATAATAAGTGACAGTAGGCAACTGCAATATTATTTCTAATATTGAAATAATAAATAATAAACACTTTAGTTTAGATATCTGTTATAAGCAGATATTAACAATCTGCATGTTACAAAACATATTAAGTATTAAATAATAGAATAAAGGCAGAGGACAGTCATAAAGGGTTGGGGAACCATAAGTGAACCTCTTTTAATTAGCAGGATTGAATGCCTGCAATAAATAAAGAAAACAACTTGGAAATTTCAACACACGGTTGAAATGGAGTAGCTACAGATAATGAGTGACCAAGTGATTGCTGCCTTCTGATAGCACCAGTTCCTTTACAGTCCCAGGGTAGAAGAGGTGGGACTTCTGGACATGAGGCAGAAGTAACATCAGAGCTCCTTCTGTTGGCAATCCTCAGATCTGAGGGCAAAAGAAGAAAAGGCGTAGGCAACAGCGCCAACCTGCACACTCCTGAGTGGAGTTACAGCCCTACTATTATGTAAATAGTCTGAATACTTATGACAATGTGATATTTTACTTTTTTATTTTTAATAATTTTTTTTAGAAATCGTGGTTAGGTGCATTGGCAATCCTAAATTGTCCCTAGTGTGTGCTTGGTGTGTGTGTGCCCTGTGGTGGGCTGGCGCCCTGCCTGGGGTTTGCTTCCTGCCTTGCGCCCTTTGTTGGCTGGGATTGACTCCAGCAGACCCCCGTGATCCTGTAGTTAGGATATAGCGGGTTGGATAACGGATGGATGAATAGATGGTTTTGCTTTGTCATTCTAAAATGCTACTTTATGAGGGAAAAAATTAATTCAAATGATTTTAACACAAGGCTGCAAACGTGAAAAAATTGGAGGGGTCTGAATACTTTCTAAATGCACTGTATAAGCATTTATAACAAGACAATAAATGATGGTAATATTTCAAAATTCTTATTATTTCTAATTATCATTTATTATTGTTAGAAGTATGGTCAGTAAAATACAGAGTGCTGACAGATGAATTATAATTGATCAGAGCTACAGTACATAAAATGTCAAATGTGTGTGTTTTGTATACAGTATTTCTAAATGTTGTTTCTGTCACACTTTTTCTTGTGCAAAATAATTTCCATCTACCTGATAACATACTTCCCCCTGAAAACAGCAGGGTCAGCAGCACCACTCTTAGCATTTAACTATTTTCTAAAAAAGGGAATTTCTTGTTATTTCAACAAATTGTTCTGGATTTTTAAGGTTTTAAAGGTCTTTGTGTTTCGTTCAGAAAGAAAGGTTCATCATTATCATTCTGTTTATCACCCTTCACAAGTTCAAGCACAGCTATTTATATTCAGTTGAATATCCGGAAAATCCTGCTACATCTCCAGATTATATTCAGAAGCAAAAGCAAGGTTTTTCACTCTTTATTTGGAACTGTCCAAGGAAAGAATAACTGCCCATTGCAGGGCCCACTCTTGCCCTCACCAACACTGGAACAAATCTGACTAACCAATCAGTCTAAGAGTCTTTAGGATGGAAATTCACATTATCACAAAAAGAAGACACAATTTTGCAAATGGAAGCCACCCTACCTGGGTATCAAGCTCTGAGAAAACAGCACTATGGAGTCAATGTGCAAACTCCAGGGGCAAATCTGTGAAACTGTGATGCAACAGGACTAATCATTGTGCTTATTATGATAATTTGCCTCAGATGTTACATAATAGTGATGGAGATTTAATTTGTACAGGTTGTTTAGATTTCTAATCTATATTTTGCTATTTTATTTGCAGCATTTTGCATTTTGTTATTCAATAACGCATTTTTTATCCCATGCTATTATCATTATGTTTGTTTTTTCTTTAATTTTTTTTTCTTTTGCACTTAACCACATAAATACATTTTTATTGCTTTATAAGATATAAATGTATATGTTTTGTTCAAAATGCAGGTACAAAACTATATAGGTACTGTAATTATTTTTTCTAATAATCACAGATGACAAGTAGTGTTTACTCTATTAAAGGTCAGGGCACCCTGCTCAGAAAATGATTGACACCAGTGATGACACATCGTGCCTCAGGGTGTTTTTTGCCAGCACCCGAGAGACTATTCAGGTATTATACCCCCACTGATTAGACGGCATTGACAAAGAAACAGACAAATCCTGTGCCCTTATTTAACACATGCATTACTACGCATTTAGTTTTGTAGCAAATCTAACAATATGCACATGTCTAAAGTGGTGATTTTTAGCTGCCTCTTATTTTAATTTTAGCTCACCACTTTTTAAAACTGCTAACCAGTTTTGACACTATAATTTGCTTAAACTTCCATCCCATTTCTGTCCATATTGCTTGGTTTTCCCAATATTAAAAGTTACATACTTTTGTTGTAACACATCCTGGATTTTCCTGCTGACTTTATCTCCTAGGTCTCTCTGATCAGTGTTAGATTTTGGCTGTGGTGAGAAGATGTTAGGTGGATACTGGCATCACAGGGAGAAAAGAGGCAGAAATTGGCATAAAATAATACCAACAGTATGCTAACATAACAGTATGCCCCAGAGGTATTAGCAATATTCTTTAGGGCTAACAGAAAGGCTGACCATTTATTTAGCAGATTGCACTCATGACATGGTATTTGAAGCCACAGATTAAATTCATAATTTTCCCAGGTTTGTCATTTTTACCCCAAATCCTTCTTCTTCATTTTCTGCAATCTTAAGCAACCTTTGGGGTCAGTACCATTCTTTCAATACTATCTTCAATTATGTCTTCTTTGGCCTCATCCTCACTGCCTTCCCCATCTAGTCATCTTTTGGCTTAAAGTTTATATACCCAAATTATCTTAGTCTTTGTCTCCTCATTAGCACTACTGCCTTTACGCCAAAAAATTGTTTTAACTCAGCATTCATCTTCTTCCTACTTTGAGACACTCCACAAATCCATCTGATCATTTTCATCTCTGTTCTTTCCTTCAAGTTCTGCCTTTTTTAGCCATTTCTGTCTCCCATAGATCATGCTTCACCTCACACTGCTTTCATAAATTTTTCCTTTCAATGCCAGATAGGCTTTTTTTAAAAGTCAAGAAGGTTCATGTATCTCTCGCTCTGGCTATCACTTCTGTACCTACACCTCCATTGACACTAACATTTCACCTAAGTAGCAGAACTTGCCTACTTTCTTCAAAACACCCCCATTACTGATTTATACATTTACAATCGTTACATCAAAAGTCTTCACCCCCACACACTTTCTACAAAGAAAGGTCACAGTGACTGCCTTCAGACTACTATTCACATGACTGCATCTTTATGTGCCCACTTCTGACAATTCATGCATTAGCATTCTCCCAAAACCTCTAGCGCCTATGCCTTAAGGCTATGCACCCACCTCTTGCACACTTCCTCACTCCATTGCCTGCAAACATTATTGGTCTTTTGTGCATTCACCTGGATGTCTTTAGCTCTCAAACTAGATGTCCATTGTCTTCCAGATTTAACTGCTTCTAGGGAATAAAAAATAAAGCAAGAACACTCAGGAACTGTAGGAGTTATTTCAGAGGTGCTCCAGTCTGATAGGTGGGATTATGGAAGCCATTTGTGTTAAACACAGTTTCCTGCAACCCACAATAATAAATAGGTGACTTGGGCTTTGCCTGATCTCCTTATAGTTAACTGGGGTCAAGGCTTGCAAGAATGCCAGGGGCCATTAGGGAAAGTTCTGGAATAGTGTCCACATTTGATTCCAAAAGACTATTCTTGACAAAGAAAGCGGTTTCTTGGACTTAGCAGGAAGTGTTTACTGGCTAACTCTTAAAAGCCTTTTCTGGCCCATAGAAGAACTTAGAGTCCAGTAGTGAGATGAAAAGGTTTTCAATTGGCCATAGGAAAGGTTAAAAAGTTATGGAAAAGACATTCAGTATCCTATTAGTGTTAATGTAAAGTAGATAAATGAATCCCTGTTCCATGTGGCACACAGTGGTGCAAATCTTCTTAGGATGACCAGGTGGGACAGCCATAAAGTCCTTTTCAGTATGTTTTATTTTCATGTTTTTACTCCTTCTGGTTCCCCTTCCTTTTGTTCATTATTTTTTCTAATAAAGTACCCATTTTGGTATCTTTGTCCTGCTTGTTTTTTATTCTGTACCAGCGGTTCTCTGTGGTGGTTATTGAGGAACCATGGGGTGGTATTTGAGGGAACACAAAAAACAAAAAAAAACTGGCATCTGCAAGCTTTAGCAATGGGGAATAATTGGTTGGTGTTGGCCGGTGAAAAGAGAGAGAGTTAGAGCAAAAGAGAGAGGCAAGATGTCACAGTTGCAGTTACACCTCAGAGAGAACAACAAAATCCTGCTACATTTTTATCTCTTTATAGAACTGGCTCAGAAGAAAAAAATTGACTCACTTCTTGCAAGATTTGAAAGAATGGTGATGTGACTGCTCAGCTGTCAGTTGCACTAATTTAATGTGTAGTCTATTGCATTTGAATGGGGAAGTTGAAATGACAGTCTTTTAATACATTACCAATACATAGGCATTATAAATGATCAGAGGCTTAATATTGATCCTCTAATTCTAATTAGCATGGCTACAGATGTGCATCCAACAACCCATCTTGGCTGCTGTATGCAGGCCATTAGACTATTCCTCCATATGTTCATTCTAAAATTACATTGAATTACTTAGTGTTTCAAAATGTCTACAATGCCCAGACATTTGTGTGGATCAGCTTGTAGATATCTCAAGCACAAGGCAAATCTCTAATGATATGACATGTACTGAGGTAACAGAAGCACATCATCACCGAGACACTCCGTTAGTGGAGCCGCTAAAACAAATTACCGAAACTGAATGAGTAAACACTACATTTACTTTTGTTTGTTGTGTCATTGAAATCAAACAAATATTCACTATTATAGTAACTTAAATGTGCCAAAAGTGGTGAAAATAGAAATCATGTATATTTGGAACGTATGGAAGCGAATGGGAGCCTCCAGTTATGAGCATTTACTGTGGTTCGCTTAAGTGGCAAATACTGGATATGTACCCATGCATAAGTAACAGTCTAATCAGTTATGCGAGGCAGCTTGAAAACAACAGGACGAAGGCTGTTTTATATGAATTTTGAAAGAAATAACCTTTAACTGACAAGACTGATTTAATAATAATAATAATAATAATAATAATACATTTTATTCACATAGGTATCCTTAAAGTTGTGACAAATCAAAAAAGGAGGAAAAGATTTAGAAATTAAAGCATCAGGAGCCTGTGACATTTGAAATCTTACATAATTTGACTTGTCCATTAAATAGTACTCTTCCAAAATGTTAATATCCAGCAAATTCTCCACTATAAGCTGATGCAATCTCACAACTCCAAATCTGACTTTGTGCACAGGTAAATATCTTGAATTATTTTGGTATTTGCTAATTCACAAAGCAGTAACATAATAATGTTTGAATTTTTTAGAATTGGTTTTAAGCAGTGTTTATTTTTCAGTTAAAAGTTCACTTAATATTTATTATTATTATTAATAATAATAATAAAATAACATTTATATATTGCTCCTCTCATCATGTGATCATTCTAATGCCCTCCCTAGCATTGCAATAGTCACAGTATGCATTTCATGATGTGCTGGCTGCTACTGGAGTGTCTAATATAGTTTTTTCAAGGGCATTCTTTGCCTGCAGTTGCATCTGCAATACTTTGACAGTCTTCAAGATCAACTACATGTCAACTTTTCCACCTACCCCCTGGACAAAATAAATACAGTAGGAAATACAATACACCTTGTGTCTACCTGGATAGCATCAAGTTTGTTAGGGAACCAAATTTGAAGAAGCCTGCCCTATGAAAGTGAAAGGCCAAATAAAAGATAATCAGAGCCAAAGATTTTATGGGTCCTGTTGGAGCACTCCCTGAAAAGTAGAAGTTGTTTCTTGGACTATCACTTTTAACAGGCTTACTAAAAGACACAAAGAATGTGGTGAATGTCCATCATGGGGGACTTGTCCTTCTGAACCTTCATGTGCAATAGGAATTTAAGTAAATGCATTCATTGTTAATGTTGCATAACACATGAAGAGACATCCCTGCATACTTTCTGTCACACACTTCCAAGCTGGATGCCCTGGAACAAGATTTAGGAGATGGTGTGTCACGGAACAATCTTTTGTATCACTTGGGCACTTTTTGGATGAATTCCTAGCACCGAAACACATGAGACAACCCATGAAGCTTGGTGCCTCATACACTGTACTATATCAAGAACACTTCTCATAATAAGAAGTAAGAGGATTTAGTCCTAGGATTGTTGTAGATTCATCCACTGCCTGCTCAATGACTATTCTATCTTTCCCTACCCTCCTCACTTATGATAAAAAGACAATCTTATTTTGCTTTATGGTGATGTTCATATTCTCACTGCACAGACATGGCATATCACTTGTTGTAAAGCAGATATGGTATCATTATGTCCGTCAAGGACAACTAAATGAATTGCTGTTTTTTGATATTTCTGTTGCAGTCCTCCTTTCAAACAACTACTAAAATATGTTGAAGATATTCCAATAAATTTTACCAGAAAGATTTGTCACAATCCATGGACACTTGTATAATTACTTAAATGACTACAAAAGAGACATCATGTGATGACATTAGAGCCAAGAGTAGTGGACTCTCAGTGCAGCAGAAAAAAAGATGGGGACAGAGTGAAAGAGAGCTCAGTTGATATCAATAGGAAGAACCCCACTTTCAGTGTTTAAATGCTATCCCTGTACAGAGATGCATAGGTGTTTTCCTATTAGCTCATGATCTAAAGGAGCTGTTTCTGAGCACATTTGTAATCTAGACTTCCATGTCTGTAGCTGGCAACCAGCAGTAACCACAGTGTAAATGACAAGGATGGGACAGATTATGGTGTGTGCAACTCAGTCCTCAACAAAGCACTCTCAAACTGTTACACTAAAGCTCCAATAGAAGACAAGACAACACAACACAAAGCAGTTTTATAAAGAAAATTGGATGAGCATTTTCATTTGCAAAGAGATGTGATACACTATGAATACAGCAGACAGAGGAATTTACTATTTCTGAATATTCCAAAAATATTTGATCAATTATCCTGCTTTATTATTATTATTATTTACCGTCTTTGGAAGGCTTTAGGTTTAAGGGGAAGTTTACATATCAGGTAAATATATTGTACAGTGACATAAAAAGTTAATAGTAATAGAAATTGGGGCCACCCCATATCCACATATTATTGTATAGACTAGCAAAACAGAATATTTACACTAGTAGGGTGATGATGGGAAAATCAGCAGAGCCAAAACTTGATTTGGTTATACAACAGAGGAACTAAATTAAAAGAACTGAGATCAATCTAGACTAAACAGTAGTTGTTTGTCAATAGTGTTTGACACTATTAGAGTTTTACTCACAAATTAAATAAGATTAAACTTGGTTACCACTGAGGATCATATGCACATATTTCTGTAACTTTTTCTGCACATATAAGTATTTGTTCAACAAGAGGTGCTAGGGAAGATATTAGAATTTAAAACATTACATACTGATTGAAGCTTTCGCTGCTGAATTAGGCCAAAAGTGTTTTTTAAAAGAATACTGATCCATCTAATTGCAGATAACATTTTTACGATATCATTAATGGTGTTTTGTAATACATATTTTTAAATATTTACAAGTAGCTGCCATTCTGAAGATTTTTTCCTTTGATTTTGTCAACAGAGTGATATAAAAAATAAAGAGAGACCATTAATTTACTGTAAAATGCCCTATAAACAAATACAAACTGCTTCTGACAGCAGTGACACTTATGTTTTTGTTTCATCTGGGTTATAAACAGTCTTCAAATCTAAGATACATTTTCTCTTCTTTCATATCATTCCAAGATTACCTGCTGACCCTGCTAACCAAAGCAGTTTTCTTTGTCGATGAAACAGTATCCTGATGTAAATGCAGCCAAAATAAACACTTCAAACAAGCAGAGACATACAAGCTTCACTGCATAAGAAGAGCAAGGAGAGGTGATACCACAGTAACTAAGCAATGAAGATCACTTTGATTATAAAGGTATTAGCCAGAATAATAGAAAAAAATATGCAACTTGTTTTGAAATTGTATTTTCTCAAAACATATTGTGAAAGGAACCATTGTATGTTATAATTTTGTATACATAATTTTGAAAGTAGTAGTTTGAAACAGAATAGACTTGCTGTTTAAACACATACATTGCAGATCAAAGCAACTATATTTTGGCTGTATACAGCTGCAAGAAACAAAACTCTCATTATATTTTAGAAATACCACATTGTTTAAAACTGTTTCGCCTTAATGCTTAGGTTTAACATAATGCTTATGCAGTTGATTAAGCAAAAAAATGAACCAGAAAACCCAAATGAGACATGTCAGTTGGCGTTACAATACTTAAGCCCATCAAGTTATTTACATTATGACTGTACACAGAACTTTGAATATTTTTGGTTATTCTGGTCTTAAAGAGTTCAAAAGCAACTTTACTGGCATGTTGTCTGCAATGCCTCCCAAAGCATTTAGTTATAGAATGTTTAAGCAGATTGGCATCTGATCTCTAAGGTAACCTTTTCATTATTATTAGCTGTTTGCAATCAGTCTCTAAGAACCTAGAAGTGTACTGTTCATTGTAGTGAAGGTTTGTTTATTCCTGGTATGCTCACATTCCATCTTGAAATACAGTTATGGAAGGTGGGTTGTTTTTCATCCAGTTATTTGTTTTATTTAATGACTTTGCTTACTCAGACTCTTGCTTTTGTTTTCACTGTAGCTCAGCTTATGATTAAATTTCACTGGACTCTTAGAATGCCTTTGTTGTCCATCTACAATGACTAAGATAAATGGGTAGAGAACATTTCCTTCTTTCTTATTTTTAAATCCAACATAATCATAATATTACATTCTCTTATGCACTTAATTAAATTCAGCATGATGTTACTCATTATTTATGTCCTTAATTTGATAATCAGCAAATGGCAGACCCCAGTGCAAATGAAATGTCAGAGACCAAATTCTTAACAAATAATCTTAGAAGAAAAAAATTCTTATTGTGTGGAAAACACACTTTGATGTATTACATTTGGATATAAAAAAATGTTTAGTGAGCTAATTAGTGTTACTCTTAAGTCAGAATTCCAGAAACCCTGACTTACTAAAGTAGCACTAGTTTCTGCTATAAAACAAGACTTTTACCAAAAGCTTTGTTTGCCATTAAGACTTACAAAGCACTAATGACAACATCAGAATAGGTGCTACCTCAAGTGTATCTATTAATCATTTGCTGCCAAGTAACATGAGCTTCATAAAGGCTTTGCTTATGTTATATAGCAATCAGTGAAAAACAGATACATTGCAAAATGCACTTGAAGCCCTTGTTCTAAAGTGTTACCTTTATATACCCTTGAAAATGTATTAGACAAATAGTTATTTACATTTAAAAACATTAACCATTAAACTTTAAAAACATTCTCCCAAATCATCTGTTGGTAGAAAGCCTCATAAGTAAGTAAGCCTCGGCTAGGCAGACAAGTTAAGATTTTGCCTTTGTGGAAACGTCACATCATAACAGTCTTATTTGGTTGGTTGTTATTGTCATTGCATTTTGATGCATGTAATGTGTTGACTAGAGTAAAATAATAACATGGCCTATATGATTTGAGTGGCTATGTAGGACACATATGAAAATTATGGGTGTATTTTCTAAAAGGAGGCATTATAACAGAATTATAAAAAATATAAATACACATACAAATCAATAAAAACCAACAACACGTCTTAGGGCAAGTATCTGGTAACCACATGCTGTAATAGATTATTTTTATTTTAATTTTTTGTAGTGCTTTCTTCAGCTCAAAAAATCATTAAGCTGTTGTTTTAGAAGTTTCTGGGGTCAATTTACTTTTTGTTCTGTTACATTTTTATGAATGTTTAATTTGAATGCTTTCTCCAGCAACAACATACCATTTTTGTATAAATACCGCCTTTGATGTTGTGCATTTGTTAGGTTTAACATTTGAAGATAGATGTTGTATGAAGTCATTTCTGTGACAGAAGGTCAGCATCATGTATATTCATAATGTCTGAGTATTCAGGTTACTTCAAAGAACTTGCACTTGACTTTGACTTGTGTTTGGCTCCCTGAACTTCGATTCTTGTATCTCATATTGGTTAGTAAAAAGCACTCAAATTCCTGGCTCCCAAACTTCTAATTTGGAACTATTTGATACAGATTCTATTCCATGTCTTGGGCTCTGGATAATATTGTCATTTTAATGGCTTTGACCTTAGCCTGCATTTCCAACTTTATCTCCTGGACCTTAATTTCAAACCATTTCTTCCTGTACAGTTATTACTCATGCAAAATCAAGATACAAGTACATAATTCAAAGCAGAAAGTAACCAATATAAAACTGTTAACACTTCATACAGACTTATACTTGGTAACAGTAAATTATAGACAGGCATTATTTTGCTCAGTTCTCAACAAGTCACAATGAAAATGAACAATCAGCTACAAGAAAGTGTACTACATGCCACAAAACCCTCTGTGAAAGCAGCGAACCAAAAAACCAAAGAAGTCTTCATTCATCCATCCATTATCCAACCCGCTATATCCTAACTACAGGGTCACGGGGGTCTGCTGGAGCCAATCCCAGCCAACACAGGGCGCAAGGCAGGAAACAAACCTGGGCAGGGCGCCAGCCCACCACAGGGCACACACACACACCCACCAAGCACACACTAGGTACAATTTAGAATCGCCAATGCACCTAACCTGCATGTCTTTGGACTGTGGGAGGAAACCCTGAGGAAACCCACACAGACACGGGGAGAACATGCAAACTACACGCAGGGAGGACCTGGGAAGTGAATCCAGGTCTCCTAACTGCATGGCGACAGTGCTACCCACTGTGCCACCGTGCCGCCCAGTCTTCATTCAACCAATAATAAATATCCTTAATTTAATAATCCTTTAGGACATTGGGTGGACTGTTCTCCTGAAGTCAGCTGAATCAATGTCAGACAGTCAAACATCTTTTGTACTCTTTTTTTAATGTAAAAGACACAATGAAAAATAACAATTGAATTAAATTAAAAAAAGAAAATCCTTAACAAAAACATCAATATTCATTCTTTCCATTAAGTTTATGTTTATATAGCACTCTTCACGGAGTGTAGGCTCAGAAAGGTATAACAATTTCACAGGAAAGTGCAATTATAAATTTTACAAATTATATAAGGCATACACATGGTATGAGGATTGTTTACATCTCTCAGACTGACACAGACAACCTGTCTACAGATCCACATTGTACTGAAAAACTCATTAGAAACCTCAAAAGACTTTGTTGGACAGTTATCTTATCCAAAGATCTTGACCATACATTGTTCTTCTTTCTTGTTAAATGAACCCTAGCCTGAAGGAGCCTATTAATTTTTTACATTTAAGATTTCTCACGTAAAGATTAACCAATGTTGTTTCTTGTCGTAGTGTGTACATAAACACAGGGAACTCCAGTTTCTGTATTACATCTTGCCTGAAGAAGGGGCCTGAGTTGCCTCGAAAGCTTGCATTTTGTAATCGTTTTAGTTAGCCAATAAAAGGTGTAATTTTGCTGACTTTTCACTAATGCATACACATAAAGACACAGATTTCATTAAACACACAGGAAGACAAAAATATTCAAGCTGATATACATAAATCAGTATCTGTACATTAACATAATAGTAATTGTTAATAGAAGGTAACAAAGACACTTCACAAAACAAAACACGCAATTCTTCATTTTGAAAATGTACCCTGCATTTTGAGAAAACACTAATTCTTTTTCAGTTTTAATTTAAATAGTTACTAAAGCAAAATGTATTTATTTAACAAACGACAACTGGACAACTCCTTTGTACCTTTGGATAAATGTTGTGAAGGTTCTGAAGCAGAATTCCTAATGTTTCACGTAAGTCTCTAAAACCTTAATTCCCATTACAATAACATATAATGTTTACATAGATTATAAATCTGTAGGAGGATCGTGTTACATTTGTCCTCTAAACCATTCTGTCATTTTTATACTTTAAACTTGTAATTTACTTTGACATATAATTCAGGAATGGTATGCTGTCAGGGATTTCGAGAAGTGGGTTGTCATGTCTCTTTCAGCTGTGTTAACATGTTTAAGCCTTTGCACTACTGATTTACTCTTTTCTCTCTGATGATTCATCTGTTTCATTTTCTGCTTTCTAAAAATGATTCAGTCTTTTTGACACAAATGCATCTGCTTTCTAAATTACTGTGTCTATTTATTTTCGCTTTTTAATCCAGCTAAACAAAATATGATGACACTAAATTACAACTTGCTACTTAAAATTGATTTTATGTAAGAGGTTGAGTTGCAATGATTTCAGCTAATTTCTATGCTGTAATTTTGTTTCACATTTCACTTGGCCATTTTCTTTTCTCATTTTTTGTGGCATAACAGATGTTATAAACACATGCTGCATAGTCTATTAAACAAAGTAAATTTATTTGTTGTCCAAAGAATATGTAAATCGAACATGTGCAACGAT
Organism: Polypterus bichir lapradei; assembly: GCA_026402145.1. Lineage (NCBI taxonomy): Eukaryota > Metazoa > Chordata > Cladistia > Polypteriformes > Polypteridae > Polypterus > Polypterus bichir. Next base: position 49,681,663 of record JANRMT010062791.1, on the reverse strand, counting down.
AAGAAAAAAGTTCCAAAGTTTGTAATAGTTTAGTTTGATTTTATTTACTATAAGTTATAAACAGGTTCACAGAAAATGTTCCTTGGGAATTCAAAATTTCATGATTGTTAACCATGTTTCCTTTTTTTCCAAAATGTTGTTATAGTCTCTACACCTAAGTGCACATTTTTCTAGGTCTGAATGCTAATTTGTACTACAGTTTTCCTTTGGAATTTTTAAGCCAGAAAATAAGCAAAGCAGCTGTCATTTTTCTTTAAATGTACAGTATATGCAGTGTAACTTGTATGATATCAAACCAAGCCACACTGAGAACATGCATACATAGTGAAATACATTCATAGTAAAACAAAAGTGGGAGGATGGACCACTTAATGCCTAAATGCTGCTTATTCTAGTGAAGTGGGACTAAGCAGTTTGGTGGCTTGGAGCTGGAGCTTTGGGCCTGCTGTGTTTGTTCACTAAATGAGGGAATCATAGTGGGCCCGCAAGTGTCTACTTTATAACAAGTACTGCAAATCATCTTTGCTATTACACTAAAATATTTTAAGTAGCGTTATGCTGGCATTGCCATTGTCTAAAGTGTTTGCACACACTCCTTGTGAATTGTCTTCAGGTATTGCAAATTCTTTTCCTTTCCAAAACATATGCAGCTTAGTTTGATTTGTGACTCTAAATTAGCCTGAACTGAGTAAATGTACTTACGTAACTGAATACGCTCTGCAATACACTGGTGGTCAGTCTACGATTGTGGTCATTCTTGCACCCAGTACACTATCTGGTTTGTCATTTCCCTGTCTTGGAATAACCTGGCCAAGGAAATGGCTGGAAAGATAGATTTAATTTAAGCTATGTTGCTGAAACAGAGAGCTGCAAGGTAGCAAATTCCTTCAGGTAGAGCAGGTTTCCTAATGGCAGCAAAGGAAAATGACTTTAGCCGTGTTATATTTCCTGTTGCATGTGTCTAAGCTTCACATATTCACATTAGCATTTGCTTCATTCATCGAGTCGATTGAGGAAGGCAGGCCCTGTAGCAGTACACTTGTAGTGGTGAAATTTCCTTACACAGCAAAACAAGGCTCACTGCCTTAATAGGTTTCATGTATGATGGTAAGGAGTACTAATGTGCACATTCTGTATTTAGATGCAAGATGAAGATCCCAGGAGAAAAACAGATTTTATTCTTGTATGGTGCTAAATACTTTTTCTGTTTCAGAGCCTGGGCCACAAAATTAAAAGAAAGGAATTAATTATTTGCATTCTGCAATTTTGTTTAAATATTTTACCCGCTCAAAACAAATGCCTTAAATTGTATGCCGTTTTACTTATGAATAATTCAACATTTTAATGTATGTATTGTGATATTTTCTCTGTGACCTAAAGCTGATAATGGATTGTTCTAGGCTGGTAATCATAAATTTGCAGTTTGTTTATTTAAGTTATATATTACTACATTTTACAAATGTCACTTCTTACATCAAAAAGGAACATTTCTGTTCCTGGTTCTGTGAATGTGTGTTGTGATTGATATAACTTTATATTTTCAATGCTACATAATCTCCTTAAAAAAGATTACATTTCATAAATCAAGTCCGCTGCATAGATAATAAAGTAGCAAATGCTACAAACTACAGTAAGACTTAATTTGTGACTCCCAAAATATTAAAATATAATTAAAACTAAGGAGGTTTTACAACAGATAATAACTTACTACAAAGACACTAGACATACTGTACTTTAGATTTCCCCACAACCATTATGTTAAGAACTATTTCTTTGCTGCATGCATGCAAACCACAACTTTACCATATTGTTTTGTGCAAATATGGAACAAATCAATACTAGACTATAAAATTATTCCATAAGTGCACCACGTTTTCATTTAAAATGATGATAAATCACAGCATGTGAACCTGGCAATGAAAAGAGGAAAATGAAGTGTGATTAAGCAGTGCAAAAACACCATGATAAATCACCTCCAACATTTTCTACACTTCTTTTTCAATGTGATTTAAGAATTTGCTATAATAGCAAAAATGCAAAAAACAGTATTATTGTAAGATAATAAGAGTTCCAACAACCCATACACACTGAAATTTCCTTTACATAAAATTACTTATCTGAGCCTCATTATATAATTTTAATTGGATAGGAGAACCTCAAAAAAAAAAAAAAAACACCACGTCTTCTGCTTCATATGTCTTCATATTTCAAATATATTGAAATGTCATAAAAAAAATTACTTGTAAAAGTTTATTTACTCACAGCCATGGGTATATCTGTTAGAATACCAATCAGCCTCCTTTTTATGACAACAAAGACATTATATGCATTTTTGGGTAGAATTTAGACCATGCACAAAATTAGTAGAAATGCCTTTGATGTTTTGCGTGAATCTGACTGAAACTGTTATTAGATTAGATAAATGTTATTAATTCCATGGGGAAATTCAAATGCATACAGTAACAGAAACATACAAAAACAAGAATATAGACTCACAGAACAGATAATACATCCAATCATCAATTAATAAATAAATAAAACTTAACAAGTACATTGGGTAGGAGCATTTATTCGCCTGATGGTAGTGGGCATAAAAGCCCCCAGAGGTGGTTCTTAGCATACCATGGTGAAATGAGCCTGTGAAATGAGCCTGTGGCTAAAAGTGCTCTAAGAGAGCAGCTCATGGAGGGAATGGAGGGGATTTTTCATGATGGCATCCAATTTTCCCACCATCCCCTTGTCTACAACATAACTTCCGGTGTGTCCAACGTTCGCCCGGTAGTGGAGTAGGTTTCTTGATAAGTTTGTTCAGGCATTGTGCTTCTTTTGAGCTCAGGTTGCGTCCCCGGAAGACTGCACAACACACTACATTTTCTACAATGGACTGGTAGAACATTTCCAGCAGTTGCTGCACACATCAAAAGACCTGCGTCTCCTTTGCAAGTACAGTCTGCTGTGGCCCTACTTGTACAGTACCACTGTGTTGCCAGACCAGTCCAGTTTGTTGTTTATGTGAACTCCCAGGTTGTCCTAGCTCTGCACCACTTCCCCATCCTTCCTAGCACCAGTTCTTTTGTCAGTGCACCATAACTCTAACTAAAAAAAAGCTTGTTCCCAGTTAGAAGACAAACAAATGGAGAAAACTCTTGCAGAACAGAAAGTACTCTTAATGGTTTCCTAAAATAAAACGATCAAGGCTGAGAGACTTTGTATGACCCAGGTTTTTTATTTACTACAATTCACTTATGGCTATAGCAGAAATGAGAAATATTTCCTTCAAATTTGTGGAGCTGGATGATCAAATGTTTATGCACATAGGTCTTTCTCAAGCACCACCATAAGCTATGATCTGTCTAGCTTGTACAGGCATTAAATAAGAGATCTTTGTAAACAGCTTATTTAAAAATAGAAATAATTATAATGATTTCACTTTCAGAATTAAATTACACATGGCAAAGCAAGAAGACCATCCTTTTTTAAAACAATGAAATAGACATTCATTAGTGTTCACTCTCTTTTAACACAGAAGAAGCCACACAAACATATCTAGGAGAATAATGTTAGAGAACTGATGCTGCAAAGCTCAATGAGTGTTTCTTGAGACTTGTAGATTTTAGAATAAGATCATCAGTGGCAGAAGATATTTGTTGTGTGTGGCACAATTGGGCATATTTTTAAGTGTTGACCATCCTGGTGTATACTACAACAAATTTATACAAATCACATATAACACTGCTAAACTTTAAAATCCACACACAATCATGTAAGCACTTCAAGATCTTGTCTTCTTGTAGGAATAAGAAAGAAGAGGTAACAAATGGATGAAACGCATTTCTAGCCAAATGTGATATGTCAAAGCTCCAGTGTTTCCAACTAGCCTGACTTACCTTTCCCCCCCAATACCCACTACTTTCTGAGATACCTGTTCATTAAAACGTGACAACATTTCTTAATATTCTTACAACATAATGTATACTGACAAGGTCACTGGAACTAGTGTTCTATGTCAAAGCACATTTCATTTTGTTTTCCAAATGTATTGACTATCCAGTACAATAGTGCAAGTGGGCATGGTCTTTCCTGGCAGAACTATTAGGAACCAACTCTACACAAAACAATTCAGTCAACTATATTTAAGCATAGCTGGCCAGTTTGAATAAAATAATAAACTGTAAGTATTTGGACTATAGAAAAATGAAAACCAGAATGTACAAACCTCCCACATTTCAACAACTTCAAACTGTGGTTGTACTGTAGAGAGGTTTTGCCAACTTTATGTTGAAGTGATTCACTCAGTTCCTATGAGAAATCCCTCAGCAAACAGCTGACATTCTGAGAAAAGAGAGATTTCATATTACTGCTATACTAACTAACACAGAGTAGATCCTTTAACAGTGTTTGGATCACAGGATTATAATATTCTAATATAAAACAATGCCATTTGAAATATGTGCTTTAAAATTAATTTTTTTACAGAGAACTTAATTTGTTAGGATTTGTTGGGGTATGAATACTTTTGCAAGCTGTTGCATATACTTAATTATTCATAGAATTCCATGTTTTTCAAACAGGTACAGAAATTGTCAAAAATGTGCATTGTTTTTCTGTACTATACATTGTAAACATTTAATTACCCCATTTGGTTAAGGGGTAAGGATTTTAAAGGATATGTTTGATATTTCTTCACAATCAAAGTGAAGCACTCCGCTGGCCTCATCTTAAAATGCCTGAATCTTGCAACCTTTAGCTCATTTTCCTTCTTAAAACAATATGGATACATCATTTTGCAATATGTGTATATTCTTAAGACAGAGATCAATATTCAATAACATTATCATCTTGAAAAAAATATGTATTTAGTAAGTTTTAGGGCTTTTCACATTGGGACCTTATTTTACCATTAGCTCCATTCTAAAATGCAAGAGGAGGTTAGTTTATCTTAATTTATAAACAAAATGCTTCACTTTAGAATGCAATTTCATGTGGGACATTAATATATCCTATGATTGTAAAGTTTGACTTGAAAATAACAAAGTTATCTTTAAATGTTGCGGTCAATTCTTGATTGTTAGGAACAGTACCTTTTCTTATTAACTGGCACACTATCGACTAAAAATGTTTTCATACAATTGTAGCAAATGAACAAATATACTGTACCTAAGGCACTGATAAAACATTTGTAGCAAGTGTGTCAAACTCAGTTCGTGGTGGGCGAGTGTGGCTGCAGGGTTTCATTTCAGCCATTGTCCTAATCAGTAACCAGTTACCCCTGCTAATGGAATTCACTATGTATGCGTTTATTAGGATGGAATTGCCTGTTAAGATTTAAAATCCTTAATCATTTTTTCCCTTAACTAGCAGCCAAACAATAATGAAAGAGAAAGCAAGCCAATCTGTGATTTATTGTGTATACAAATGTAAAGTAAGTCAAATAAAAATTTGACACACAGACCATATTATTCAGTCTGTATAAAATGAATGAGTTCTGAGGATAGTAAGAATACAGTCTCAGATGGAATGTAAAAAATACTGCTGTCTAAATTTCCAGTGTTAACACAGGTTAGTAATGCTGGTTTTGAAGGGTCCCAGTAAGACTTCTTGGCAGTTGTATTCCAGAATGATCTACCCATCTTCCTCCACTTCCTTCACAGCTACCAAGCCAAATTTCCAATTTATTAACAACCACTACTAAAAGAGTAGCCCAATCATCTCTGTTCCTGGCAGTTGACTTGATGTTGTTGATGACACCTACAGTACAAATTACCAGCAAAAACACCAATTTTTTTCAACTTCTCTTGTCTGTTCCTGTCACCCTTATATAGCATATACTTCTATGCAGGTTGCAGGTACTCTGCCTGTCTTGGATCAAAGTAAGGAGACTTGCATACTCAATCAACATTCATAGTTAACAGAATTTAAAAGAATAGTAAAAATGCAGTTAAATAGACAGCAATTATTTACAAATGAGTATGAGTACTATTATATTTAAAATCTTCTGTTCTTTCAAACATTGAGTATCTCTGTTACAACATTAAATATCACTGTTGTGACACACAACTGGTAATGAGGGTACATGACCTGTGTCAGTGACTATTGGCCACCCAGAACGTTGTTGAATTTGCATTGTTCTCTGTGTATCACGTGCTGTCTTCCATTTCATGACTTAAACATGTCTGGATATGTATGAGGCAAAAGGGTATAACTGGAGTTTGTTGCCTATGTAAACACACGTCTGGATTCCTTTTTGATTCAGCCTATTTGGTTAATGCCGTGAGTAGCATGTTAGGTACAGCTTAGTTCAAAAACCCAAACACATATACAACCCACAAAAATAAACAGCCTGTTTATATCTCCAGATTTGTGCAATTTGTTTTAGTTCAAATTAGTCTAAAGAGTTGCAAAATGGAACAACTGCAGAAGTATCAGTATATTTCAGCCAAGACTGCATAGTATGAGGCATAGCAAGTACACATCTGGTGTCATCTTATAGGCAAAAGTCTCCATCTATTGGAAAATGTGCAGATGACCTATGGGCAACTAGACCAGAGACCTCACTAAACATTTAACAGGAATTAAAAGATGCAAATTATGTCAAACATAACTTGTATTGCCATGTGAAAAATTTGTATGTACACACTGTACTACAAGTTATATAACTCGGAAGCAATCAAAAAACGCTATCCACCTTTTAAACATTTGTGTATCTCAACACAGGAAAAACTCTATGACATGTAAATAGTTATTACATGATATTATTATATGTACAAATGTTAAGAGTGTGTGTAATGATTCTAACAATGGTAGTCACATGTTGTTTTTTGTCTTATTATGCTATATCTGTGTAACAAGGTCCTGTATTTTTTACTTTCCTACAGCAAACAAATTTTCCTCTGGAATTAAGAGTAAATAACCACAATTTTATTATAAAAAGCAACACGCATAATTGGATATGTGTTTTCTTAGTGGTCCTTATTCAAAATGGCTAAGAAACAGATCACTGGGTTTACATGTTGTTGAAATAACTGTCATTAACATGATTCTGCATTGAAAGCAAAAATAATTACAGAAACAAATAAAGCAACTGTCATTTGTGACTTCTGCCTTTGCCTTAAATCAATCAAACCATTTAGTAGGATTTGTTCATGGAACATTAGTCATCCAAATCAAAACTTCTGTTGTTGTAAAATGCTTAATTGCTGGTATATCACTTTGTCAGTTTATTGCCATCCCATTTAATTATTTGGTGTGCAAATATGCTGCTTAATCTTTCTTTATTCATTTTTTTTTCTCATGGCCTTAAAGCCAAAGATTGCCAGGAACAATTTGTTCGATCTTAATCTATAACAAGACTTTCTACAGCTAAGGTCACACATACCAGAATAATGAGGCAGTACTAAGAAGTAAGGTAAACAGCGGATGAACAAGGATTTGAAGTCATTTGAATGTGAATCACAGTAAATCATTTGGTTTGCTTTCACATAGTTTTCAAGCAATACAATCTGTTTTTTGGATTCATTTTAACCATTCCAGATTCTACCCATTGTTGTAAGTGAAGTCAAGTTAATTTCTATTTGTGCTTTTTATTTTAAATTTTTGTAAGAAATATTAAGAGAAGTGTGTTCTGCTAATGTTGAGTAAGTTCAAATCTGACTATACAAGGCAAGGACTGTTGAAAAATAAGAGGACTATTGAAAGGAAATAATATTTCTAAGTAATTTAATGTTTTTTTTATTCAGGGAAAAAAAGAATACAATCTGTTTACTAAGCATTATAGTATCATTTGTCCCAATGTTCACTGACACATACAACATATTACACATTATCTGCACCTTGTATGCATACCTCCATCTTAATTATGAAGGAACACTTAAATAACAATGTAAAAAAAAATACATTAAATATACTTGTATATAACACTGTTTTGCTAATGTACAGTATATTTATTAAAGCATATTTTAAAGTAGTGTTCCTTTTAGTTCATGGTAATTCAGAACCAGACCTACCAGATTTTGTATTAGTACATTTCTACAAGCTGTAAAGTACATTAAGTTAACAGTTTCACTCTAAAAGCCTTGTACAGTAATGAATATATCTATGTGTGATTTTATCAGATTAGTTTGGGGGTTGCTGGGGAATGATGATTACTTTTGTCTTTCTGGTGCATGTTTGTCTTGATTTTTCATTTAAATGAAATTTTCTAAATGAAGTTCCTTGCAGCATAGAAGAATAATAACATTCCTAATAATAATAACAGCCACAGGGATGCAAAGAAACAATTGGTTAGGGTGGGTGATGAATTTAAACATGAAAGACATTTTTCTACAAGTAAATTAATGTCAATTATAGTTTTTTTTATTGTTTTTGCACTATAATTATCAGTATTTTATTTTAATTATAAATTGCTTGAATTTAATACTTTATACTGTATATTTATATATTTTTCTAGCATGAAAATCTGTGCTTAAAGTAAAATGGTTATTTTATTCAGTAATAAGGTCAGAATATAGCTGGAAGAGAATATGGTGATGAATCATAGCAGCAGGTAGAAGCATGTGAAGCCCAGTTTTTCTCTGTGGGACAGCAGGCCAAGAATTAACATTAAGTTCAGACGGAATGGCCAGCTAAAAACATGTTGATGCCAAAAACATCATCAGACCCGATCTGGTGGATCCAGATAATGCGCTCTTACTACCACTTCATATTAAGCCTGGTTTAATAAAGCAATGTGTCAAAAGCCCTAACAACAGATGGAGCCAGTTTTATGTACCTGTGCCAAAAGTTGTCTGACGCTAATTAGAAAATTAGCTGATAAATGACCTAGAGCAACATTCAATAAAATTATATAATAAAATAATTTCTATGTTTTTAGATAGCAATAAAGAAATCAATTTTTAAAGAAATTATGAAAAATGTATTAGTTAATTTTAAGAAAGTAGGTTGCAATATGAGTTCTAGCTCTGCTAGCTTGCCTTCTTCCCATAATCCTACTGCCATCTCTTCCCCAGGTAAATGACACACATGAACTCAGCTGTCCATATGATCTAAAAGGTTGATCAGACCAGACCATTTTCTTCCACTGCCCCATGTTCCAATTCTGCTGCTCATGTGCCCATTGTAGGCTGTGGACAGGGATCAGCATGGGCACTTTGACCAGTCTGCAGCTATACATGCTTCATACACACTAAGCTGTGATGCACTGTGTGTTGTGACATCTTTCTCACATGGTCAGCATTATGTTTTTCAGAAATTTGTGCTATAGTAGTTATTCTGTGGCATCCGAATAGACGGGCTAGCTTTCGCGCTCCATGCACATCAATGGGCCTTGGGTATCCATGACCCTGTCGTTGGTTCACTGGTTGTTTTTTTTTTTTTTTGACCACTTTTGGTAGGCACTAATGAGTACATACCAGGAACACCCCACAAGACCTGCTGTTTTGGAGATGCTCTGACCCAGTCATTTAGCCATCATAATTTGGCCCTAGTCAAAGTTAGATCAGATCCTTACGCTTACCCATTTTTCCTGCTTCCAACATATCACCTTTAAAAATGGACCGTTCACTTGTTGTCTAATATATCCCACCTCTTTACAGCTGCCACTGTAATGAGATAATCAATGGTATTCACTACACCTGCCTGTAGTTTTAATATTGTGGCTGTACATACATATGTGTGCAGTAATACTAAACCTGCTCTCTTCATAACAAATGCATGATGAATTATTTAACTGTTAACATCTGTGAATGCTTATTTATAATTTTGATGTTATAATGTATAAATAAAAACTGTCAAAAAAACAGCATCCCAAATTATTTAAAAATATATGAAAATGACATACCTAATGATTAAGTAGAAAAAAATACCAATGAATTAGAAGGTGCTGAAATTGGCTTTAATTCTCAAGCTGAGGCAAAAGGTTCATTATCTTGAACATAGTTTTAAAAAAAAAACCTAAGAGTGTGGCATTATTATAACATAATGTTTAGTTGCATAAAACAAAAATATGTGCCATTTCTAAAAATGAAAAAAGATGCATTACAGAAATGTTACATTTTTTTATTGATATGAAGTAATCTACAGTTAATCTCACTGATATCCTTCCAATCTACTGGATTCCATAACATAAGAAATTCAGATTTATCTGTTCATAATTACATAGTTTATTAATTACAGAATGTATGTTGCCTTCATAAATTAATTTGCAATAAATATTATTGTACTAATTTTATTTATCCTCATTCTTGTTTCATTTTTCTATTTTTGTTGGTTATCTATCTATCGATTTTTTCAAAGGTTTTAATTTTACCAGTATCTTCATTTTGGATGCTAAATGTCTGTATTGATTTCCACCAGTCCTAAAAGTACAAACTTCTCACAATCTTTGAAATTCTAATAACTGAACATTTAATTTAAAAAGTGCATTTCCCATTCTCATAGCACTAAACACTAATCATCAGATAGGACTGTAAAACCAGTGAGCAATGATATTCAGATAATTATTGTTTTTAATATGAAATCTGCCAATCAGACCATTTCAAATTTAATTATCTCTAGTTCAGTATAATACAGAAGATGAAATATTAAGAAATGTGCCATGCCTGCAGAGTGTTTTGTATTAATCCTGCACAATCCTGAGTTTGAATATTAACCTGGACACTGTTATTTTCTAAATACACAATTTTTCTTGCCATATACTAAATTAGTGTTTTTTAAATTAACTGCTAACTTTAAATTGGCCTGTTTTGATAGAGTAAGTGTTCCTTGAGATATACTAGTCTTGGCGAATGGCTCCTGGCTTGTACCCAGTGCTGCTAGGATACACTGGCCCCTCCAGTGCCATAATGGACTAAGTAGGTATGGCAAATAAATATATGCAAAACAATTAAAATTAAGGTAAACATTTTAATATGTCCACCAGGGATTTTTTTAAATAAAAAAACAACTTCTTCACACATATAACTGAGCTCTAAAATAGTGACAGCTGTAGAACTCAAGGTCTCACATATTTGTATTAGAGGGATGACATTTATAGGAAGAATCAAATACAGTTAGTGAGTGTTAAATTATCATGTTTTAAAGAAAGCAACTTATTTTTATTCAACAAAGAATGACAAGTGGAGACTTGCAGAAGGAAACTTAAGGTTTGATGTCAAATTAAGGCTGATGCACAGCTTAAGGATGTTCTAACATTCACTCCATACTTACATGAATGTTGCCCAAGAAGCAATGTTACATTTTATAACACTAGTATATAAAAAGGTCAGTGGGCAGATAGCAAAATTTATGTTTATAATAGTCTGCAAAAGTACGAACAAAATGATTGATGAGTGAATTTTCTTCTTGGACTAATGTAAATCAGCTACACATTTGTAAAACTGGCTTACTTTGCAAAAAATAATGAGATCTGATATATATTACATTATGAACATGATAAGATGATAGTAGAGAGTCTTTTTAATTCCTGAAAATTAATAACTACAGTGTTTATCCAATAAGCTTCACACAATTAGCCTATACGTACCATAATAATTACCAATAAATGCTATTTAGATAAATGTTTCATGATTCCAAATTAAATCTGGAGGCTGGGAGATGCAGAATTGTCAATAGCAGTGGCTGCACAGAGTACAAAATCTAATTCAGATCAGATTAGATCCATCTCTACTACACAATTAACTAAAAGAGAAGGGAAATTCTATAACATGAGCAAGAAGATACTGAAATATTCAAGGCATTAGCAATACCTTCAGTATGTACAATCAACTGAGGTCATCTTAGGTATACTAGGTTTCTGTAACACATGTCTAAATTAGAGCAGTAGCACTCAAAATCAGTCTTGAGACATTTATTCAAACTCAGCCTCACTCTTGGCCATTGTTTTTGAGAAATATTCACCTTGGTCTTGAATCAAGACCAGCTGCCTTCTGTAAATTTGTATTTATTTGCATTTTTTGTTTGTTTTTTTTTTTGCTTCTGTGTGCAAGGCTTTTTTGTGACAGGAATCCTTTAGATTTGAACTCATTATCCTTAATTTCTTGGTGCACTTTCTATTTAGTTTTTTTTTTCTATTTATGTGTTAGAATCATTGTACAGGAAGGCTGGATGCCATTTATTGTCAGGACCACTAACAATGCACATACATACAACACTGTCTCTAATCCTTACAAGGACATGAGAAAGACTGGGGCTTGTTCTCGAAAACTAGAGTAAGACTAGGACCATTTATTCTAATTTCTTATGAGATCTTTGCTCAAGAATCTGTGCATCACAAGGAACAAAAATATTAACACAGCTAATTGTACAAGCTCCCTGATGCATACCGAAATTTACTTTGCTTCATTTCTCTTCAAATACAATTTTATTGTGTCCATTAACCATATTCGTTCAGTGTGGAATAAAAATAAGAAGCTATCTTTCAAATTAAAACATGAAATCTTTAGTTCTTAATAGAGAGGTAAAATTGACCTTAGTACATTCATGAGGTAAAATAGGCTATTGCATAATGTTGTAAAATAACACACCTCTCTAATTCAGATCTGACAATGTTGTAAAATTCAATGCACGTAAACAAAATGCGTATGTGCAAAGCAAACTGGGCATAAGATTCACATTAACTTCTTTCAACATTATATGATGCAGAATTCTTGCCCTTCAAGACATATATATATATATATATATACAGTACAGGCCAAAAGTTTGGACACACCTCCTCATTCAATGTCAGGCATCAAAACTATGAATGAACACATGTGGAGTTATGTACTTAACAAAAAAAGGTGAAATAACTGAAAACATGTTTTATATTCTAGTTTCTTCAAAATAACCACCCTTTGCTCTGATTACTGCTTTGCACACTCTTGGCATTCTCTCGATGAGCTTCAACAGGTAGTCACCTGAAATGGTTTTCACTTCACAGGTATGCCTTATCAGGGTTATTTAGTGGAATTTCTTGCTTTATCAATGGGGTTGGGACCAGCAGTTGTGTTGTGCAGAAGTCAGGTTAGTTGGACGATCATTTATTTTTCAACAGGACAATGACCCCAAACATACCACCGGGCTCTGTAAGGGCTATTTGACCAAGAAGTAAAGTGATGGAGTGCTGTAAATTGTCATAAAAATAAAGAAAACACATTGAATGAGGAGGTGTGTCCAAACTTTTGGCCTGTACTATATAAATACAGGTATATATATATATATATATTGTGGACTATGGCCGGCCGTTCATCCTGGCCAATACCCCCACGCCGCTAGATGGAGCCCTTCCGGCAGCATGGAGGTGCCCCAAATCCAGCAGGGCATCATGAATATTGGAGTTTTCCTTAACAGCCCTGCTGGATACCATGGGGTCTGCAAGGGGACGCTGCAGGGAGGCCCAGAGACATGGGTGTTCACTACAATCCGGAAGTATGTCATAGTCACGGGGACAGAAGGACTAACGTACTTCCAGGATGAAGAAAAGAGGACTTTTTATCTAACCTGGAAGTGATAGGGAATCATGGACTGAGGGATGAAACACTTCTAGGTTAATCAGTATAAAGGACTCTGGGAAATCCCAGACAAACGAGCTGAGCTGGGTGGCAGGGTGGCAACGCGTCTGGGAGAGAGGAGGATTATTGATTATTGTGAATTGTGTTTACTTATATGAGTA
>JANRMT010062791.1:49648710-49666758 GCA_026402145.1 Polypterus bichir lapradei | reverse complement strand
TATATGATGCTCAAAAAAAAAGGAACACTTTTTAATCAGAGTATAACATCAAGTTGATGAATCTTCTGGGATATTGATCTGGTCAGTTAAGTAGCAGAGGGGGTTGTTAATCAGTTTTTTGCTGCTTTGGTGTTAATGAAATTAACAAAAGGTGCACTAGAGGGGCAACAATGAGACGACCCACAAAACTGGAAGGGTTTAATAGGTGGAGGCCACTGACATTTTTCCCTCCTCATCTTTTCTGACTGTATTTTCAAATGTTTTGCATTTGGCTGTGGTCATTATCACTACTGGTAGCATGAGGCGATACCTGGACCCTACAGAGGTTGCACAGGTAGTCCAACTTCTCCAGGATGACACATCAATACGTGCCATTGCCAGAAGGTTTGCTGTGTCTCCCAGCACAGTCTCAAGGGCATGAGGGAGATTCCATGATCAGACAGTTACTCCAGGAGAGCTGGGCAGGGCTGTAGAAGGTCCTTAACCCATCAGCAAGACTGATATCTGCTCCTTTGGTCAAGGAGGAACAGGATGAGTACTGCTATAGACCTACAAAATGACCAACAGCAGGCTACTGGTGTGAATGTCTCTGACCAAACCATCAGAAGCAGACTTCATGAGGGTGGCCTGAGGGCCCGACATCCTCTAGTGGGCCTTGTGCTCACTGCCCGGCACTGTGGAGCTCGATTGGCATTTGCCGTAGAATACCAGAATTGGCAGGTCCACCACTGGCACCCTGTGTTTTTCACAGATGAGAGCAGGTTCACCCTGAGCACATGTGACAGACGTGACAGGGTCTGGAGAAACCGTTGAGAATGTTATGCTGCCTGTAACATCATTCAGCATGACCGGTTTGGTGGTGGGTCAGTAATGGTCTGAGGAGGCATATCCATGAAAGGATGCACAGACCACTACAGGCTAGACAATGGCATCTTGACTGCCATTAGGTATCGGGATTAAATCCTTGGACCCATTGTTAGACCCTATGCTGGTGCACTGGGTCCTGGGATCCTCCTGATGCACAACAATGTGGTGAGAGTATACAGGCAGTTCCTGGAGGATGAAGGAATTGATACCATTGACTGGCCCCCACACTCGCCTGACCAAAATCCAATAGAACATCTCTGGGACATTATGTTTCGGTCCATGTGGCGCCACCAGATTGTACCTCAGATTATCCAAGAGCTCAGTAATACCCTGGTCCAGATCTGGGAGGAGATCCCCCAGGACAACATCCGTCATCTCATTAGGAGCATGCCCAGACGTTGTCAGGCATGGATACAAGCACGTGGGAGCGATACAAACTACTGAGTATGATTTTGAATTGCTGCAATGAAATTTCAGCAAAATGGATTAGCCTGCCACATTATTTTTTCACTTTTCAGGGTGCCTTTGAATTCAGCCCTCTGTAGGTTGATAATTTTCATTTCCATCAAACAATGTGGCATCCTTTCATTCCTAACACATTACCCAGTCCATATCTGTATAGACATCTTGCATGATTTTTTTTTGCCATTGAGATCTGACATATTTTCAAAGTGTTCCTTTAATTTTTGAACAGTTTATATAGATTGAGATTCAGACCTATGAATGTAATACTCCAATCTTCATCTTGCCAAGTAAGGAAACCAGCTGCCGTAGCGCAAAGACAGAGGACCTCAATCCCGATAAGGGTAAGCAAACGTGCATACATCTGCTGAGCCCTAATTCGGGCGAAACATGCGTTGTGTACTTATATAAATATATATATACTGTATACACATACATACACTCACATACATATATTATTTGCTTAGAAGCAAATATGTGACAAAAGTGTTGAAAACCTTGTTAAATCAGTAACTAATATGATTGCAAGAATTTAACCAAGATTTCAAACTGTAACATATTACACAACATCATTACTGAGTAATGTAATTAGAATTACACATTACCTCCAACTCTGCCTGGGAGACTATGTCAAAAATTCTGTCCTAGTAAGCGCTGTAATCTTTATTTATTTGTATAAATATATTGCATATACTTTTCAATTTAGCCTCATTCTTTAAGTTAATTAGCAAATTATTATAAATCTGTTGTCAGTAGTATGCAGCTATATAGAATATTTTGCAACTCTCAATCCTCTTCCTTATCCAAATTTGTCTTCTGGAAGAGGAAAATCGAAATTTACATTACAGCATGCAAAACTGTTTTCAAAGCATTCCCTTTCCTACTAATTTCTTATAGTTAGTGCTTTAAATTGTAATCGTTTCTTCTTTGTGGATCTTTTTTGTTGCTATGTTGTGGGGTGCAAATTGTTAAGCTAATTTCATAATAACCTATGTTATTGAGTAGCTTATTTTTCACATAGAGTTTGCCATTGCAACAAAAGTTTGTTAAAATATTCAGCAAACATCTAAGAAAGACCAATAGATCTATTGATTTTTAGTATGCTTCAATCCACAAATAAACAATGATACAATATATTACATTACTAGCAAAATACCCGCGCTTCGCAGCGGAGAAGTAGTGTGTTAAAGAAGTTATGAAAAAGTAAAGGAAACATTTTAAAAATAATGTAACATGATTGTCAATGTAATTGTTTTGTCACTGTTATGAGTGTTGCTGTCATATATATACAGGTATATATATATATATACACACACACACACACAGACACATAAACATATATACATATACATATAAACATATCTACATATACACATATCTACACATACACATATCTATATATATATACATATTGTGGATGCGGCCCGGACACAGACAGGCAGACATGTTGTTATATCACCACCACACGTTTATTTACAATATTTACAAATATAATAAAGGTCACTTAGACCCAATCCAATGTCCATAAAGTGCACAAACCCCAAAATGACACTCAGTCCTGGCCACAATGCCTTCTTCTCGGGACGCCTCCACTCTCTTCTGCCTTGTCCTCCTTCCACCCGACTCCAGCCCTGAATGAATGGAGACGGTCCCTTTTATAGAGTCCCTGGATGAGCACCAGGTGTTCCTGGCATTCCTCCTCTGGCCACGCCCCAGCGTGGCGGAAGTGCCGGCTGTCCTCCCGGCACCTCTCTGGGTGCCGTCCTAAATCTTCCCCCCAGGTAACAGGTCCCCAAGGCATTGGGGCGCCTCCTGGAGGTGACCACGGGCCCCTACAGGGTGGAGCTTCCGTGCCCTGTACCGTGGCCCCCAGAGCAACCAGGAAGGCGGCCCCCACGTGATCCAGGGTGGGCGTAGACCCACATCCGGTCCCTCATGGTGTCCCGGCCGGGTCATTGCCCCTGGCATCCCTGACAATATACACATCTACATATATATATACATATATATACACATATCAACATATATATACACATACATATACATACATACATACACACACACACATATACATATATACATACATACAGATAAATATACATATATATTCACACATACACATACATATATATATACACATACATACATACATATATATATATATATACACACAGACACATATATACATATATATACAGATCTACATATATATACATATCTACATATATATACACATACATACTGTACATACATACATACATATATATATCTACATATATATATATATATACTGTATATAGCAAAATCCCCGCGCTTCGCAGCGACGAAGAACTGCTTTTAAATTTTATTAAGAAGAAAAGAAAACCTTTTTAAACTGAGGGAAAATACACCAATAACTATCTGTTAAGGATCTCTTTGTATACCACGTTGTCAGTTCAGCACTCCGGTTGTAATATGACCAAGCTGTGCACTGAGATTACTTTTGAGAATGCAACATATAGTTGTCCAGGAGAAAAGCAATGTTGCCTCAAATCAATGCCAACCTTTCGTAGGGTCTTTCCTTGAGACTTATTAATTGTCATCGCTAAGCAGAGCCTTACTGGAAATGTGAGGCATTTGAATTGAAATGGGAGATCAGAGGGTATAACGGTGATGCGAGGAATACATTTAGAGTGTGGCGCTCTGCGTTTTTTTTTTGTGTAGCTGCCTTCACACAGCTTCTCCGCTGCTTTATAAACGAACGCCATATAAGGCCGTCGTTTCTCTTTGCTTCGCGGTTCTGAACTGTTTTATTGTTTGTTTATTACGATTGTTATAGTTATTGTGTAGCTATTCGAGACTTACTTTACTGTTCAGGTACCCATTTCCTTTATTTAATCTGCGGCTTGTATGCTATTGTTTGTTCGTTTATTACGATTATAGATATTTATTGATTCCCTTCTTTAGCTGACTGCCTGCTCATATAAGGCGCTCCGCTGGTTTTTTGTGAAGCAGCCTTTACACAGCTTCTCCACTGTTTTATAAACGAACGAAATATAAAGCCATCCTTTTTCCTTGCTTTGCCAAGGAAGCTGCCTTTTTATTTAATCCACGGGTTCTCCGCTGTTTTATTGTTCGTTTATTACGATTATTATAGTTCTCTTTATATATCGGAAGCAGAGAGCAGATCAGCGAGCGGAAGCAGAGAGCGGATCAGCGAGCGGAAGCAGAGAGCGGATCAGCGAGCGGAAGCAGAGAGCAGCGGCGTCTCCCACAGGCACGTAGCCCTTCGCAAGCACCCGAGCAAGTTCATCTGAGGTAAAGCCGGCAGCTGACCAGTAGAAATAACCGGCAGTGAAAAATTAAAGTCGATTGCTCAGCGGGTGGTGGAAACTTAAAGCGACGGTGATTCAGCTGAACACGGAAAGCGCCGAAGCACCTATAAAAACGGCAAAGATGACTTCGATACTCAATGTAAGTTCTATCTGCTCTCTGCCCGTCGAGGGCGCATTTATATGTTGTGTGTCCTGCAGTATGTACAGCTCAGGTTTTCCGGCCGACAGTAAAGATAGCTTCACCTGCCAAAAATGTTTAGTTAATATAGAGTTGGTCGGGAAAATACGCGAATTGGAGGACCGCTTTAGGAATCTGATAGCGATTAGGCAAACCGAAAATTGGATCGACTCGACAATTCGGCTACTTCTGATTCGGCCTTAGTCTCTCCAGGTCCCACTGTAGTCAGTGCGCGGCCGAAAGCAGCAGCACCAATTCAGCCACAGGGCGAGTGGGTAACAGTAAGACGGGGGTCCAAGAATCCAAAATTTAGTCCCCCAGCACCCAGGTCACCAATTCGGACCCAGAACAGGTTCTCAGCTCTCCGCAGCGCGCCTGTGGAAACTGAGAATAATAAAGTGCTCATAATTGGCGATTCCATAGTGCGGAATGTTAGAATTCCAAACTATGTTAAACCAGCAGTTAATGTTAAGTGCCTCGCAGGGGTCAAGATTTCTGGCATAGAGGCTGCATTGGACCGTGTCGCCGACGATGAAGTATCTACCTTATTGCTGCATGTCGGCACTAATGATATTTATTTACAGCAATCTGAGGTATTAAAGCGGAACTTCATCTCTCTATGCACCAAAGCTAAAACAAAATGTCGGAATTTAATTGTATCTGGTCCCTTACCAAGATTATATAGAGGGGATGTGATTTATAGCAGATTGCATTCCTTTCACTGCTGGCTAGAAACCTGGTGTGCAAATAAAAGCATAGCATTTGTGAACAATTGGGATGATTTTTGGGAAAGGCCTGGATTTTTCAGAAGAGATGGTCTTCATCCTAACTGGAGGGGATCTTATGTATTATCCCAAAATATGGCAGCAAAACTGCCTGGTTGACTGATTAGAGCACCATCCAGGCCGCAGTCGTGTGATCTTAAATCACAGGCTGTTGTTTATCCCACCTGTTATTTTACTGAAGCTGTTATCCATAATCCCTGTTGTGGGGCATCCAGTAAATTTAGTCTTGATACAAACCTTAAATTAATTGATAACCAAAAAATAAGGTGTATAATTAGACCAAGGGATAAAACCAGACCCTCCACCAGGGGCATCTGTAATAGAAATTTACTTCAAATTAAAACAAAAAATATATCGCCAGTTCAGAAAAAACCATGCAGTTTTAAATGCTGTTTATTGAACATTCGCTCTCTTGGCACTAAAGCTGTTTTGGTAAATGATATTATATTAAGTACAAAATCTGATCTGTGTCTTCTTACTGAAACCTGGCTTAGTAAATGTGACACTGTTCCCTTAGCAGAGGCGTCACCAGATGGATACTCGTTCCTTCATAAGTCTAGAGATTCTGGTCGAGGAGGAGGCCTTGGAATAATTCATTGTAATAAAATGCAAATCACTTCTAAAAATTTAGGCAACTTTACATCCTTTGAGGTATTCGTTTTAAATATTAAAACAGATTCCAACACAATTATAGTGCTAGTCTACAGACCACCAGGGCCATATTCATTGTTCATGACTGAATTTAGCAACCTTCTGTCTGATTTGGCTATAAATTATGATCACGTAGTTCTGATGGGGGATTTTAATGTACACATTGATGTGGAAACTGACACTTTTAGCAAATGTTTTACTTATTTGTTAAATTCAGTAGGATTTTGTCAGATTGTCAAAGGTCCAACTCATAATCATAACCACACATTAGATTTAATTATAACTTACAAAGTTGAAATACAAAATTTAAATATTACTCCATTAAATGTAGTTATTTCTGATCACTTCTTAATTACATTTGATTTAGTTCTGCCCATGCCAATGCACTCACAGATTAAAACAAAGACAGTGCGACATCTAGATTGTAATTCTGCTTCAAAATTTATAGACACCTTGAGTAAGTCGAGTGTAATTGTGGAAAACTAATTAGATCAGTTAACATCAAATGTAAACATGGAAAACAATTTAGATCAGCTAATATCACATTATAATGTGACCTTGAGAGATGCTCTGGACACAGTGGCTCCCCTTAAAACAAAAGTGATCAAAGCGCATAGAAACTCTCCCTGGTTTAATAAAAATACTCGAGCTCTTAAATTAGAGTGTCGAAAACTGGAGCGTAGATGGAGAACAACAAAGCTACATGTCTTTCAAATTGCATGGACAGAGAGTGTTAATAAATATAAAAAAGCCCTCTTTAAAGCTCGCTCAGAATACTATTCTACATTAATAGATAGCAATAATAAAAATCCTCAGGTACTGTTTAGAACAGTGGCTAAATTAACAAATGGCAATTCAGATCAACAGTGCAAAATACCAACAGATATTAGCAGTACAGACTTTATGAACTTCTTCAATGAGAAAATTAAAAATATAAGATCCCAGATCTCAGCATCACAGTACAAACCAAATACTAGCTTAGCAGACCCTGCTGCACATTGCATTCAGCACTTTAGTAATTTTAATCCTGTAACTTTGAGCAGGAAGTCTTAACTTTAATTACTAAAATGAAGCCCTCTACTTGTTCCCTAGATCCAGTGCCAACAAAACTAGTAAAAAGTGCAATGGATGTTCTTGCAGCGCCTATTCTAACCGTTATCAATAGTTCATTACTGCATGGCACAGTACCTGATGCACTAAAAGTGTCAGTCATTAAACCTTTACTTAAAAAGTCAGACCTAGACCCACACATACTAAATAATTATAGGCCTATTTCAAATTTACCATTTCTCTCTAAAATACTAGAAAAAGTAGTCGCCAGTCAGCTTCAGTCACACCTTATGCATTACAATTTATATGAGAAATTCCAGTCTGGTTTTCGCACTGATCATAGTACAGAAACTGCACTAACACGGGTTGTAAATGACATTCTGATATCCTCTGACGAAGGAAACTCCACTGTTATTATGTTATTAGACTTAAGTGCAGCATTTGACACCATTGACCATTCTATTTTACTGCACAGGCTAGAAAATGATGTTGGTCTTACAGGCCACGTGCTCGCTTGGTTCAGTTCTTATTTATCAAATCGATTCCAATATGTACAGAAATGTGCTGACAGTACTCCATCATTATACACAGAAGTTCAATATGGTGTCCCACAGGGCTCAGTACTGGGACCTTTACTGTTTTCACTTTACATGCTTCCACTGGGATCTCTCATTAGGAAACATAATGTTAATTTTCACTCGTATGCAGATGACACCCAGTTATACCTTTCATTTAAATCAAATGAAGTTTCTCCGATGTTGTCTTTAATTAGTTGTGTTAGTGAATTAAAGGAATGGATGAATGAGAACTACTTGTCTTTAAATACAGATAAAACAGAGATGTTAATTGTTGGAGGGAATGACGCTGATCACAGCAATATTTTGTCGACATTTAACTCAGTTGGAATCCCAATTAATTTTACTGAATCAGCCCGCAATCTAGGAGTTATCTTTGATTCTAGCATGTCATTTAAAGCACATATTACAAAGTTGTCCAAAACATGTTTCTTCCATCTTAAAAATGTTAGGAAATTAAGGCGCTTTCTAAATAAACAGGATTGTGAGAAATTAATTCATGCATTTATCTCTAGTAGGATTGACTACTGTAATGCGGTGTTCACTGGCTGTTCAAACTGTTCTTTATACAGCCTCCAGTTAATCCAAAATGCGGCTGCAAGAATTATTACAAGAACAAGAAAATATGAACACATAACTCCAGTTCTTAAATCCTTACACTGGCTCCCGGTTAAGTTTAGGGCAGATTTCAAAATCCTCCTTTTAACATATAAAGCATTAAATGGCCAAGGTCCGGCTTACTTGTCTGAACTTATCATGACTTACAAACCTGAGCGCACATTAAGATCTCAAGATGCCGGTCTGCTTATGATTCCAAGGATTAATAAAATAACAGTGGGAGGTCGAGCTTTTAGTTACAGGGCCCCTAAACTGTGGAATGGTCTTCCTGCTTCTATAAGAGATGCCCCTTCGGTCCCAGCCTTTAAATCCCGGCTGAAGACTTACTACTTCAGTTTAGCATATCCTGACTAGAGCTGCTGATTAACTGTACATACTGCATCTCTGTTGTTAGTCATTAGCACTAAAACATAAGTAACATGATAAGTATAATTGAATACTAACCCTCACCTATTCTGTTTCTGTTCTCGATACTCAAATGTGGCAATTGGTGCCACGGCCCACCTGCCAAGTTGTTTGCCTGCCTATGGTAAAGTCATCCCTGGTGGAGGATCACAGGAATCATGGGAAAGAGGGGCCCTTTCATCAGATTGGCTGGCCGAGCAACGTTTCAGCCGTGGAATGGCCAAATGGGGAGGCAGCTTGACGGATGAGGTCTCCAGCACTCTAAAAATATCAAAATCTTATTATATGATATCATTTACTGTTAAATTCTGCTCTGTACTTCTAAAATTTTTATTATTATGCTTTATTAAGGATTTGTTCTGTTCTGTGTATTGTATTGTATTGAACCCCTTCTTTTGACACCCACTGCACGCCCAACCTACCTGGAAAGGGGTCTCTCTTTGAACTGCCTTTCCCGAGGTTTCTTCCATTTTTCCCTACAAGGTTTTTTTGGGAGTTTTTCCTTGTGTTCTTAGAGATTCAAGGCTGGGGGGTTGTCAAGAGGCAGGGCCTGTTAAAGCCCATTGTGGCACTTCCTGTGTGATTTTGGGCTATACAAAAATAAACTGTATTGTATTGTATTGTATTGTATATCACGTTGTCAGTTCAGCACTCTGGTTGTAATATGATGAAGCTGCGCGAGCTCACTCTTGAGAATGCAACGTATAGTTGTCCAGGAGAAAAGCAATCTTGCCTGAAATCAATGGCAACCTTTTGTAGGGTCTGTCCCTGAGACTTATTACTTGTCATTGCGCAGCAGAGTCTTACTGGAAATTGTTGGCATCTGAATTGAAATGGGAGATCAGAGGGTATAACGGGGATGCGAGGAATACATTGAGTGTGGAGAAACTCTAGAGACAGCGTGTGTATTAACTTGTGGATTTTTCTGTGAGTATTTGGTGGCAGCGTGATGAAGTTGCTTCCGCAAGACCGCATTAGCTGTGGAGCTCAGCTCGGAGAATATTCCTTTCCTACCTTGTCAATTGTGTAATGCGTTTTTTGAACAGGTTTGATACATGGAAGTGATCACTCGTACTGCGTTCAGTCAGTTCACGTGAGCTGCTCTCTTGTGTGATGTTGCGATGTCCACGGCTTTATTTAATGTTAGCTAAGACCCGGCACTTAAAAGTTTCTCACTACAGCAATTTTAACTCCGTTACAAAGTGATCCAAAGTCTCGTTTATACCTCGTGTCTTCTCATTAAACTTGTATCTGCGAATAAAGTATTCGGCGTTTTTCTTCAGCGCTCTTTGGGAGCTCTTCCTTCTTTTCTACGTACTGCGTTCACAGTCAGTTCACTTGATTACGTGGGAGGCGTGATGATGTCACACGCAGCTCCGACCCCCACGGCCATCGAGCTAAAGTCCTTTACAGTATATGGAGAAAAATAGGTTCCAGTTATAACCATTACGCATAGAATTTCGAAATGAAACCTGCCCAACTTATGTAAGTAAGCTGTAAGGAATGAGCCTGCCAAATTTCAGCCTTCTACCTACACAGGAAGTTGGAGAATTAGTGATGAGTGAGTGAGTGAGGGATTTGCCTTTTATTAGTATAGATACTGTATTTCAACATGTTATGCATTGACTGACTAAAATAAGTTTAAAGGTCAAATATCATTGCAATCATTATAAAACTGTATCAATAATTCATCTAGTATGTCCTTTACCTTACCACATTGTTTTATCTCAGCCTAAGAACATATTTAATCAAAATTGTCTAATGTGATTTGATTTGTGACGAGCTGTCAAGAAATAATACCTTTCTCAAAATGTTGCTGATCTCTAACACAGGTGAATTCTGCATCTGTTTGGGTCATTATGAATTATGACTCATTAAAAGAAAAAAGCAAAAGCCTTCAAGAGGATGCAGAGCTGTTAGTCTTCTACAGTGCTGAATTCCACTTTCCTTTATCTCAGAAGAAGGCTTGAAGTGTTTGTTCTATCCAGCAAAGAGAATCTTTTTCTACATTTCCTCTTAGAAGATGTGTGGCAAAGCCTTCTTTGTTACTTTAAATGCACTGCACTGTATTGCAGCAAAAGGTGGCCCTACGAAATATTAAAGTGTGGGGGTTGGACACCTATGAAAGTTGATTTTGTTTTTCTTCTTCTCAAGATTTTTTTCTCTAACATAAAACAATGTCACATAAAAGAGCTCATTTCTGAGTTTCAAAAAAAAATGATCAGAGAAGAAAATTTCAGTGTGGGATTTGTTATTCAATAAAATGAATAATTTTGGAAGACACTATATAATGAAGATATTATAAAATGACACACACAGATGTTAGTTAAGTACTGATTTATTATTTATTATTATTTTTAGTAACCTCAAGTAACCAGAAAAACTATGTAGCCAAAAGCTTGTCTAAGTGATAACCAAGTTCTGTAGCTGTTGCCTCCTGAGTCTTTGCAAGTGGTATTTTTGAATACTCTGGCCTGCACTTGGTAAGTAGCACTTCTTCAGTGTGGCTTTCAATAATTACTGTTTAATAATCTTTTGAGAAATGATGATCACGTTAGATAGTGAAAGATATTTTGGCTTGGTATACAAAAAAATAAATAAGTGATGCACACCAAAGGTTTTACTATTTTAACTGTAAAATGGTCTTCTTTGAAGCTAATAGTTTTTTGCTTTCCCTTGTTATATAAAAGCATGCAGTAACAGAAAAAGAACAATACAACTTGCAACAGATTCTCTCAGCCTGCAGGAGTTGATGACAAATTGCTGCAAATTGCTTCCCCATCTTATTCACATCTTCCCAAAAAACTTTTATATTAATGATTACAAGACACACTTTCTTTTTTACCACCATCTACAGAGCATACATTGGATTTGTAAAATAATAATAACAATACCAGGTAACTTAAATTATAAATTAATAAATAGTTTATTATGTATATATCTAAATGAAGCAAGCGTCTACGGAGGAAAGATATATACAGTTTTTTTAAAGAAGACTACTTTAATACAGATGAGAATTTGGTGAAGGGAGTACAGCATGCCTACCAAATTTATTTTCTTTACAAATATAGCAAAATGCTATTTTTTAAAAATATAACTGGAATCCTTCAAACAATGATCACAACAGAATACATACAGATTGATATGTGCTGACCCATATGAACTGTGTATTTTATTTATAATTCTATTTTTTTAGATGAAAATATTGGATGCCTCCACACTTAGGGTTCTTTCAGTATCTTGAATACTTTATACTAATTGGTTGCCTATGGAATACAAATTAAAATTTTCATCTGATTCTGTACACCTTGTCACACCTTGGTTTTCCCATTTCTTAAAAGTTGGAAATTGTCTCATCTCCCATACAGCAGTGCTCTTTCTCAACCACCTGTTCATCACACTTTGGCTTACCTCTTCCTGCTAATGGCACAGTCCCATGGATCCCATACATATGTACTGTATTCACTCACACAAAGCTGGTTGCCAATTGCTAGTCTACTTGACACTCTCGTATCTTGGGCAAAAAAGCCCAGTCAGGCAGGAACGTTCAGGGGTCCCCTAATAAGCTCGACTGAGGTCAGCACTACCACTCCAGGGTGAGAGAGAGCGCTACCACTAATGGTATCCTCTCCTTTTTCCACAACCCAAAGTAAAAACCAAGTGAGGATACTTGCATCCAGGTGTGATACCCAGAGCAAGATCCACCCCTTGTTGTCACAAAAGCAAGCCAGGAAGGTGGCAGCTGACTGCCGACCAAGACCAAAGTCCATTAACAGCTACAAATCCAAGAGAGAAGCAAGAGCTGAAAACACTGTTGGCTTTTCAGTGAGTGAGTCTTTTCAGGTTTTGCTTTTACTTTTTTATATAATTCTTAACAGGCTCTGTTGCCTTGTCTGTTACATAGGGAAGTAGTGTACTTGAATAAAGTCTACTGGTTCTCCAGTTTCATTGAAGGACCATGCTCCTAATGCAATATGAGGAGAGTTTTAATGGATTTACAGCATGTGTTCAGCTTCTGTCAAAAATGGTGACATGGACTCTGATTAAAAAATGATACAGTATAATCTAAGAAAACTAAGATCATAAATTAAATTGCAACTTACTGGAGCAAAACATCAACCTATAATTGCATAGATGGAAGAATGGCAAGTCCAAAAAATTAAAAGGGGAACAAACAACCAGGAAACAAAAAGATATGTTTTTTGATGAAAGAAAACAGTGAAGTCAACATTCAGACAGGGGTTATTAATCACAGAAAAATTGGAAAGCCCAAAATTCAAACCAAATAATCATAGCTAGAAATTTCTAACTCTGTAGTTCTTTTTCTAACATTAAAATCACATTTAAGCTTTAGGCTCAATCCAAAATCTTAGATGCAGAGTACTGCATTCCATCATCTTAAATATGTGCTGTTACTATATAAGCAATATGGCTGCCGTTTTGAAAATCAATGTGATAATGTTGGTGTCCACAAGAAAGACACAAGGAAATGACATCAAAATTATTTTAATAAAATTATGCTAAAATTTAAACTTTCCAAAGGTTGAGTCTGAACAAAAACTCTTCCTACTGAAGTTAAAAGAAAAAAAACTAAAACACTTTCATCAAAGTCCACTGATCATGCCTGCATTTGCAAAACATTTAGTCAGGTCCCTTTTTGTGGCATCAGTTTTTTGGATGGTGCCTTTTGCTTGAGCTTTGCCTATCTTGTGCTTTTACTATCTGATTAATATCAGTTAATTCTTTTGAAATAGTGGGCATTAATAAAATGAACTTTTATGTATTTTCTACCTGGAATTGTCATATATAATTGTCTCTGTGTATTTTATTACAGTCGCACCACTGACTGAGCACTGTGGGCCATTATTCTGCATTCTTATCTTGTTGCTTGATTCTGCACCACAAAATAACATATTATTAATCTTGAAAATTCAGATCAACCTCTTTAAGTATATCAATCATTTAACTATAGAATATTTATCAGAGCTGCCGTTAAGGTTGTTCATATTAGTAGTCTGAGTAATCAAAGTAATTGTATCTTATTAACTGTTACTAAGTCCCTCCCAATTTGTTTCTCTTCTAGATATCTTGTGGCAGTTACTGTCACTACAAGTCTTATCAGACGTTTGTAGTTGGAATGCTGTCCCCAATTATAGACCCTGATTTGTTGAATTGGGTGTTTTGAGTACTAACATTTTCATCTCCTGTAGCTCATCGTGATACATCATTTATGTCAAGAGAATATTTTGCAGTACATATTTTCACAACACAGCTTCTAATTCTTTCATCTCTGACACTATCATTGTAAATGAACACCAGGGAGCACACACAGCACTTGTGACAATGTATGATTCACTTTTACCGTTAGTCCATTGATGTCTTTGAATACCAACATACAGTACAATCTGATGTTACAGAAATGTTTTTCCCTCACAACTGATTATGTTTATTGTTAATACTTGCAATGTGCTCTCTGCACGTTATACAGTACATATCCATATGTTTAATAGGAGTCTTTTAGTGAGACTTTTCAACTATAGATAGTTCATGGTAAACAGAAGCTTGCTGTTTGTTGGACCAGGTTACTGAGAACGCTTCTGCTGTTTGTAGTTCAAAATCACAACCCCTCCTATGAGCACCGCCTTCATGAGATGTTGCATTGGTTCAGAAATGTGACACTCATTGAGATGTCTAATTGTTCCCACAAAGTTTTATGCAAAATTCACTCAAGGTAGTCTCCAGACATGTATTTTATATGTCTGGCGCTGCAAGATTTTCACTATGGTAAACTACTGACATGAGGCATTTTGTAATCTTCCTGTACCATTTTGATGCCTTTGTTCTTCTATATTGTAGCTGTATTTTATGTTTTAGATGTATATCTTTGTATGTAATTTCGCAGTACAAAATAGGCTCTAGACCTTATGACCATGAACTGGAGTTAACAGGTAGAAGTGCTTTATAAGAATAAGTTACAATAAATTGAGTGGAATCAAAGTTTTTGTCATCAAAACTGGATAGTAAGGGTTACTAAGTGAACTGATTGATCACATTTGATGAATCAAGGTGTTATTATATTTGATGAAAACTGAATCCTATTCTTTTAAAAATATCTTAAATCTTTGTGCGACCTTAAACTACATCAGCTCTTTTTACTTTACTTGTTACCATAACCTTTAATTTGGTAACATGTTTTTCTTTGTTTTGTAAATGAGGAGATATTGGGGGTCTGTTATTGAAATATTTTGTTTTATGCCAACGTCTGTGTTATCACTTGTTTTTGATTGTTCACTATTTTATTTACTTATTTTTAATTACTTATATACAGTTATATCATGTTTTGCACTATATGATTATTGAATACTAAATTTGCTTTCAGTTTAGAAACTTTTCTTTGGTTATGACTAGCTTATAGTAAGTTAATCATACATGTTCGGAAACAAGAAAAACTGAAACCCATGTTCCTAAAAAAGATAACCAGTTTATTGTCAATAATTTCAATAATTATAATAATGAATGCATGTCACACTAATATTATCTAGACAATATTCACATTGTATCTCTTCAAAAAGAACAAGTTCTTCTTGTCTAATGAAGTTACACAGATACTGGTAAGCATGTTGCTGAACCATAATTAGAGGCCTGCTGAGTTCTGGTTTCTTTACTGCAATGTGAAATTGAAATAATTTTGATGAGTTATTGATTTTTTTTCTCTTTTATTTACTCTCAACACCAGCAATAAATACTTAGTGTGCATTTGTTCTTTCACACACTATTGCAATCATGAGCTTGGAATGGTGTTTCCATTAATTGGGAAAACATTTCACTCATTTAAACTCTGGATGGGTTAGGTCAAGTTTTAACTTTAGTAGCCAGCAAAATCACATAACACATTGATAAACTGAAAAAAGAAAAAATAGTATATTGGAAGAGATGCAGGTTGTAGGCTGCTACTGAGAGGTACTGGTGCCTTTTTGAGATGGGTGTTTTCCCAGCATGTTCATCACTGGCTAGTCAGCATTTGATCTCTTCCACTTACTTAAAAAGTATGAAGAATAGTGTTGGGCAGGTTGACACAATTTCAGTACCTGTGTTTGGCAAGTAAAAGTCACTGACTTGTGTGCTGGCTTCTTACAGACATTGATTCTGATATGAGAGCTCCAAAATACAACACCTTTACTACAAAGTCAGTTATTTTGAGTAGTGCTAGGTATGAAATGACTTATGAAAAGCATCACCAAAAGTTGCTCTTGCTTTTCCATGTCTCATATGTTTATTTGCGTTTGATACAAATACAAGTTTCCTCTGAGTAATCCCTACAGTACAGTAATTCAAGAGTCAGAAATTCCCAATAAATATTTTATTGGACTATCTAACCCAGACGTCTTTCTGCAAGTTGTTATGTTCCACGTAAATGTACAGAAACTTTAAATTGCTCATATATGTCCGTCTATTGCACAGCTTTTTACAGTATAATGTAACAGCCAGGAGGCTGGCCAACATTTGCACCACAAATGAACTCACTAGGTCCATGAAGAATGGGTCTAAGACAACCATCATGAAGTACACCATCCATGTTTATTGGAAGTGGTTGCTAACTATGGTGTTTAATTAACATTGCCGTGAGTGGGCACATGTAGAAGATTCAAAATGAGCCAAAAGGTTTATTACAAAAAGAACAAGTCAGAACTTTTTATTAATGAACAAAATAAAAACAGTAAACAAGGCTCTGTGTTTTTTTTTCACTTCTGAAAACATTCTGCTTTAATTTTATTCTTTTAATAAGCAATATACTGCTGTGTTACCAGTAGTATAACAGCAAGCTGTGCCATACACAACAGCAGGGGTCCTCAGGTTTTGTTCTGGTGGACTATAGTGGCTGCAGGTTCTGTTTTCCCCCAAAGTTTTATTTGAAGCCAATTATTGCTGAAAAGGACAACAACAACTGACCAATGTTTTTGAGCTTTACAGTATTAAACTTGCTTGTTAAGGTTTCCAGCTAATAATTACTTCCTTTTGTTTTAATTACAGGCAGCTATAGCACAATTTACCACGAAAAGATTAGCCAGTTCCTGAACACCAGATTTCAATCATCTTACGCAATCCCGGATACGATGATCCCTATTAACATGCCTTCACAGCAAAATTTACAAGCCCTTCGGAGTTCAGCACTCAACCATGGACTGCAAGTCTGAGAAACAGAGGGAACAACCTTCATACCAGCACAGCAAAGGGTACTGGTAGCACTTCCTGAAAATTATTGGCATATCACCCAAAACAACAGCAATACAACAGCAACTGCCAAGGAAAGGGAGATAATGTGGAGGAATATCACTGTCTGAGTGAATTCATAAAACAGTTAATCAGTGAACTCCGTGTAAACTTTTTTATGGTAAATTGTTACATTGTGCAAAATGTACCTCATTGTTACTAATCTAAGCGAAATGTTATATGCTCTCAAGTAAGGATTATATTCAGTTTTTGTAATTTTAATATTATCAAAAAGTATAAGGGCAATGCCATTAAATGTTCAGTATACAAACAGTTGTTCTAGTCATTACTGTGAGATATGTTGAACATTCTCCTGCCTGCACTGAACCCTGTTTTGTCTGGTAATTACACAGTAAGAGAAAGCAAAGATTAATTACTGTTATATACTAATCTGAAACAGAGACTCACAGTGCCCACTCTTTCAATGGTTACCCTATTCAAATATGAGACCCTGGATATTTGACCAAGATTTGCACAGTAATTATGTGCGTAACATCTCATATTATTTGAAGAATGGATAAGAGGACACACTTGTATTTGTACTGAGCATCTGATATAAATGCTTACACTTAGTTCATAAAAGCTATCCGCCAAATGAACTACAATAGAGTATATTGTCATCTTGTTCCATTACAGAACCCCAAATCGAAAATGCATTAAAAGGAATATTGGGTATAGGTGCCACCTGAAGGAGAGTCTTTAGAGGTATTTCTTTAAAAGTGAGGGATTCCAATGAAGGGCTGAAGGTGGCCAGCTTGTTCCACCAGGAAGTGTACATTATCAGTTATTTTTGTGGTGAAGAAAATTAGATAGATAGATAGATAGATAGATAGATAGATAGATAGATAGATAGATAGATAGATAGATAGATA
>JANRMT010062791.1:49630200-49648700 GCA_026402145.1 Polypterus bichir lapradei | reverse complement strand
ATAGATAGATAGATAGATAGATAGATAGATAGATAGATAGATAGATATTGTATTAATCCCCAAGGGGAAATTCACATACTCCAGCAGCAGCATACTGATAAAAACAATATTAATTAAAGAGCAATAAAAGCACAGTGCAAGTTAAAAAATGCAAAGTGGAGAGTGTGAGGCAGGTATAACAGTCTATAATCTTGTTTAGTGTTAACGTTTAATCCCCCACGGGTGGAATTAAAGAGTCTACCCTTTAAACTACTCTTTACAATAAAAAAAAATAAAGAAAAAAAAATTTACACTGATGTCAGCCAAAAGCCACAATGTATGATATTGAACATGTAATTTTTTAGAAGGTCGCTCAGATATTATTAAAGCCATGGATGTGCCAGAATGTCTGATCAGGGTCTGAATACATTTCTTCTGGGCAGCATTTAGTGACAGCATTATACTTCAATGTTGATTGTTCGTTCAGCATTCATTTCCTTTTTCTGCTTAGTGCAGGAGGGATCAGCATTAATCATTGAACATTTATGGACTTTGATTTTATGACTGGATGCTCTGCTCATTAATTGTTGCAGACTCAAATCATTAATCCTTCCTAATAAACCTGCTATTTATAGGTTAGTTTCACAGCATTGGTTGCCCCAGTAACTGAGCTGGATTTTGTCAAATCCTTCTTTCTGGAACAGGCAAATCCAGAGTGCGTTCCAAAAAGCAAAATTTGTGATTTATCTGCATCTCTGGCCTCACAGATAAATGCAGGTTAAGGTAAATACAGGTTTTTTGGAACAGAATTAGACCAATTTCCATGAATCCCAAGTTACTTTAACTAGATTTCACACAAGATCTGCTTTGTAGAGGAGATCATTGCTCTTTTGATTATGTAGGCCACAGTTTACTAAAAAGCAAGCTAGCTAAGCAGTTACAGCCTTTCAATGTTACTTGCTATTACATCTCTAATGATAGTTATTGTTAAATTATATTTAAATTAGCAAACTCTACAGAAAATTGTCTATTAATAGGAAAACACCCACAGCAAAAATACAAATATTTCTAAATTTTCAATAGAAATTTAGAAATATTTGTGTTTCAGATATCTTAAAAAGTAAATTACATTTTAAGATATCCAAAATTCATTTTGAGATATCTCTAAATGTTAATTTGGCTTGCCATAATAACTGAGCTAATGAAAATCTGATTTAACTTTGTCCTATTTGCAACTGTGTGTGCTCATCATGAAGTATCTGTTTTAACAAAATATTTGAAAAGAAATGGAAAGGAAGAATGTAAAGAACTGAGAATTACTAGGCTGCCTGATATAATGCTGGCTTATTATGAATCACTGGATGAAATGTACGGTTTTAAAATACATATCCACCCACAAGGGATTTGAATTTTAGTAGTTTTCTCATGAATACCTCCAGTAAAACAGATGTGACAACTGTAACACAGAGTTACACTAACAAGTAATTGTTGCCCTAGGTGATCCAATGCATCTTTGATTTAAACAAATTCACCCCATTGTCTAAAAGATTTTAAGTGCAAATGACTTATATGAAATATGCTTTCTTTTGATTGAATATATCACTTATTGTGTATAGTTTGACATTTTTTAATTAAAAATAGGGAAACTGAACTTATACATGTGGCCACACATACGCATCTGAGGATTACCTTCCTGGCTCATTCTTGATAAACAATACCACCCTAGCACGAGTGGGGACACTGTTTCTAATGGTATCATCTCTTTCTGCTCCCACAGCACAGCAAAGATGTCCAGTGAGAGCCACTCCACCCCTGTCAGTCAGAAACTATATATTCAAGGCTTTCCCAGAAGGTGGTCTCATCTGAACAAAAGCTGGGAAGGAAACGGAGATCTACACCAGACCTGACACCACAATAGAGAAGGCATATAAGTCCTATTTTTTTTTGTTGCACCACAACACTACTTTGTTGCATCTCTCCTAATTTATTAAAAGGGATGACCTGTTTGGATTATTTTGGATCCCATGTCATACCTCGCACAACCACACCGGATTTTCTACAGATAGAACATTTACCTTCAGGCCTCTGCTTCAAAAGTTTCCAACATCACTATTTCTACAAACGCTTAACACTCTTTTCAGATTCTTGCTGTGCAACTGTGAATGCGTCAATCGGCCATCTGGTTGCAAGACGGATTTGGTGTATTTAGCCATTTTACTCATTTTTCATCACAGCTAAAATTTTAAACCTTTCCATGCTAGATAAAATTGAGGAAGTTATGCAATACATCTCAGCAATTACAGATTTTATTTCGGTGCTTGATTAACATCAGCAACAAAAAAATATGGAATCCCATTGTCTTATAATATTTCTCATAAGGTACAGATGGCATGATTCCAAATGCATGGGAATGCTGCGTTATTTATCAACCTGTGCAAGATTGCATCATTTCAGAATGTTTCATTAATGTGATTAAACTAGGTAAAATCACTGGGCGGAGCAGAGAAAGCTGGAAATAGTGTCAGTGCATTTGAGCTGCTACCACATAAGGCTGAGGTTCAAATCCCAGTCAAAGGTCAGTGACAATCTTTTTCCATTTATAGAATTTAACTAGAACATGGTTAAGATTGATTTTTTGTTGTTACCATACTATAGCTTGTGAAAGTAAATTTTAGGAGTAGAAAATAAATAGTAATAATAATATTTTTTTTAAACTGTGCCTTCAAAACACTCAAGTACACTACTGTAGATTGTACTAATACTTCATCTTCTAATATAATTATATCAGCACCTTATCAGGAACTGTTAATAAGACTAAGAATGGGTTGTGCCATAACAACAATTGATCTTTTTACCAGTTTACTTGGGTCTGGGTCTAATTAACAAGTAGTAGGTTTAATTTTGGAAATTAAAGTTATGTCTTCTTGTTCTGTTACCAAATTAAAAATACCAAAGTCTACACTGCTAATGTTTGATGGTATTTTGCATTATAATGTAGAATTCCAATTTGTTAGTTTGGCCACTGTTCTAAACAGTTCACGAGGATCATTTCTGTTGTAATCCAGAACAGTATTCTGGGTGGGCTATGAAGAAAGCTTTTTTTGACTTTTAACACTCTGTCAATGCCATTAAGGGCAGAATCAGGTCAAACATAATTAAGTAGTGATCACAAAATATTTAATTTAAAGGTAAAATATCACAATTTTGAATCTCAGCTCCATAAGTAATAATTAGATCTGATGTTTGGTTATTACCATGAGTTGGGCCATTGACAATCTGGCAAAACCCTTTTGAATTTACCAAATAAGTAAAACATTTGCTGGAAGTGTCAGTTTCTACATCAATGCGTATATTAAAATCCCTCATCAACGCTAAATCAGATAATAGGCTGCCAAATTCAGTCATGAACAATTAATATGACCCTGGTAGTCTGAGGGACCACACAAGTTAAAAAGATGACTTGGCTGGTAGTTAGGGCATACGATGAACAACTAACAAGTACATCTGCAAGTGCTTTTCCCACATTTTGGGAGAGGTCAAGGACATAGTGTCTAAGAGAACCCTTTTTAAGGTAAGGGCTGCCAAATTAGCCAAAAATGGTTTCAGTATTCAAATTAAAAATATTAAATATTCAAACATATTCAGACTTAGGTAACGATCCAATGTGTTACATATATATTTGTATATATATATATTTTAATACTTTAATAATATATTAAAGAACCCAGCGTCAGCAACAGCAAGAGCAAACACCAGCCCATTTAAGCAGGAGTAAACACTATTATGTAAAATTAAGAGACACCAAAATCTATTGCATTTATGCCCTGCATAAGAAATGGATATGCATAGCCATCTCATCTTCAGTCTTATAATGACGGCTGGGTGAACAATTCTCTGTACTATACTGAGCCATAAAATAAACCAAAAACTCATTAAGGTCTTACAAGCCACAGACTTTGTTACATTATTATTGTAGTGAGAAGTCAAGTAAAATGAAACCTTTAATTGGCTAACTAAAAAAGATTATAATATGCAAGCTTTCGAGGCAACTCAGGCCCCTTCTTCAGGCAAGATGTAATGATTTTCGTTAAATGCGATCCTCATCTAAGACTGAGCTAAATGTTTGTAGAGACACCAGTGCTCAATGGCTGCTTTTCTATGGTGTCTTCTTAATGTTATTTCCATTATTATGCATTTAATAATAGTTATGGTAAGTTCCTTAAGTTACCAGGTCCAGTTTATTCTCCAATTTCAGATATATGTCTAATTGTTTGTAAGTTAATAATAATAATAATAATAATAATACATTTTATTTATATAGCGCCTTAGGAAAAAGACAGAATATATGAGGTTTAATGATGATCAGGATTCAGAAGTTAGTCTGCAGGGAGTGCTTCTGAGAAGAGTGGATAGATTTAAATATCTAGGATCAGTGGTACACCAAGATGGAAAATTAGGTGCAGAGATAACCCATAGAGTGCTGTGTGGATGAAAGAAGTTATCAGGAGTATTGTGTGATTGAAGAATTAAGGTGAAGGTTAAAGGTAAGGTTTTTAAAACCAGCAATGATGCTCAAGGTGCTTCACAGAGTCTTAGAAAAAAAAACTATCAGAGTGTATGTAACGTTGGATACAAATGTTTTCCTAAATAGAACAATGAAACAGATAACAAAGCATTAAATAGAATAAAGGACAATAAACCAGAGTAAAATACTAAATTCAATACTAAAAGAAAAAAGTAACAAATAACCTAATTTTTGATACAACAGACACACAAATTATCCTGAGCACCTGGACAGAGAGGTAAACTGAAAGAAAGGGCAGAATGTTAAGTTAAGGTAAAAGCCTTCCTAAATAGATGAGTTTTAAGTTGTTTTTTAAAAGAATGAATGGAGTCAGCTGATCTAATTAAGTTGCCTTGTTTGCAGTAACCTTGGGGGAAAAAGTATATTTTAAGAATTTGTATACACTTTTATAATCACTAGCACTCTCTTCTATAAGGAACCCAGGATTAGTATTTCTCTTTTAGGTAATGTATTGAATTTTAGTCTATCATAATGTTTTTAGTACATCACTCTCTATAACAGGGATGCCCAATATGTTGATCGCGATCGACCTGTAGATCGCAAAAGGTAGTGCAGGTAGATCGCATTGCATTCAAAAAAACTTTTTTTTAAATGTTAGTCTGTCAGATATGGCATTTGCCACTTGATTGACATACA
Source organism: Polypterus bichir lapradei (assembly GCA_026402145.1). NCBI lineage: Eukaryota > Metazoa > Chordata > Cladistia > Polypteriformes > Polypteridae > Polypterus > Polypterus bichir. The sequence goes on along the minus strand of JANRMT010062791.1, from coordinate 49,643,500 downwards.
GGTCGGCCAGTCTGAGATCTCTTTTCTTCTAATACACTAGTCATCCCGCACGCACAATCAAACGCGCGAGCTACTGCAAAACTCCGGCTGTGATCTAGTTAGCCTTCCAATTTATATCGACTAAAGAAGGGATTTAAAAAAAATTGTTTGGGGAGGGTATGGGCTGAATGTGGAATTGGAAGAGGATTTTTTTTTCTCACAATGTCACAATTGAAGTGCATTTGTCTGACGTCCGAGGTTCGATCCCCGATGAGGGGTGCAGTAGTGTGTACGCCTGATGAGCCCAAAATAGGGTGAAACACGTGTTGCGTACTCTTTGCATTATTTGACAGTTAACTATGTAACATTCTATGATCTGCTTCTCGCAACTGAGAGGGCACCCGTGGCAAATGTTTGCCGACTTGCAGACCAACCACACGCGTTACCTGGTAGGTAACCACCCATACAATCAGATTGTGATTCAGACTTCGAATGCTATATACAATACAATACAATACAATTTATTTTTGTATAGCCCAAACTCACACAGGAAGTGCCGCAATGGGCTTTAATAGGCCCTGCCTCTTGATAGCCCCCCAGCCTTGACTCTCTAAGAAGACAAGGAAAAACTCCCAAAAAAAACCTTGTAGGGAAAAAATGGAAGAAACCTTGGGAAAGGCAGTTCAAAGAGAGACCCCTTTCCAGGTAGGTTGGGCGTGCAGTGGGTGTCAAAAGAAGGGGGTCAATACAATACAATACACAGAACAGAACAAATCCTTAATACAGCATAAAAATAAAAATTTTAGAAGTACGGAGCAGAATTTAACAGTAGATGATATCACATAATAAGATCTGGATATTCGTAGAGTCCTGGAGACCTCATCCATCAAGCTGCCTCCCCCATTTGGCCATTCCACGGCTAAAACAGTCCTGGGCCAGCCAATCCGATGAAAGGACCCCTCTTTTCCATGATTCCTGCGATTCTCCATCAGGGATGACTTTACCATAGGCAGGCAAACAACTTGGCAGGTGGGTCGTGGCACCAATTGCCACATTTGAGTACCGAGAACAGAAACAGAATAGGTGAGGGTTAGTATTCAATTATAACTATCATGTTACTTATGTTTTAGTGCTAATGACTAACAACAGAGATGCAGTCTGTACAGTTAATCAGCAGCTCTAGTCAGGATATGCTAAACTGAAGTAGTGAGTCTTCAGCCGGGATTTAAAGGCTGAGACCGAAGGGGCATCTCTTATAGAAGCAGGAAGACCATTCCACAGTTTACGGGCCCTGTAACTAAAAGCTCGACCTCCCACTGTTATTTTATTAATCCTTGGAATCATAAGCAGACCGGCATCTTGAGATCTTAATGTGCGCTCAGGTTTGTAAGTCATGATAAGTTCAGACAAGTAAGTCGGACCTTGGCCATTTAATGCTTTATATGTTAATAGGAGGATTTTGAAATCTGCCCTAAACTTAACCGGGAGCCAGTGTAAGGATTTAAGAACTGGAGTTATGTCTTCATATTTTCTTGTTCTTGTAATAATTCTTGCAGCCGCATTTTGGATTAAGTGGAGGCTGTATAGAGAACAGTTTGAACAGCCAGTGAACACCGCATTGCAGTAGTCAATCCTACTAGAGATAAATGCATGAATTAATTTCTCAGAATCCTGTTTATTTAGAAAATGCCTTAATTTCCTAGCATTTTTAAGATGGAAGAAACATGTTTTGGACAACTTTGTAATATGTGCTTTAAATGACATGCTAGAATCAAAGATAACTCCTAGATTGCGGGCTGATTCAGTAAAATTAATTGGGATTCCAACTGAGTTAAATGATGACAAAATATTGTTGTGATCTGCGTCATTCCCTCCAACAATTAACATCTCTATTTTATCTGTATTTAAAGACAAGTAGTTATCATTCATCCACTCCTTTAATTCGCTAACACAACTAATTAAAGACATCGGAGAAACTTCATTTGATTTAAATGAAAGGTATAACTGGGTGTCATCTGCATACGAGTGAAAATTAACATTATGTTTCCTAATGAGAGATCCCAGTGGAAGCATGTAAAGTGAAAACAGTAAAGGTCCCAGTACTGAGCCCTGCGGGACACCATATTGAACTTCTGTGTATAATGATGGAGTACTGTCAGCACATTTCTGTACATATTGGAATCAATTTGATAAATAAGAACTAAACCAAGCGAGCACGGGGCCTGTAAGCCCAACATCGTTTTCTAGCCTGTGCAGTAAAATAGAATGGTCAATGGTGTCAAATGCTGCACTTAAGTCTAACAACATAATTACAGTGGAGTTTCCTTCATCAGAGGATATCAGAATGTCATTTACAACCCGTGTTAGTGCCGTTTCTGTACTATGACTAGTGCGAAAACCAGACTGGAATTTCTCAAATAAATTGTAATGCGTAAGGTGTGACTGAAGCTGACTGGCGACTACTTTTTCTAATATTTTAGAGAGAAACGGTAAATTTGAAATAGGCCTATAATTATTTAGTATGTGTGGGTCTAGGTCTGACTTTTTAAGTAATGGTTTAATGACTGACACTTTTAGTACATCAGGTACGGTGCCATGCAGTAATGAACTATTGATAATGGTTAGAATAGGCGCCGCAAGAACATCCATGGCACTTTTTACTAGTTTTGTTGGCACTGGATCTAGGGAACAAGTAGAGGGCTTCATTTTAGTAATTAAAGTTTAGACTTCCTGCTCTGTTACAGGATTAAAATTATTAAAGTGCTGAATGCAATGTGAGACAGGGTCTGCTAAGCTAGTACTGTATGTGGTTTGTACTATGATGCAGAGATCTGGGATCTTATATTTTTAATTTTCTCATTGAAGAAGTTCATAAAGTCTGTACTGCTAATATCTGTTGGTATTTTGCACTGTTGATCTGAATTCCCATTTGTTAATTTAGCCACTGTACTAAACAGTACCCGAGGATTTTTATTATTGCTATCTATTAATGTAGAATAGTATTCTGAGCGAGCTTTAAAGAGGGATTTTTTATATTTATTAACACTCTCTGTCCATGCAATTTGAAAGACATGTTGTTCTCCATCTGCGTTCCAGTTTTCTACACTCTAATTTAAGAGCGTGAGTGTTTTCATTAAACCAGGGAGAGTTTCTATGTGCTTTGATCACTTTTGTTTTAAGGGGAGCCACTGTGTCCAGAGCATCTCTCAAGGTCACATTATAATGTGATGTTAGCTGTTCTAAATTGTATTCCACGTTTACATTTGATGTTAACTGATCTAAATGGTTTTCCAAAATTACACTCGACTTACTCAAGGTATCTATAAATTTTGAAGCAGAATTACAATCTACATGTCGCACTGTCTTTAATCTGTGACTGCATTGGCAAGGGCAGGACTAAATCAAATGTAATTAAGAAGTGATTGGAAATAACTTCATTTAATGGAGTAATATTTAAATTTTGAATTTCAACTTTGTAAGTTATAATTAAATCTAATGTGTGGTTAGGATTATGAGTTGGACCTTTGACAATCAGACAAAATCCTACTGAATTTAACAAATAAGTAAAACATTTGCTAAAAGTGTCAGTTTCCACATCAATGTGTACATTAAAATCCCCCATCAGTACAACGTGATCATAATTTATAGCCAAATCAGATAAAAGGTTGCTAAATTCAGTCATGAACAATGAATATGGCCCTGGTGGTCTGTAGACTAGCACTATAATTGTGTTGGAATCTGTTTTAATATTTAAAATGAATGCCTCAAAGGATGTAAAGTTGCCTAAATTTTTAGAAGTGATTATATATATAGATAGACTAGCAGAATACCCGCGCTTTGTAGCGGAGAAGTAGTGTGTTAAAGAAGTTATGAAAAAGAAAAGGAAATATTTTAAAAATAACGTAACATGATTGACAATATAATTGTTTTGTCATTGTCATGAGTGTTGCTGGCATATATATATATACACTCACACACACACACATATATAAACATATATATACACATCATATATATATATATATATATATAAACATATGGTTTTATATGTCACTCGCTCGCTTCTAATTGTTTCGCTGCCTTCTTAATTATATAATGCATGTTTTCTAAAGTGCGTTTTGTAGCTCTTCCTGGCTTTCTACGTAATGCATGATTACGTGAGAGGCGTGATGATGTCATACGAAACTCCGCCCCTCCAGCTGAACTCCATTACAGTAAATGGAGAAAAACAACTTCCAGTTATGACCATTACGCGTAGAATTTCGAAATGAAACCTGCCCAACTTTTGTAAGGAAGCTGTAAGGAATGAGCCTGCCAAATTTCAGCCTTCTACCTACACGGGAAGTTGGAGAATTAGTGATGAGTCAGTGAGTGAGTGAGTGAGTAAGTGACTGAGTCAGTGAGGGCTTTGTCTTTTATTAGTATAGTTAGTATAGATAGAGAGAGAGAGAGAGCAAGCTGAAAAAGTGTGGGCACCCCTGCTCTATAACATTGAAATGTATTAACACAAAGTATCCATATCTATGGGCAGTTTAATCTATGAACAGTATTTACATGTTTTTCTTTGTATTTTTATTATTCTTTTGTTTAGTATTCTGTTGTAATGGCCTGCTTTTTTAAAAAAAATCTCTTGGTATTTTTGTCTTTTGCAAAATAATTGTAAAATTGCAACATTCATTTTAGCACTTCAGCAATGTGATAGGCTTTATTGTTAAGGCTGTTGTTATTACCCTTCTATAGTTTTAATTTTCGTCTTACCTGTATTACCTCATTCAACAAAAATGTGACAAATCAGTTATTATTGTTTTTCAATTATTCTTTATTTGAATGTCAGAAACGAATGGGAAAAAACACCAACACAACACAATCAATAAATATAATTCCTTCAACTGGACATCAAGATTGAGCAATGGAAAGCACTTTTTCAATGGCTGAAAGGCATCTGTACATTCTACTGGTGTCTGCATTAATTTCTCTTATGGTGCTACAGTTTTCTTCCCATATTCCAAAGACAAGCAGGTTAAGTTGACAATCAATGCTAAAATAATCTAAGATGAGGATGTGTACCTTGTGAAAGAGTAGTGCTCTATCTTGAGTTGGCTCCTTTCTTCTGCCTAACAATGTTGGGTCAGGCATCCGCTCTCTATTACTCTGAATTGAATTCAGATGGTTTTCAGAATTAAAAAAATAAAGCATATTAAGGCTGCATAAAATTAAAAGATAACCTACCTAAATTGTTAAAAAAAGCAAAAACAGGAATTACCATCTTTATATGAAATTAAATAATGAATTTTAATAAATTATTACGTTGTAAAACAAACATATCCTGTTGACATACTAAAATCCTGTTTATTCACATTCGGTATTCTCTCAGTATTTTATATCTGAAAAAAATCGAACATCATGTGTTCACTTTCAATTGCATGAAACACCACATTCCTTGCAGACTTCTCAAACCATGGTTTCCTTGTTTGTTGAAATATTTTAGAAGATTTCATTTGTTAGCCTGTGCTCATTGAACTATATGCCTAATTTATTTCATCCTTGAGCTTTCCCTTGTTTGCCTTTCATGATTATGTGTTTTTTTTTTTCAGCTTTGTCTTCAATTAGCATTTTTGTCATATGTGTAAAAACATTTTTGTGTTGTAATTATGGTCTGTCATCTCTTTTGCAGGCACATGGCCCTGACCTTTCTTCTGCCCATTTATTCTTCCTTGCTATGTAACTCACCTATTCAAATCCATCTTTAAACAGCACCTCTAACTTTTTTTGATTTTCCTGATTGGCATAAATCTGCCATGACTATTTAATTCCAGATGACCAGCAGGGACCAAGAGTAAGAAGATATAAAGAAGTACATGGCCAGAGCAGGTTGATTAGGTCTGCTAGTAGTTGTTTCAAAGTTATTGTTCAGAAACTTCAGGATATTCCACTGTAAGAGTTGAATTTAAATCCTGGTCCAATGTGCACCTAGCACAGGGCTGGGGAAACATTTTGGCTCAGGGGCCACATTGACATTTAAAATTTGACAGACGGGTCGGGCCAGCACTAGATGCATATATATCAAACATAAACATAAAAAAGGCTTTTTTATGGGAACAGTGTTGTTGATCACCCTTTTTGCCAGTGCATCAAAGTCTGGTGTTAGTTTTGTTGTGGCAATTCTCAGAACAGATCTGAGGTGTTCATCACTCAACTGGGATCTGTAGGGTGTTCATCACACTAAAAGTCTGTTCACACACATACATAGAGCCAAAAAACACCAGCATCCTCTGTGCCATTTTCTGGCTGTTTGGAAATTTGGCTGCGCTTAATGAAGCATAAAACTCATCCAGTTTAAGAGAGTTGAACTTCTCCTTTAAGACGGTGTCACATTGGAGATCAATCAGTTCCAACTGCAACTCCTGTGGCACTGTTTCTGGGTCTTGCGTGAAGGGACATGACACCAGCTGAAGTGACTTGTAAATTTTTCCAAAATTAGAGAACTGAATTCTCTATGCAGGTCGTCCAGTGATTTCTTGTATTTTTTTACAAGTCGAGGGGCCTCTTTCAGCGTAGCCAGTGTGGGGAAATGAGTGAATGAGTTGTTTGATATTTGCTTTGAGAATAAAGCTAGCTTGGTTTTGAAGGCTCTGATGTTTGTGTACATTTCATGCACAAACTGGTCTTTCACATGTAGCTTCATGTTCAGCTCATTCATGTGTGTCAGTATGTCCACAGCAAAAGCTAAATCACAAAGCCAATCTGTGTCATTCAGCTCAGGAAAATCGTCAGCTTTCTCAAGTAGGTCCAAAAATGAGATAATCTCCTGTTTGAGCTCCCACACTCGTTGACATACTTTCCCCAAACTTAACCAGTGGACATTGGAGTGGTAAAGCAAGTCCTGGTGATCAGCGTCAATTTCTTCAAGAAACTTAATAAACTGATGATGCTGAAGTCCCCTCACTCGAATAAAGTTAACTGGTTTTACAGCTGGCTTCACTACGTAGTCAAGCTGCAATACGGATTTACACAGTGCTTCCTGGTGGATTAGGCAGTGTAAGAAAATTACCTCCTGCTCAGGGTTGTCCACCTTTACCCTCTCCTGGATTCTTTTGAGCAACCCGACATTTTTTCCAGTCAGATTTGGCAACTCATCTGTGGTAACGTTGGCGAGCGTACTCCAAGGTAGCTTGTGCCTTTTGATGACCCCTAATATGCTGTCATACAAGTCCTCTCCCCGAGTTTTCCTCTTTAGGGATTCCATGGCCAAAAAATCCTCCATTATCTCAAAATTGTCATTAATCTGATAAAAATTAAAAGCTGAGCGGTGTCCTTTATGTCATTACTTTCGTCCAGTGCCAAGGCATATAATGTAAATGAATCCGCTTTTTTGTTTAGCTTGCTAGCTAAGTCTTTGTCAATTAGCTCAACCTGGCGAGTTACTGTCCTGCGTGATAAGCTAATTTTTTCAGATTTGTTCTTGCTCTCAGGATACAAGATACCTGCTGTCTCTACCATGCACTCTTTGAGAAACTCCCCTTCGGAGAAAGGCTTGCTGGTCTTTGCTAATTTGAATGCCAGCACATAACTTGCCTTTGTGCTTGATTTTTGGATGGCAGTTTGTCGGATAAAAGTGTTTTGCTCAGCCTGCAAACTAGCTGCCAACCTCTGAGCGATAGCTGTCCTTTCTTGTGCTGACTGGTTGTTAGCAAAATTAGCATGCTTGGTGGAAAAGTAACAGCTTATGTTGTATTCCTTTAAAACCGCAACGGTTTCTTGGCAAATATGACATACAGCCTTTGACTGGACTTCAGTGAAAAAGTATTTAGTTCCCCATTCCTTATTAAACACTTGACACTCACAGTCAACTTTTCTTTTCTTTGGCCCACTCATTGTTGCAGATGGGTTCAGAGCAGTAGCAGAGTAATAACAGAGAGTAACCTGGGCTCCGCAAAATCAAGTCAATGTATCACTGTGTCTAATGCGCCACCTGGTGGAACGCCAGGCATTACAGGACAAGGTCAAATGAATGCTGTCATAACTATGATATGATTTGATTTGGGCAATTCTGTACCAATCTTCGGCGCCAGATTAAAAAGACCAATGGGCCGGATGTGGCCCACGGGCCGTAGTTTGCCCACCCCTGACCTAGCATGTGTCTGAGTCTCATATCCTTCTGAGATTATGCTTAAAACCTGATGCAGTTATTTTATTATCCACTATAATCACTATGATAAACGCATTTTTTATATATTTTATATAACCCCTTAAGAGAAAATGTAATCATTTTTTCAATATTTTCGCTTAGTATTAAGTTTCCCGTTTTTGTACCTAGCTGGACCATAAAAAAATTAGGCCATTGTCCTAATTTTGGTGAACAGCATAACCCTGAAGAAACTCAAATGTCTCCTTAAATAAGAATAAAAATAATACATTTAAAATATCACATACATCCTAAGCTAACAGGTCTATCAATCAAATTGTGGTCATTTAAGGTATCAACATTTGCCATGTCCTGTTAGCAATTAGGTGTAACCAATAATGTTAAAAGTTTTCAGATTATGTAATGAATTCCTTTTTTTTTAGTAGTGACCTAATCAATTGATTGTATAAATATAGCACAGAGGTCATTTTTTCTTTGCAAAAACACTAACATGACAAGTTTTTTGCCTCTTGTGAGATTTAAAGAATAATGATTGATGCATTCTCCTGCCTGTGTTTTATTGCTTAAATTGGGCATTCTTATGGTGGGGTGTGTCTGTATTCATAACTTTCTTCCACATCACACAAAGTCAAAATATTTCCCAGTATGCTCTGCAAATTGATACTTCTCATTGTGTCTCAATGAGAATATAGATTTTATTTCAGTCACATCCTCCATCACTTTAGCTACAGCTAACTACTTTATGATCAGGCATGATCTCAAGATTAGTATTATTTCATAAGTATATAACAATTAAATACTCTCCGCTCTGCCTAAGCAACAGAAAATATTTTAATCACAACCTTCTCCAAACAGCTCCAAACAGATAAAAGAAAACAAATAAAAAAAATAAAAGATAACAGATGTACTCCAAACAAAGAACAGAGTTGACTATACTTCCTTAGAAGGCTGGTGTCCTTCAACATCTGCAATAAGATGCTGCAGCTGTTCTATCAGACGGTTGTGGCTAGCACTCTCTTCTACGCGGTGGTGTGCTGGGGAGGCAGCATAAAGAAGAGGGACGCCTCATGCCTGGACAAACTGGTGAGGAAGGCAGGCTCTATTGTAGGCACGGAGCTGGACAGTTTGACATCTGTGGCAGAGCGATGGGCGCTGAGCAGGCTCCTGTCAATCATAAAGAATCCAATGCATCCACTGAACAGTATCATTTCCAGACAGAGGAGCAACTTCAGCGACAGACTGCTGTCACTGTCCTGCTCCAATGACAGACTGAGAAGATCGTTCCATCGCTCCTCCCCACACTATATGACTCTTCAATTCCACCTGGTGGTGGGGGGGGAGTAAACGTTAACACTACACAAGATTATAGAATGTTATACCTGCCTCACTCTCTCCACCTTTCATTTTTTAACTTGCACTGCGCTTTTATTGCTCTTTAATTAATATTGTTTTTATCAGTATGCTGCTGCTGAAGTATGTGAATTTCCCCTTGGGGATTAATAAAGTATCTATCTATCTATCTATCTATCTATCTATCTATCTATCTATCTTCAGCTCAGTCCTGCACCTTCTCGTCAGTCAAGCCCTTTTCATTCAGACCTTCTTTTACTTTATCCATCCACCTCCACGTTGCCCTCTGTCAGTTACCCTTCTCCTGTACTTCTATTCCCATCACACTTTTACCCACATATTCCCTGTCTCTCATCATCATACTACTTCAGACTACTTTCCTGTATTTTCTTAGATATTTCCTCCACTTTTGTTGTGCACGTGATTATCTCATTTCTTATTCTGCCCTTTTTGGTAACTCCAAAAATCCACCTCAAATTTCTCAACTCATTCCACGTCCCAAGAGCCAGCTTCTGTAGCCGAGGATCGGACCGCCAAGGTCCCCGCCTTCGGCCACCACCCAACTCACACTGCACCCGACCTCCTTGGCCACTCCCATAGGTGGTGAGCCCACATTGCCTCTTCGGGCTGTGTACCATGGTCCTCAGCCGGAAAAGGGCGGAGTGCCCTCTCAGGGTTGGGAGAGAGATCCTGCCCCAAGTGGAGGAGTTCAAGTATCTTGGGGTCTTGTTCACGAGTGAGGGAAGAATGGAGCGTGAGATCGACAGGCGGATCGGTGCGGCATCCGCAGTGATGCAGGCTCTGCATCAGTCTGTTGTGGTGAAAAAGGAGCTGAGCCATAAGGCAAAGCTCTCAATTTACCAGTCAATCTACATTCCTACCCTCACCTATGGTCATGAGTTATGGGTAGTGACCGAAAGAATGAGATCACGAATACAAGCGGCTAAAATGAGTTTCCTCCGCAGGGTGTCTGGACTTTCCCTTAAAGATAGGGTGAGAAGCTCAGTCATCCGGGAGGGGCTCAGAGTAGAGCCGGTGGTCCTCCGCATCAAGAGGAGTCAGATGAGGTGGCTCGGCATTCTGATCAGGATGCCTCCTGGACGCCTCCCTGGTGAGGTGTTCCGGGCACGTCCAACCGGGAGGAGGCCCCGGGGAAGACCCAGGACACGCTGGAGGGACTATGTCTCCCGGCTGGCCTGGGAACGCCTTGGGATTCTCCTGGAAGAGCTAGAAGAAGTAGCCGGGGAGATGGAAGTCTGTGTCTCTCTGCTCAAGGTGCTGCCCCCGCGACCCGACCTCGGATAAGCGGAAGAGGATGGATGGATTCTCAATTCAGCCACATCTAACTTATTCTCTTGTGCTTCCTTTACTACCCATGTCTCCGCTCCATACATCATTGCTTGTTTTAAAAACCTTACCTTTAACCTTCACCTTAATTCTTCAATCACACAATACTCCTGATAGCTTCTTTCATCCACACAGCACTCTGTGGGTTATCTCTGCACCTAATTTTCCATCTTGGTGTACCACTGATCCTAGATATTTAAATCTATCCACTCTTTTCAGAAGCACTCCCTGCAGACTAACTTCTGAATCCTGATAATCATTAAACCTCATATATTCTGTCTTCTTCCTATTTACAGTATCTTCAACCCTCTATCTTCAACAGCCCTTCTTCATTGTTCTAATTTCCTCTCCACTTCCTCTTTTCTGGTGCTATAAGACACACTATCATCAGAAAAAAAAAATGTGCCAGGGGGATTTGTCTTTTATTCAATGACTCAATGCATCCATATCCAGATCAAAGAGTAAAGGACTTAAAGAAGATCCCTGGTGCAGACCTACTCTAGTTAGGATCTTGTCTTCTACCAAACACTGCTTTTAACCTTCTTACTGAATGGCGTAAAAATTGCATTTTAGTGTTTGGAGCCCTAAAACTAAAGACATAATTTAGGAAGGCTAGTATCTTAATATTGTGAGTATTCTGTGGAGTTTGAGACAGATTTTAAAAATTAATTCTAAACTTACCTGGAAGTCAATGCAGTGTTTCAACAACTGGGGTTATATTGGTTTATTTCCTTGTGCTAATTACGATTCTTATTGCTAAATTTTGTATTAACACAGAGTAGTGAATGCATAATTTGTATGGCCTGACAACATAGCAAAAAAGTAATTAGTTCTGACTAACACAAATAAATGATTCATAGCAACTTGTATATTAGACTGCATACAGTAAATGCTAAATTACAATATTTTCCAATAATTGTGCATTGGCTGATCTTACCTCAGTGTTTACCTCATTGGGCCCCTTTTCTAACTTTTCAAAATATTTGATAAAATCTAAATGATTATCTTTTAAGTACTTACAGTTTTGTATTTAAAACAATTATATACTTCTACATCATTATTTACGAATTAATACTATTTAAATTAATGAAAGAAATTCCTTTTGGTAAACCTTACAAAATTACTAGATAGATCAGTGTTTCTGTCTGCAATGTGATTTTATTTTTATCTTTACAGCACACTTGCCTACTCTGTATGTGTTCTTACCTGCACAGTTGTACCATTAACCTCACAGCATGAGTTACAGTGAGAATGGCATCTACCAGCAAGCTGTGTATCACAGCAGGTAGTACCAGAAAGCCTTTCTAGTTGGTAATTTAGATGCACAAGTCCAAATGTTCTTAGCTCTGACAGAGCTTATTTCCGGCTAAGCTTTATTCCCTTTTAAGACATTTTCAGTGAAACATTTAGACAACAAAAATTCTCAATGTGCTTCTTTCACACTGCAAAGTGCAGAGATCATTGGCTCAGATGTATTAGTATATAGAGTTTTTTTATTCCTATTCTTCTTTAGGCAAACTTTTAGTGACTAACTTTATTTTTTGTGAGGCTTGCAATCTTTGTAAAATATATTGTGACCCTGCTGCTCAACACTGAGATATAGTGCCTTGATACAAAAAGAATTTGCATTTAGTTTACCTTAGGTGTAGATGAAGAATCACCTCCTTGTTTAAAAATTGCTTATTCAAGTAATACATCATCATTTTATTTTCTTCTTCTTAAAATGACCTCCTTGTGGTGCAGAAGAGCTTTCTCTGAGGGAGGTATGTAGAAAACAACTTGTAGGAAATTGTGGCATGTGAGGTAAGATATTTATATTTCCATTAGCTATGAGGTGCTGTTTACTTGTGGAAAGGCAGAGCTGCCTTCATCTGATGAGAACACAACTGCCAAATGTACACCACCACTCAAGTGGGCGACAGAAAAGCTTACTGAAGTAAGGCTTCTGAGGAAAGCAGATTGCATTAATTTTTTTTGTTTTCCTTCTGAAGTCAACGTAAGATCATAATGAACTTAAATTTATTATAGTAGATTATGAGCTTTAGCACTCTTCTGGTTAACAATAAGTTAGACAAGAAAACCACATCAGAGTATCAAATATCATGCCCACTGTACAAGAAAAGAAAATAATGAGGAGGGTTGGGGTCTCACAGTAGGAACCATCTTTTAAGAAAAGGAAAAAAAAATGCTGTAACATGGAAGGATGTTCTGTATGCAGCTACTGCCTAACTTTTGGGTTTTAGCACATTTCTAACATCAGAAACAGAATGGGTGGAGCTTAGCAGAAGGCCTGCAGAAGCCTGAAAATGGGAACAAGAATGTTAACAAACAATCAGTGTAACCCTCATTTCTGTCCTCCTTCAAATAATTCCCAGGCTCACATATGTTACAGTATACAGTTAGTCATTCACTTTGAAAAATTTCTAAATTATACTTAGTAATCTAATTTATAAAAAACTAGCAAAATACCCGCGCTTC
>JANRMT010062791.1:49546631-49625200 GCA_026402145.1 Polypterus bichir lapradei | reverse complement strand
TACCTTGGCATTGTCCACTGTTTTATTCTTACTTTTATTTTCAATGCCAATGTATAGATCATCAGTATGTACAGGTATGGAGCATATGGTGGTTCTGATGAATGCACCCACTCTAACATGATTGAAGCTGCATTTAAAGTGTGCAAAGTTGTTGGTTGGGATATCACACTGTCTGTTTGGTGGCTATTGGGATGTGACAGTGTAAAGGATAGATCAATGGGAGTAGGCAATAGGGGTGCAGTCAGCTCCTCCTCATCAGTCATGGAGCATATTTTAAATTTCCTTTTTACCTCAGATAAATAAAATGATATTGGTAAAACTCTTAACTATAATGGATTATTAATTCACACTAAACTTCTCTGCATTTCTTTGAAATAACAGGGTCCGTTTTTTAGTATATTACTGTAACTACTCCGTTACAATCACAACGTTCAGTCTACTTTATCAGGCCTAGAGCTAATAATATCGTGTGGCCAGGCAACCATATCACATAGCGAGCTAGTGGGATGAGAGATCTCAGCAAATCTAAGCAATTAAGCCAGACAGCTTGGCTTTAAACTGTGGAAAGAAACTGTAATCTTAGCGGAAAATCCAAACAAACACTGGGAGGAAATGCAAACCGTATAGAGATGGAACGGCAGCATGGAATCAGTTTGGGATCACAAGGTTATAAGACAAAGAAGCATGTATGTCTGTAAAGATTCTTAGTCATCCAGGTGAAATTATCTGGTAATTGAGTCATGGCAAATTGATTTCTTTCTTGTTTGGTTTGGTAGGTAGGTAGGTAGGTAGGTTTCACTGCTCATCCAAGCAGCTTCTTCAGTCTGAGGAATGTTGTTAGGACCATACTGTATAATGCCTTACCTTCTTTATCTAGAATAATCCATTAAAACCTATCAGGGTCACTCTCTGTTATAGTTTTGGTTCAGGTAGCTTTAACCATTTGGAACTTTTTAGAGCATTTATCTGTTTATTATAGATTTATATAATGTTAATGATAGAACTAAAAGATGACAATCTGCTATCTTAAATTATTTTAGCATTTTACTTTTTGTAAACCATTAATCAATATCTGAAAAAAGTTAAAGACCATAACAGATGATAGCACTTTTCTAACAAATATAAATTTATCTAATCTAATTTAGGGTTAATAGCACTTAGCACATAGCAGGCAACAGCCCTAAAAGGAGGTGTTAACAAAGATGATAAAAGGTGTAAAATAAATGTACAATTTTTGTTGTCACAAATGTTACCAACTATTATATGGTCATAAAACCAAAATAAAAAATACTGATAAGTATTACATTTTAATAAAGGTTGTATAGGATTAAAAAAGTAAAAAAAGATACTAAAGATGCCAAATGCACAAGTATGCGATTGTTGTAGATATTACAGACGGTTTGCAATAAATGAAAAGACCTGACCAGTTAACAGTTCTACACTCGGGCATCTTTCATGTTCAGAATTGATTGAGTTGGGCTTTCTGTATTTTTATATTGCCTGTTATGGGAGCAGATTGTGCATTTTACAGACAGCGGGAGATTTCTTGCATGGAATCTGCTTTCATTTTACAAGTATTGCATATCTGACACATTATAGTGTATGTTTTAACCATCTGGCTTAGGCTTTTGTCACTAGACTACAGATGTGTGTCTAGAATGACTGATTTCACGAGTGATAACATGCTGTGTTATGTCATGATTACAACAGTAATAACTTTTGAATTGTAATATTTTTTCACATCATATTCATTCTTTTGGCTATGCAATTAATAATATGAGATAGCATGTCTTCAGGTGTCATTGTTTTCTCTGTCGGATAAAAATGAGTTATTCTTTGCTAAGAATTTCCAACAACTAGATATTGCAAATAGACATGGCTGAGAAGAAATGTATATTGAATATCCATAGTCATTTACTTGTTTAATAAAAGTGAAAGAAAATTATTCTTTTATCTATAAAAAATAACTCAGAAGAACAGGTACTGATTCATCAATGAGCCAGAGAGCTTTTCACATTTATTATGCTTTTCTTTGCTGGCATTTTAATTACATCTGAGGACAATGCAGTGCTCAATGATTTGTCACTAAATATTTTAAATGCTCTTTTTAAATGTCACTCCTTACAGTACCTTGGCATTGTATTGTTATTTTCTTTTAATGTGTTTATAAACATCAAATAAAATATACATTTTTACAGTCAATTTAATTTTTGGCATTAGGTCTCCCATTTTTTAGTTTTAATTTACATTTTTATTTTGCTTGACTTGAGAGAATTAACAGGTTTGCTTTTAAATTTTTCTTCCCCCCAACACCAGCACTTATAAATTCAAAGTTAAATTGTGCTTATCCTCACTGAGAAAAGCATAAGTTGTATGGGTTATCCAGCCGGTAACATGTTTATGGCTTACCAAGGTGAATAATGAGTATAATCAATGTAGTACCAAACTTAATAGTGCGTTAGAAAACAGTACTTAAATAATCATTTATATTTATATAATTTTTACTCACCCATCATCCTATTCATAAGCTTTAACTTATTATCCTATTAAGAAACTTTAAAGTACTCTTTAAAAAAAGTTAACATTATAAGAATGGATCTTCAAATTATTCCCTCAATAACAACTGTAATGTGGTGAACATGCTACATCTAAACAGACCCATGTATACAAAAATCAGGCAGACAAATATTAATATTTTTCATGGATTTATAGACCAAAATTTAAACTGTAGAACACTTATTAGTTTAAGTGCAAATGTCAAGGCACATTTTAATGCATTGATGTTATTAATTTACAGTGCTGTCTTTTTAAATGATTCTATGTCATGCTCTTTTTATTATACTGTACTCTTTATTCAGGCAACAGGTTTCTTTGTTCAAATGAAAATTACATACCATATTTTTTTAAACACTATTCAACCAAATTAAAGAAATTCTCCACAAGAGAATTTGATGTATGTTTTCTGTATAATTGCAATAGTTGCAGTCCACATCATAGTTTCATTGGATCTTTTGTGATACATCAGGTATTGTTTCCCAGGCGGCAATTTCCAGTTCATTTCCTAGATATGTGAAGTTTCCATGTCCTTCCTGCAGAAAAATGGACTTGCTCCAAAATTACCAATTTCTTCCTATGCTCTAAGCAAATGCTGGTCATTAACTGGAAATTCTAAACAGCCCTAGTGTGTGACAGTCTGATCTACAAGGCATTGGACTTCTGTCTGGTGTTGAATGCTGCTACCATTGCATTCTGCCTCCCACACCCAATCCAGGATGGATAGATAGATAGATAGATAGATAGATAGATAGATAGATAGATAGATAGATAGAGTTTCTGAAGAAAATGCAAGTCAGTGTCACTAAATAAATGTTACTAAAATCCAAATACTGAATATTATTGATGAGACACTGTTCACTTTTTCAATATTCAGAAATATCTGTAGCAGATATAAGAACACTTTTTTCTTTAGCATGAAAGCAACTTCAGAAATGTTTAGATACAGCAACCTTTGCCACAATGAACAATGAGCTATTTTACAATTTTGTGGAATAATCAAACAAATATCCTTTCTTGGGAAATGTCACAAAACTAGTTTTAGAATAAAAAAGAGGATTGTCAGCAAAAGGTCTTTGAATTCAAGGTCACAAGAATTGGTAGATTGTTCTTGCAGTACATATTAAAAGATTATTTTACATACTGCTGAAATGTAGGTATTGTATTACACTCTTTATCTGCTGGCCTTTTTGAACATGTACTGCAGTGGCAATATGACAAGTAATGTTCACGTAAATGTGTGGAGGTCATAAAGAAAGTCGTTATTATAGTCACATGATTGCAAAGTGGAATGACTCTCCAGCATATCTGACAAAATGAAATTGACAACAGAATGTAAATTAAGAGGAAAAATGGAATCAGTAGCATGAGATTATGCATAAAACAGAGCATGCCTTCACTCTTAATGTGACATTATATTGTGGGAGCACAGAGGAGTATGAATAATTGTCGAAAGTTCACTCTGTACCTTTATTTAGGCTATTACAATCTCAGACAATTAGAATAATACAAAGCAATAATTTATATTTTGCACATGCATAAAATAAGCTAACTTTCCTAACTTATTCAAACAAAGGCTAAGTGCAGGTCAGATAGATGGGCTCAAAACTAACTTTACAGTGTAATACAGTATGTGAATATGAGTAACAATCGGCTTCAAACATCTCCTTTATTTCCTCAGAATCAAAGGAGAATTCCAGCAGTGATAAATTCTTTTGAAATAAAGCAGTCAAGATTTAGGGTTTTCTAATTTGTTTGTGTCTATAAAGACAAAAGGTTTTTGTTTTTTGATTCATATTGCCTAATGTATGGTAATTAGTAGGATTTTTTTATTTTAAACATGACTGAATTATACAATTGCATTATTCCTAAGTAATTTCTGCTACACTGATTAAAGAGGATTAAACCCTCTGATGTAAGATGAGATTTGAAGTCAGCAAAGCTACATGGATATAGATGCAATTAGCTCATTTGCTTTTAACTGCTTTATTTGTTTACTCCTCAGAATACAAATATTATTAAAATAAAAGCTTTACTCAATGTAATTAGTAACTTAATTGGCCTTTTTTCACTCTGAGAACCATGCAGTGCTGGAATATGTAACAAATTAAATATGCTAGCAACCTTCATAATCATCTTGCTTAGAAGTAAGATTAACAGTAAAATCTAACCACGTCTTTCTGCTGCTGCATTTGCACTCTGAGATTCAGAGTATAGCACCCAAAGCAATATTTTGTAATTTTTAATTTTAATGTTAAAATGCCTATATTGTTAGACCAGAGCTTACCCGAGCAGGGCTGGTTGCATCACAGGAATGGACAGCATGCCAGTCAATTGCAAGGCTTGCTCATACAGGCCAATCATCATTCAACCTAAGCAGCATGTCTTTATAGATATTCAAGAAAACTGGAGCACCTCAAAGAAAACCCACCTAGACACAGAGAGAATGTAAAAACTGGACAGAGACAATGACTAGGCACAGGATTCAAACTCAGGGTGCTGGATTTGTATGACAAAAGAAGTGCCCACTGTGCCACTCTTTAATTAAAAATGTAATGTAATAATACATTTTTATTATTTTTCTATTTCAAATTCCATTTTAGAACAATGCAAATCATTTTCATAAAAACATTTTTGCTGTATAGTGACTGTTGTCAAAATATTCTGAATGTTTAATAACTACTTTAGAATCTAAACATGGTCTTTAATCATTAAAGGAAGAATGGGAGCTCTTCTAGACCTGAGCAATCCTTTTTGCAGACATAATTCAACTAATGGGTGCCACACAGCATATTAAGGGCTTCCATCAGAAAAAATACTTGCCTCTGTTTCTCAAGAGCCACTTAAAAGTTAGTCCAGGGAAATTCTAAGTAATTCAAGTCTGCAGGAAACAGGACTGACATGGCATTACAAAAATTCTACACCGAGCATCACTCCAAAACACTTTACCAGCATAGAGCCATGGTGCAATGCTTAAATGTAGCCTTATAGTTGCACAGAGATCTTAAGCATCTCATTCAAATGCATTAGTGGAAGTGTTTAACTATGGATTTTTTGTGTTAAAGTTGTTAGAGTCAAAAACGTAAATTACTATGCATCACTGCTTGAAATGAGCAACTTCAGAGCAAAATGTCTGTCTGCCTGCCTGTGATGGGTTCTTAATATAATGCTCAATAATATTTGGACATCAGTCTTTATGCTTTGCCACAGAGAGAGCAAAAGAAGACATTCAATATTATTTTCTTTTTAACAGAACACTTTATAAAGACACTAAGATTGGAAATAGATATTTCTTGGCAGAACGCTAATCAGTGTTTAATGTACTGTAAGAAATAAAGAAACCTTAACTATTGAGAGCTAAACATTTGTTAGGTCCTAGAATGGTCTTAAGGTATTCAGGGCAATATCTTCTAAGCCCCAGACCTGAGCCTTTAGAACATTTTGTCCAAAAAAAGTGTATTGCAGATTAACATGCCATATACTGTACATTGTACTTGACCCAGACCTTTAAATCTTATTGGCATTGCTTTATGTTAGAGAGCTGCATTCAGGAGAGTCAAGGAGAGTGACACAGGCTTACTTTAGCTCCTCACACATTTTTGCTGTCTGTATATCATATCTGTTTTTACATTTCTAAACAATCAAATGTTTCAAAGACATTTAAGTTTTGAGTTTGCCTATATTGTGAAAACACGGGGCATATATGGAAACTACCTGCTGATTCTATATGCAATAAAGGAAGTCTAATATGTTAAATGACACTTTTGTTAAATGACATCAAATTTTAGAAAGAAAGAAAGAAACTCTAAAATGGTTGATTTAAATTGAGAGTCCTCTTAAAGACACCACACCTTGATGCAGGGCTACAGACATTTATGCTCATCAAATATTTTTTTGAAAAATAAAAAACATATATAACATTTTGAAACTTTTTGGATAAAATAAGTTGTTTTCATATTCAAAAAATACAATTGCAACAAGCTTCTAAATCTGGTTCTTTTTATCCTTTGTCAATCTAATTCATTTTAAGAAGCATTGTTAAAAATATCCTTTAAGAAGGCAGTAATCTGTCCTTTTGATGTTACTTTTTCTGAATATAGCAAAGCATGATTACAATATACAGTACAATTATAAATTAATACTACTCAATAGTGTTAATACCACTCCAGAAAGAGGCACATTTTTTCTGATTTAAAGAGAACAATATACTGTATATATCAATAGAAAAGAGAAATTCATTTTTTATGATCAAGCTGTAATGCAGAAATCTGACCTGATTTCTCCTTTTGTAAAATGCAATGGGCAGTTTATTAAAAAAATCCTATAGATTAGAAATTTGAAAGAACTTGTAAATGGTAAAGATTATTATTTTTTAGTTATGACTCTTTCAGGTTCCCAAAGTGAAGCAGCTACTAAGTTGGAAAAAGTAAGATGTAGCAATGAAGCAAATGCATTTTCTTTTCATAGACATAGTCCAATATAGATTGTTTTGTTTTAAAACTTTTGTAAAAAATTCAAAGAAAAACATGAATTGCTGAAAATTTTAATCAAAGGAACACACAGAAAAAAGGGTCTTTCTCCATTATTTTACAATCCTAGGTTTTCTTATGTTAAGCTTTAGTTAGTTCTATAGTTAGCTTAGATTATTTTTCTAATTGCAGTTATGGTATATAGGTTACAATTGGAATCTGTATAAAGAGACAGAGCAGTCTGCAATCAAAATAACAAGAAACAAGTGTGAAAATTCCATTTGCATTTTAACTTGTAGTGGACAGTGTTAGAATCGGTATTATTAACTATGTGTTCTACATATATAGCTACTGTACACAAAACATAGGCAAATACCAACTGTATAAGAATCTAACATAACATTACCTTAAAAAGGCCTCTTCCTTCTCTAAATGGTCCAACATGGCCTTACTTGTAAGAGTATTCTGCAGTTCACTTAATCCTATGAACTATGATTAAACAATCCTTTATAGTCTATTCCTAATGGGCCACTGTTACTGGTCTAGTGTTAGCATGTTTTAATCAATACTTTTTATAAAGTGTTTCAAATGCATTTTATTGACCAGATGAGATTAATTCAGGTAGGCAGAAGGTAAATCAAAGAACACAATATTATATTATATAGTACCATTATCTGTGGCATTAAATACTACTTTAATTAAAATATTCTCTCATTATCAACTAATACATTTCACTTTGTCCACTTGCTGTTTTATTCTGAAAAAGACCTATAGCCATAGTATACTTTATATATTAATTTTCTTTTAAGCACCATTATACAAAATGAGACACAAAACTAACTGGATTGGTAACAAAAAAAATATTTATTGATGAATTACAACATTCTAAACATTGTCACCTCCCGATCTCTACACTGCTTCATACGTATCTTCTGTTGCTTGAAACAGTGCTGGAATTCTTCTTGCTTGAGGCTCTTCAAGATCCTTGCTGTTTTTGTCTTCACTTCATCCACTGAAGAAAAATATGTTCCCTTCAGGTCACTTTTGATTTTTGGGGAGAAGTAAAAATCACAGGGAGTTAAATCGGGCAAATAGGGAGGATGATCGAAGACAGGAATGTTTTTGTCAGTCAAAAACTGCTTTACAGAGAGAAAATTTGCGAGAAATTTGATGTTGATTTGCTGTTCGATTTTTTGACCCGACATTATCGTGGCAACTCATTTAGCGATTATTGCGCAAATACTGACTGAGCTATTCACAGGATATACCTAGCTGGTTGGCGGTTTAAGAGGGCGTGTAGGTGGGGATATAGTTCTATGATTCACATCCGACCGACCTCCAGACGGTTTTCCAGGAAAGCCCAATCCAGTTATTTTTGTGTCTCACATCATGTTTTAATTACTAATAACACTTACTGACTGGCCAACCCTGACCCAGCTCTATGTTTTAGTTCTACCTCATACATGTTCACATACTGCATCATTAAGTCCCAAACTTTTCCAAATCAAGCGAGAGTTTTAACACTGTCCTTAACCATAAGTAGAATTTTTTCAGAGAACAGAAATGTGATATGTTTCCTACACTCTTTCAATATTACTTAGCATGAACAAAATCTGTAATCTGCAGTAGTGAAAAAACATATCCAATTTTTATTTTTTACAGCATTGTACAAATGAGAATGTAAAACTGTTTTCTACAATAAATACAATATAAGTCTATATGTTTTCCATTATGGTGCTATAAACAAAATGATGGATGCTTCAACCATAGGGTAAACACATAATTTATTAAGGCTGCAACTGACAGAAAAAAGTACACAGAAACGCTGCTTGATCTGCAACCAGAGTTACAACCAGTTTTGGTTTGTTGTATATTTTCTGCAGCTTTTTTAGTATGTAGATAACAGTACCCACAGAATAACCCATAAAGAAGATACAAAAAAGTCCCTTTCCATAGCAAGTCATGAAGGAAACAGCTTGAAAGATAAGTCATACCAGAATCTCACTGCCTCTACATTTGCTGCTCAAAAGGAAAGCTGGAAATTCAAATACATCAAATCAATCTCTTTCTGTTTTTAAAATAGCAGTTTCCTTGAACAAGGCTATTTCATAGTATAAATAAATAAAATAACTGTTTCAATAGGCTTAAAAATAACTTGGCCAAGAAAGGATTAAAACATGGAAGTGTTAGCCTCGGAGGATTTTCAGCTTTTAATTGTAACCAATCTGTTGATAATGTGTTCATTTAAACTAACATTATTAGTGAATTAACCAGATTGTTTTCAGGTATTTGGATTATGATGTGAATGTAGAGTTAATCAAATTCAGAAATATGCATGCTATTGTCCCTTTCTCTGTTAGATATCAAAAGCTATTTGGGCAGGAGGAGGAGTATAGGAACCTAATCAAGGACTTTGTTAAATGGTGCGGCTCAAACCACTTACACCTGAACACCAGCAAAACCAAGGAGCTGGTGGTGGATATTAGGAAACCCAGGCCCCTCCTGGACCTCGTGATCATCAGAGGTGACTGTGTGCAGCTGGGAGTGCAGCTGGATGATAAATTGGACTGGACTGCCAATACTGATGCTCTGTGCAAGAGAGGACAGAGCCGACTATACTTCCTTAGAAGGCTGGCATCCTTCAACATCTGCAATAAGATGCTGCAGCTGTTCTATCAGACGGTTGTGGCTAGCACTCTCTTCTACGCGGTGGTGTGCTGGGGAGGCAGCATGAAGAAGAAAGACGCCTCACGCCTGGACAAACTGGTGAGGAAGGCAAGCCCTATTGTAGACATGGAGCTGGACAGTTTGACATCCGTGGCAGAGTGACGGGCGCTGAGCAGGCTCCTGTCAGTCATGGAGAATTCACTGCATCCACTAAACAGTATCATCTCTAGACAGAGGAGCAGCTTCAGCGACAGACTGCTGTCACTGTCCTGCTCCACTGACAGACTGAGGAGATCGTTCCTCCCCCACACTATGCGACTCTTCAATTCCACCCCAGGGGTAAATGTTTACATTATACAAAGTTATTGTCTGTTTTACCTGCATTTTTATCACTCTTTAATTTAATGTTGTTTTTTATCAGTATGCTGCTGCTGGAGTATGTGAATTTCCCCTTGGGATTAATAAAGTATCTATCTATCTATCTATCTATCTATCTATCTATCTAATAATAATAACCTGTAAATTTTAATAGAGATAATCTTATGTTACTTTTTCTGGGTCAGTTACTCATTTTTTTACCCTACTGGTGTAGTAATGTATTGATTTAGTTCATTTTTTTTTATTAAATTCACCATAATTAAATAATGCCCAAGAAACTTTGCTATTTTCCAGTTGACAGAAAGGGCTCTTCTGAATATAACATTCAAAAGGTTATTAGAGACCCCTTGAAAATTCATTGATGTTTCAGACGTTTGTAAGTGTTAATTGAGTTCCATCCAATATTTAAGCTAAAAAATAAAAATAAAGTTGTATGGATGTTCTCACATTTGGGTCAATTTAAGCAGCATATAAATGCAGTCCAAGCATTGTTCAAATAATCTGGCAAATGAAGATCTCTCACTAATAAGAAAATATGGAATCTCTGAGCATTATTGGAGCCCAGGGAGCACATGCCAAAACCAATCAATAAAGCAGCACAGTGGTGTCTGAAAAAAGAGAAAAAGCAACCTGTCTGAATAAACCTGTAGTCAAAAGGACATTCTATTTTTAATACAAATGACTTTAAAAGCAGCAGTCTGCAATGAAAAAACTTGTATACAACTGTTCTATGTGTCAGAAACCTGTGATGTAAACATTTATCAGTTAAGTGAAATTATTGTTGGTTATAAATGAGAGTTTGTTCCTTTTAAGCAATTTTTATAGTTGATGAAGGGCTATGCCACCTACCAATCTCAAACCTACTTAATTCAATTTATGGTTCCATTGGACCAGAGATAAAGAAGGAACCTGCCCTGGATAGATCAATAGGCCACCACAAGGTCCACATATGCACACACTCGAGACATAGAAACTCACCATAATCCAAAGATTAAATCAGTTTCTCTACCCTCTCCTGGGAGAGCAGTGACTTATTGTAGGGTCATTTTTAACTGAACAAGGAGGTGCAGAAATTAGATAATAAACAGACCTGCTGCAATGATGAAACCCTGTACCAATTTTGCAATTGAACACCCCATCTCTAAACTGAAGTAGTCCACCATAAAAAATACAGCCAGAAATAAGTGGTTTCAAAGAAAAATAAATCCAAAATAATATTTTAACATGTTTCTTACACCATGTAGTTTGTAGAGATGCTCAAGAAAAAAAAATAATCTCATGTTTTCAGGCACAACAAAGAAAACAAGGTTTCTGATGGAATAGATGTCAACAGAGTCCATTGATGAATAACAGTAAACAATGCTAAAATCTCCTCTTACTTGTGTCACAAAATCCACATCTCATATTATCCAGTCATATGCTCACACAATCCCAGACACATGTTTTTACTAAAATACTGTTTAATGTAAATCTTGCAGAAATGCTGTTATGAATGAAAATAGAATGCTTTGAAAGACAAACACCTGTTGTTAATTTTATATTCATATCCACAACTGGGGTACCTTGGGATTATTTAGCAGTAATTTATGAAGCTGCATGGGTGAATTGACCTTCTGCTTGTTAAAGTATCTTGGATATGTACAAGTATGAAGCATATTCTCCTCCTAATAGTGTATTCAATCTCTTTTCTTTAATTCTTAATCTTTTCTTTGTACATGTCTCTTGGCGTACTTTGCATTGTTGATATCACATAAACTTCTCCTGACCAGTGAATAAGGTGGAGGAGATGGGTTTTAAGTTTAAAAGGCTTAGTTGCATTTGAGTGTGTTCCATTTTTATTAATGAGAGCTTATTCTGGTAGTGATTTATTTAACAGTGTAGTGAAGACGTGACACAGACGTGTTGAAAGGGTGTTAGGCTTCCAAAAAGTCCCACAAAACAGACCATGAACTTCACTAGCCTAGCCAAATATGGTTTTACCCCAGGCTGCGAAACCCCATTCATCACAGACAGGCTTCAACAAGGAAAGACTTAAAACGAGGCCTTTGTTTTTAAAGTTCAAATTATACTTCTAAATATTCTGAAAATATAACAAACGTTCCCCACAAGTGAGGGGAACCATAAAGCCTATGTTTTGGAGAAAAATCCATGATGAGAACTTTATAAATGAGAATTTATTCATATAAAAGTAAAGAAGCACCAACAATATGAAAGCCAAAAATGAATTTGCCTTAAAAAGCAATCCAAGGCCAACAAGTCCAGAAATCACAATGCAGTACTGAAATCCAAACACCAGCAGAAAAAGAAAAAAAGAATCCATAAACAGAAAGTCAATACTTAACACAGCACTTTTCATATGTCAATGAACCACTGCTAAGACCATCACTTTACACTCAGTACAATGGTTGATGGTGGTGTTAGCAGAAGTGACCTTAGGGTGGCCCTGTCTTCTTGGGTTCCACCCACAAAACACATGGATTATAAAGACATTTGAATACACAAATACGTGTATATTAAACAATGAATAGACAAAGCAGAATTAAAAGAAAATACATTAAAAATGAAAAATACTTCAAAACCAACAATAAAACCCTGGCTGTAACACAATAAACAATACTTTAGTAAAACATGTGCATCTGGGACTTTGTGAACATACTTCTGGATGGCTTGACATATGGAAAATGTACTACGAGTAATGTGAGACTTTTACATGGATGTTTATGATATTATTTGCTGTAGTCCAGTGTTGATCTCCATAGATGCCCTTTTTAATTAGAAACTTTGTGATCACCATTCTGCATGAAAAAATCGTACTGAATTTTTTTTGTTCATCCCTACAAACTACATGGAATAAGTAAAATTAAAAAAAATGTCATTTTTGTTTAAGCACATTAAGGCTTACTGCTTATTTTTTTACTGATTAACTAACAGACAATTAGAATCGTGTGACGATTTCAATCTAAAATATCATATTTATATTTAAGAATTTACAGTAAAAACACCTTCTCTTGTTTGTTTCCATGACATTATTTATTAATTTATGTATAATGCCCAATAGGTAATGAAAAAAAGGAAGCATGTGCTTCCTCCTGGCCTCAGGCCAATGTGTAGGTGTTTTGATTTATTCAGGGATAAGCAAGGCTTCACCTAGACTGGCAGACTAAACACAGATATCTCTGAACTTTCTACAGTCAGAAGAAAGTTTGTTGCATAAGCTGGAAAGTCATCTTAAATATTCAAATGAGGAATAAAAAATAACTTTTTTTTAAAGAAATGTGGAAGACATTAATAATCTATTGAACCTTTTGAAACTCAGTTTTTCTGGTAAAGGTTGCAGTGAGTCAATAATAATGATGCTCAGAATAAAAAAAAATATGAATTTAAAGAATTGCCCTTTCAAAAAATATAAACAACTTTTTTGCATATTATGACATTATAATTAATAAAAAATAAAGTACAACAGTATTCTTTTGATTTCACTTTCATGTATAGACAGATTCCCTTGTTTCTAAATAATTTATAAAGATGAGGATTAACCGACAGCAAAACCTGTGGAGAACCAAGAAGGAGGCACTGGCAATTCAGTTTTCTTATTTTGGAAAAAAGAAAAAAAACAAGACACTTATATTTGTTTTTTTTCTTGACATCTGTAATATTGTTTGTAAACAATGAATCAGTGAGCTGGTATTCAGTTCTAGCAGACAGACAGCCCCGCCATCTCAAAGCAAGGGACCCCCCAAGGGTTAGGCAGTAGCATTTCAAATGTACATTTTTGTTTCATTGTATTATATGTGTCTGTAATCCCCTCAGTGAGGTCAGCTTCTTAATGTTGGTAAGAGCTCCTGAAATATTTCAGCCGCTTGGGAGTGATCTCCCTATGTAACCTATTGTATTTTATTGAAAATATGTCGAGGACTGTAATACATCTCACTTAAGGAATACACTGATGCAAAGATATTGGGCTGTATGTGTTCAGAAGATTTTCAATTTCACAGGAATACCTCATTGCTTTAGTCCAAAAGCATGCCATTAGTTGGGCTGGTGAACCTAAATTGACTTGTCTTTGTGTTTGAGGTATTCTTCTTGAAGTTCTGGTTCCTGTCCTCTGCCACTTGCAAACTGGAATAGAATCCACAATCTTTAATCTGAAAAACGTAGCAAATAGAAAGCATGGATAGGGTAGCATAATGATATACAGTGTGCTAGAGCTTGTACCCTTGTCCATTTTGATTTTGTTCAATGTCCTTGGTTTCTCCCTGCATGCCAAAGTTGTGTGTTTTTGCGTTTTCTTATTGATTTCAAACTGACCTTGTATGTGTATAGGTGTCTGATTGAATATGTCCTGAGACCGTTCAAAAGCTGCTTCCCACCTTGAGGCATTTGTTGTCCCCACAAACCTGAAATGAATTAAGTGTTTTCAGAAAATACTGTATATGGATGGATAAATGGATGTATACTTACATTGAGTATACACTGAATTCAGTTAAGTAATGGGCTGAAATCTCAACCAGCACTGGTCCCTGCCATCAGATTAATTCCACTAGACTAACTCACTGCAACTAATTAATGGAGAACAAATTTTAGAGATAGGATTATCTCTACCTTTAATATTATGCAAGCATTGAAATTTTCCCAGAAACCTCAAATGCTGTTATTTTTGTCAAGTACAGTCCAACTGCTGAAGTATGGACTATCTGTCTGGCAGGCTGCAGTTTGTGAGACTCAAGGATTGTGTTTCTGATACAGAAATGAGCAACACTGGAGCACCACAAGGAACAGTCTTGTCTCCTTTTCTCTTCACTCTGTAAATATAAGACTCTAAATATAACACCAGGTCATGTCACTTGCAGAAATTCTAAGTCACCTATAGGGTGTATTGATAAAGTGGATGAGACAGATTATAGAAGTGAGGTGAAGAACTTTATTATTTGGGGTTCCATATCAATGACTGGATTGGTCTTGTAACGCAGAGGAACAATAAAAAAGGGCAGAGCAGGATCTTTTTTTCTTAGGAGACTCCCTTCTTTATTTTGGAAAGGGAAATCCTACTCATCTTCTACAACTCTGGGATGACTACTGTGATGTTCTACGGTGTGGTGTGCTGGGCTGGTAACATCACTTCAACAAAGGCCCAACCAAATCAACAAGCTAATTTAAGGGGCAGGCTAAGTTATGGGACCCACTCTGGACCCCCTGGATGTTGTAGTGAAGGAAAGGATTAAAACAAAACTGAGTGCCACTTTGAACAATCTTGAATAATGTTGTGTATCCCCTCTCTGACACAGTAACACTGAGGACTTTTCAGCCAATGATTGTGTTAAGAAATACTACTGGGGTTCCATTATCCCAACAGCAATCTCACTGTGAGAGCCATGTCAGAAGTTTTGTTTCTTTATAGATTTCTTTCTTTTTAATTATTCTAGTGTATATATTTTCATTTATTTAAATACTTTTTTTAATGTAAAAAGCCAAACTTCCACCAGGGGACAAACAAAGTTCTATCTATCTATCGATCAATCGATATATGCTCTAAACAGAGCATATCAGCCCTATTTATATTCTTGCTTGATATTTATTTCAAATTGCCTTTTAATAAATCTAAACTTGCTTAAACATATTTTTCAACCAATATTTAATTTGATAAAAAACAGTAAGTTTGAGATGATGGATGCTGTTAAAGATCAACTCTAGACATCCCTCTAGCAATAAACTGCATCCCGCTTATAATACTGCATCTGTCTGTTCAGCCAACATGTAAATATTTTATCAAAGCTATGCAGATTATGGAATAATCAGTATTCAGAAATGAATCTGAAAAACTAAATATAAGCACCTCATATTAACAACACTAGATACATTTTTAAAGAAATAAGTAGGATTTACTCTAAATACCAGGTGTAACTGTTTACAATATCATTTATTTTTCTGACCAAACTATTTTAATTCAGAGCCCATAAACTAAAGAATTTCCATACTATTTCCATTTCTAAGGCTGTAGTCGTTGGCAGAGTAATTAATTTGATTTGTTACTATACTTTGAAATTTAGAGTAATATGTCCTCTAATACACTTGCAAAATATATGTTTTCTCTTGAATATTACAAAAAAGGGAGCAAAGCACTGTAAGCAGTTAACATAAGCCTTCATCTGGTCAACTGACATGTTTTTTAATTAGTGTTTCTAAGTTCTTGGTTCTCTGTTTCTTTACTGGAAAAAAATGAAAGAAACAATACAGTTGTCATTAAAGTAAAATGTATTTTGGGTGGCATTGACTAAATACATATTCTCACTGATTAAAATTGTGGTAAAAACACATAGCAAGAGTTTTTACACCCCATGATGCGTATCAGAATTTCTTGTCTTAGGGCAAATTATGATCAGAACCACTAGTTTCTATAACAAAGGTCATTTAAACTCTAAAAAAATAAATGCCAAGGTGAAAAGGCTTGTAACTCGAGGCAAATCAATGCAGTTGTGCACCACTAGATGGGGCCATTTCTCACAGCCTCAAACACCCACATCGCCAGAGCACAAGTAACTGTGCTCACTAACAAGTGGCTAATGTCAAATTGTCAACTGAAGCTTCTTTGGGGGTTAGAGTAGCAATATAACAAACACAAATTTCCCTTAGCTGCGGCAGCCCTATTTAAATTCTCAAGAAATCATTTGGAATTGAGGGTAGGTAGTAGATATTCTCATGGTGGTTACAACACTGAAAATAAAAAGGATAACAAACATGGCATGAGCAACTCCTATTAAATGAGTATTGTAATGCAAGAAGAAATAAAATATTTTCTCCAACCTAAATAAAAAGTAAGAGATTTTGCACATTACCACAGAGTACTTTTCTGTGTGGGTAGCTCACTTGACTCACATCATTCATGTAATACATACGCCATTTTTCATATGTGCAGAAGGAAAGCTTCTAAAGTTCCTGTTTATGGTATAGTGATTTTTCTTCTATATCTAAAATCAATTGTTCTGTCACATTTTTAATAACATAAACTGAGCTGAGCATGGGAATTTTATGTGATGTAACATACAGTTTAAACAAACATTTGCAGAAATTAAACATACATGTGCAACAGTTTTACCTTAGTACAGTATATACTATAGGATGAAACAGAGACAGTCAGTCATTTCCATATCTATGCTTATCTAAATTTGAAGTATTCTGTTCCACTATAACAGTTACAGTACACCTGTAAGTGCTCAATGACAGTATATAGCAGTGTGCAGCTACTACCCATAAAGGTGGATTAGTAAACAGTTGTTCCAGCATCCCATCTCAGGCATTCTTTACAATTGCTAAGTCAGGTTGGCAAACGTCTTTTCAAAGCAAAATAGAAGAGCTGTGTTTTTTTAAACATTATTTGCCTTGATTGCATATCAATCAAGATTAAGGGTCTGAGTCTGCTCAAGATATGTGAGAGAATGATGGTGTGATAACCTGCTTAAAAAGAACTGTGCAGTGTTTTTTGGATTATTTAAAAGTGTGTTGAAATAACATTTTAAAAATGTTATTTCAGTGTCTACACATATCTAATAATGTTTGCTAATGCAAGCTTCTAAAACTTTGTAAAAGCAGAAAACCAAAATGGCTATTTGACAACACTTTTTGATATGCAAACACATTCTTGTCTGTGTATACACACTCTGTAAATAGCTACATAAAAAGAAAACAATTTGTCAAAAGTGGTTTTAGGTTCCTATGAGGTAAATTTAGTTTACCAAAGTAAAATAGCTTTTGTTGAATTATTTTCACAGTATTTAGGGAACAATTAGAACATGTCATTTAATTATTAACATTTCACAGCATAGGATTTTTAAGATGTGACTCACTAGACCAGTTCTTAGTTTATTTGGGGAAGTGAGATTATTATCCTTTTCCAACTTGAACCTGTCATCATCATCTAGTACATTTTCTTCACAGTTACCTCTAGAAAGTCATCAGAAATCCATTGAGTAAAATAAAATCTGAATAGGATATGAATATTATGGGTCAAAGATAAAACTTAAGATTCTTGTATTTTGATATTTGTTAAGAATAACAGTAAAATCTCCTTTACTGGCTGCTGTTTAGAAGGAAAAAAGTTGTATAAGCACATATAAATCTTGGAATGGATCCCACGTTCTGTGACCAGTATTGAACATGCTGCTAAAATCTGTAAGCAAAATATTGACTAGTTTTTGCACTTGCTCTGGATATTGAAAGAGGTTGCTTAGCATTAGTCGCAGGGCATCCTTAATACCCCTTGATGTTCTATTGGCATTCTGGTTTAGGTCTAAAAGGGCATAACATCTCAGAGGATCTGCTGATAAGGTTTTGTTGGTACTGCAAATAAATTAAATGGTATACCTAAAAGAAATTATACACATAGTTTACAAATCATACAACAATGATATACTTTCCCTTTGACTTGTAGCCAGTAATTATTAGTACTTGACTAAGTCTCTTTACTAACTTTTATTGCATTTCTTAATCTCTTCTCTTGTCCAATTTGTTTATTTAGAGTTTTCCAGTTCCTGCATTGAAATTGGCAATTTTAAATAGGCTTTGGGTTACATTTTCAGTGATATTTTGTAAAGTTTCATTTATCTGTCTTTCAATCTAAAATGTTTGAAATGATCGAGTTTATTTCCAACAAAGTGATATGGTATTATGTATCAAATCCTACTGGGGAGATGTGTGTTGGTTAGCACACATGAACCTTTTGAATGCAAGCTGAAAAATGTAGGGAATGCAAGACATATCTTCTTCACACAGCACACCACAGCATAGGAAATTGCACTAATCATCACATAGTTATAAAAGATATGAAGGATGTCATTTCACACATTACAGGAACGCGGTCTCATGAGGAAAAACAGCCTGCTCTGCTCTTTCTTTCATAGTTTCTCTGTGTTCTAAGTCTAGTCCAACCTGACATTAATGTGGGTTCCCAAGTACTTGTAGGGATGGACCTCCTCCTACATCCAGTCCTTGAATAGTGACAAGACATAGAGACTCTTTGATGTGGTGAAAGTCAATAACCAGTTCCTTTGTTTTGCTGATAAGAAGCATACAATTCTCTTTACAGCAAGAAAAAAAGTTCTCCACCTGACTGTCTCATTTCCTATATTAATACACTCCATAAGTGTAGAATTATCTGAGACTTTCAACATGTAATATAACCTGGTGTTATATTTATAGTCTGAGGTGTACAGAGTAAAGAGAAAAGGAGACAGGTCTGTTCCTTGTGGTGATCCAATGTTACTCACATCCATATCAGAAATACAGTCCTTGAGTCTCACAAACTGTGGTCTGTCGGTCAGATAGTCCATTATCTAGGACACCATAGACTCATCCACCTACATATCTCTGAAGTTACACCTTAACAGGGATGGCTGAATGGTATTGAAGGTGCTGGGGACATTAAAATATATTCCTCACTGTGATGTCAGCTTTGTCCAGGTAAGAATTAGCATTGTGGGATAGATAGATAGTTGCATCCTTCATTACAATCTTTGTGTGATAGGCAAACTGCAGTGGGTACAGGTTGTCTACCTCAAGAGGACTCATATAGTCAAGGACCAGTCTCTCAAAGGTGTTCATGATGTGAGATGCTAATGCCACTGGTCTGTAGTCATTAGGTGAAGAGGTGGCTCCCTTCCTTGGAGCAGGAACAATGCATGATGTTCTCCACAGTAGTGGAAATTGACAGAATGAACAGGTGACAGAAGATACCACAAAATTGGCTAGCACAGGCCTTAAGAACTTGATGACTAACTCCATCTGGTCCTGCAGCTTTTCCTGTGTGTAGCTTCCTCAGTTGTCTCGTTACTTGGTCTTCATTAAGGACAGTCCACCCTGATGGTCAAATGGTGGACTTGTCACTGGCCATTCCAGTAGACATGGTAAGAGTTGTTGATGTAGTTGTTGATGTATGGTGTGGGGAGACTGGTCATTGGAAGAAGGAGGCATTAGCTTTGTCCACATCCCCTTCTAGCACCGAAGTCCTGGATTGCTTGAGTACAGTACAGGCAGTCCCTGGGTTATGTATAAGATAGGGACTGTAGGTTTGTACTTAAGTTGAATTTGTATGTAAATCGGAACAAGTACATTATTTTAATAGATGCTATTGTTGACCGACTGTAACCAAGTGTTCTGCCAATGAATGAAGGAGTTTCACCTCTCTCTAACCTTTTTATTATTTTTACTTTATTTTCAATGGTGATGGTTTTTCTCTTCTTTACTATATCACCAGCACTTGCATCAGATTTGTGTTTCAGAGACATTCTTGAAGGGTGAAGACAAAAGGTTAAGATGAGGTCTTCTGCACAGCACTGTACATGCTATCACAGCAGGAAGGCACCCATCGTCAACACGTCTGATGTACTGACAAGAGACAACTTCCTGCAATGTGCGTAACAGAACAAGCAGGCTTGCTATTGAGAATGAATGGGGGCGGCGAGGGGCGGTTCTCCACCAGCCCACCTCACAGTCACCTCCACTACAATATGCTGCCTGCAGTGTCCGCTAACCGAGAATGAAGATGCTGTGGCCAAACACAGGTAGTGAATCGCCCACCATCGCCCCCATTCAACAGGCAACCATCCGAGGCACACTACAATGCTACCCCCCACCGCCCCGTTCACCCTCAATGGCCTCTGTTCAGCCACAACTGGGTCACTGCTTGCAGTATTACAAGCCGCCCACCAAGAACGAACGGGGCAGCCATGTGTGGTGGCCAGGCAGTGAAACCGCTTGCTGCCGGAAGCCACCCAAGGGACACTACACTGCGCGAGCAGCGAAATCGCCCCCCTCCAGCCTCCATCCAGCCACTGCTTGCAGCGTCTCCATGCCGAAGGTGATGGAGCAGCTGTTACTGAGGCGAATGCGTTGCAGCTGCGGCCCCGTTCGTAAGTCGTAGGTCGGATGTCCGTAACCTGGGGACTACCTGTAATTATACCCACTTCATTCTAGCTATCCTTGATGTTATTCTGAGTGAGTTTGTTTTCTGTTTTATCTTTGTAAGCATCCTTTCCTTCACTCAGCTTATTTTTTAGTGCACACTGTACGTCCTTCAAAGCCTCTTTATCATTGGATTTGAATGCTCCCTTTTTCTCTTGTTGTTTGGAGAGCAAAGCACTGTCTTTGTGGGTACCACTGTGTCGACACTTTTCCTCATGAAACAGCAATATTTTACACCTGCTGCTGTTGGTAGGTATGATAAGAATACATTCTAAAATATGAATACCTTATTGGCACAAATCCATCACATTGTGCACTAACAGAGACAGAGGATAAGTTGGAGTCATCAGTTAACCAGAAATCAAGTTTGAGAGGTGGGAGGCAAAATACAGTAAATGAAAGAAACTCCAGACATACATAACGACAATATGCATACTCCATTCTAGCAATGCCAGGACCCAGAATTTGAACAAGAACTCTGTCACCCTACCTTGTTTATGTTAAACTAAAATTTAAAATGTCAGCTTTCATATTATTATTAACATTATAGATAGAATTTAATATGATTAAAATCACATAACTTAAATTTAACCTTTAGAATACTGTGCAACACTCAAAACTGAATATTATAGCACTTTTATGTCTATATTAGGAAGCAATTTAGAATTCGGCCTATGGTGTATCTGTTTGTCACTTATAGTCACACATCATAAAGTCTTTCAGACAGTTTTGTAACACATTAAAGCAGTGACTAATAGATGCACTATAGGTGGCTCAAGTGTTGCCATTGGTGGTTTTATTAAGATCCCGTAAAGGATTTGTTCAAGTTTTGATACATAGCAGTAACTGACTAATGGGGCACGTAGGCAGCCACTGTTTTAAAGTCTTACTGAAACTAATGTGCATACTAACACAAATTTAACTATTGTATATAATGGCAGTGTAGAAATAAATAAATCTTTGTTACACATTAATCCTTCATGTACAACAGAGTTTTAATCTCTTTTCTGGGTAAAGCAAATCCTTTGAAATTGAAAACAAACACTTGAAAATATATTGTTTTCCAAAAATCATGTTTTTCGAGTTACATGAGCTATATTTTCAAACAGGATAATGTAAATCAGGACACGCTGTTTTGCTTTTCCTAGTTGTTTGTCTCTTTTTTTCCTTTGGGACATGGTTTCAAATTCTAGTTATTTGTGCTCAATTTTTTTTTGAGTTTTATAGGTTGTGGTGTGATTATATGCTCTGATCCAAATACCCAGCTAAACACGAGCAAGGGCAATGTTATGCTCCTTTAAAGCTATGTAAATGGTATTAAGTTCTGGAAATAATACTGCTATGAAAATGAAGAAGCATCATATTTCTGTGTTGATTTTTTCAACCTGTGTATTTCAGAAATCATGAATAGAGCTTATCTCTGCAGGGACACTGTTCCCTTGGAGACCTGCATATCCAATGCATGTATGTTTAAAAAAGATTGGTTGTGTATTGATCGCTAGTCCTTTTTTATTTATTTGGTGGTTGAGATGGCGTCTATTTATTTTTAACTTTTACAACTTTTCCTCATGAAACAGCAATATTTTATACCTGCTGCTGTGTGTAGGTATGATGGGAATACGTTCTAAAATATGAATACCTTATTGGCGCAAAAGGCAATTCATTTATCATTTTATGTTATTTCATTAGCACAAACTTACTTCTAGCCACTCTTTAACTATAGTCATTTATCCTGTACAGACACATACATTATATACTGCAACTAATAATATATTATAAACTTTCAAGAGGTCTGCATAAGAGTGTTTTCATATAGTTTTAAAATGTAATAAACAGTCTTCTTTCTATGAAGCACATTTACAGAGTGGTTAGTGCTGTTCCACCTCCAACTCCAACAGCAGACCGTTAAAATGCTAGCCTTGTCACTGATTGCATAGACTCTTGAGTATTTCTGTTGTACTATGTGTGCATGGTTCAACTTCTGCACCCCAATTTCCTCTTTCATCTCAAATGTGCATGTTAGGCTTAGTTTGACTGATAATACTAAACTGGTGTTATAAATGAATGGGTGTGGAGGTGTGAGTGAGTGCGCCTCATTTATTGCATTAAATGTTGCAGGGAGAGACGCCCTTAATATATTATTAAGTGGGTTCAGTGAATGAAAAGATGATCGCTTAAATGCCCACTGAGGTTGCTGAGAATAAAAAACAGGGAAAGAGGCTGGGGGAGTATTACAGTATATTGCTAAATAACACAGTTGTGAGAGGATAACACCTTTAGAAACCTGGAGATGGATGGATGGACAAACAGACAGACAGATAGATAGATAGAACTTTTTGTCTCAAGGAAATGCACAAAGTGGCCAAACGGGGACATCTGGAGTGTGTTATGACAAAAGCAGCCATCAGTAGGCAACACTATAATGTAGTCTCAGGCCTTTTAGTGTTATGGCTGTGACATAGTCTAACATTTTGCTGAATAGGTTGAGGGCAACTCCTCCCCATGAGATATAAACTATATACAACTGGTTTAAATAAGAATTTTGAAGATATTAGGTCTTATTTTGTTCCTTTCTTTCTTTGAACCTGTGTATTGCATGGTTTACATTTGTGCATGAGTGTCAGGCAGTACATCCTGCCTTAATATAAACAAATATATCATTGATTTTGATTTTCCCCATTCTATCATGTTGTTTAATCTTAAGACTTTTCCCTTTACCATCTGCCAGCAGTTTGTCAGGAACTTTTACAATGGCTATCAAAAAGATTTCACATGAGCCTTGTTTAGCTTAGTATTTTAAGCAGTGCAGTCTCCCTTTTGTTTAGTGTCTTATACTTTTATAGTTATGTTATATGTTGCTTCTGGCTTAATGTTCAACTTATTTTATTTTCTAGACTATTTTGCCTATTCCCTATCATAGCTGCCGTGTTTGCTTTGCATATGAACCATCTCTCATCTGATCTCATCTTCTCTTATTGTCTTGCCCCGAGTTGCTAACTTCCAGGTTCTTGCTCTACTTTTTTTTTTAAAAACAAAACTCATTGACAATTTATCTCTGAAAATACATGCACACCTAAGCAATTAATCTGAAGACACATTGTGGGCAACTTAAGGAAGTAAAGAATGTGGAGTAGGGGAGATTCTACTTAAGCAGTAGCATGACATTTAATCTGTTTTCTTGACATTTTATTCTACTGTACTTGTTTAGTCAGTGACAAGTAAAAAGGAAAGTTCAGTTGTGCAATACATAGTTTGGCAAATTTTTACAGAACAGACTGAAATATTTCAGTACATAGTGTAGACGATTCTGGTTTCTTTAGTCTTTTATAACACTGGAAGAACATTTTTAGTCTAGGGAGTTGGAATTTTTAAATATTGCCCTTTAGTATGGCACAATGTATTTTGCTCTCTACAACTGATGAGATGATGGTAAGACAGCCATGACTGAGAACAGATGTCACTGCAGATGGTCTTTCAGTCATGTGTGTCACCTTACCACATAGTGGATGCCACAAATCTGAATATATTCCAATGTTTGTTAATTGAAATTCAAGAGCGTTGGCTGACACATTTAGTATTTAATATTTGCTCAGGTGACTCAGAAATCTTCTATACGTCCTCTGTATGACTGATCCACACCGGGTCATCAGATAACTGTAAGCCATGGAATATGCAGCAGCTAACAGCACGCACCACTGATTCTACAAAGCATGCGACTGTTCATGTGTTTCCTGAAGTTCACAACATCCTATTTTGTCTTGATGATAAAATTGTAATTAAGGTTTGACAAAATCTGAAAATTTGTCCTAAATATTTTTTCTTTTCCAGTTTGTCTATCCATCCCGCCATATCCTAACTACAGGGTCACGGGGGTCTGCTGGAGCCAGTCCCAGCCAACACAGGGTACAAGGCAGGAAACAAACCCCAGGCAGGGCGCCAGACCACTGCAGGGAGCGCGCACACACACACACTAACGACAATTTAGGATCACCAATGCACATAACCTGCATGTCTTTGGACTGTGGGAGGAAATCGGAGTACCCGGAGAAAACCCATGCAGACACGGGGAGAACATGTAAACTCCACGCAGGGAGGACCCGGGAAGCGAACCCAGGTCTCCCTAACTGTGAGGCAGCAGCGCTACCCACTTCGCCACCGTGCCACCCCCCAGTTTGTCTAGCATTTCCAAAACATTATCACGTTTTGAAGCTCATGCATAGTGCCTTCAACTCTGCTTCTATGTTATACTACATGATAATACTACTACTGCTACTACTACTACTATATTTGTTGGTTCCTCATGAAACTTTAGCATATTAGTGATGCACAGTCTGCCCTCTTTAAAGCCATGTTCACTGGCCACCCTTACAGCTGTAAAAAACTACCCTTTTATATTAGTTTTATTGCTTCATTTGTTTACCTGTGTCTATATGGTTCTATAGAGAGCAGGGCCACCCAAATCACCTTTTAATGTTTAAATTCTCTCTAGTATTCAATGATTTCTTGAAAAGTACAGATTAAGAGCCTGCATATATACCAATAAGATTTTTTGAATTCTCTTGGGTAAATGTTAGCCAGGCCGTTCAAAAGATTTACTTTTTGCCTTTATAATCCAATACCTCAACTCTCTCTTAACCTCATTTTCTCATACTATTTAGTTATTATTCCCTGTAGCTACTGGTAGGTTTCTGACCATCTCACAGGTCAGAACCTCAGAAAACCATAAATTAATAGTATTTGCTATAAAAGCTTTATATTTTATTTTCTTCCTTGCTGTTCTTACTGCAACTGCTCCTTGACTATTCATTTACTGCTAAAATACAAAAATACCCTCTAAAGGAGGACATTTCTATTTTTGACAATATGCTGTACCTGTCTTTTTTAACTGTTGGGCTCATGTATTCATGAGTACTGGAGTAGAAGTGCGTTTTATTATTTCTGTGTGAAGTTATGAATATTCTGGGTGTGTCTTTCCTGTGAAATCAAGATACAGTGGAACCTCGGTTCACGACCATAATTCGTTCCAAAACTCTGGTCGTAAACCGAGTTGGTCATGAACTGAAGCAATTTCCCCAATAGGATTGTATGTAAATACAATTAATCCATTCCAGACCGTACGAACTGTATGTAAATATATATTTTTTTTTAAGATTTTTAAGCACAAATATAGTTAATTATACGGTAGAATGCACATCTAATAGTAAACTAAATGTAAAAACATTGAATAACACCGAGAAAACCTTGAACAATAGAGAAAACTAACATTGCAAGAGTTAGCGCTATAGCCTTACAGCCCGATCGCTGTAAACACTTTTTTTAAAATGAGTTTTAAGCACAGGGGAAAAATAAGGAACATTAGAACAAATCCGAAATTTATTTAAAAACCAACCACAAGCAACCAAGAAAGTAACATTGCAGCAGTTCACGCTAATAGCCTTACAACCCGATCGCAGTAAACACTTTTTTTTAAAATGAGTTTTAAGCACAGGGGAAAAAAAAGGAACATTAGAACAAATTCGAAATTTATTTAAAAACCAAACATAAGCAACCAAGAAAGTAACATTGCAGGAGTTCATGCTAATAGCCTTACAACCCGATCGCAGTAAACATTTTTTTTTTAAATGAGTTTTAAGCACAGGGGATAAAAGGAACATTAGAACAAATCCTAAATTTATTTAAAAACCAACCACAAGCAACCAAGAAAGTAACATTGCAGGAGTTCACGCTAATAGCCTTACAACCCGATCGCTGTACAGTAAACACTTTTTTTTAAATGAGTTTTAAGCACAGGGAAAAAAAGGAACATTTGAAAAATCTGTAATTTAATAAACCACCAAGAAAAGTAACATTGCAACAAATCACGCTACAAACCACTCCCTGTAAACACTTTTTTTTAAATGAGTTTTAAGCACAGGGAAAAAAACAAACATTTGAAAAAAGAGAAAAGTAACATTGCAACAATTCATGCTACAAACTGAAAAATTAACTTTTGAAAAATCCGTAATACAAAAACCATAAACCACCAAGAAAACTAACCTTGCATGAGTCGAGTTCTGGCATGAAGTGAGGAGGAACTGGGTGGAGAGGAGGTTACAGTTTTGAGGTAGAGTCCGGCTCCGTGATAGAGGGATGTTTTCCTTCAGGTGTTTTCTCTGTTGTGATTTCTTGGGTTTCTGGTGTTTTTAGCTGTTTAGCTGGTGGATCAGTGTGATCAGTTTTTCACGAATTCTTTCGCAGCTTCAGCGTTGGAACTAGCAGCCTCTCCATGCCTTACCACACTATGAATGACACTTCTTTTGCGAAACTTTTCAAACCATCCTCTACTGGCTTTAAATTCCTCACTTTCGGCACTCGTAGAAGGATAGTTTTGCAGCAAATCGCCATAAATCTTTCTGGCTTTCTCGCATAACATCGCCTTGCTTACGCTATCCCCTGCAAGTTGCTTCTCATTCAGCCACACTAGCAACAGTTTTTCCACCTCTTCCAGCACTTGAGGCCTCTGCCTGGTTAACTCTGTAACTGCTTTTGCAACATCAGCTGCTTTAATAGATTCTTTCTGCTTTAGAACAGTCGAAATCATGCATTTTGACTTCTTGTACTCGGCGGCAAGATCAGTAACACGAACGCCACGCTCAAACTTTTCAATAATTTCTTTCTTTACTTCGATTTCAATTTTCTTCAAAACTTTCTTCTCACCACTCTTCACTTGCTTAGAAGCCATGGTTAACTGCAAAAGCACACAAAATACTGTAGAGCACAAAGAGATCACAGGTAAAGCACGCACGTCTGACTGAGAACAATGAACAGGGAGCGGCTCAACACGTGC
Organism: Polypterus bichir lapradei; assembly: GCA_026402145.1. NCBI lineage: Eukaryota > Metazoa > Chordata > Cladistia > Polypteriformes > Polypteridae > Polypterus > Polypterus bichir. The sequence goes on along the minus strand of JANRMT010062791.1, from coordinate 49,597,354 downwards.
TTAAATACAGTAATCGCTGCGTACGAAGCGGAAGGGAAATGGAATAGAGCATAAAGCGTTCACAGCGAAAGCACGCATGCACTTGCAAGCACGCACGTCTGACCAAGAACAATGCAACATGTGCGGAAATCATCGGCGCGCACAAACCAAAAGGGAAACTGGCTTGTCCGTATACCGAGTGTGTGTTCGTGAATCGAGGCAAAAGTTTGGCGAACTTTTTGGTTGTAAACCAAGTTGTACGTGTACCGAGACGTTCGTGAACCGAGGTTCCACTGTATTCAGTGTCTTTCAGTTCCTGAATAATTATTTCAACAATTTATAAACAAGAATTTTTTTCTTTAAAGATAAATGTGTCTGTCCCAGTTGTTTAACATGTTAACTATTTTAGACCTTTAATATATAAGATAGGATATACCATTTATCTGTGTGCCAATTAGTTTAAATTTAAGTAATTCAGATGATATGTAAATGAATTTATTTTATTTCCGGTTCTTATTCTGTTATTATAGTAAGTTGAACAAAGTGCACTAGCAGAGTAAACTGAAGCCCACTTCAAGCTTGGAGAAAGACAGACCTCCATTTTGAATTTCATTTGAGATGATAAGTTAAGACATTTTTTTATTTACTAAGTGTTTTCCACAACAATGTTCAAGGTCAGGTTATTGTCACATCACCACTTCATTCTTTTATGCAGTCTGTTGTGTATGCCCCTATTTACTATAATTTCATTAGTAAATTTGATAATATATTTGCTACCATATTTAACTGTATAGTACTGTGTGTAAAGTTTGCACATTGTGGAAATGAGATATTACTCTTGAGTAACTTTGTTACTCAAACTTTGTTTGAAATATATGTAGATGTTTATTAACACATGTAGTCTACATGTTAGTAAATCCAGTATTTAGATGTGGATAAAGTTACATAGCCCAAATCTTCATTTAAATTTTTAAAGACCAACTGAAATTAAACAAATTATATTAAAGCCAATTCTGTAAACAATAAACAGCATTTAAATATTGATGTCCTACCTGTATAAATACTGAAAGAGCAGTGAGGCAGGGGTGTCCTGACCACTGTATAGCATGGCTGAGGTTTTAAACAACATAAAATGATAATGGTGAGGTTTCTTGAAGAATTTTACCTTATTGTAAACTGAAATATATATACAAAAGAAACATACAGAGAGATGCGTGCAGAGATCCAGATTATCATGCACCACAACTGAACAGACCCCAGAGTTTATACACTTTAAGGAAATGAAATGTTGGAAATGTTACTAAAATGAGATATGGGGGTGCCTAAGTGATGCTTGAGGGAAGCATTGCATTTAAATATTCATTACACGACTTAAATGCCTTAGACATCATGTAGGTCAACATAACAGGTATGTTAAAGAATGACTTGACAAAATCGGGTGCTCAGTCCAACAAATAACATCAGCTTACAACATGTGGAGCAGAGCAAGTGCCATTTCCTGACTTATTAATTTTATACACAGACTGGAGTGGATCTAGAGAACCAGGAATGTTGATTGAGATGATGTTAGCTTTTCATTTTCATGACTACTATAAACTATATCTAGAAATAAAAAGAGAGGAGTATACTGGTAGAATGAAAGAGATCACTTTTGCACGCCAGCATGGAAAGGTCAGATCAGTTTGTTAGGTTAGTTTAACTGCTACTGGTAACATGCAACTCTATAAAACCTGCTACAAGGACAGGTGGTCATTGACTTAACTGCGAACACCCCCCCCCCAACAAAAAACCAAGATCCTCTAATAATAAGGGAGAGTGAAATACCCAGTTTAATTAAACAAGGGAGCCATCAAAGAATGATGCTTATACAGAGCACCCCCAACCATTTTGATAAAGATTATGTGTTGATAAAAGTATAATGAGTACGACAAAGATGTTAGGATTGTAGTTTTGATTTGCTAAGTTTTTAATTTTTTGTGAATCTTGTACTTTTCCGCCTTTCCCTTGCTAATTCCTGGTTCATGATTTTTTTGTCTTATTTAAAATGTAAATTTTCCCTATAATTTTTTGTTTAGGGCCATTCAGTGCCACCTGACCTGCCATATACATGTTACGTGATTGCTTCAGTCCTTTGCTGAGGCATTAGTTATCTTTCCTGGTTATTTATGACAATCTGGCTTACAAATTTCATTTTTTTCAACTGTTACTCTACCCTAAAAATATTTGAATATGGCTTTCTGTGTTTCGGAATTAAAATATAATCTATATTATTATTTTTATTCCTTGAGTTTTAAACATGTTCTCCTTGCTAGATTGCAAGGCCCCATCACTTAGAGGCTGTTCCCAGAGGTTGCGCATCAGGACCTTACTAGCATGACATTTTAAAAAGCCAGAGCCATGCTTACCTAATTATACAAGATTTGTATTCACTGAAAGAAAAAGAAAAGAAATACTTTGTGTCATTTCAAGCTGTTAGTTTTTGGACTTAATAGTTACAATTCTTTTCTTCCTGGTTACAACACCTGCAGGAATTCTGACTTCACCTGATACCACTTTCACTTAAAACTTCTGTCATCTCTTACAAACAGTACATTATTGTTGTTTGGCTTTACCTTTTTCCTTTTCTGTTGTGAGTTTTATTGGTCTTCTGACCATTTTTGTATTTATCTTTTTGGATCTTGACTTTTGCTTTGGTTCTTGGTTTCCTCTTTTGGTTTTTGAATTTCCTTTTTTAGTTTAATTAGTACTTAGTTATTTTTGAAATCCGCACTCTTTGTCCTTAAATGTTTTCATTATTTTTGAATTTTGCATTTTTGGCACTGTTTGGTTTGTTTTGAGATTTTGTTTGATTTGAATATTAAATATGTATTAAGTTTAAGTGGGACAGGGGTTCTGCGGTGGGCTGGCACCCTGCCCAAGGTTTGTTTCCTGCCTTGCACCCTGTGTTGGTTGGGATTGGCTCCAGCGGACCCCCGTGGCCCTGTGGTTGGAATATAGCGGTTTGGGTAATGGATGGGACAGGGGTTTTAATAGTTTCAAAAGAATAGTGTGTCACATCTTTTAAGGTTGTGTGCCCACCAGACCTGCCTTCAGTTTCAGAGCCAAACCTACCTCAATTTTTCAGGGCTTCCTAGAGTTTTAAGGCCGAATTGTTGTTATTGAAGCCTTTTTGAAGTTTCATGGGACAAGAAATCTTAACAAACAAGTGACCACCTCAGTGTTCTCTCTAGCCAGGTCATGGAAATTGATACTCGAGTGCCCAGGAATGGCATTAACAGGATCAATACATGTATGGTGCTGTTTCCAGCAATGGAGTTAGCATAAGTTGAACATATTTCTGTGAGTGGCAGAAGTTAGACTGAAAGAGAATGGAGAAGCTTTATGTAGTTATTAGATCGTTATCTAATTGGAGGGACAAAAATCCCAGTGAGGAATGACTTTGATTCTAAACAAGGCTGCCAAAACAGTGCGTCACACATTTATACTATGTCTGTGACAGAGTGATGATGGTATATCCATAGACACAAGTTAAAAGTAGCCTATAGGTCAACAACAGACCACAAGAAGGAAGATGTAGAGGCTTTTTATGATCAAGTTGAAAATATAATGAAAAGAGGAAAAGGAAGAAACTTTGGATTTCAAAGGTGACTTTACAACTGTAGTTTGAAAAAGAAGAGGCTCCAGCCAAGCAGAGAAATTTGGCCTCGACGAAAGCAATGCCAGAGCAGAGATATTTTTAAAATCAGCTCTGTCTGAGGAACACATGGATGGCTCCAAGTCATGCCAAAAGATTTCAAATCGTTTGCCTCGTGGTGCAACATAGTTTCGAAACAATGGGAAGAATGTCAGCTTCTTTCCTGGTGCAAATGTCAACACATACTGTACCTTATACTATTTTTAATAAACTAAGTTGAAACTGAAGAAGGAACAGAAGAGAAACAAATAACTGAAGCAGAATACTGAACGGTACAGAGTATACAAAGTTTATGAAAGGAGTAAGAGGAAGGATCATTTAAGAAAGAAGAGGGAGACAGAGAATGTGAAGAAGAAATCATTTAATACATAATCCTGGATAGTGCACAAGAAAATATCAGAATGGAAAAGAAAACAATGGTGAAGAAACCTTAAGTCAAAGGTAAGAAAAACGGATGATGGTAGTAAGTGTAAGAAATCAAAGAGCAGAAGAAGGAAAAAGGCAGTTGTCAACAAGATGTAGGGAGGCACTACAGGAGAGTTTATTCCATCCAAGAATTGTGATTATTCCGGGTCAGGAGGTCAAGGAATTACCAGGTAGTTGGGATGGATGACTGCATCATTGAGGAGAAATCTGGGAGTTGGCTGGTACCACCACCTGGACAGAAGGGTAAATGTCAAGGCTGCTGGAGAAACATAGGGGGTCAGCAATTACTTCTTTTAGTTGCCTGGAAACAGACAGAGGGTGCGCTGTGCTCTAGGCACAAGCAGGTGTGTTAAGCCCTTTAGAGAGACAGTGTCATATCTCCTGAAGGGCAAAGGATGACCCCAACCCACTTGATGGTCAATTAGGTATAACCCTGAATGTGCTCTTGGGGCCTCCTTTAAAAGAACCTACACAGCTGTGGTGTTATGGGTCCACAGCTCGTAGAGCAAAGGCCATTTCTTTTAAATAAATTTACCGTACTCAAGGCGGCTTCGTGAGTGGGCGTTGGACCGTAGCAGGCCGCGGGACAATCCGTAGTGTGGGTGTTTCTCACCGAGTGCACAGGTGAGGGACTGCCCACATGCGTGATTGCTCCCGTGGCTAATTTGCTATGGCCCCTCACGTTATAAAAAAGAAGCGCGAGTCGGTTAAGGAGGGATAAAAAAAGAACGAGATCAGAAAAAGGAGATGAGAGAAAAAAAGAACGAGAGAGGAAAGGAAGAGAACGGAGGTTATAGGAAGCGAGGAAGCAGGCGGTGCAGGAGAGAGACAGACACGCGGAGCGTGTGAGCGAGCGAATGAGCACTCGAGGGCAGCTGCGTGGAAGCTGGGTGTTAGGCCGACACCCAGACGTTTGAGTTGATGTCGCTCCCGCTGAGTGATCAGGTAGCGGGAGTGACCAGGGGAAGGCGACTGGCCGCGGAAGGCCGGAAAGGCAGCGGAAGTCGGGAGGCTTGGAGTGGCAGTCCTTGGTGTGGGCGTCCTGGAGACCAAGGAGTCCAAGTCTCGAGGCTGGGATGAGTGCCAGACCGAAGCTAGGGATCGGGAGGTCTCCAGTCTCGTGTGAGTGAGAAAAGGGCAGCTGCAGAAAGCGTCTCGCCTATTGCGTGGGCCCGTATGGGAGAAGCAGGTGAGGCGCCAGCATAAAAGAAGATGCACCGGGCTTGTTGTTGTTGGTTTTAAGAACTGCTTCCAGAGGAACATTTTAACCTCGTTTTAAAGGGATTGATTTTTTTCTATTTATTGTTTTAACCTCCACTTTGTCTTAAGGATTATTTATTTATTTATTTGAACTTGAGAAGCACTGCACTTTATGGACACTTTGTTTTTGATTGTTTTAATTAAAAGCACTTTTGCACATTTTTACCATTCCCCTTGCTCAATTGTTTATTGCCTTCACTGACTAGCTCACTCGGTAGCATTATCGACGGTGTTGGGTTCAAGGGTTCCCAAACAGCAGATGGGAGTGTGGAGCCAGAACCCGCATCGTCACAACAGCCAGCTGAGTTTGGAGCCATGTGTGGAGAACAGGCAAGGGCTCACTGGATCAGGTTGGAGTGGAGGACAAGGAGACCACGGAAAAAGACTAAGGAAAGTTAACACTAGAATTACCAGAGATTACGAAAAAACTCGTAATTCCGTCCCACCTTAAATCGCTTCTTAAATCCCTTCACACCTCTCTGCCAGCGCCCTTTGTCTTCTAAATGTGCTGATAAAGAGAAGCTAGGAGCAGCCGGCTATTCCATCCCCCCACCAATTTAGAACGTGCACGAACTTCTCTCAGCTCATGCCTTGATTGAGTATCTGGGAGTGAAGTGGAGTTTTAGAGTGGAAATAATAGATTGTTATTTGGAACACACGCATTTCATGTCTGTTCCGTTTCTACAGTAATCTGTGGTAATTCTAGTGTTAAAAGACAAAGTAGGATTAGGAAGGCTCCTGCTGAAAGCCTTAACACTAGAATTACCAGAGCCTACGAAAAAACTCGTAGATCCGTCCCACCTTAAATCGTTTCTTAAAACCGCTCTCACCTCTCCGCCAGCCTCCTTTGTCCTGTAAATGTGCCGATAAAAACAAACTGCAAGCAGCCGGCTATTCCATCCCCCCACCGACTCAGAACGTGCACGAACTTCTCCGAGCTCATGCCTTGATTATCTGGGAGTGGAGTTTTAGAGTGGAAATAATAGATTGTTATTTGGAACACACGCATTTCATGTGTGTTCCGTTTCTACAGTAATCTGTGTAAACACAATGTTAAAACAGAAACTTTTTCATATTTTAGTAATAAATGTCACAAAATGTAGACATAAACTATAAAATGTGTGAAGCCTGACAGCCAAAGAGCAAATACACTTTCATAAAAGGTTCAAGACTTTTACATCAGCTTCCATAGCATACTGGTAAGATTTCGTCACTTAGAGCACACCAGACTTCTTGTACTTCAAGAGATCCGAGTTCGAATCTCTGCTAGGGAGAAAATTTATTTATTTTTAACCTTCGCCGTTCTGCCTGCCTGAACTCCCTGTCTATCTATATAGTAATAACAGTAATTTTATAATTATATAGGAGCTTCCCTGTCTGCCTATCATATAGTGCCTTTCCTTCCTACCTATCTATATATCTATCCCCTTAGCTGTTTTTTATATATCTATTATACAATGCCTTCCCTGTTTATTTATATATCTAGTGCCTTCTCTGCCTGTCTGTCTGTCTGATTGCATATAGCGCTGAACTTACTGCTCTGTATTATTCTGTCCTCTGCATGTCTTGGAGTACAAAAGAAACACCACCATACAGCAACATGTGCGAACTGGCAAGATCGGGGAAAAAACACGCGGTCACTGATTACAAACCGCAAGATGAATGAAAGAGACAATATATGTAAAAACATCATCGCACTAATGCAATATTATTTGAAAACAAACAGCGTCAGATCGGGTTTGAATATGCGCCCTATCTGACGCTGTTCGTTTTCAAATAATATTGCATGTACTGTGCGTTGAAACTGCGGCACTGAATAAGCAGACTCCTTCTGTAACAGCGTCAGCGTGTATTCAAACCCGATCTGACGCTCTTCTTTTTCAAATAATATTGCATGTATTGAACTATTTTAGAATAAAAACATACATTTGATTTCAGTCAGTCTGCAAGAGCCAGTGTAAATGCATGATAATTATAAAGGTTAGCTTTTTTTCACATAAAGATGCGCTATAACTCAAATGTGATTTATTTGGAGACGCGCTATACTCGAATGTGATTTATTTGGAGACGCGCTATACTCGAATATTATTTGTATAGGGAAGAAAGTACAATGTCAGGTGCTCATTCAGTGTAATAGAAACCATAGCACAGAGAGATGTGTACACTGCAACAAGTACACATGTCGTGAATGTAGGAAGGGTGTGTGGGAATTGTTAATATTTGAATGTGATGATTTTATATAGCACGGATCGGAAATCAGCAGTTCTTAGCATTGCACCACGCAAGCTGTCGTATCAACCGCCTACTGTAAATTGCTTTATTTTTTCTTCACGTATAGTCTAGAATAAAAGTGCACTTGTTTTGTTATTCTTGTACACCAACATATGTTCCTGTGTTTGAGCGACACGGACATGCTCAAAAAAATAGACGTGTAATGCCACGAAAAGTGCACGCAGGCTCTTCAGTTCGCAAGCATTGGTACGAGAATGCAGTCACAAATACGCTGCAGAGCTATAGCGCATCTTTATGTGAAAACAGCATTCTCAATTGGGGGGGGGGGGAAGGATCCTGAACACGACTGAGAGAATGAAAAGTGAATAAAAAAAAAGTAACCTTTACAAGTATAATAAATTACAACGGCTGTTACACACTGAAATCAAATGTATATGTTTTTATTATAAAATAGTAAGTATAACAGCAGTTTACGTCTCAAAACTGAATCGCACGGGATCAAACTCATGACCTTTTGAACACTAGTCAGTGATTGATACCATTATGCTACCGTGGCAGCTGGAATAAGTATGTGTCAATGTGGCATGCTAAGGTGGCTTTTTTCTGCAGTTATATTTTTGAATAAAAGCATACTTGTTCTGTTATATTTGTACCTTTTGTAAATGTGTTTGATATTTGGACTTCAGGCTTCATACATTATATAGTTTATGCTTACATTTTGTCATTTACTACTACAATATGAAAAACGTTTCTGTTTTAAAAATGTGTTTACACGGATTACTGTAGAAACAGAACACACGTGAAATGCGTGTATTCCAAATAATGATCTATTATTTCCACTCTAAAATTCCACTTCACTCCCAGATAATCAAGGCATGAGCTGGGAGAAGTTTGTGCACGTTCTAAGTCGTTGGGGGGATGGAATAGCCGGCTACTTGCAGCTTTTCTTTTATCAGCACGTTTAGATTAACAAAAGACGCTGGCGGAGAGGTGAGAACGGTTTTAAGAAGCGATTTAAGGTGGGACGGATCTACGAGTTTTTTCGTAGGCTCTGGTAATTCTAGTGTTAAACCACAAGCTAGCTTCCAGTTATTCAAAATGGTTTCTTTCCTTTCCATTGTGTTTACCCTTTGTTATTGTGATCCTACCCAACCTCAATAAACTCCTTCATGTTTAAACTTTCTGGGTGTTTTATTGTGTTAAGAGTTATTGTACAGTACCCCCTGCAGTTTACACAATATAGGAGACTGCACAGGAGAGATACACGAAGCAAGAGAAGTGCAGCAGGTCAAAGTAACAATTTTTGCTATAACGTGCATATCTCAACATTTGAAAAGGGTTTCTGTGCTCAATAATGTAACTGACACCACCCAGGCCTTTTTGTTGGATTACCTCACAGTACATGCTACGGAATTAAGTAACATATCTAATCTTTGTACAGCGGCCTAAAAGAATGTGCTATGTCATACACTCAACATTTCGGTCTAATAGCTGCTTTCAAAGAGCATTTGAAAATAATACTTGCCACTATAAAACATGGAATTATTTAATTGTGTTATTTTGTTAAAATGCATTCAAACATTTATAATGCTGGACTTTGCTTGTGAATGAGCAACATGGACATATTTTGTAAATCATGCACATTAACAATGAGCTATTTCATAAATTATAAGATTAATGATATATACTTTACATTTGGAAATGCTGCCACTGTTTTCAGTCTCACAGTTTGCTTTTTTTTATCAAAATGTATATTTTTATCTTTAATAGTGAAAATGCCAGTTTTCCTCTTGAAGATGTGATGGACTTATTTTTTAAAGTAACTGAAGCTATAATTCTATTCATATGTCACAGTCTCATCTATAGACAAAACATCACAACATGAATGCTTTACTCTTCAGGTTTGCACTCAACTATATATTAACAAAGTTCATTTCTTTGAACCCTGCTCTTCTGCCTAGGCTCTTTATTTCTTATTCACAGAAACAACCATACAAAAGCTATCAGCTGCTGCAGCAACTGACATTTATGAAGTCGAATTGAGATGAAAACAGAACAATGCCAGATGAGCATAAAAGTATGTGTTGATGCAATTTTAATGAGTCTAGCAGAATATCCTTTTATATTGTTCTCTGCAGAAACATGTACAAAGCTACATTTCACAATATGCCTTAAGCAAGAAGAGTTAATTCAGAATGTTGCACGTCACTGATTTCAAAGTATTCATTAATGATCTTGTTTTAAGTGCAGTATATATGGCTGGTTTATGCTTTACCAGACATTTCATTTATTCAAAAGAAGATTAATTCAGACAGGTTTCTGTCTTCATATAGATTGGACTGTATAGAAATCTACAAGGTTTTTAATTCTTGATGGTTTCTTCAGTTTGCATACCACTCAAACAGGTCAACTGAGGATGCCATATGCTCTGTCCTTCACCTCTCCCTGACACATCTGGATAAAAAAGACACATATGTCAGGATGCTATTCATAGACTTTAGCTCTGCCTTCAACACAATCATCCTTGAAAAGATGGTTGTAAAACTGAGCAGGTTGGGCCTGAACACCACTCTCTGCAATTGGATCCTGGACTTCTTGACAGAGAGGCCCCAGTCAGTTCGGATGGGCTGCAACACTTCCAGCAACATCACACTGAGCACTGGAGTGCTGCAGGGCTGCATGCTTAGTCCACTTCTGTTCACCCTGCTGATTCACGACTGCACAGCCACACACAACACCAACCACATCATCAAGTTTGCGGATGACTGAATGGTGCTGGGACTGATAAGCAGGGATGATGAAACAGCATACAGAGATGAGATGGAACGGCTGTCTGCATGGTGTGAAGACAACAATCTATCTCTCAATGTTGACAAGACAAAAGAGATAATCATGGACTTCAGAAAATCACATCCTGCCCACATCCCACTCAGCATCAACGGTTTAGATGTGGAGACTGTTAGGAGTACCAAGTTCCTCTGTGTGCACATAACTGGGGAACTTACGTGGACACATAACACCTCATCACTAATCAAGAAAGCCCAGCAGAGACTACACTTCCTGAGGCGGCTGAAGCGAACAAGACTTCCCCCTTCAAACCTCACCATGTTCTACAGAGGCACCATTGAGAGTGTTCTGACCAGTTGCATCACTGTCTGGTATGGCAACTGCAACATATCCGACCGCAAGTGCCTGCAAAGGATAGTGAAGACAACAGAGAATATTATTGGGGTGCCTCTCCCTTCACTACAGGATATATTTTACAAACGCAATGTCCTCAAGGCCTGCAGCATTGTGCAGGACTCCTTACACCCCTCACATGGACTTTTCACACTTCTGCCATCCAAGAGAAGATACTGCAGCATCAAAGCCCGATCTGCAAGGCTGCAGGAGAGTTTTTACCCCCAAGCTGTCAGACTCCTTAACACCATGCTGTCTCCTAGGATCTTCCACACTGCTTCAACCACCTCTAAAAACAGAACTTTTATACATGCAAGCCACTGTCCTGCAAAGACTAGTGTGCATGTAGAAAAAGAACTGAAAATCTCATACTGACCTTTAAGTATTTTGACACTCTTGATATCCATCTGCTGTGAAACATTCTGACCTGTCATTGTTTACACATGTCTTAAATAACTATTATCATACACTGATAATTTCTGTATTATATCATATCTATTGACTATATTTATGTATCTAGACTGCATAGTATCAATGTTCATATTGCTAAGTACACGTCAATATTGCTGCTATTTCTTTGTCTTGTCTTTGCACAATGTCTTGTTTGTGTTTTAATTTTAAATTTAAATTTGAATTCTATTTTGAATTTATTATTTGGACGTCATGTTGTTACACTGTGGACCCTGAGCTTCGCAATTTCGTCTGTCTGTATACTTGTATATGGTTGAGATGACAATAAAGTTCACTTTGACTTTGACTAAAGCTCGGGAACATGTAACAATAAAAGGACACAATTAGAGGCGCAATCCATCCAGTATGTTTATATCTAACAAATATTAATTGTATCTCAGGTAGTCAATTTGGTGAATTTGCTGCAGAAGATTTTGTGTAGTGAATAAACTTCATTTCATTTTCTATCATAACACTCTTTCACTGAAAAAAGTAATTGATGGGTTAAGTTACCCAGTGGCTTTCAGAATTCAGAAGATGCAAAAGAGTAGATCTGAAAATATCTAAATTTGTGCCTAAATTGATCACACACACATTTCCAGTAATATCTGTGCATTTATCACTGTGAACGTGATTGTATGGTACGAATAATCCCATGTCAGGTGTTAAATTTGCTTATGCAAATTTCAGCTTGTTCAAAGCATCATGCATCTTGATTTCTCTTGCCTACAAGCAAGAGGTTGAATATGTCAAACCAGGTGCAGGTAATACCTGCTTATGGGAACCCAACATTTATATTTAACCCTTTTATAGCAGTGATGAACAATTCAGCAGGAAAAGTGGTTCAAAATAAACAAACTATATATATATATATATATATATATATATATATAAAAATCTAAATATTTTAATTTTAAGAGATGCTATGACACTTGCATGTTGGAAGTTAGTATCTCAAGGCTCCTGTAGAAAATACAGTTATGTTACCTTGGAAGTTCAATATAGGTACTGTATATGGTATGCTGCATGTGACAGGAATCAGATACAAGATTGATCTAAAAGACATGAAGGAGTATGACCCTGAAGGAATCAGGTAGTATTCCCCAAAGGTTCTATAGGACAAGTGACCAAACAGAGGTTGCCAGAGGTACTTGATCTTCTCCCAAAAATGTAAATGAGGGCAGCAGGTGGTCAGAGAAACAGAACCACGGACATACATGGACATTTTAGTGCTAGCATCTTTGCAATGGCTATTTTGAGAATTACAAGTGGCTGCAACAAGAAGCAAAGCACAAGCATCAGCGGAAACAAAGCACAAGCAGCAGTGGAAGCAAAGCAAAGCATTGTCACACGGTGTTTTACAGCATCAAGTGAAGAAAATATATTAAAATCCATTTGGTAAAGAAAAATTAAAACTGAAGTAACAGTCAACATTCGACGAGGAGAAGAAACCAACAGCATGAAGCTGATTGTTAGCAGCAGGTCAAAGCCTGAACACAAGGGTCTCCCAGTGAAAGACGCTGATCTAGGAAGGCACCCAAGTTACTGCAAATACAGGGTGATGCAGAAAAACGGGAAATTTTCAATTGACATTCAATGCACAAATAAACACAATAAATTTAATGATGAAATGTATTGTACAGGATATGCAATTAATGATGGTTATCAATATTCATTCAATACTCACTTTATGTTTTTAGTTCAGCAATGGTTGCAGGATGTGTACGGTACACTTGGCTTTTAAGATATCCCCACAGAAATCTCGGAGATTTCAGAGGCCATGGAATATCATCATTGCGTGAAATGATGCGCCTTCCAAACAATCATTGTATAGAATCATTGACGGGACATGGTCATGACGTCCTAACTGGTAATGACTACAAAATTCCCTTTGTGTAGCAGTTACACTATCACCATTCTTATAAAAGGTTTTCACAGTGAACACTCATTGCACACCACTCCACTGGTCCTTTATAACTAATGGCAAGGGGTTCTAAATGAGGTAGCATTGGTCCCAAACAACTGCCAACACCCAAGGGTCACCAACACCTAGTTCCAAAACATCCCATTTCTCTGTGCTACCCTGTACAATGATAAAGATGAAGTCACCTCTTATCGTAAGTTCAGTTTGTTCTCTGCCTGTCAAAGGCATGTTTATATGTTGTGTGTCCTGCAGTATGTACAGTTTAGGTTTTCTGGCCAACAATACAGACAGCTTCACCTGGCAAAAATGCATAGATAACTTAGAGTTGATTGGTAAAATACGTGCCCCTGCTGGTGAAGCCTTTTGTTTCCTCTCCTTCAAATGCAAGATTTTCTTTCTCTGACTCCTCATCTTCATCTTACACTTTATCATGGGGAAAGGGTATGCCACTTTACACTGCTACATTGTGCAACAGCACTCAAAAATAACTGCATAACAGCATTTAGGTAAAAATCCAAGTTCCCCAATGATTTGTGCAGACATCAAAAATGCATCTTCCATATTCCTACTGTGTGCTCCACAGCACTGTGTATCTTGCTGTGGAAAAAAGATTTCATACTTATTAAAGAAATTAGGTAGACCATCAGTCAGAATTCAGGCAGAGGTTTTTTACTGATAAGCTAAAGATTACTGCAAAAAAAAGAGGAGGAACAAGTTAGAAAGGCAGAAAACAAATCTGGTGTCAAAACCAAAATCAAACACGAGTATTGGCAATATTTTAGTTAAAATCCAAAAGCTTGGGTTCTTCTACAGCTGTAACACCATCTTTAATAGTCAGCTAGTCAAACAGTGACATCATCATCTACGGCATCAACATTAGCCATGTGTCAGCACCTGTCCTGATGGCAAAGAAAATTATCAAGTGAACGACACGAAATGGTGTCACATAATGATTAAATGAACTCTTGAGATGGTGACGAAATGGCATCATCATCATCATAATCATAGCAACATAATAAAATAAATGACGTACAAAATAAATTTTAATTAAATAAAAATAATGCGTGTAAAACAAAATTAATGCACAAAAAACAGGAATCACGACAGCTCCATGATTAAATTAAGGGATTATTTAACATAATTGAAAATAAATATGTCAACATAGTAATAACAGCTGCATTCTCAATTTAATTTCCATGTTTATGTAACACGTCTCACCTGTCCTTGGTTGTACTAGAACCTCAGTCACAGAATAAGGAGGCAGGTGCCCTAACTAACAGAATAAACAGGAATAAACAGCACATGCCACAAAGATTGCAGCTAATGAAAAGATTTCAAAGAATCGAGAATGATGTATACTAAAGCATTCTTCCAAATGGAATGTTAATACATTTTCTACACCGAGTGGCGTATGGGTTTTATGGGCAAGAGTACAGACAGGATACAAAAAAGGAGCTATTTTTAAATAACAACAAGGTTGAATAGGTTGTTCATTTATGAACAAGTTTATGTACTACATTAGTTATGAAGGTTTTTGGGAAACAGTCATTAATGTTAGGTTAGCTTTTGTTTCTTTGATTTAGTCTAGGCTGGAAACATATTTCTATTTTAAATTTTTATTTAGATTTTAATCTATTTACTTTCATTTTCTATGAATAAATTATATTTAGACTTATTCTATTATTTTAGCTATAAGTTTTGGAAATCCCATGACAGCATTTTGTTTTCATATGGGCACCACCATTTCCAGGTCCCATTATTGCAACATGATGTCTATTTTTCTAGGAGGCACCACATGTGACATCATCAGAGCAACTGTATTTATTTCATAATCACCCAAGATTGTAGATACATTCTCAAATCCTTTTGAGCTTGTACTTCATTAGGAACTCTCATTTATGAACATATCAACCTGTTTTTTTGACATTTGTTTAATGATTTGGTCTTGACATATAATGGTATTAACTTCCTGGTCATGACCATGTATCTGTTTCTTTGACTATTGTCATGCATGCACAGCTGGGGATCACCTTTCCAGCTCTAATGAGATAAGCTGTACCTTCTTTTTCCACCCGCAGTTGTGAGAAGACACCCAAGAAGGATGCCTAGCCTTATCCAGATTGGCCAGAGATAACTCCTATCCTTCCACTTCATATGTCATAAAAATTGGTGGTACCTAGAAGGTGACATCTCCTGTTTGATAATGCTCTTAATGAGGATAGATCTCTGCTGACAGAACCTTTTTTTGAACAGTTATAGACTAATAAAGTCAACTTTGTTTAGTGTTCAGTTCACCATTTGTGTTATTTTCCTTGTGCCGATTAAACAGGGTTGCCTGGCTGATGTTCCAATACTCTCTTTTGATTGCTGTGGTCTGTTCACCAGATTACATTATGTTTTTCATCTCTTGTTCCATCTACCTCTCTCTTTCCTCCGCTCTGTCTCTTGGACCAGTACAGTAATTAATTAACAATCTTACAATGAAGTACTTAATATTACTATACTTTTGAAAAACTCCAAAAAGCAGGTTGAACCAAGTAAGGCTGTAGGATTGTTGCTATTATTTTGTTTATGAGTTATCTTGTGTTATGCTTTCTGTATACCTCTCCCCCTCACTGCTTGTTTAGTTTATTAAAAAGATACATCTTCTTGGTATGGAGTGTTCCAACAAAACCACCCACCTCCAGTTATTTGTTTACAGTGAATAACATTGAAAAAGTTGCTTGAAAAAAGCAAAAGAGCCTCTTATTTCCTCCAGGATGACAGAAAATTCTTACAACATATGTTTGGTGCCAAATCTAAACCAGCTGAATGATCCAGGAACTTGGAAAACGCAGATTATGATACAGTTCCTTGTGTCTTTATAAAGGTTACCTGTTTACTGAGTATTGCAGTCATGTAGGATGAAAGACATTAGTCTTTGATAGCTTTAGCACCTGCTGTCCAGATCTAAAATCAGGTGATGCACAGCTCTGCTAATTCTCACTTTGGACAGACTCAGGTTGACTGATGTATAAAGGCCACTGGTATTTATGGAGTTGTCACAGTACAATTTCTGAAGCAGAGGTGTGCAGGAATAATTACATTCCTACTTTTAAATGGGGTGAAAATTCAAGATGGCTGGGGTAAGGATATAACAGAATCAAGAAAATCAGATCAGAATATTCATAAATTTATAATAACAGCCATACAATCAAGGAATAAAAAAAAAAAAACTAACGAGAAATCATTAGTCCAAGAATTGTTTTCAGAGAGAATGTAACATACATTGAAAAGCAAAATTGAGTTTACGGGTGGAAAAACATCCACATAAATTCTAAATAATAATTTCACATCACAGGACATGTCTAAGGCAGCAATGCCTAAAAAAAGATGTTATTAGTGTTAAAAGAAATGACATGAAAGATGTTTTGTAGAGATACTGGAGTGACGTTTTGCCAATGGCATTTTCAAGGAGCCAGAGAGCAAAAAAATAAAAAAAATTGAAAAGGCACAATGACTCAGAAAAACCTCCCTTACCTATTCAGAAACAAAGACATGTTCAAATTAATTAAAATAAGGGAAGAATGATTCTCAAAAGGTAATCTAATGATATTTGTAAAACTGCTTTTTAAACCAATATAGTACAGTACCTTATGTAAATAATCTCAGTCTGTTTCTTTGTCTGGTAAAAGGAGAGAAATTGTTCTTTTTATAGTGGGGTTTAATGTTAATGATTTGAAAAATATTGTGAATATTATCTGATATAACCTGGTATCAAATAAACAAAATGCAGTCAGGATAAATTCATTTGCATAAAAATTAAATAAGGAGCAAATGTTGATGTCTAAATTCAGAAGATGTTCAGCTGTAATACTGTTAAGACCTGACTTTTCAATTGATCATGTTCTGTTACATTGTAGTTATATAATGAAGATGTGCTTAATTTGCATAACTTCTTTTGATGCCTGCTATTTAAAACAAGTTAGATATTGTTCAAGCTCTACTTTTCATATGTGTTTGTCACTTTTTAGACATTTTTTGATTATTTAATGTATTTTTGTATTGTTTTATTTGATATGATACCATTTTACTTAAAAAGCATCTTTTGATGGTGCATGCTCATAATAGTGATATAGAAAATAAGTTCAATTTAGATTATAAATTGGAAGTTTTACTGTTGATCTAGTTTTCGAAAGCACCATTGATTTAATATCTGTCCATCTATAAAGAACATTATCTGTATTTTATTTTCAAGCCAAAGTTTGAAATTTGGCACACAGGTATGTCTTATCATTAGTCAGGTTTTTGACTTATATGGTAATTTTGGCCTTTGGTGGAGGCTCAGGATTGGAAAGAATTGAATAAAATACTACAGTGTGATCTATCAACAGTGAATCAGTGCCATACAGGCTGTGATGGTAGAGTAATTATTTTAACACATGAATTTCAATCAGGGAATCCAGCTTTGACTCTTCTTCTTTTTGATCCTTCACTATTTTTGTCATAGTCCCAGTGTGTTGCCTGGGTGCTGCCCACAGCCTTGGCATCTTCTTGAACTGGGGCTGTCAATAGCCATAACAGGGATAGACTAGTGAAGTGAAGACAAAAAGCAACAAAGGTAGGTACATACTGTCCAAATAAATACTGAAAGTGAAGTGCAATCCATAAAAACAACTGTGAGAGATAAAGAACAAAAATAATTCCAAAAAGAATATCATATCAGCAATAAAATCAATGAGCTAAAACCATGCACTTCCTTTCTTTTATGTAGTCATACAAGTCTCAGGGTGTCTCTCTCACTCTTGCCTCTCAGTGCTCACCTATTGGGTTTTATCAGTGGAGCTAAGGAACCAGCAAGCATGGTAAACCATTATATGGCTTTCATCTCAGCCTCCGCAGTTGGTCACTGCTTGGACACCTTGGACACATAAAGCCCTTCTCCATTTGCAGGATGAAC
This sequence comes from Polypterus bichir lapradei, assembly GCA_026402145.1. Lineage (NCBI taxonomy): Eukaryota > Metazoa > Chordata > Cladistia > Polypteriformes > Polypteridae > Polypterus > Polypterus bichir. The sequence goes on along the minus strand of JANRMT010062791.1, from coordinate 49,579,270 downwards.
TCTGAAGCTAATGGGCTGCTCATGCTCCTTTGATGGTAAGCAGGAGCAACCTGCCCCTAATGTGCTGTCCCTCTCACTCTGCGTGAGGCCTCTACATGACCGATATGCCTTGTGTCCACTGCACTGGCTCACATTCCCAATCTTCCTCCTTATTTTTTCTACCATCACTCTTAATTTCACTCCTTTTTCTCCTTTTTGATTCTTCTAAACTTCCCTTCCTTTCTCTCATTCATGTTCCTTTAGTGTACAGATACTTTGCTTAATAATCTGTAGAATGTCCAGGAGGAAAAGCTGAGCCCATCACGTCTTCACATTAACAAGCAATCAGCTCGTTTCTCCATTTAACACCCCATGGCTGCAGAGCGGCATTGCAATCTGCTCAAACTTTCCCTCAGTTCACATTTGAAACAGTACTGTGCTAACCAGTAGCCATAACATCACATCTGAGTCAAATCACTTAATGATTTAAGATCGCTGACTATTAAATTATAAGTAATTTTTCCCATTTTAATGTTACAATGAATTTCTGAACACTACTGCACTCCTCACAAGTCCCAGGTTCAAAAGACATTTTATTTTAAGTAATACCTCATACATAGTTTTTTTTCTTCCACAGTAGCACAAGCACTAGTCTTCCTCCTCCACTCCTTGCAGGCATGCTTTGTTAGATGTGTAATACTGTATATACATTTGGAGACAACCATAAGTAAATTATGTTCACCAAGTGTCACATGTATTACCTCATGAAAGCGGCACTCAAAGTAGGGACAGTGATTTTGAGCTGCAAATTGTAAGGTTGGGCTTGTTATCCTGGACCGACAGAAAACAAGCTTCTAAATACTATGAACTAACTGTAGTCAAAAAGTCTCCTAAAATGACCCCTAATAAACATATACATTTATGTCACATGTGCAGAGAGCACATTGCATATGTTAAAAATGAGCATATCTGTAACATCAGATTACACATCGGTATTTGCAGTCTTCATGGGATGAGTGGTAACTGCTCTCTTTTGTTCATTTATGATGGTGGTGTAGGAGTTGATGTAAGGTTGAAGGAACTGGACGCTATGTTTTAAAAAAAATATGAACTGCAACATATCCATTTGAATTAAATGATTTGTCACACCTCATTAAAAGGAGGTGAAAAGGATGCCATTAAGAAAAATGAAAATGAGGAGCCACAGAACATGCAGAATTTAGTACTCAAAACACCTGAATCAGTAAATGTTCCTAACACCACCAGCAAATGGCCACACAGCATCCACCTTCTGACTGCATGACAAAACAAATAACTAAGGGAAGTTACATTACTGTCTAAATGGAAATACAAACTTGTCATGCCAGAATATAACTGGAGCTTTTTAACATGTAGTATATCCATAGACCACAATGCTTATTTAAACACCATTTACTGTTGTAATGCCCTATATTGATACAATAGTCAAAAAGAAACAAAAATAATGTAGCAGATAGAAGCACCCCTCAAACACATGCTGCCAAGTAGCTGCAGTGGTCTATGGGTGTGTGTGTGTCTCTTCTGGCACAGCACTTATTGCAATCTGCAAACTAATCATTAAACTACAGTTACATTGTGCTACTGAGACTCTGAATGGATAAAGCAATTTTAGCTTATCATTTTAACTCTCAGTTTCAAGTGTTTTGTTCAGTTTCTTTTGCTCTCCCTGAAACTCCTGGGGTTTAAAGTGTACAAACTGGAGAAATATATACACACACACACACACACTAGGGAACTCTCGGGCAGGTGCCATGTGCTAGCCACTTCGTGTATGGGGAAGCGGATGTACAATTTAAACAGATTTTTATTTTTATGGGAATTGCTACATATGCATAATAGAACTAACTATTTTACATTACAGTGAGTTAACCATAGTAAAAAATAGTAAAACGTAATAAATTGAAAGAAAATTATGTTTCATGTCGCATTAGAGGTATTCGTTGTGTTATACGTTTTCACTCTGTTTGGCTTTGAAATTAACACGCAAATACTTTTAAAACTTACACTTTTACTGTAAAACTTCAGTAAAAACAATATTTGGAATTAACTTTTCGTCAATATCGCACTGAATTTTGAATCTGTGTTTGGACTTGCATCGTCTTATAGACAGAATTTTAGGATTTCACAGCCTTGCCTGTCATGTCTTTATAAAACACAGAGAAATTTGTAAATACTCAGACACCCTAATAATGCATGACAGACCATTCCTGAGTAAGCCATGCTGTATGAAATGTGGAAAAATCATGCTTGAATGCTTAACCAGACAACATACATGAAGGGGAAACTAAAATAAAACACTTACACAGTAGAAAATCTTTGAATCTGTCTTAATACTGAAATTACTAATAACCTTGTGGAATGCTAGGCAGATTCCTACATCCTTGCTTGTTAATGTGCTCAGGGTTGGATGAGACAGAATCTGTACATCTACAATGGCAATCTGACATTGAATGGCTATATGGTTTCTGGCAAAACCATGAAAGAAAAGTACAGTAAGATATTGGAATATTACAAACCAAATCTCCTAATAATCAGAGATAAAAATTCATTATTTACAAAAACATAGAATATTAAATATATCATGCATCATTCATGTTTAAAAAGAAGCAAGATGCGCAGAAGTCTTTTTGTTTAACTTTTCTAGACATGTGGAACAATTTTGTCACAAGTTTTTTGTAGACATTGTGGCTGAGGAGCTAAAGCACTGGACTATAAGTAGAGAATTGCTGACTTTGTCTTTGTCTCTAATTCACTGTATGACCGAGCCTTAGTGAGTCACTTAAAATGACTATGCTCCAGTTTTGAAAAATTCACATAAATAATTCTAAAGTTGCAAAGCACCTTGAATTCTGTTTAATAAAGATATTGACTTTTTTTTTTTTTTTTTTTTTTTTTACAAATAAAGGATTTTGATGACAGTTGAAGGAAGAACAATGTATACGTTACTGAAACCTGGAGAGTTTTAAGAGCAATGAGACTCTATAGGCTGTGTATTTACTCTATCAGACCCAAATAGCCCCTCACTAAGGACTTAGGCAAAAACATCCTGTTTTCACACATAGCTGAAAACTGCATATTCCCATGATCAAATCAAGATGCCTATTTTCTTTGTTTTCAGCTTGGAAGAAGAAAGCTCTGTAATGCAGTAATCTTTGGTTATTATTCATAATGGTCACCCTGACATTATGATGTGGATGCCCAAAACACACATGTCATAGTACACTGCCATTCTTCACAACATCCTGCTGTTAAAAAACAGCTTAATATCTCATAAGACACTAGTAATATGAATCAGCAATGCCATACATTTTTTCAGGTTCAGTTTCCATATAGATGATCTTGCGTGACAAACAGTTGTGCACTAAGTAACTGCATATCTACCATTTATTTAATGTAATCTTCTCCAGACTCATCTGAAAATAATGACAGGATTCAGATTTTGTACCTAAATAACAACCTACGCAAAAGAACATACTTTACAATCAATCAACTTAGACTTGTTAAAACAGATAAAAATTTAACTTTGATTATTACGAAAAGGTACATCTAAGTAAGACAATAACCTAACATTACAATTTTTCTGGATGTTTGGCTAAAACTACACTGAGACAATTGTTTACTTTGGCTTCTGAAAGTTCTTAATCCACCACTACCCATCAAAACATTGGATTCCACAACTGTTAGCACTACTGGCTTGTAGTTTCAGGAAACTGGGGTTGAATCTCTGCCTAGTCACAGACTGTGTGGTTTTTGAACTCAGTCTGCATGTGTATGTGTATGAGTTTACACTTTGCATGTGGGTTTTCCTAAACATGTGCATGTTCAGCAATACTGTGACTCAAAATTGACCTGGATTGATACAGGGTGGGCATATATGAGGAGACTCTATTAACCTTAAGCCTAAACCTGACCTAATTCTGTTAGGATAGGCTCTCACTTCTACAATCCTAAATTAGAATAATCAAGAACAACAATGCGGTGCAAGGAGACAGACAGCAGTAGTAAAACAAACAACAAGCAATCACAAATATCTGAGATATTTACTGAATCTTGCAGATATTCTTTATTTGAATAACAAAAGGTGCAGAGTATTATAGGTGAAGTGTTTAATCACCTTGCTAATTAATTATTAGTTTTGCCTTCAGCAATGCTGACAATTAAATAAAACAATTAGGAAAACGCCCACATCAGAGATATTAAATTAATGTACACTGAGTAAAGAATCTCTGTTTCACTTTCCAGCCGGGGCACCATAAGTTCATAAGTTGGTAAAAGTCTGCGTTAAAACACTTTCACTTTCTATGATCCAAATGTGGCAACAGACTTGCTTTCAACAAATAACCCAAACATGCCTGTTGCTCTAACCAAAATAATACAATTAATTTATTACACACGAATGCCTTCCCAAAAGGTAAGTTGAAAACAAGGCAAAAGGAAAACATGGCCAAAGTATTAATTATCAAACTGGCATAGCATATGAGACACAGACGTGTCAAAGTAAAAATTTAACAATTGAAACAACTGTTGATTTTGAATGCACTGCCGATGACTGATTTAATTGAAAGAATAAGCATCTCTTTAAAGAGCATAATTTAAAACTTGTGTTAAAACTCTGTAAATACTGTCCTCAATTGTTCATTACCATCAACAACTTGTGAATTGTACTCTACACAAGTGTTTTTCAACTGGTGCCCCATGGAAATAACAGTGTAGTGCCCTGGGTCCCAACCTGAGAAAGACACTCTCTTCAGGTGGTTGAAACCTGTCTGAGGAGAATGGAACTACCTGGAGAAGCCAACATAAATGCAACTCAATGATCACCTTAATTTTAATTGTACAAAGACTCATCTAACACCTTTATACTGTCTTCTGCTTCAGTGTTATGGCCCAGTAGCTCGCCACTCTTTCACTGTCTCTTTCCTCTACTTACTGCTCCTTCTCATCTGCACCCATGCCGCAGCTGCCCTGTGTGACTCCTGCATTCTGTCACAAACAACAAACAACAGCAGTTCCATTCTAGCACCTTTCAAACCCAAACCAATCTGGGACTTCCTCCTCTCGCTCAGATGTTTCATTTGCATAATGCATTGGACCTTCTGAAAGCCCAATGCTTAGTAGCTGTCCAGCCACATGGGCCTTCTGGATCTCCACCCTGATCATTACCGTATTATTGTTTTGTAATGTTAAAAAAAAAAAAAACATGAAAATGCTGCTCTGACCAAAGCACTGCCTTTGGTGTTTGCCTCTTTGCTGGCCCTGGATGTGACAATATTTTATAAGGCATTAAACAGGCTACATTAATTGCAAAAAGTAACTTGTTAACTTTTGCAGGCCCAATATATACACACACACGCAGGATAATGACACACAATACATGGAATTACTAAAACTTACTTGAACTTCTCATCTCCTATAGAAAAAGACACCATTTAAGAATTCTGATCTCTTAGTTGATGTGGTTTAGATGGATAAGTTCATTAGCTGGTTATGAAGCTTCCATTGGCACCATGGCATTCATTTGCCCACAGGTATTCTACACTGGCTTACCAACCCCCACACAGAACTTCTGTGTGCGAGTGTATGTGAGTTACTGTTCTGCACTTCCTTACTGGATTTAGGAAGAAACTTGTAACAGGCAGAACTTATCCTTTACAATGTTATTACCGTTCAGTTACAGTGATACCAATACCATAATACATTAATTGGATTTGTCCTATCTACTAAGTTACAATTAATAGTTCTTGGAATCAAAGCAGACATACTTATGGCTTGATGTAAGTGATGCTTTGTTATTTTGCTGGTTGCCTTTCTCCTGACACATGGAAGAATCTTCAGAGAACTTTCTTTGTTGTAGAAGATTGTCTCCTTCTTGACTTAGTCGCACCTTCTGGTTGCAGGCAGTATTGAAGTTTCTTTTTGAGGTTCAAACACATGATGGTCCTTCTGTTGCCAGCAAAATCACATCAGTTGGGGTGAGATGATGATGAGTCAACTACCATTTTCAGGAAGAAACATATATGTGACCTTACTTAAGTCTTCCTATGCTCTGGTGCTTGCTGTCTTAGCAAGGTTTGGACTAATGACACCCCTTTTCCAATTCCTTTTTCAGATGGTCTCCCATTTTTTCAGTCTAGTATTGGTCCCTCATCCAAATCCTTTTTAACAGTATCTTCCATTTTTCCAGGGTTGCACCGGTTACCCATTGAAGTAGAAGGGATTACAGAAACCTTTGTTATGACCACACCCTATAGGCTATGGGGACCAGATATGAACAGCCAACGTTGCAGCCAGGTTGTGAGAGGAAGCAATGCGTTGGGGTGTGAAAGGGTTGTTTAAAGGCAGAAGTGGAAATTTTTCTATTGTTTTTTGGGTGAACATAAGCCCATCCTTTTAGTTGACATTTGGTGTAAAGTTCTGTCCATCAAGGTTAGCTCTCATTGAATTACGGCTCTTTGTTATAACTTTGGTGTCTAGCTGGTTCCCCTAAGAGCTGTCTATGAGTGTTATTCAGTGCAATCAGTCATCTTATACTAATAAGGTGCAGAAGCTGCATTCTGAAGATAGGCCCTGTCAAAAAAAGATGAAACGTTTGAGCTGATATTAAAAGTGTCTGGTAGTGGCTTGCTAAGCCAGGGACCAGTGTTTCAAAAAAAGCTTCTTGTGTTAAGACCTTTGTGCTAAAACATGGAAGAAGGCTTCATTAATAAACTGATACTAACCATCATCAATTCTGCATCTCATCTGAGAATCTTGATTTCATTTTTTGTTTGTTCTATATGTTATGTATCTAAATCTGCTGCTAACAAGCCCAGAATTAAGAGATTAATTTCTTCGCCAACTATTTTGCCATAGACAAAATCTGTTTCCTTTTTTTTTCCAAAGGTTTAAAGGTTAAAATATTTTCCTTTTTGGTAATACCATCCCCTTAGCAGCTTTCGTTTTTGTTTACATTTTCTCTTAACTCTCTTGAGATGGTCAGGAGAGCAACAACAAGCTCATTGCTTATGCAGATAATGTTGCTGGAGTAATGCCTAACACTATGTCAAAACAGGTTCAGCAGCAGAGCCCGAAGAAGGTCTTTGTGGAAGCATCAACTCCAAGACAGCAGAATCAATGTGACATGTTCCTGACTAATATTCATGCAGGAAGCTGAAGCAGACAACTAATCAATCTCTTTTTCAGGTGTATTTTTGATCTGGAGTGGGATTATATTAAGCAGGGTTTTATCAGACAGCTTTATGGTAATGGAAAGGGTGTAATCAGATAAGATTTGTCATTTTAAAGTAAAATGGGAGATAATGCATTTCAGGAAAGAGTATTTGTAACTGTATTAGGAATCTGTGTGACCTCATATTATTGTATTACAATCTTTCAGTGGTTTTAATAGGCAACCTTCTTGTGGTCTTGTTATAGGCACTCTTCTTGTGGTTTAATTTGTGCATAGTGAAAAGAATAGTTCATGTCTTACTTTCCCTTTATTGACCACACTGAAGGTATGACAAAAGAGTAAATTTAGGACAGGATCAAAGAAATGTACTCTGGCTTTTTAGCATGACAGTGGTAAGGCAGGTCAAAGCACTTTAAGGACTGTTACTAGAAGTTGCCTGGAAAGTTGCAGAGAGCTTTACTTTTGTATGTTTTCATCGGCATGATTATTGTTGAAATTACTTTTAACAATTTCACTGTTTATTGAACAGTTTAGAAAAATATTTTCAAATTTGATTTCTAATAGGGCGGCACGGTGGCACAGTGGCAGTGCTGCTGCCTCGCAGTAAGGAGACGTGGGTTCGCTTCCCAGGTCCGCCCTGCATGGAGTTTGCATGTTCTCCCCGTGTCTGTGTGTTTTTCCTCCGGGTGTCTCTGGTTTCCTCCCACTGTCCAAAACATGCAGGTTAGGTGCATTGGCGGTCCTAAATTTTCCCTAGTGTGGGTGGGTGTGTGTATGTGTGTGTGTGTGTGTGCCCTGTGGTGGGCTGGCGCCTGCCTGGGGATTTGTTCCTGCCTTGCACCCTGTGCTGGCTGGGATTGGCTTCAGCAGGCCCCCGTGACCCTGTGTTAGGATATAGCAGGTTGGACAATGACTGACTGACTGATTTGTAATACTACTTTCAGGGCATGGCAGTGTGTAAAAATAATACTGAGGTGGCACAAAGTGACAAAAAATATGCAAAGGACTATGAAGGGAAAACCAGGGTGTTGTACAGATTGTTCAATACTTTTTATTGCATTATGGAGCAATGTAAACAGCAACCAGAAAAGCACTGGAGAACTCCCTTGGAGGATTAAATGGATGACAATTAAATAGTCCACATCAGGTTATTGGTTTTTAGAGGTGATTTTAATAATCATGTATTATCTATTATTATTTACAAAACAAACACACTCTGCCTTCTCTTCTTTTACCTGAAGGATCAGTCCAATCCATATGAAAGAAGAAAAGCTATCTGGCTTTATCATAGTGTCTGATATTGTCAGGGATTTTCTCTCTTTTAAATAATCAGTTGAAGCTCTAGATAATTCATAGGTTCCTTTGTTTATTCCAAGGTACCTTGGGCCGCACACCAGGTTTCAGACTGTAATGAGACAGTATTGAAAAGCATGAGTATTTATAATTATTGGATATTCAATGGTATTCGGTTATAAGTTCATAATTGTTAGTTAAGTGCACTTTTATATCAGTCTGTCCTGGGCAAATAATTCTAATCTTGCTGAATTCCGTAGTATGATCTGTGCACTGAAGAGTCTATACTTTAGCTTAAAGCAAATATTTCCAGCAGCCATACCGCATGCGCTTCAGGCCTAGCCAGTAATTGGATGAGAAACCATCTAGGAAAAGCCTGGGTTGGTGATGGAAGAGGTGTAGGTGAGATCAGCAAGGGGCAGTCTGAATGTGGATCCCAATGCCCCAGTGCAGTAATGGGTAGACTGCGTTATAAATATGGATCTGTCCTTCAGATGATATGTAAAACTGAGGTCCTGACTCTCTGTGGTCATTAAAGATCCCTGGGCATCTTTAGAAGAGAGTAGGGTTTATCCCGATATCCTGGCTAAATTGCCCTCGGCCTAGTCATTCTGGCCCCCTAATTATCCAGGTCTGCAATTGGCTATTTCTCTCTCTTACCACTTCACCACCTAATAGCTAAAGTGTGATGAGTGTACTGGCACAATAATGACTACAGTCGCATCATCCAGGTGTGTACTTCACATTGGTGGTGGTTGAATTGGTTCCCCTCTGTCTAAGCACTCTGAGTTGTGAGAAAAAAAATCCACTATATAAATGTAATCTATCTATCTATCTATATATATATATATATACACACACACATACACACTATATATATTCAGCAAATGGCCCAAACGTCTAATTTACTTCAAGGGGCCTCAAATTGTCATGTTTTTAGCCTGTTGAGCTTAATTGCTGCTTCAAATGCGCAATACTGTTAAAAGGGGATTTGAAGTTTACATTTTGCACAATGTGAGCACATCATCTAGGGCCTCATGCATAACGGCGTGCGTAGAATTCGCACTATAACATGACATAAGTACAAAAGCTGAAATATGCTTACGTACAGAAAAATCCAGATGCAGGAATCTGTGCGTACTCCAACTTCCACGTTCTTCTGCTCCATAAATCCCGGTCAGCGTGAAAAGTAACGCTCGTGCACACGTCTTCTGTCCCGCCCCCAACTCCTCCCAGAATTACGCCTCTATGAATATGCAAATCAATATAAATCGCCCTTAAGTTCAGCCTTCTGTGAAAAGGCAATGGAAAAAGCAAGAGGGAAAATGGAAGAATTTCAGTGAATACCAAGTGGAGGCAAAGGAAAAAGTACTATTTGCTGGTTTAAACAGTGGTATAAACAACAAAAGGAAGCTGATCGCCTGACATAGTGGCACAGTGCCCAAAATAAAAAAGAAGCTGTCACATATCAAAGTCGCCGTGAAAAGGCGAGTTGTAGCCCACCGTCTGAGTGTCATATGAAAGCTTATTAGGGTACAGAGAAAAAAAAAAGGCACACAGTAGGAAAAAAGCACGAAATGTCAACTTCAATCTCGAAATTTCCACTTTAATTACGTAGTTTATTTTGTCATTAAAGTAGAACATCATAAACTTCATCTTAAAATCGTTTAATTAACCAGTTTCTCAAATCACATCGTAATTAAAGTAGCACGTTAAATGCTTTGTTTTGTATTTGATCTTTTGCTCTATGTGTGTGAATCACTACGTGCTTCCGCTTTCTCTTTCTCCGACAGGACACAGAATCCATTACATTCGTGATATTACAGCTCTCTGAATAATTAAAATACTGAGATGTATACGTGATATCTTTTTCATGATGATAGGAGTTAAAGCAATGTTATTAAACAGGGGAATACGGTGCGTGATTGTGCGCGACCTTCGATGAAATTATTGTAGCAGTACTGTCACCTTCAAACATACTAATCTCCAATTCCTGTCCTTACTTTTTAAGTTTTATCTGTATAATATAATCAACATATTTTGCTGCATTTCATCTTAAAAATGATATCGTCATCATATGTAAATACGCGCTTTATAAAATAGGCACAGATTGTGCAATATTATAACTGTACTGCAAGTTTACAGTGGGGTAATTGTACTTATAAGTACAAACAGTTCTACAAGGAGCACTTGATGGACTGATTGACTGTTTCTGAACCGCGAGGTCCGTACAGGAAAGGCTTTGAAACGTTTTGCTGTGGCTGAGGCAGGGTGGGCTTGATGCTGTATACCGATATTTCTCATTCCGATCAGCTGCTGCTGTGATTCCCCACTCAGATACAGTGATATAAATACTCTGAGTAGTGCAGTGAGAGTAATATGGAAAAAGATGATCCGCTGTGGCAACCCTTAATGGAAGCAGCTGAAAGAAGAAAAAAAAGGTGCAGTGAGAGTAACAACGTTAAAGCAGTTATTGTATTTGGAATACTATGGCTATTCCCTGGACCATTATATTGTTACAAGTTAATTACAATCAGATGCATTACACTAATAAACAATATGCAGTTAGTTTCAGTGTATTTATAAAGCCGCGGCAGGAATGTGGCTCTAAGAAATAAAGATAAACCACACAGTAACAGTAGCACTGCTTTGACGCTGGGTGTCGCCAGTCTGCAAAACCGAGTGGAGAACTTGCATATGACATGGTATGAGGTACCGTGGAAAAGTGCGTGGCTTTATGCCAAGTGTAGGTTTTATACATCGCGATTTGAGCGTGGAAAAGTTCTTACGCAACATTTCTGTGCGTACGCACCGTTTATGCATGTGGCCCCTGGAGTTTAAAGCAGGGGTGAGCAACAGGGAAGACTGAAGTGGCTGCAGGTTTTTTTTCCAACCCAGTTGATTAATTAGAACCCAATCCTTGTCAATTATAGGTCTTGTTTAATTTTATGGCTTCTTAGTGTTTTAATTCTTCCACATCAGGTCATTCTTATATCATTTCCAAAGATACAATCCAAATGCATTGAAGCCTAAAACAGATGAGCAATTTTTAATTCTTCTCTTTTTTCTCTTCAGTTTACTTCTGAAATATTTTATTAAACCAGATAGTTCACAATGAATACACACAGATGTAAATGGGAAGAAGTTAGATGGAAAACACGGGAGCAGTAGTCTATATATATATTTCAGTTTGTACAGATGCAGTAGTGAGGTACTGACAGCATGCTCTGGGTGCACAACAACAAACAGTAAGTAGGGTGTACCCTTCAGCCAATAACACTGACATTATCAAATTATCACTATATTTTTTTCTATTTTAGTTGTACTCAGATAAACAGCCTAGGTGCTTCATTCCATTTTGTTGACCTTCCATTAGATTCTCTAGTCGGTCGTTACAATATACTGTATCTCTCTATTATAAAAGAAAGTCTTCAGATGAGATTTTTGGCAAGACATTTTTTAAAGTCCTGCAACACAAGACTTCTGCCAAGAGATTTTTTCAAGTCCCACGAGACGAGACTATTGCCAAGAGATTTTGTCAAGTCATACCCTCCTCTCAACCATTTTCAAACACGCTCAAGGTCCACTCAACTCTCATTCATGTGAATGCTTTTGTGAGACACAGTTCCTTGGCTCTCAGCTCTTATAAATGTTTACATTTTCCTCATTTTAAGTCGTTTATGAAAAGTCCTCAGTTTCATCCTTTAAAGAAGCTTTTCTAGACAGTATTTTTAGACAATCTATTTGTTTCCTTCAATGTAGTCCTTTTTTGAACAATAATTTTATACGTTCTAGATGACATGTCAATGACTAAGCAAAGAAGAAAGGGCAGCGCTTTGAAAAGAGGCCCAAAAGTGTTGGAGAGAAAAGAATTCAAAAAAGAACAATAATAATCTAAGTGGAAATTTGGAAAAAAAGGAACGTAATAATCAGCCCGGATCAAGTGGAATTGAAAACCTAGCAGTCAGAAATAAAAGACTAAGAGTAGAAGACAACGTAGATCGTTGTAAAGAGGTTCAAAAAAGGTGGTGCAATACACATTCAGAGCAGGTTAGAGATTATGAAAGTACAAAAATTTAAAAGTTTCAAAAAACTGATAATAAAGATCACATTAGTGATAACAAATGGAAATTATGACTCTGTGAAATAACAGAACAGTGAAAAGAGAGTTACTACAGGTTTATAATGAAAAAAAAAGAAAAAAGACAACTTTGTTGCTTGAGTTTTACATATTTTTCCATTTTTCTGTATTTATTTTAGTTATAAAATATAGTATATACTGCTCAAGTGCAGTATAGTGGGCTACTGGTTCATACTGGTATATAATGTGTCCTCTTGTACTAGATTTCTCTTGACTTTCTTTTTACACATGTGCACTTTATATTCACAATTAACCTATTACATGGTAGCCATGGACACCCTGATTTATCCAGCTTACTACTCAATAAGTCCCAGCCCAGTAACTGCTTGTGTGAAGTTTACACATTCTCCCAACAGCTGTCTCAGTTTTTTTCTGAATATCGTAATTTTTTCCCCCCAAACCCAGACTTATATCATCTCTGAACTGACACAGCACGTTTTTAAACTTATCTTGCAGTGGATTGGTACACCGTACAGAAATGGCTTCTTCCTTATGCCTGATGCAGCAAAGTGTAGAGTTCTAGCCCTATAATAGGATTACAATGGTCTGAATTGTCACCAATGGATTGTTATTGTTCATAAATGTAATAGTAAACTATTTTACCTTACTTTTTAATATTACTTTTCCTGAAGCAACCAAGTGGATGCCTGCTGACAGGTTGCATTTTAAAGCTGAATTCAGAATAAGGGCAACAAGAATAGCTCAGAAGACACCTTTTCAAACTGTCAATCAGTACTAGCAAAACCATATATCAGAAAGCTTCCTTTCACTGCAGAATGGAAATGTTGATATCTGAATATCAACAGGTGTCCCATCTCCTTTACGTGCAATAAGGTCACCAGTTTAGAACCTTTTTTTTTTTTTTTTTTTAAGCGAGCAGTTAAATGCCAATAATTCCAGATGCCACAATCTGTCATTTTACAATCACAGTAACGCGGCTATGATTTTTCTAAACTGCAAACAAAACTAAAGACCCTTATTTGCTCAAATTAGGCTTCCAAACAATCAAACAAAAATTCCTGTACAGTTTCCCAAGCCAATTAATTCAGATCTCCTTTGTATATGGTTTCTTTTCAGTACTTAGTGTTTGTTACCAGACAGTGTCATCCCGATAATTCTTACACACTTGATCTCTGTGTGTTTCACACACTCTGACCTTCATGTGCTACATAATTTCAAGGTACCCCACTAAGTACAAGTACACTCCAGCTTTCTTTTTTATTTCCTCACACTATATATACTATTTTTTTTCTTTGATTCTTTCTTTATTTCTGTGAATGTTCAAGTTGCACAAGCTTTTAATTTTTTCCTCCACACTACAAAACACTATTTATTCTTTTAAAAAAAGAAAATGCTCTAATGAATAGTGTCTTACCAGTCTAGCAGTGCTGAGATTCAACGAGGGACCCCCATTCAGCATGTGCCTTTCACAGAATGGCACAAATAGCAATGACAAATGCAACATAGGGGCTCTCCAAAACACAAATAAAGTTAAAGCAAAGGACTAAAATGAGCAACAATATAAGTGGTGAGAAAACAGCATGAAACCATACAAATTCCAACATTTTAAGAGAATTTAAAAAGCACTGAATTTTTCATTTAATTTTCATAAATTGAAATTTGACACATAATAGAGTATTAGATTGTTATCTACTAAATTTAAGAAGTTATCTAATCTGACAAAAATAGACAATTAAATATTTTAACTGTGGTAGTGCAAATCAGAATTCCCCACTGTCTTACATTCAGCAGACATCAGAATCATGAAAAATGAAGTATGGGCAACAGTGCAGAACTAAGAGACAAGCAAAGCCAAAAGTACTGATCAGATCCCACTGAGCACATCAAACTCAAAGAGGTTAGCTGGTCATCAGTGTCTGCAACAAAATTCCCTCCCACATCTGTACAAGCATTCCTACCATGGAGACTTTCCTGCCAGATATATTAATCATTTTGCAAAAGGCATAGAGTACAGACAAAAACCAATTACTCCTTCAACTTATCTTTATTAGTGTCAAAATAAATGTAACTTATTTTTTCAGTTTTCTAATGGACCTTAGCACACCTTTATATTTATACAAATAAGAAAAAATTAATATTAGGCTGCTGTACTAACCATAACATTTACAAATTCTGAACACATATCAGTATATGTTTATAACCCACATGTGATGTATGATGTTTCCATGTTTATAGGAACTGTGAAAATTGAATCAAGCCGTTAGGAATAAAATCATAATCTAAATATGCTCCTAAATGGAAAGGGTGCTCAGTACATAATATTTATAGTACTATGCTACACGAACACGATTTGGGGGCACACCAACAAATTTGTACAGTAATTTTAATTTCTTTGGTAATTTATTTTTTTCTGCTTTTGTTCTGGTGTTCCTAGTTTTAAGCAATGCTTTGTCATCAAAAGTGCCTTGGACAGAGTGCTCATATTCCAGTGGCATTATCATTATATACATGACAGCACATTATGGCATGCCTATCCTTTTCTATAAAAACAAGAACAGTTAAAATCTTTGTCAGACCCTCCTAAATGCAAAACAGAAAATAATATTTGTATTTTTTCTGTATATGTTTGTTTCATTTCTAAAAATATTTTTCCAGTTTCAAATGAATTGTGCTAGACTTTTTCCTGTCTTCCTGCCCAATTTTAATTGAAATTGCTTTTCTATGTAGAGTAAATGTGATTAATTATTTCATTTCACTTTCGTCTGTTTTTACAGTGCACACAGATCCTATTTAATAACCATTATGGCTGCTTTTGTGTAACCTGTGCATTACTTTTTTCATTTTCTCATCACATTATTTGCTTGTTTTTTTATTCAGAGTGGATGT
Organism: Polypterus bichir lapradei; assembly: GCA_026402145.1. Classification (NCBI taxonomy): domain Eukaryota; kingdom Metazoa; phylum Chordata; class Cladistia; order Polypteriformes; family Polypteridae; genus Polypterus; species Polypterus bichir. Next base: position 49,563,803 of record JANRMT010062791.1, on the reverse strand, counting down.
GTCTGGTGATGTTGAACTCTTACAGCATTTGTGTAAATCAGACTGTTAGTATTAGACTAATATCACAAAATTATATTTAAAATAAACCATTCAATTGTAATGATGCCTGACTCTGCATATATACTGCTCAAAAAATTAAAATAACACTTTTTAATCAGAGTATAGCATAAAGTTAATGAAACTTTTGGGATATTGATCTGGTCAGTTAAGTAGCAGAGGGGGTTGTTAATCAGTTTCAGCTGCAATTGGTGTTAATGAAATTAACAACAGGTGCACTAGAGGGGCAACAATGAGACAACCCCCAAAACAGGAATGGTTTAACTGGCAGAGGCCATAGCCATTTTCCCTCCTCATCCTTTCTGACTGTTTTTTCACTAGTTTTGCATTTGGCTGTGGTCAGTGTCACTACTGGTAGCATGAGGCGATACCTGGACCCTACAGAGGTTGCACAGGTAGTCCAGTTTCTCCAGGATGGAACATCAATGTGTGCCATTGCCAGAATGCCAGTTTGCTATGTCTCCCAGCACAGTCTCAAGTGCATGGAGGAGATTCCAGGAGACAGGCAGTTACTCTAGTAGAGCTGGACAGGGCCGTAGATGGTCCTTTAACTCATCAGCAGGACCGACCGGTATCTGCTCCTTTGGGCATGGAGGAACAGGATGAGTACTGCCAGAGCCCTAAAAAATGACATCCAGCAGGCCACTGGTATGAATGTCTCTGACCAAACAATCAGAAACAGACTTCATGAGGGAGGCCTGAGGGCCTGATGTCCTCTAGTGGGCCCTGTGCTCACTGCCCGGCACCATGGAGCTCGATTGGCATTTGCCACAGAATACCAGAATTGACAGGTTCACCACTGGCGCCCTGTGCTCTTCACAGATGAGAGCAGGTTCACACTGAGCACATGTGACAGACTTGAAAGGGTCTGGAGATGCTGTGCAGAATGTTATGCTGCCTGTAACATTGTTCAGCATGACTGGTTTAGTGGTTGGGTCAGTGATGGTCTGGAGAGGCATTTCCATGGAGGGACACACAGACCTCTACAGGCTAGACAATGGCACCTTGACTGCCATTAGGTATCGGAATAAAAACCTTGGACCCATTGTCAGACCCTATGCTGGTGCAGTGGGTCCTGGGTTCCTTCTGGTGCACAACAATGCCTGGCCTCATGTGGCGAGAGTATGCAGGCAGTTCCTGAAGAATGAAAGAATTGACACCACTAACTGGCGCCCACACTTGCCTGACCTAAATCCAATAGAACACCACTGGGACATTATGTTTCGGTCCATCCGACGCCACCAGGTTGTACCTCAGATTGTCCAGGAGCTTAGAGATGCCCTTGTCCAGATCTGAGAGGAGATCCCCCAGGACACCATTCGTCGTCTCATTAGAAGCATGCCCCGACATTGTCAGGCATGCATACAAGCACGTGCGGACCATAGAAACTACTGAGTACGATTTGGAGTTGCTGCAATGAAATTTCAGCAAAATGGACTAGTCTGCCGCATCATTTTTTCACTTTGATTTTCGGGGTGTCTTTGAATTCATCCCTCTGTAGGCTGATAATTTTCATTTCCATCAAAAGATATGGCATCCTTTTGTTCCTAACACATTACCCAGCCAATATCAGTATAGATATCCAGCATGATTTTTTCCCATTGAGTGTGTTTTCAAAGTGTTTCTTTAATTTTTTTGAGTGTGTGTTTTAAGGTACTGCATAACTGAATTGCTTCATGTGGAGACATATTGAGGATAAATTTTTAAGATGGACACTGTTAGTATTGCTAGAATAAGGACAATAATATACCAACAAAGGAAGCATGTTGAATAAAATTTATTAGAATTTGAGCTGGTAATTATTTATTTAACCTTTTTAACATAAATGGAAGCCTTGGGTGACTTAAGTTAGGTACAAAAATCAAATTTCAAGATCAAGATATTTTGAGTCTGAACATGAAGAAGTTATTCTATGGTGCTGATTTTCAAACTCTCCAAGGATTAACTTCTCTGTACTAAATTGTGTGAAATATGGGTTTGTGGCATTTTAGGGATCACAGAGTATGTTTCTTGATTTCTATCCCAGTTAACACAGATAAGGAAAGCCACCAAATTAAGTGTCATGGACAAAAATATGCCTTCGGAGTTTCATTCTAGCCTAGTCAATAATTATTAGAACTAGTCCCTTATATCTGTGTAAATTTGTATAAAATAGTAGACAGTTTATTTTAAGGAAGAAACATAAATTAAAAAAGAAAAATAACATTAAAAAAGACAAAGGATAAAAAGAAACTGGGAGATCATGGAAAATTTTATATTTATTTATATAGGCTATTTTATAACTTTTTTGACCTCGGCTTGTTCCTAATCTTCATTTTGTCTTGTCACTGTTAAGCAGCAATTTTTTTTAAATAATTCTTTTTACTTCCAGTACTGTTTTGTATTTTATGGTGAAAGAGTTTTTAACAAGCAGTCTACTTATTCTCTGAGACAATCCAATTATTATTTTGATTTTTTTCCACTTTGCCAGTTTATGACATTTACTTGCATTAATTATGTTGGACAATGAAAAACTAATCGAGAAGCATGTAGCCTACAGTTTCTCAATCTTTTTGTTTGTATAACTAATATAAATGTTGTATTATTTATTGTTTAACTAAATAAAGTTTTATACAAAACCCTCTTTCTAATTATAAAACAACAATAAAGAGGATTCTAATAATTTTCTGTGTTGAGTCTTGACATTAATAAATCCAAATTTCTAATCCACTGAATTAGACATATGAGCAATATGCTTTACCCAACACCTGCAAATGTCATAAATTGGTTTTAGTATTATATACCTCATTTCATGTCTTTTCTCAGAAAGCTTCTTGCATGCGGTGTGGCAAGAGTTTCAATACTTATTTGCTTTTTAAGTCACCTTCATCGGTGGTGTCAGTGCAGAGAGAGTTACAACTAAGAACAGAGAGAGCTCAGCTGATGTCACTAGGAAGTGCTCTGCTTACAGCTTGTCCTTGCACCTGAAATATGGGAGCTACTCCTTTAGCTCACACTGACAAGGAGGCTGATGCTGAGGGACGTAAGAATCCAGATGTTGCATGTTTGCATGTAGCTACTGGCAGTTCTAACAGTGTAAATCTGCAAACTGACAAGGATTCTGGTGTGTGTCGAAGCCCATGACTGAATACCTGTCTTCAGTTGTTTACATAAAACAGGAAACTTTCGTGTACTGGAAAAAGCAAACACAAATTTTACTGCTGTCAAGATGGAAATTTTTAGAATGCCTGATTATAAATCACTAAGCGCTATCACTATGCCTGCACTGAAAACTCTCTATAGCTAGAATCAACAAGGTTATCTATTATATATTTTTGCATTTTGCCTTGAGAGCTGTACTGGCCATCTAGCTCTGGGAAAAGGATTAATTCTGTTCTGTTTTTTTGTTTTGTATTTACCTCATTTTTTGACACCAATTGCACACCAACCTATCTGGGTGTGTGACACAATCAGAATTGCCTTTCCCAAGATTTCTTTAATTTTTTTTCCTACAAGGTTTTTGTTTTGGGGAATTTTTTCTTGTCTTCTGGGGGGGAGCTGACAAAAAAAACAAAAACTAAAGTCTATTGAGATATTCCTTGTGTAATTTTGGGAAATATTGCTTGATGGAAAATATGGCCTGAATAGCTTAAGCCATGTTAAATTAACACTCGGGATCTTTATAATATTCCTTTTAGCTTTTGCAGGTTTATCCTAGTTAGCTAATTAGGCTAGGTTGGTGAATATGTTAAAACCTTTGAGAAGGTGGGTGGAGGTGAAGGAGATGGGATGATCACGTACTGTTTTAATGATTTATTTCCCCTGTGAATCATTTACACTAACATTTTTAAAGAAAAAAATAATAATCTACAAAGCAGTTACTTGATATTATTTGATAATCTAAATGCTGTATAACATGTTATGTGAATAAGGAAAACATAAAATGCTCTTTCCTGCAATTCCATGAATGCTCCTGAGGCATTCCATTAACCTATGAAGTGTTTCACTCTGAATACTTAACTTCAAAATGTTTTGCTCTTACAGTCCTAGGAAAGAGACTGCATCTCAAAATCCATGAGCTGAATTTCTTCAGTTCAGAGCTAATTTGATATTGATGCCTGATTCCAGGAGGACTCTGCTCACTAGGATACTTTAAGTACTGTATACTCTTCACCAGCTGAGGCACTCTGCCTGTTTATGCAGTAAAGCTGCTTTTCCTCCCTTGTTTACTGCTCTCTTGCTGATCTCTAATGTGTGCCTCAGTAGTTAATAACTTTGAAGATACTGCTAAAGTATGTGCATCTGTTGGTAATATTTTCTGGTATACAAAAGGAAAACCTTTCAAGCTAACTCAAAAAGTTTTATTTTGCTATTTTTTTTTAATATAAACTATTATATAAATTCATATCACAAAAAGTGTAAAAATGTTACTGCTTTACATTGTGTGCATGCAACCTTTCTTCTGAGTTTAGCACTCCCCAGTGCATGTATAAACAGCTCTATGGACCAATATTATGAAAGAGGGTTAAACATCCCATTTCATCTACCAAATAACAAAAGGTAAGAATTATAAATAAAAGTACAAAATACTTTTTAACATACTATAGTGTCAGACCAAATATACCAATTTCACAAACCTAAAGTTGTCCTGGTCCCGATCTTTTCTCTTTCTCCACACCCACAGTGCATCATCCATGTCTTTAAGATTACAAAACGTTTCAAGCCAGTAAAAGAGAAAACTGTAAGTAGTTAGTCTAACTTATTAAACTGTAGACTGTACTCAAGATAATAATGATAAATAATAATAATACATTTTATTTATTTATTCTTTAGATGCTCATGGTTGCTCATTAGTTAATGTCTACTCAGCAAGTTCGTACTTATTTCATACACAATCCAATACATTCTTTTTATTCACTAACTGGCGGCAGAAACTAAAAATAAGGCCAAGTCATTTTTTTACATTAACAACAGATACTTCTTTTTTTTTTTTACTAAGGTAAAAAAGGCACAAAAGTTATTTTATTCCTGTAAAGGAAAGAAGGTAAAAGACACAAAACGAAAGCTATATAGTCAAAATGTTGTGTTTTTCACTTTCTGTCCTTTCAATGTGGAAATAACCTTTAACCTTTTTTTCCTTTGTAGATGCATGCTGACACAGCCCTACGCTAACTCGATTTCTTTGTTCTGTTTAAGAAAAAGACATATTCCATTGGTCATTACAAAAGTAAGAAAAGATTTTATAAGAGCAGGCCACTTACTCCAATATAGCTGATTGGTTCTGATTCACCTAATGTAACCAAAATATTGTCAAGCTGAGTTCTAAAAGTCTGCAAAGTGCTGTTGCTTTGATGTACATGGCTTGGCAATTTGTTACATGTGTTCATAGATCTCTGTTTAATTCAACATTTGTTTTAATATTTTTGCAAAATATATCCACACTTTCTTTTTTTTTAACAAGTGTTTACCTTTAACAGACTTCCATTTTTGCTCCTGTGTTATGAAATGCTCCTCTGTACTGAAATATGAAAACAGTTATCACTCAATTTGCTTTTTTTTCTTTTTTCCCCAATCTCCAAAATACTTAAGTTTACTTCACTTCATTTAACTTTACTTTAACTCCTTCAGTCTTTCTTCATAACTTACACCCCACAGCTTTGGAATTACTTGCAAAGTTCTTCCACAGACCTATACCAATACTTTCAAGTCAATTTTGTAATATGTACACACTAAGCACATTATTCCAGATGTGATTTACAAGTGCATTGCACAGGTCAACTATAACTTCTCCTGAATAACAACCCACACAATATGCTCTTTAGGCTAATAGGTACACTGTCTGCTCGAGGAACAGTGATTAATCTATCATGACTCTTGCTCGACTTTAATACATTCCAGCTGGTCTTTGACAGTTCTCATAATACTGGTGGAATCCTCCTGGGTTAGGAAGACCCTTTATGGAAACTTTGATTAATTTCCAGTACAACGTGAAATAACCTATTAAGCTTTAAGTCTGAAGCCACAATATTTTTTAACAACCAGTTATTTTGTAACATTGGGAATGTTGTTTTATTTTCTCTTACAAAACAAAATTAAAACAGAAATTTAAAGAGTGTTGGCATCCAGAATTAAACCCCCATTGGTACTGGAATTTTTTTTTTTTTTTTAATAAAGCATGATGTCAGAACACTTGTGTATCCTTCAGGTTCTGGTTCGAGACTGACATGGACTGCTTGTTCATTTATCTGCTGAGACCAGAAGAGATGGTGTGAGATGAAAGTGACATCACAGGTTTTCTTCTGGGCAGTTCTCCCCCATTCTGGGGTAGGAAATGGAAACTTTATTAAAGACTATGCACCACTACTTGCAAACCGAAATAATGAAACAATCGCCAAGCTACATGATACTCTGTATACTTGATTAAGTGCATGACGCTCTAAATAAAGAAAAATAAACAAATAATGTTCATTTTACCAAATAGCAAATCCTTCCAAAGGATTGGATTTGTTTAACCTTTCATTTAGAAGTAAATGGAATGGAGAAAACGTTTCAATAGAAATAGATCATGGAACAAGAGAGGACTTTCCCATGATATCAGAAATTACAAACAGTATCACCCTCAAACAGAAAATTGTGATAGGACAAATTGGTAAAGAATCTCATTGTAAGTACCATCACACTGGGCATTTTTAAAAATGCCTTCTTAATAGACATCTGCTTATGTCTATTATCTATACAATGATCCCTCGCTATATTGCGCTTCGACTTTTGCGGCTTCACTCCATCGCGGATTTTAAATGTAAGCATATCTAAATATATATTATGGATTTTTTGCTGGTTCATGGATTTCTGCGGACACTGGGTCTTTTAATTTATGGTACATGCTTCCTCAGTTTGTTTGCCCAGTTGATTTCATACAAGGGATGCTATTGGCGGATGGCTGAGAAGCTACCCAATCAGAGCATGTATTACGTATTAAATAAAACTCCTCAATGATATACAATATGCTTCGCTTGAAAGCTCTAGAAGCACGTATTGATTTTTGATTGTTTGCTTTTCTCTGTCTCTCTCACTCTATCTGACATTCTCTGATCCTGAAGGAGGGGGTGTGAGCAGAGGGGCTGTTTGCACAGAGGCTGTTTGCCTAGAGGATACGGACACGCCTCTCAAAAATGCTGAAAGACTACCTTCACATTGCTCCCTTTTTCTTGCAGCCGCTTTATCCTGGTGCTTCGCATACTTAAAAGTCCAACAGCTCGTATTGATTTTTGATTGTTTGCTTTTCTCTCTCTGTCTCTCTCTCTCTGGCATTCTCTGCTCCTGACGCACACTCCTTTGAAGAGGAAGATATGTTTGCATTCTTTTAATTGTGAGAAAGAACTGTCATCTCTGTCTTGTCATGGAGCACAGTTTAAACTTTTGACTAAAGGGTGTTCTTTCATGTCTAGAGGGCTCTAATAATGTTAAAAAACGTATTTAGAAGGTAAACAGGTTTTCTATGCTCTAACTCGAGCCAGTGAAGTTGAGAGAGAATAGGTGTAGTATGTTCAGTGGATTTAGAACAGCATGTTATTATCCTGGCAGCAGAATTTTGAATAAATTGTAAGCAATGGATACATTTCTGTGAGATGACAGATAGAATACCATTACAGTAATCTATATGTGAGGTGACTCAGGCATTAACCAATACTTTAGTACTGTGTTGCGTAAGAACAGGACTAAGTCTAGAAATGTTTCAGAGATGGAAGAAAGCAGTCCGAGAAATGTTACTTATACAGGAGGAATTATTTAATAATAATAATAATAATAATTATTATTATTATTTAATAATTGCCATTATTAGTGTATAAATGGATATAAATTGCATGTAAACAATTTGCCAAAATCTGTTGTATGTAAACGATACTGTTTAAAACGTTATTGTTTTTTCATCAGAAAACCCGGTTTCCACATCTACCTGTATTAGTTTAAATGGCACTTTTACCACTCGCAATAGGGCAGACATGCTGACTTATCGTGTTGACTGGGCAACACAGTGAATGCGGGGTATATCTATATATGTCTATGTTTTCTGTAGCCTGCTACAGGAAGGTACTCTCTCGACCATTGGCGTTGGTTTCGCTCCTTGCTATTTTCGTTATACTGCGACGGTGGTTTCCTAAGCCTTTGTTATACTGAATTCCTTTCTCACCGTTTTCCGTTCCTATTCTTACACCGCCGTATGCTAGGGCTGGCTTCGGCTAGTAGTTTTTAATTTGTTATTGACTGTGTTTTGTTTAATAGTAGTGTCTATGAGTGAAAGTGAGAGTGTGACACCTCAGAATAATATTTTAATGATTTACTGTATGTCTGTGCAATTTACTAGAGCACACTTGGCATCCCACCTTCTCTCACATTTTAATGCATTCTACAATTTTGTACCAAATGCTATCAGTTACAGCTGTCATAGTTGGTATTTCATCATCATTATTTGTTTGGATATTTTTTTGATTAGAGTAAATAATAAATTAATTAATGCATTATGGATGATGGTTGACTTAGTCTTCTGCAGATGTTTGAAAAAATAATGGTTGTAGATTTCAAGTATATTTTTGATTTGGTGTGTGTTTAGCACCTCTTGCTTTTATTTTTTTTTTTAATTTTATTGATTTTATTATAATTATTCCATACAAATAGATCAATTTTTACAAAAAAATAGGATTGAAAACAAATCAACCCCCACCCCTGAGAAAGAGAGCATGGCCAATGGACTAAAACTTAAAAATAATAAAAATGAATAAATTGACAAGTTTATTAGGTGGATACAGATAAATGGAGAAGAAAAAGAAATGGGGAGATAATCTACTCCCTCAGTACTTTAAGAGCTTATTCTAAAATATTATTGATTAGATCCTGCCAGGTTTTGAAAAAGTTCTGCACAGATCCTCTAAGTGAGAATTTGATTTTTTCTAATTTCAAATAATATAAAACATCAGTTGCCCACTGACTTAAAAAAGGAGAGTTAGGATTCTTCCAGTTTAGCAAGGTAAATCTTCATGCCAATAGTGTAGTGAAGGCAATCACAGTTTGTTTGTCCTTCTTTACTTTAAGCCCATCTGGAAGAACACCAAACACAGCTGTTAATGGATTAGGAGGGATTGTGACACGATGGCTGTCTGAAAGGCACTTAAAAATGTTTGTCCAGAATGATGTTAATTTGGTGCAGGCCCAAAACATGTGACCCAGTAAGGCTGGAGCTTGATTGCAGCATTCACAGGTTGGATTTTGCCCTGGGAACATTTTGGACAATTTCAAGCGAGACAGATGTACTCAATATATAATTTTTAGTTGAATAATTGTATGCTTTGCGCATATGGAGCTCGAATGAATTCTCTGCATTGCTACCTTCCACTCCTTTTCTGATATGTTGAGTGAGAGATCCTTTTCCCATTGTCCTCTTGGATCTTTGAAAAGGAGGGACTGTAAAATATTTTTATACATTGAAGAAATACTGTCTGAATCCTCGAGACTGAGCAATATTTTTTCCAGCAATAGAGGAAGGTGGGAGATGGGAAAAATCGGGCAGGTTCTGTTTGACAAAGTTTCTGATTTGAAGATAGTGAAAGAAATGTGTTGCTGGAAAATTAAATTTGGAATGTAATTATTCATAGGATGCAAAGATGTTGTCTATATAAAGCTCTCTAAGCAATTTAATCCAAAATGTTTTCCAGATATTAAAAACTGCATGTATTTGCAAGGGTTGAAAAAGGTGGTCATCATGCAGAGGTGCTACAGATAAAAGATTCTCCATCTTAAAATGCTTTCTACATTGGTTCCATATTCTGAGTGAGTGAAGCACAATTGGGTTATTAGTATATTGGTGATAACTTGCAGTTATTGGGGCACAAAGCAGGGAATATAGAGAAGTACTGCAGGATTTTATTTCTATTGTGGACCAAGCCTGCGTACGTTCATCTATTTGTGTCCAGGTTTTTATACTTTGTATGTTTGCTGCCCAGTAATAAAATTGAAAGTTAGGAAGAGCCATGCCACAGTCTGCCTTTTGTCTTTGTAGGGTCGCTCTTTGGATACGTGGATGTTTTATGTTCCAAATAAATGAGGTTATGGTTGAATCTAATTGCTTAAAGAATTATTTATTGATGTATATTGGAATATTTTGAAATAAAAAAAGAAGCTTAGGAAGGGTTTTCATCTTGACAACGTTAATTCTTCCAGCTAGAGTGAGATGGAGGGTTGACCATCTATGCAAGTCTTACTTAATTTTTTTCATACAGATGGCAAAGTTTTGTTGATAAAGAGCTTTTTATGTTTACTTGTGATATTTACCCCTAGATATTTAAACTGATCTGCAATAATAACAGGGAAGGTGTCCAATCTAATATTGTATGCTTGAGAATTCACTGGAAAGAGCACACTTTTATTCAAATTAATTCTGAGACCAGAGACCTTTTGAAATGCTGTAAGTGCTGTTAAGACTGCAAGCACAGTATTTTGTGGGTCTGATATATACAAAACCATATCATCTGCATATAGAGAAATTTTTTGTTCCAGTCTTTCTCTGATAATCCCCTTTATCTGATAAGCATTTTGACAGTGAACTGCCAGTGGTTCAATGGCAATTGCAAACAGCAATGGTGACAAGGGGGCATCCTAGTCTGGTACCACGCTCTAGTTTAAAGTAGTCTGAGCAAATGTTGTTAATACAAACTGAAGCTTCTGGATTGGTATAGAGTAGTTTGATCCATGCACAAATATTCGGGCCAAACCCAAATTTCTCTAATGTAGTGAAAAGGTAGTTCCATTCAATCATATCAAATGCTTTTTCTGCATCCCATGATAATAATAATAATAACTTCGGGGTGTTTGACTTTGCAGGTGAATATATTACATTTAACAGGCGTCGGAGATTGGAAGCTAAGTGTCGGCCTTTAATAAATCCAGTTTGATCTTGTGATATTATTGAAGGTAGCACTTTCTCCATCCTTCTAGCTAGGACTTTGGAGAGTATCTTAACATCATTATTCAGAAGTGAAACTGGTCTGTATGATGCACATTGTAATAAGTCCTTGTTTTGTTTAGGAAAGACGGTGATTAATGCTTGGCGAAGAGTTTGAGGTAGAATTTGATTGTCTCTAGCTTTTGTAAATGTTGCTAATAAGAGGGGAGCTAGCTGAGTGGAGAATTTCTTATAAAATTCAGGGCCTGCTGCTTTAAGCTCTTGCTTTTAAAACTGTTTAATGTTTGATTGTCTTTTTTTCCATTAGAGCTTGTTCCTGGGACTGTTGGTTTATTTGGGGTGAATATATTTTCCCTGTGAACACAAAAGAATTCATTTTTTTGCCTGATACTCTATGGAGAGTGTACTGATGGACTGGAGTCAAATCCTTGAATTCTTCATTAAGTTAGATTCATGTTTCATTACTTTCCTTTGATCTCTTGTTCTTACTTCAAGTACTAACCCTAATATATTATCTTTTAATGCCCATAGCCTTGGACCAAATGTCAAGAAAACTGGTGTGCTTGACTATTTGTGGTGCAAGAGGACTGATGTGGCTTTATTATAGGATTCTAAGCTCTGGGCTGATGATACAAGCACTATTCCATTATTGCATCAGCCTCAGCTAACTCCTTGAAACATTGCATCCATTAAAAATAAATCAGGTTCTGGTATCATCAATCCCTTTACAGATTAATAACTGTTTCGGTGAATTGTATTTTTAAGCTTATTCTTAAAACCTCTGAACATTATTCTGCAGAATTCTGTTTATTTTCTGACAACTTATCTCTTGACAAAACATCTGTTAAAGATGTTGGCATATTACATTTCCAGATTTCATCATCCAAGCTGTAAATAAGCCCTTGATTCATTCAATTGATGGTGCTCTCCAGAACCTGACGGCTTGCCCTCAGAGGTAGTTTCAACATTTTGGAAACAGTTGGCTCACAAAATCTTCAACTATTAAGCTCTTCCATTTCCACCTACAATTTGAATTATACAATTAATTCAGCTTTGATTACCCTGCGTTCAAAATAAAGCAAGGACCCTGACGATTGTTCCAGCTATCGTCCCATTTCATTGATAAACTATGATGTAAAACTGTTAGCTAAATTTCTTGAGAAACAATCACACTCAGTAATTCATAATAATATGCTTTGCCTCTTGCACATTCTTGATATAGCCCTTAGTTTGTCTTTATTCTCATCATGCAGAAAAGGCATTTAACTTCATGTGCTGGAATTTCCCGTGGCAGTTTATAAAATCAATGGGATTTAGAGAAGACTTCATTAATATGATTCAAACATTGTACTCCTTACCCATGTCTATTATTATCACAAATTTAAAATATCTCACCTATTTCAGATTTTCAAAGGTGATAGACAGTGATGCCAATGTAACCAGAATCGAAAGATAGTTTGATATTGTGATTTGTGAGACCAATTATATTTAGCATAAATGCAGGCAGCTGCAGGAAGGATAATTCTTTCAGGAAAGGACCTTAATTGATTAGAACAGGTGCATTGTTCATAGATAGTGAAAATAATGTACTATATTGGGGTCTTAGAAAAGCACAGTCCATATACAGCATATTCAAATTGCTCAGTTGGTTGTTACCCATACCTGGTATTTGTCACCAATAGCTCACTGAATTTGCTAAATGTGTGGGTATTTAAGGCTTGTCAGGGAGCCTCTAGTCAGGAGCCCTTCAGCAGCAATGTGACATCTACACTATGTCAAAAACAATGCCTACTGCACTATACCAAATAAAGCTTCAATGATCAACAACCCCAACAGAAGAACTGAACAATGATTGCATTGTTCTTATGGCCTATCTTCAGCTGTTACTCTATGTATAAACATTATACTGCAGTGTACATAAGGAGTGAAAGCTGAAGTTTAAAGTTAAATATAACCTTTCATTTGAACCACATTTCTCTGGTCTTAAAATTACTGCCATGGTTACTGAAGGGGTATATACACACAGGATTAAACTGAGTTGCAAGTCTAAAAAGAACAAATTCCCAGAGAGAATGTGCCCCCTGCTGGACACTATTAGTGACAAAGGTGGGATTTATACTGTGGATGGGTGGAGTGTTGTTGCGACATTGACAAAGATATCTGTGGCTGACGCTGAGAAAGATCAGCTGGCGACACCACTCAAAGGTCACCCACTCACAGTGTTTGTAGACAGGCTCTGTGAGGCTGATTGCCCACAAGGGGTTCTCCTCTGGTCTAGAGATCGCGGGTTTGTGAGTAGCCACAGACAGTTCACCACAGAGCAAATCTTTGAACTGAGCCAGCCTACTATTCTACTCTTTTAATCTGGCTCTATAACCTCTGGCCATTGCCCTTCTTTTCCACAAACTAATCACCCCAATTACTACTTCTTAGTCCCCCGCCCCCATAAAATATTATATATGGACAAGATCTTGTTATAATTAGATATGTATCCTTCAGATCTTTTGCACATGCTTAATGTATTTAAGTCAATATGAATCTTTCGAAAGTCTGTCAGGAAAAAAAATCAATTGGACAAAATCTGTTCTTTTAAACACTCCCTGTAGTCAACGTTGATTCCTAAATTATTTTTTTCTGACAGACTGTCTGAAATACTTGGATATTGACATCTTTCCATCATTGCAAAATGACATAATCTCTAACCATCGGCAAGTCTTTAAAAGTGTTAAAGATTCACTCACTATGTGGTTACCTCTTCTGCTGTTTTTCTGGCCCAGGCTAGCCATTTTTAAAAATGAATATACATATATTTTCTCTCTTTAAATTTATAACTGCTATGCTACCACTTCCCTATTCATATACATTTTGGTTGAAGCTTAGATCCCCGATTTCTAAATTCCTATGCAACAAAAAGCAATGCTCCATTAAGCTTTCTACCCTACTCTAATTTAAGATTAAATTAAGATTGGGGTTTTGAACCTCTCTCTCTGAATTGTACTATTTGGCTTTTGTCCTGCACTTAGTTTGGAGCTGAATGGATTTCCATTGAATCCAACATAGCTACTCCTAGATCATTCTTCCCCATCCCTGTCATAGTATGTAAGCTAAAATTGCTACTAATTTGGGATCTTTCATCTTGTATATATTGACAGGATTAAAAAACTTTTAGATTATTGTCCAAAGTGGCATTCACACACTCATATTTTCAGTAACCCTGCTTTATTTATAGGCTGTGCCATTTTATTTCTCTCTTTTTAACAGATGAACTTTGGAAATTTCAGTCGCTAAGATCCAAATTTGGAATTCCATTTTTTTCTATTTTACAGCTAAGATCTGTTCCTAAAACTTGCAACGATTCCTTATCTTCAGCTTCTCCCTCCCATTCATTTTACAATTTTTGTAAGTCTCTATAGCCCGCACTGTAACCAGTGGCATCTTTACATATTCATCTGTACAAGGCCTCTTATTTCCTTTTATCAATTTTCTCTGTTTGACAGTGGGACTTTCTTTGGAATCCTATTTTCACCAGTATTTCATCTTCTTCTAAGAACCCTATTCGATTTGATTTAGTATTGTTCACCACACTTATCCTGCTCACTAAAATTGTTTTGTCATGGGTCTGCCTGTTGAGCCCCGATGTCCCTTCTGCCAGTCAAATATCCCAGGTATCTTTTCGTATAAGTTTTGGGGATGCCCCCAGTCTGTTTTCCTGCTAATTTTATTTTGCCTATCTTTCACTTTAACATCCTTTTTCTCTCTCAAATTTTTCTTTTCTTTTTTTCTTTGGAACATTTTCCTATCTTGCATCCGGCAGAATCTGTGGTGCTTAGGCATAAGAGCTACAAAGTCATTTTTACATTCTTTCTGGAAACCTGGTATCTATCTCCTTTCAAGCTTCATTTATCAATCTTAAATTTCTGGATCTTTCAGTAGTGCTGATAAGTGTGTCATCTATTCCATATATTACACAATGTCATGCTCTGATGCAACTTGTGCGCAGCCAAATGGCCCATGATAGCTGTTGCTTTGTCCTTCCTTCTTTCTTCCAAATTTTTACCCCAACATGACCTGTTGTCTGAGCTATGTTTACTTCCTAGGTTTTGCTTATGCAGTCTTCTTTTTTCAACAGGGCAAATATTCTGTAGTAGTCGAAGCCCGCCGTAGCATATGGCGGTATAAGAATAGGAACAGAAAACGGTGAGAAAGAAATTCAGAAATCAAGAAGAAATAAATACTTCTTGAAAGACGCTGGTGTGAATAGGTGTTTTGGTGGTGATGACAGATAATGAGTCAAAAGATCTAGCCCTAGAAAAAGCCACGTACAACTGACCGTGGCTGAAGACTGGTTGTTAGAATTATTGTGAAGAGTAAACAGCATGTGGGATATCAGGTCTGTGCTCCGGTCTTTGGGTATCCGACAGTGCATGTAGAATTTCCAGCCAAGCAGGATTATATGTGAAAGCAATAAATAATTGAGGCTGTCCGAATTTATGTACTATGGCCATGGCATCCTGCTAGTTTTGTTGCATGTATCTTGGATTTCCTGGAAATGTGGATGGTAATATGATCATTTTGCCTACATGTACGTTTTTATTTTCAGCATTTGCTTGCAGTGCGTCTGACAGTCCTTTGTATTGTTCCACGCGCAAATCTTGTTGATCTAATCTGAGATAGTTGAGACGCGCACCCGCTGTTTTAACATACGCATCTACGACAAACTGTTCGAATAGTTCACCGCTGGAGTGCAAAATACTAAATATATTCCTCATTGCTAATCTGTATGCATAAAATTGGCATTGAGTAAGCCTTCTTCGCTTGGCAGTTCTTTTATCTGGAAAATGTTGTAAATCTTTATGCCAGCCAGTGTCTCCGTAAGGGAATAAAAGTGGATAAACCATAGGATCGCAATTCATACTGAGTGTGAAAATCTGTCTATAGGAGTTGCCTATGGGACAGATGCAAATGTCCCTTTTGGCAGGCGGTTCGCCATCTTCTCCGACGAAAATCGCTGCAACATTAGTGTGACATGTCGGGGCATTGTAGTGTAGTAAATCCTGCCTAGGGTTTTCCTCGAAAAGCATTCGTACAGCTGCTGTTGGACTGGACTGAACGATTTCACGCATGTATTTGTATGATTTAGCGAAGGGTTTGATGGTTCTGAGCATGGAATCTAGCTGGAGAAGTAAATTTTTGCTGCATGTAAAGTTTGCTTTATTTTGTAAGCGTACTGCAGATGCTTGGTGAGAAATGCCCTGTCGGCTGTGTGGGGGTGGGACCGGTTTTGAGGGTGGACGTGGGAGGAGAGTTAGAGTTGGTGGGCGGGGCTCTGTCGTGCATATCCCATGATGCGGTAGGAGGGTTAGAGTTGGCGGGCGGGGTTCTGTCGAGCATATCCCATGGTCTTAGAGTTGACGGGCGCGGCTCTGTCCTGCTTGTGCTCACTGTCTTGCGTGCCCTTAGTGAATTATATATATAGATGTGGTGGGGTGTGGGGGAGTAGTGTTAGTTTTACTGCTAGTTATTATAATATATATATCATGTACAGTGGAACCTCGGTTCACGACCATAATTCGTTCCAGAACTTTGGTCGTAAACCGAGTTGGTCGTGAACCGAAGCAGTTTCCCCCATAGGATGGTATGTAAATACAATTAATCCGTTCCAGACCATACAAACTGTATGTAAAAATATGTAAAGATTAAGCACAAATATAGTTAATTACACCATAGAATGCACAGTGTAATAGTAAACTAATGTAAAAACATTGAATAACACATAAAACACCCAGGCTCCCTGATCAGCTACACGAGCTGGCTTGCTCGCGCTCTCTCTCTCTCTGTAGCACACACACCACCAAAGCCCCTCCCTCCCTCAGCTACAGGAGCAGGCTGGCTCAGGCTCTCTCTCTCTGTGTAGCGCGAGCGCGCACACACACACACCCCTATCCCCCCCCCCCCATCCCTTCCCTGTCAGCGGCCCGCGCGCGCTCTCTCTCTCTCTCTGCGCTTGCTCGCTCACGCTCTCTAATCTCTCTGTAGCACGTGCTCGCGCAGCATTTTTTTTTAAGATGAGTTTTAAGCACAGCGGAAAAAAGAAACATTGGAACAAATCCGAAGCGCGTGCAAAAACCAACTCGCAAGCAAACAAAAAAGTAAGATTGCAGGAGATCACGCTATTAAAC
>JANRMT010062791.1:49518816-49541564 GCA_026402145.1 Polypterus bichir lapradei | reverse complement strand
TGCTCTTGCGCTCAGGCAAGTGAAACTGGCTTGTTCAGCAAACACTGCAGCAATCTCCTCCTCCCCCTCCCCAGAAGGCACGTGCTTACTCGCTCTTGCTCTCTCTCTCTGTTTAGGAGGCAAGGGAAACTGGCTTGTTCGTATACCGAGTGTGTGGTTGTGAACCGAGGCAAAAGTTTGGCGAGCTTTTTGGTCGTGAACCGAGTTGTACGTGAACCGGGACGTTCGTGAACCGAGGTTCCACTATATATAACATATCCTCTTTAATAAAACCCCTGTGTGCATCTAGGTGTGCGTGTGTGTGTGTCTTCTGGTGAAGTGCACATGCGTGGGGCCGCATGTGTTCAGTCTTTCCCTGTAAAGAGAGAGAGAGACACATACACAGGCACGTGCGCCAGAGAGACACACACACACACACACACAGGCGCGCGAAAGAGACACACACACACAGGCACGCGCGAGAGAGACACACACACAGGCACGCGCGTGCATTGTTGTAATTTTCAAATGTTCATTTTTTTCCCTGTGCTTAAAACTCATTAAAAAAAGTGTTTTTAGCAAGTGGTTCGTAGCTCTATAGCGCAAACTCTTGCAGTGTTAGTTTTCTCTGTTGTTCAAGGTTTTCTCAGTGTTATTCAATGTTTTTACATTTAGTTTACTATTACGCTGTGCATTCTATGGTATAATTAACTATATTTATGCTTAAAAACTTAAAAAAATATATATTTACATACAGTTCGTACGGTCTGGAACGGATTCATTGTATTTACATACAATCCTATGGGGGAAATTACCTTCGGTTCCACTGTATTACTGTCAGAGAAAATTACAGGCATTTTACGGAAATACAAACCAGTATTTCTGCGAGAGAAAATTAAAGGCACACAATACAGTGACACATATTACAGCCACATACAAGGTCCCTTGCCATTTAATATAGACTGTTCCTACTAATGTTTATGCACTACTGTTTTAGTGCCCACTATTGTAACGGGCTTAATGTCTAGTTATAATATAAAAGTAATAATAAGTAGGTTTCTCATTAAATAAGTCACAACAGACAATAATTAGTGTCTACTGTCACTTTTTTATTTTATGAGAAACCTGGTAATTATTGCTTTTGTTCAATATTGTTATTAAAACTCCAATTTAACAGTTGATAAAAAATGAGAAAATAAAGACAATTCCAAATTTAATCTTATCAGTAGTCCAGTTTTATAATAAAACGTGTCTTACCAGATAATAGCATTTACTAATTATATGTGGATGGGAAAACAGTTGAAACCAAATTAAATCTCAGCCTCTGTAAGGCAGCTAACCATTGATCTACCATGGATTTCTCCTGTGGTTATTTCTACACTGTGTCCTTTTAAATCTGATGGCACCAGCAGTCAGATATGATAAAACACGAATTGTTCAGTTTGATTAACAGGTGTGCAAAATTAATTAAAATAAATATCATCTTGTGATGGGCCATAGCTTTTGATGAGACCGTTTGATCATACCCTTTTGTTTTGTAAATATTTATCTTTGTGATGAATGAATGAACATATTCATACAATATATGTTTTATAACAAGCCATTGCACAGAGCCAAAAAATAACATAATAATAAGGTAAAATCAGAAAAGGTTAAGCTGTTATAATTAAATCAAGGTGAACACTTTGAAAAATTCACATTAAACTGTCATTTTTCTTTGGCCCTTAATCTACTCTCTCTATATATAAAATCCTAAGCCTAAAAGTGCAAAGATTCTGTGCAACGATTTTATGTATTGTTATGTCACTTTTTTGTTATACTTTAAATTGGATGTAAGAACCAATCTTAGAAAGTTGAAGTTTTGAGTTAAACTCATATTAATGTTTGCTTAATTTGAATAGAACATAAAATTCTTTCATAGTCATAACTTATGGTATAGTCTTTTCCCCCTATAAGTTAGCAAGAGATAGAACCTTCTTACTGTAACTGAGAAACAGTGTGATAATGAACTCAGTTGTTGTTTAGAACAGGTCCCAGTACATAGGGACTTAAAAGACTCATTTTAAGCTTAGAAATGGGATAATTCCTGTCAATCATGAAGAATCCACTGCATCCACTGAACAGTATCATTTCCAGGCAGAGGAGTAGCTTTAGTGACAGACTTTTGTCACTGTCTTGCTCCACTGACAGACTGAGGAGATTGTTCCTCCCCCACACTATGCGAATCTTCAATTCCACCCGGGGGAGTAAATGCTAACATTACTCAGTTATTGTCTGATTTTTTTATTTTTATTTTTTTCATTTTTCATTTTTATTACTATTTAATTTAATATTGTTTTTTGTATCAGTATACTGCTGCTGGATTATGTGAATTTCCCCTTGGGATTAATAAAGTATCTATTAGCATACAGTTTTATGACCATTTTAAAATGGTTCAGAAATGTTAAGTAAATAGTAATGATTTGAGATGTAACAAGATTAAGCTTAGAATTGAACTTTTCTTAACATTAATTTTTCCTTTTGTGCTATTTTAATTTTCCTTTTTTTGTGTGAACTGTTTTACTTTAAAACTTCACTAAACTTTAAAAATGAAGATATTTTGTCTGTGGAATCATTTCTGCGTGTCAGGCTTTTTTTGAATCCCATTTTTTGAGTTGAAGCTGCTGAACTTTGGTAATTTATTCTTATTCCATTTTTAAATTATAAACTAAAAAATATCAAGAACTCAGGTCCCGTGAGACGAAACTTAACCAAGAGTGCCAAGAGATTTAACCACGCCTGGTTAAAGATTCACTCACTATGTGGTTACCTCTTCTGCTGTTTTTCTGGCCCAGGCTAGCCATTTTTAAAAATAATGATACATATATTTTCTCTCTTTAAATTTATAACTGCTATGCTACCACTTCCCTATTCATTCCAGCCTGGGGCTGGAAATAAAAGACAAAGAGTGGGACAGCTGCTGTATAGGCTTTTAAATGTTCAAAGCGCCACGGGAGATGCAGATCATGTGGCACGGTTGCAGCAGCAGCAAGCCAGAAGTTGATCAAGCAAAAAAGAGGTAAAAAAAAAACCTATTTGTTCCTCATTGTATCACCGTTTAAGAGGGGGTTTTGGAGGAGCGACTGTGCCTCCTTGGGATGCGTTCAGCCCCCCTCGAGTGGCAGACTGGCTGCAACTGGGTGTTGGGTGCCGAAGGCGCAAAGGGATTGCCCCTCTAGTGCAGTTATAAGAACAAAAGAAAATGAATGTCACATTTTTTTGTTTTGTCTTCTCCTTACAGTTACCATGGACAAATCCTTGTACTGAAAAAGGAGAGAATGATGAAAAGACATAAAATAAACTACTTAAATATAAAAGTGTTAATACATATAAGTAATATGAAGATTAGATACATCTTTACAAGAAATCTGTGGCCTAATGAGAAAATTGGCATTTGATATCCATACCCAGTTAGCTGAGTAAAGGGCTATAATGGGGCAACAAGTACTTACTGCTAATCTGTGAAATGGTTACAGTGACTCTTCTTTAGCAAATTCAGTGTGGAAGTACCACTATCATACACATTCAGGTTGATTCAAACATAGTCATCATAAAAAGGGCAAGCATAAGCCTGGCTTTACACTCATAAGTGTGGAGAGTTCAAAACGCATCAAGCCCAGTGTATCTGAATCTACCTTTCAGTATATAAGAGCTTTGGATGTGCATCATCTATAATTGAAAATCAGCTTCAACACTCTCTTAGCAAACAGCTACAAAATATTCAGTTTAACTTGAAAAGGACCCCTGAGGAATAGAAGCATGTCCAGTGGAATATTAAAATTGCCGAATCTCTTGAGAAGGTTTTCAGCTAGTTTCATCAAAGAAGTCTCCATTTCTGAGAATGTTGCTGGGCTGGCTTCAACATGGGGAGAACTGGGTAATACAGATTTGACTTGTTAAATCTAGCAGGAAAAAAGTCAAGACTCATTTGAAAGGCTTCTCCTTCTACAAAATCACCAATTTTAGAATAGTCACCCAGAGACTAAAGTTTAAATTGTTCAGATTACCAGTAATGGTGCAGAGAAAGGTAATATGTGCTGTCAACACAGGGCCTCTTTTGAATTTTAAGAAAACATATTAAACTGCTTAATGATGATAACTTTTTTAGTATTTAAGAAATGACAGAATATGCATCTTCTACTAAGCCTATAACATGTCTGTATTGCAAACGGTCACCATATTCTGTACTCTTTTCCAGCAGCAATAATCTGAAAAAGGTGGTGCTAAAACACTCGAGTACTGTAATGTTATTTGCCACTTTATTGCAGTTTCCATCACCTTTTCTTATGTAAGACAGTCTGGCATGAGTTAAACTCGTCTGTTCAATCCATTGAGGTTCAATTGAGGTTCAATCATCTTTGACAAACAGGTTAACTTTACAGAGGTCTAAATAATACTTTTCAAAAAATGCTTTGATGGCTAGAAAGATCACTTCACCTGTTGTGTGTATTTTCAAAGACTAATGAAACGAGAAAGAATTTGGCATCATTCGATGACAGTCCACATTCAAGCATCCACCAATATTCTCTGATACACAACCAATGTAGGGCTCGCCGCGGTTATCTTGGGAGAATCTTAATTTGCAGCCAGGAAACCCAAGCCGAACAGAGTGAGTGTCAGTTATTCAGAACATCTTTTCCGAACTTGCACACACAAGGCTTCTTTAGACAGTGGAACATTAAGGAAGTACTGTAATTCGAAAGGGAAATCAAATAAATTTATAAACACAACATTTTACATGACAGCCTTTCAGGTAGTAGTACTGTAACTACGGCTGTTTGTTTCTATATACTGTAGCAATGCCCCATCTGATAAAAGAAATTGAGTTTAACTTTATAAATCTGGACAGGTAAGCAAACATGTCAACAGCATGTCATGGGTTCAAACCTTAGCTACAACCTTCACCTTTATTTTGTCCCTGGCTTCTCCTGCATAGTGACATGGATCAAGCCCTTCCTTCCTCAGGTCATTTCTAATACTGTATTGTCCCATAAGGTTTAAACGGTGAAGCAGTTACATGACGTTTTTTTACTTATGTGTATGTTCAGTATATACTGTGCCTTGCAAAAGTTTCCAGACAATTAAACAATTATTAAATTTAACAGATTACCAATTCTAACCATTCATTTTTGTTCTCTACAATATTTTTAAAGCACTTAATCAGTTTTTGAAATCTGTCATTTTATGTAGAAAAAAATCTTAAGATAAACAGGAAATAAGTTTTCCTTTTTAATATTTTGCGGAGCCATCTTTTGCAGCAAGAACAGCTTTATGTCTGTTAAAAAGCAGCTTTGCACACTGGGTGAGATTTTGGCCCTTTCTTTCAGACAGATTTGTTTCAGGTTATTCAGCCACTCTGAAGTTACTTTTGCTTTGTGTTTCTGCATATATGGATATACAAATATAGCACAGCTTGTGAATCTGTTGCACTTTTCTGTGACATTTTAATTGCTCCATGCTGAGTCTTGCCTCGTAGTCACACACAACAACTTATTTTTTTAGTCTTCTTCTATCTTGAACTTCCAAAAATAAATGTCAGATGGCAATTTACTTTCTCTAAAAGACCAGAGCAATAAATGCATAGGCTCATTGTGAAGCCTTTTACAATTTTTCTTCTTCAGAAGTTATTTTTTTCCCCATAAATCTTTTTAATAATTACTTTACTTTACAATAATGGTTGCAATTATTGTAATGCATTATTTTGTCAGGAGATATACTTCCCCATTTTTTAGGTCTGATTCTTGCTGTCGAACCCATTCTGTAGACGTACACTCTTAACATTTTCTGATGATATTGTGCACACGCACGTCAATCCTATGGAAATTCATACAGAGAATGGTTTCAGCATTGTTTAGCAGTAAGATACATGTAATCCAGTGGTAGAGAGAAAACACTGGTGATATCTGAATTGCATAAGAACCAATGCATGCAAACATATATAACATGCAAGGAACCCATTAAACTTACAGTATGTACTAATTTTTATCCAATTCTGAACCAAGAATCTATATAGATTCAACACAAAAATCAGTCTCTTGAAATACTCACAACGCCTGTTTTTATGAGGTTCTGTACTTTTCACTACCCTGGCAGAATTTGGTGGAAAGTGGTGAATATTTCTGGTTGGCTCGCCAGTCTACTACAAGGCTAAGTGTAAGGGAAAAGAAAAACATGGTTGAAACTGACTGCCTGTCAAATTAGAAAATCCTGACTTAATTTATACCAGCACACTTTATACAGCGTTAGAAAATGAGATCCTCTATAACATTTAACGTTGTGTTTTGTTCCGTGATAACAGTTTACACATAAGAATTCTGCAAACCAAATGTTTAGAAAAGACGTTTAATGATTAACTATTTTGGGACTGTAGGATGTTATTTAATATCAGAGGGGTATTACTAGAATGTACCATTTATCTGAGTGCTTATTGGTGTGATTGAAATGTTTACTAACTACTATATGTAAATTAACCTGAGTGATAACAGGAGCTCTTCTCTTAAGACATAGTGAGCCTCCACCAGTTGGTGTAAATAAAAGGATTTCCTTGGATTTCATTTATAACTGAAGACTTTTTTATTTACCACAACATTTAGCCAATCAGTAGCTGCTAAACAATAATAACCACTGATTTGAACAGTGTTATGTTTGTCCATGTCTGTCAAACAGTGAGAATTCTACAGGAGGTTTAAGTCCTCTTAGCCGATTATCCCTCTATCCCTTTTCCAAGTTGCAGAGAAATATCCAATAAAAAAATCATTGTGCGAAATATTCATATTTACCTTAGTTCTCCACAGTACTTTAAATTTGTCACCTTCACCAATACAAGATTATAAACTACATTATACAGTAGATGTATGTGTGGGGTACAACTTCTAGCAGCAATATTGACACTTATTAACACAAAATATTACTGATTAAAATCTTATAATATTAATGACTTCAAAAATCAGGTGTAGTGCCCTCTGCTTCAAATGATGCAGCTTAGTGTTCCAAGCAGTGTCCCCATTGTTATCAGCCTGTAAATTCTCTCCATACACATATGGGCTTAACTTCCAACTGCTCTAGTATTGTGTTGCATTGAGACTCTAAATTGGCTGCATATCATGTGTTAGTGGGAAGTTGAAGAGGCACCAGGAACTGTCTGGGTTGTTTTCATCACATCATTTTGTATGCTTTAGCTTGTGGTCTTTTTTTCTGGTCACGTTGAATCTGAAACAAAGCCATACACATTTACAATTATTACATCTATTTTTCACTAAATATTTTTTAAAATACTTTATTAATCCCAGAGGGGAAATTGTCTTTTCGCATGACCTTTGGAGGTTAGAGACCTGGGTTAGCCATTGTACAATGCCCCGGGAACAATTTTCTGGTTCTTGCTTTGCTGAAAGACCCAACGGAGTAGGACCCAATCTGGCGGTAACAGGATTTGAACTGGCAGCCTTCAAGATATCAGCACAGATCCTTAACCTCTCAGGCACCAATTTGTAATATCCTTCTATGTAAAAGCAGGCGGGATTGTCCTTCCGTCCCGTGAGTGCTACGCAGGCACGGAGTTTCACACACGCCCAGTCCATTTTGCAATACACGATGGAATTTGTAGTTTCATTTTTCCAGGTAAAAGATGATTTTCTACTCCAGACTGTGCGATATCTTCTCCTTCTTTCTTACTGCATAAAAGCGGTCGGGATTGTCCTTCCGTCCCGTGAGTGGAAAGCGTAGCGGTATTCTGCTTATCACAGACTTACTACTTGCAACTTGCGGTACGAAGCGACATGATGTGAGCAGAGTTCTGGTGCTCCTATCGTTCCCTTGCTTTTGTGCGCGATGCGCTGGAAAAATAGACAAAATTATGTCTCTGGAAATAATTAATGTTAATGGAGTACAAATGCCTCACCGCGTAGTAAATATCAAGGGGGTTCAAAAGGGCGAACTCAATATAGAAAAAAAGTTTAAATTTCATCACAAAAATAACAGAAACTACGAGTATTAAAGTAATACCGCTCAAATGCAATATAACCAAATTAATGAGTTTGTATAAAATATCAAATTGATCTACATATTGAATTGCCTTAAGAAGTGGTCAACTTAAAAGTCGGTCGCCTTAAAAGGCGGGTCAGCCTAGTTTTATAAGAAGAAGAATCTATACTAATAAAAGGCAAAGCCCTCACTGACTGACTGACTGACTGACTCACTGACTGACTGACTCATTCATCACTAATTCTCCAACTTCCCATGTAGGTAGAAGGCTGAAATTTGGCAGGCTCATTCCCTACAGCTTACTTACAAAAGTTAAGCAGGTTTCATTTCGAAATTCTACGCGTAACGGTCATAACGGTTGACAACGTCCGCCATGTTGAACTTTCTTATTTAAGGGCCCCATCTTCACAAAATTTGGTAGGCGGCTTCCCTGTGCTAACCGAAACCAATGCACGTACTTATTTCGGTGATATGATGCCACTGTCGGAACTTTTCAACAGTCTTTGCTACTTATGGGCCCATCTTCAAGAAGTTTGGTACACGGGTTCCCAACGCTAACTGAATCCTACTTACGTACATATATACGTCCATAGCCTGCAGCTCGGTCACCGTATGAGGCGGCGTTGGGTCCCCCATCCCAACGCATCCCACGTTGTTGGCTGCCTGCCTATATAAGGCCGTCTGTTGCTCCGGTCTCTACATTCCCTTCCTTGCTTTGCCACGGAATTCACGTCTCCCTGCTGATAACTACAGCCTTTTTATTTAATCCACGGCTTCTCCGCTGTTTTATTGTTCGTTTATTATGATTATAGTTATTGTGTAGGTATTTTAGACTTACTTTACATTGCTCAGGTACCCATTTCCTTTATCATTCCAACCGTACCCCCATTACCATGTCTATCAAGGTGATCACCATCGATCAAAGAACCGTTATTTTCCGAGTGGTTTCCATGCCCAGAGATGGCACCTACCTTTTCCATTCTCTTTGTTACATATTGCACGGCCATATCAGGCTCACTCTTGATATCCGGAGGAACATTGTGTCTTATGTATTGAATGACTGGGACAGGATCAAGGTGTGGACTGATGACGGTACAGGAGATAATTATACTACACAGGAGCACTATAAGAGTGAAATGCTTAAGCCCTTCACCTATGGTTCTGCATGTGAGTTGATGGCTGCCGCTGAATTGTTTGGTTGTCGCTTTCAAGTGTACCGAAATGGCCAAATATTTTACACCTTTCAACAACCCCCAATGCCTCTTAAACATCTTGGATTCACAGGTGACGATTTCAGCAGTGGACACTTTGATGTTTATGAATGTTTAAACTCTCAAAAGCTGGATGTGAAGTTATCGATGAAACCAGTTGTATGCTTACAACGCTTGACAGATGCCAAATGTCACTTCAACACAAGTCCTGCAAATACTGTCGTAATTGAAACAAACCATGAAACTCAAACCAATTATGACAGCAGCAATCCAAGCTGTGAGATTTGAAACAAGATTACTGTTCACATGGCCAACTGTACGTTGCATGCTCAAGAGTAAGCTCAGCACACAGCTTGGTCATATTACAACCGGAGGGCCAAACTCACAATGTGGTATACAAAGAGATCCTTAACAAATAATTATTGGCATATTTTCCCTCAGTTTAAAAAGGTTTGATTTTCTTCTTATTAAAATTTTTAATGCAGTACTTCACCGCTGCAAAGCGCGGGTATTTTGCTAGTTTATAATAATACTGTGAGCTGATGTTTAATTGCAAATTGAGCAGCAAATCAAGAAACATCATGCTTTGCCACAGGACCCCTAACAGGAAGTTCAAATGTACAAACTGATATAGTAATTTTTGAGAAGACATTCATAGTTTGGTACAGCTGTTCAATTATTAGGTTTGCTACACAAGTTCTCTTATTGAAAAACACACTGGGCACTTCCCATGTCTCCCTTCCAAAACCCTTTTGAGCTGATGACAGAATGTACTTGATTCAATGCTAGTTTGCATCTACTGGGAGAAAGACATTTTTGCAATGAGTAAGTGGTGATGGCGTGCAGGACGATAGTGCTACACTATAGTATTGCTGCAGATACCAGAGGCCTTTTTAGGGTTAACCACTGTATTTGTGTAACATATATTATAAAATATTTACTACAGAGTAAAATAAAACTTATTTCCAAAACTAGCTTGATATTTGACTTACCTTAACTACTGGTTAGACAGAATGCCTGATTTAATTAGTACTTAAAGCATTTATTTCTTTCTACTGTGGATAATAAATATATCTCTGGTAAATGACAAAACATACTAATAAGGTTGAATTACTATAATACACTTTATGAATTGAAATTAAAAACAGAATTTTAAAATTTCATTTTTTAGAATACTGTTGTTACAGACATTACACGGATATATACATTGTAAAACAAAATGGTTTGTATGAATACATTAATAATGTGATATAGTAACGTGATATATGTGTCTTCTATACATTGTTTTAAAAGAGTAATTATATATTACATAGTGTCTAAATTTATAGAAAATGCAACTGTGAGTTTAGAAACTGGTTATGATGGGGACAATGTTACGAATGCTTGAATGTTCAGCTAGAGTATTTAATCATGTTAACAGATTTGCTCTGTGAGTTACACAGAAAGAGGGCATCTCAAAATGCAGATAATTGTGGTATTGTTCCTTGAGCAGTCATTTAAAAGAAGACAGAATTTTGTCATTGAGCTTTGACATGATATACACAGTTCACTAAGAGTTGGCCATTTATGTAAATAAAATTATATAGTGAATGTACCTTCCGACGATACTTGTCAAGAGTTTCTGCTATGATACACAAAACAATTTAGGGTTTCGGACCCCTTTGAACTAGTTACTATTTGGTGGTCTGCCAGTCTGCCTGTGACAGATGTTTGCTTGAGTACCAGTTGTCAGCAATTAGAATACAGAACCTGGTTAACAGTGGATTTGCAAGACAGAAAAAGAGAAAAAACAAGGTCAATATGGAAGAAGCTAACTATTAAATCAGAATTGTTTTTAATTTTAATGCATTTATTGTAAATAGAAATATAAGAAGTTTTATCAGAATGTGAAGATAAAATTAAAGTAATTGTGAAAGAATATACAATAGCATCGCTGGCTTCATTCTTTTTTTTTGTCTTACTCTTTATTTTTTGGAATAACCTGTTAATTCTGGTAATTTATTGTCTCCCTCACAAACATGCCACTTCTTTAAAATGTTTCACTTTGTTTAGTTATCATGTACAGATCAGTTACAATTGTACCTCATTCTTCTGTACAAGATTCTGATAGTGGTCACTTTTTGTCTCTTTTGCAAAATGTCAATATTTTTCCATCCACCAGAAAATGCATGACTTCTTGTATTTATCTTCTTCCTCAGCACTAGTATGGAGGTGGCAAGTAGCAGAATGTGTCAAGCAGCTCAAACAATCACAAGTGTTATTTTGGCATGCGTAAACAGTTCTTTAGAATTTATATTCACAATTCTTTTTTCACCAAAAAAAATTACAAGAAAGAAGTAAATATTTAAAAAAGTAAATAAAATGAAATAAATAAAACACTCATACAGTGTATAGCATATAAAAAGGCAATAAAGAATATAGCAAGGCCCAAACTGCACAATATGCAGTGCATAAAGTACATTTGACAGCTTCAATGTTGAAGGATAGCAGTCAAACAACCAAGGTGCCCTAGCAATACATGATGCACACTGCTTCAAGTAAAAACTGTTTTTCAACCTGTCAAGCGGGGCTTTGAAGCTGTATATCATCTATTGGAGCACAGAGGTGAAAAAAGTTGTGCCTGGAGTCATTGAAATCCTAATACTATGCCACAGACTTTATTTCTTCAGGTTAGGAGATGAATCTGTAATTTTGCTGGTAACTGGGTTCCTATGATTTTTGTAAGCAGTGGCAAGAATTTGATAATTCCTCCAGCCTTAAGGGGACTAAATTAAGGATAACACGAGACGGGGTTTGGAAGGTACACTGATAGTCATGTATCTGTCTACTTACTTTACAGACCAGAATCACCAACTCAGAGAAGAAGTAGTAATCACACCCTGTCTCTGCCTGTTATTCCAATACTTTAGGTCTTTGGAGTATAAAAGGACAAAACTTTACCTGTTTTTCATCCTGACTAATGAAAAAATCACTACAGAGTTCATCACTGACAGCTTACTGGTTTTAGTCCCCAAGTTTCTTTTCTTTAAAATGACACAAATTACCAGCAATAAATGGGGGTTTCCTAATTGTATAACCCCAACTCTTTGCACATTTCCTGTGTTCTTTTAGCATGCAGTGATGCAACCAGTCAGGATATCTGTGTTGCAGCAACAAATGTTCATGATTATTCTCTTAGTCATACTATATCACAGGAACCTCAGAAAGAGAAGGCACTCTTATGCCTTCTAGTCTTCGACTTTCTACCTCTACACTCCTAGTGGATATCAGCAGCTATCCTGAACTGCTCCTCTGTTAAGTAGTTTCAGTTTTGTGTGCATTCCAGTTTTTCATCTATTCTTGGTACTAACTATAATACTATAATTTTTGTGCTCTACTTTGACTTTGGTCTTCCATTGGTTGTGAGCACTATGGTTTTATTTGTAATTTGCCTTGAACAATAGCATTTGCTAAACATTACTAATATATTATTACAATTATTATGTTTACTAGTAGTTTTAATATTGAGTTGTATGAAATATGTGAATGCAGAAGTTGCTGATGGTTTATGGAGTAGGTAAACTAACAGAAATATGAATCTCTCTCACCTCCTGAAATGCATAAAATTATTTTATTTTGGTGAAATTCATGGACTGCTTGTTATCATTGTACCACTTTTCCGAGTTTGCCATTTCATTCCTATATGAAGTTTTCTCATTGCTGCTGTTCAGCCACATCACTGTTGTGTCTCCAGAAAATATGATAATTTCCTTGATACTATTTTTGAATTTACAGTCTGGATCAGAGGCAGCAAACTTGAAGGGTTTTGATGTTTAAATCTGTGAGGATGATGAGTTGTTGCCTGTCTTCATCACCTGTGTTCTGCCAATATAAAATCAGGCGCACTTTGAGATCTTAGCCACTGAAAGTCTAAGACCAACTTGAAAGGGAATAACTGTGCTGAGGACAAACCTGTAATCAATAAATAATACCCAACTACGTGTGCTCCTTTTTTCAATGTGTACCTCTGATAATCACACAAAGTGTATCGAGGAAGTTTGAAAGTAGTATTATTAATGTGCGTCATTACTAGTCTTTCCAAATATTTCGTGGCCATATAAGTGAGTTCCCCAGAGTGGAGTTAATCAGGTGTGGATACTAAATAGCTGGTTGTTCTGTCATCTTTCAGTGAAGGGACGTCACTGCACATCAAATTGAACATTTACAATATTTATCCTTCATATCCCAGTGGTGTATGGTTTAGGAAAATAAAATATTTTTATTAAGCAATCCAACAATTGATCTTGTGACTACTGAATGATAGTCTTAGCTTAGTTCACTTGTAGCCATCTTAGAGGCTACAACACACCATCAAGGAGCCTATGCTAATCCCTTCTCTCACTGAGAGGAATGTGATACCCTTCCTTGATTACCAGGTAACTCTGCAGACTACAGGCTATTAAACCACACAGTCTAAACTTTACTGTATGGAGATTCCAAGTGAAGACGGCAGCAACCTTTGCTTTCTGAATTCTCTTCCTTTTTGTGAAATCCTATACCCGAAGAATATCATGGATGATTTATGAAATTCATACCTCTCCACGTTTTATAAAAAAAAAAAAAACTGTTATCTTAAATTCTCTGGAGAACTTCTCTCACATGGTCCAAAGGTAAATGTAGCTTCTTTGAAAAAAATCTGAATATAAAAATGTACGTAAATCACCAAAATATGAAGAAAAATATTATTAGCAAAGGTTTGAAATACTGTTGCTGCTGCATGAGTCTAGTCATGGTGCCCACTATATATATTTTATATGATTTTCTGCTCATCACTTTCTTCGCAAAATGTTAGGATCTGTGACTGGTTTTAGTAGGGAGGAAATGAATGAAAATGAGATACCATATCTGACTGTATTCTTGTGAAGTTCACCGAAATAACTGTCAGACCAAAAAGGCAAGAAACAAGGATTAAGAGGTGAAAACAAACAAAATACTAGCATAGTTCAAAACCAAGAAGCCAAACAATCATACATCAGAGCCCAAAATGATAATCAAAATCAGAGTAATCTTGCCAGTAGTCAACAAACAAATAGACATTCACAAAATATTTTAAAAAATTATCCATAAACTCAGATGTAGTTCTCTAAATAGTCTGTATATTGTTGCGTCACTGACATCACAATTAATGACTACCAGGAGGGGTGGCACTGGCGATGCCAACAAGCATTCTAACAACCAAAACCCAAAATGACAGCACCCAAGAAAAACAAAAAGGGAATGGAAAATAAAATAACAAAATAAAATTAAAAGACCAAACAGAAAAACAAAACAAAAGTGAAAATACGTAAATGCAACACTCTTCAAAGCCTTAGAGGAAAATTAAAATAACTCACAGACAAATTAATTCATTTCTGGAAAAAAATAATGTCATATAGAATTGTTGCATAAACAGATCTTATCAGGCCTCCTTCACATTTAATAAGACTTAAGAAAACTGCACTGGGATAGCTTGATTTGGCAGATAGAGTGAAGAAGGCGAAGTAATAAAGGTTCACACAATGCCTGTTAATACCAGGCAGGGTAATACAGACGGCAGATTCTGCTGTTAACGCCTGGCAGAGTAAAAAAAGATTCACACAACGCCCGTGAATGACTGGCAGGGTACAGATGGCAGATTCTACTACTAATAATCAATGCCTGCAGTGTAGGTTCAGCAACTGGCAGCTTCTGCTGATAATCTTATGCCTGCCGTGTATGCTGATTTAATGCCTGCAGTATGATCAGCAATGGAGATCAACAGAGATCAACAGACAGTGGCAGCTTTTGCTCACTGATCGGCGCTACAAATGCACAAACAACTGGCAGCTTCTGCTGCTAATTTAATGCCTGCAGTGTGTGTGTGCTGTGAGACAAATGACAGCTTCTGCTTAGACCTGGAGTATCTCGCGCTCGCATTACGGCCCGCCTCCTACCACGCTCATAGGCCAGCCTCCTACCACGCTTACAGGCCTGCCTCCTACCTGACTTAAGCTGCGGGAGACGCTGGCGCGCATACGTGCCATCGTCTCCATTGAAACAATAGATCACTGCGCTTCTGGCATTGAAGCCACACAGCGTTTGCCGGAGTAGCAATCCGCCCTCATGTGGTGAAAATAGAAACATAATTTTTTTTTGCCCACATTGCAGCATGATTCCTGCGGGCCACATTGCAAGGTCAGGCGGGCCTTGTGTTTGACACATGTGGATTAGACCATAAACAAAATCTGCTATTCCTGTAGGGTTGCCCCAAAAAGTTTTCTTGGTTGCATATTGTAGTGATGACCATTGTCCATGAGGAGCTAACAAAAGATCTAGGGATCTTATTCTTGAAAGGTAGTGACCCAGAAAAGGATTTAAAACATTTAAGAATCTCATTACATTTATCACAAGACACCCTGAAGAGTACCATTAAAAGGTGAAGGAAATATCAATTGCAATGTTCAGGATATCTCTTGAAAACTGGGCAAGAACAAACTATACCTCATTATGCTTGCCACCCCCTGCATAATATAACCATTCTGTGTATGCTCTACACACATAAGCTGTAAACTGGGAATATAAAACATTACTCGCAAAAAAAATCCAAATTTTTTCAACAGGATACATTCAACCTCCCAGAAACACATGTGAAAATGTTTCATGTTCTTATGAGTCCAATTATTTTAACCTACTTACCTACTGTTAAGTATCCCTCTAAAATGATGACACAACTACCATTATTTTCTGTTGGGTATCGGGGCAATAATCAGGATAGACAGGAAATAGATAGCTTTAAATTTTGTAGATATTTTGGTGCAAGCGTTTTGCCCCAAGAGAAAGTTGAACTTCTCAACATGAAAGTGATTCAAAGTACACAAGCAACCTAACAAAGAAATTGCTGACCCATGTCTGTCAATATCCCAGTCAGGGCATGTGCCATTAGAAAATGTGAACTGTGTGTAAGAGATCCCGTCACAATTTGACTGAGGTTAAAACTGAGAACGGTATGACAGAATTGCAAAATCCAGTTGTGTTACAATAATAGTGATTGATCCAAACAGACTTACTACTATTATTAAAAGAAAAAGTGATTCCACAAAATATTAGATAAGAGGTGTGCCCATCTACCCACAAGTTGTTTTAGTTTTTTTAAAATGGTGTCAATGGTGGAGCAGAACTTTAGAACTGTAGGGCAAGCTCGCTAGTGAACAACAACATAACTCTCGCCACCATTTTAAGTCACATGCAGTATACATAATTTCCAAGGGTAGAGCATATGATTGATAAGAGCTGTTATGACATCAAAGGTGAAAGTTTGACCTTAGAACCAGTGCAGACTGGTAGAGTTGATTCCTTTAGTGTTAAAAGAAAATGAGTTTGCTGTGTTAGTCAGCACTGGTAAATTGTGATGGGCTAAGGATACTATCATTTTCATTACTTGCTGTATGTTCCCCTCTCTCTCGTTATTAAAGTTTTCATGTGCATCCATCACATTGTTTTCTGTGCAGCTGGTTTCTTCATTGGATGATCCTTGTCTCTTCCCCTTGTCACTTTGTTCTTCTTCGTGCATCTTGTCATTGCATCTTCCAGCTGGAATTGACAGTTGGCTTGAAGGAAGTCTGTGTGTAGGTGGAATTTAATGCACCTGATAGGTGCTTACCCATTTCCTAGCAGGAAAGCAAAGCATTTCAAAACTGTATTCTTTTATACATATCTATAGATCTGTAATACTAAAACTTCAGTAAACTTAGGGTGACATCGAATTTTACTATAGATTAAAGAAATCATATTTTGATATGGATGGCAGGAAAGCAAAGCATTTCAAACCTGTATTCTTTTATATATACAGTATATATATATATATATATATATATATATATATTGTGGCATATGGCCGGTCATTTATCCCAGCCAATACCCCCAGGCCACCAGATGGAGCCCTCCCTGCAGCATGGAGGTGCCCCGAAGACCAGCAGAGAATCCTGGACAATGGAGTTTTTATCCACAGCCCTGCTGGATACCATGGGGGCCGCTAGAGGACGCTGCAGGGAGGAACAAAGACTATTGGCCCTACACCCCAGAAGTACGTCCAAGTCACATGGACAAGAGGAATGACGTGCTTCCGGGCTGAGGAAGAAGAATTTTTATCTGACCCGGAATTGATAGGAGATCACATGGACTGGGGGATTGGAAACACTTCCGGGTCAGGGACTATAAAGGACTCTGGGAAATCCCAGACGAGTGAGCTGAGCTGGGTGGAAGGGTGGCAACGTGTCTGGGAGTGGAGGATTGATTTATTGTAGTGTATTGTTTAATTTATGAGTATTGTGGAGACGAGGGTGCTTTGTGCACTGTGCAGTATAAATAAAGTCAATTATTGGACTTTTCCCTTGTGTCTGACGTCTTGTTCAAGGGTTCAAGGGAGCGATAAGCGGCCCCTATCTGTGTGTATATATATATACACACACACACACACATACTGATTTAATTTGACTAGACATAAACCTCGAGATCTATAATACTAAAACCTCAGTAAACTTCTGGTGACATCAAACTTTACTATAGATTAAAGAAATCATATTTTGATATGGGTGGCATGGTGGCACAATGGCCACAGTACTGCGTTACATTAAGAAGACTGGGGTTTACATCCCTGCTGCTCACTGAATTGGTTTGATCTGGGTGCTTAGATTTCCTCCTGCAGTGTAAAGGTTAGATGAACTGGCTTTGCTAAATGCTAAAGCTTGTGCTTGGGGTGGTGGAGGGTGTGTGTGTGTTGACCTACCCTGAATAAACAGGTTACCAAAATGGATGGATGGATATTTGGACATTAAAATTTTATAGTTGTGAAATTAATGGTAAATTCTCATTTGAAAATGAATATATTTTAAAGTGAGGAGAGAATATGCTCAAAAACAAAAACAAAAAAAAACACAAAATATGTAATTACAACTGAATTTTCTGTCTTAAAAAGACTGCTTTTTCCTCACTAGATTTCAACACCATAACTAATATAACTGCCTTTAGTAAAATGTACACCATAACAAAACTAAGTTGTGGTCTACCCTATGACAGACTGCCCCCTGCCATTTTGTCAGCTGTTGTTGCAGATATTTAACTGTCTGATGATCATTTGCTCTCCAATACCACTTTTCACCACCAATCAAATAAAAAAAAATTGTCAGACTGTCATACATTTTCCTACAGGCTTCAGCTACTGCTCATTATGCCTGACAAATACACATGCAAGAATTCAGTAAGTAAGCATCAACAAATCATTATTCAATTAGAATAAAATCCTACTAACCCTATACCCAATGTCACATTTGAAAGTCTTCTCAATACACAGTATAGTACTAGGCACTGGATGTATAGTTTCCACGATCTGCTAGTTATCAGGCAGCCTCAAAGACAACTAAGTATTTTTATTTGATTGCTATAGCGTTAAGGGAACAAAAATACAAAGCACATTCTCCCACATTGTAGTTATTTCTTTTTTCAGAATGATTTCCTGTATCCACCAGGGGGATGAGTTCTTTTGTAACTGTGGTGTGTTACATAACCCAAGACTATATAGATATAATATAAAAAGGCGATACCCCTCCCTTAGTGATACGGCGGTAAAAAATCACTCAAGAGAAATAACTTAGCTTTGTTTAATGATGACTTACGCTGCATAACAGAAAGCCAATGGCAAGAACCCAGTTCGGGAGTGGGGGCCCGATGTGTAGAGTCTGCCATTTTCACCAATGCAGTGGAAGGATTTTCAGGATCGGATGACATTATCTCCAATCTGTCCATTGGCTTCAAAGGTGTGCTGGGCAATGTTTCAAGGCTTTATACTCTTTCTTCACGTGCAGACCCCCACTTAGGTGAATCATGCCATTCCAAACAAGGCAAAAAGAGGATACAGTTTCATGCTGACTTTGACAGGCAACAAATAGCATACAACAGTCCGCAGTCTGACTGCCCATTTCCTAGTTGTCTCTATCTGTCTTGTCATATAATGCTTGCCTAGCAGTTCTTATATGGTGAACCCCTGTGCTAAATCTGACTCTGTGTCAACTGTGCATGTAAGTAGAAAAAGGCAGATTTATAAGATATATTTGCACATAGTACAGTGACATATTAAACCTATGCTTATCACATTTTTCTAACATTTACACATTTTTATGAGGTGCATGTTAATAGGAAATACAACAGCAAACACTCATTAGTCAATGATACTGTTTTTCATGCATTTGTATAGTAACGTTTGTTATTTCTCAGCATATACTCCTGATGAGAAATTATAATCGTAGTAACATTGCACAAGAGAGACAATTACAATGATGCTTAGGACTGAAATTCATGAAAAATATAAATACACTGCAAAACTATAAATGCAATAGTTTGACATAAGTGAAACATGTATTTTTAATCGTAAAATTAAAAACTCACACACTCCTAGTATGGCAGCATAGTACCTATCCCTTTACCTCACAATTGAAAAAAAAAAAGCTGAGTCTGAGTCTCGGCCTAGTCATTTACTATGAGAGTGTAGATGATCCCCTCATCTTTGTATTCCAGCGTTTTGCATATTAGGCAGATTAGCCACTTGAAACCTGCCTGTTACCACCATTTGTGGATGTGTGAATATGAGGTACTAAAAATGGATGATAGGCCCTGTAGGGTTTCATGCAATGTCTTGTTTTCATAAATAATATGCAAACACGACTTTTCTCTAAGAAGATTTCAACCTTGGATTTGTCACAAAGCTGCTGTGAAGATTTATTGCGACCTTTAATTCAACAAATGATAAGTAGGCTAAAATGCCATTGACTTTAAAATGATAAAGAGTTGCAAGAGGCTAGCAGATTTAGAGAAAATTAATTTTAAGTCACAGAGTAAGGCAGGGGATTTAGTGCAAATTGTACATCTTTTCTTTTGAAGCATCTATAGAAACACACATTTTGTCATGTTCTCCTAAATTATTTCCTCCCAAAAACATCCTTGTTTTACTATAATTGGATTTGTATTAAATCAATGGAAGATAATTTACAAGCAATATCCTGGACTTTTTACTTTTTAATAGTTTTCAAAACATAGCAGAAATGGCACAGATCATTATAGCTTCCTAATTGCCCTGTTGTTATAAAACATGACATTGTACTAGTAGCTTCATCCTTGTATTTGGATTATAAAAATATATAAAAAAAACTATACCTGTGTCTATTGTGGTTTATTTGTTACCTTTTGAATTTCTGGCTTTTTAACCTTTGTTTTGTAGTCTTTGATTTTTGTCAATGCTTTTGCTTTGAAACCTCACCTTGTATTTTTGACCACTTTTTTGTTACTCCCTTTCATCTTCCGATCTGCCATTTTTTCTGTCCTGTCCTAAAATAAGGCAACATACAGACGTGCCTTTTTAAAGAATTAGATAAAAGCATTATTATTAATGCTGAAATTTCTAATGTAATATAACAATGAGTTTATGTATAGATACATACCATAATAAAATTGTACAAGCAAGTACAATTTTCCACAACATTTTAGCTTTAGACAGCTTGAGTTGAAAACCACAGGTAAATAAAATCTCTGTAAAGTGGTAGAAGGTTGCAGTTTTAACAGAGTCATTTTCTGTTAATCAGAGATCAATTTAATATTTACCTACAACATTTTAAGCCTGTATTTAGGAAAAAGGCAAACTTAGGTCTTCCCAACTGAAAGTGATTCAAATGGATGCAACTGAAAATTGTCAATATCAAATATATGCCTTCCCTTTTTTAGTTTCATTTTTGACTTTCTGGTGCATACAGTTACATTAGTACAATTTTGTGAGAAGCACACAACCCAAGAACAGACATGGGGTCAAATATAGTCCAGTACAGGAGCTATCATAAATTCTGGCTGCTCAAAATAAAATGAACTCTTATGATTTTTCTTGTCTACTTTCTGCATTATATAGCTGTTGCTAATCTTATTGACGACTTTGCTTTTAAGTATTTATTTAGTGCTTCCTTTGTTGTTGCTTGGTTCCTACGGATTTCACAATGCTTTCCACATTCCAAGATTCCACTGAAGCCTCAGTATAAGAAGTTCAGCTTTCTGTGTGCATGTTGCACAGCACACTTAAACTGGTGTACACTGTCACTGCATTTACTGTATAAAAAACACAGATATGAAGAAAATTGCAACTTTTTTAATATATAGTAATTTGTTTTTTTTTACTTGCTGTTATTCATAACTGTTATTTAACACATGAATTAAGCATATTATTATTATTATTGTTGTATTATGGAAATATTACCCCCAAAAATGATATATTTTTATGTTACTTACCTCATGCACTTTGTGGTGCTGGCCAAAAAAATATAATCTTAAGTTTTAATGCAGAACAGAGAGAAAGAAGTTTATGCCATAACAGGCGTCAACAGTGGCCACTGCTGTACAACGGCAAATGATACACAAAATGTCCATTGAATTAAGAAAACAAAATCTCATGTTACTTGTGCTGATTAACCCACGTTTGTTGTCCAATAACTTACTGAAAATGTGCAAAATGAATTTTTTGCTAAAATGTTACTTCCAGAATTATCAGTGTATACATAAACATTAAACCCAAAGACTCAAGAGATTGATGTTTTGACTTGAAGACCCATGAGTAATGGGTGATTTTTTTCTTTTTTTCTTGGACATTTTTCTCATCGTTCGAAACCATACAGAACTGATTAACATTCAGTTATGGCATAAACATCTTTCTCTCAGTTCTGCATGAAAAGTTTTTTTTGGCTACGCTACATTGTACATAGGGTAAATAATGTAAAAATATATTTTTGGTGGAGTATTCCTTTAGGCATATTATGCATATGCTTCTCTTTTTAGTGTGTTTCTGCATATTGTTTGACATATGGTATTTTTATATGATTCTGTTTCTTTGCTTTGTTGGTTTGTATTTTTTATTCTATTCCTTAACAGTATCATATTACTTTTTATCTCTTTAGGTGCTAGCTGTTGTGATATTCACTAATATTTGACTGCTTTGGGTGATGGGGTCTCTCTACAGCAGCCCCACAATAAAAGGAAAGTTACTAAAAAGGAGAAACAAAGTAAAAAATGAACAATCAGAAAACAATGTTTGAATCTGGTGTAGTCTTTCACACAACCACCAATCTAGAAATACCACCAATAACCACTAATAAAAATATAACATTTTTATTTATATAGCACCTTTCCAACTCTCAAAGCACTTCACCAGGGGCCTCATGTATAAATGGTGCGTACATACAAAAATGTTGCGTAAGAACGTTTCCACATTCAAATCGCGATGTATAAAACCTAAACTTGGCGTAAAGCCACGCACATTTCCACGGTAGCTCATACCCTGGCGTACGCAAGTCCTGTGCTCGGTTTTGCAGTTCCTGTGTGGTTACTCTTTCTTTTTTAGATCCACATCCCTGATGCGACTTTATATATACACTTAAATTAACCGCATATTGTTTGTTAGTTTAATGCATCTGATTGTAATTAACCTGTAACAATATAATGGTCCACAGAATGGTC
>JANRMT010062791.1:49436361-49491964 GCA_026402145.1 Polypterus bichir lapradei | reverse complement strand
AGGGTGGACCATTTATATGGATACACCTTAATAAAATGGGAATGGTTGGTGATATTAACTTCCTGTTTGTGGCACATTAGTATATGTGAGGGGGAAAACTTTTCAAGATGGGTGGTGACCATGGTGGCCATTTGGAAGTCGGCCATTTTGGATCCAACTTTTGTTTTTTCAATAGGGAGAGGGTCATGTGACACATCAAACTTATTGGGAATTTCACAAGAATGGTGGGCTTGGTTTTAACGTAAATTTATTCTTTCATGAGTTATTTACAAGTTTCTGACCACTTCTAAAATGTGTTCAATGTGCTTATATTGTGGTTGAAATAGCTTTTACTGTCAAATAATGCAAAGAGTACGCGACACGTGTTTCGCCCTAATTCTGGGCTCATCAGGTGTACACACTCACTGCACTCCCTCTCGGGAATCGAACCTCGGTCGTCAGCGGGCGAAGCCTCTCATGTTGCGCCACGGCGTGTGGTTCATTTATTTGACAGTCTGTAGATCGGGGTAATTACATTCAATGCATTCGTAGTCTGAATCACAATCTGATCGTGTGGGTGGTTACCTACCAGGTAACGCTTGTGGTTGGTCAGCAAGTCGGCTAACGTCTGCCACGGTGCCCTCTTTCAGTTGCAAGAAGCAGATCATAGAATGGTTACACCCATCATTTGCATGTCCTCTCTCACCACATCCATAAACCTCCTTTTAGGCCTTCCTCTTTTCCTCTTACCTGGCAGCTCTATCCTTAACATCCTTTTCCCAATATACTCAGCATCTCTCCTCTGCACATGACCAAACCAATGCAATCTTACCCCTCTTCCACGCTCCCCATTACTCTGTACTGTTGATCCCAAGTATTTAAACTCACACATCTTCGCCAACTCTACTCCCTACATCCTCCCATGCCACTGACCTCCCTCTCTTTTACACACAAGTATTCTGTCTTGTTCCTAATGACCTTCATTCCTCTCCCCTCCAGAGCATATCTCCACCTCTTCAGGGTCTCCTCAACCTGCTCCCTACTATCACTACAGATCACAGTGTCATCAATATTTTATATATATATATATATATATATATATATATATATATATACTGTATATGGAAGCGAAGGTCTGTAATATGGTTTGCATATTTTCAGCTGGAGATCCACAAAAGGAGAAGATGAATCACGTATCATAAAGTAGTTTTATTCC
Organism: Polypterus bichir lapradei; assembly: GCA_026402145.1. Lineage (NCBI taxonomy): Eukaryota > Metazoa > Chordata > Cladistia > Polypteriformes > Polypteridae > Polypterus > Polypterus bichir. The sequence goes on along the minus strand of JANRMT010062791.1, from coordinate 49,490,769 downwards.
TGAGCTTTCAGTCCCTGCGAGGAGCCGTCATCAAAGGATAATGCCTAGACATACAAGAATCAAAGGCAATATATAGCAAAATTAAGTGGTTTGGGGATGGGGGTAGGTCATTTTGTACGTATGGGGGAGGTAATGAGGTGGGTGGTCATAAAGTTTTATTTATTATGAACATGTTCTTATTAGGGCGGCACCGTGGCACAGTGCGTAGCGCTGCTGCCTTGCAGTTAGGAGACCCGGGTTCACTTCCTGGGTCCTCCCTGTGTGTAGTTTGCATGTTTTCCCCACATCTGCGTGGGTTTCCTCCAGGTGCTCCGGTTTCCTGCTACAGTCCAAAGACATGCAGGTTAGGTGCATTGGTGATTCTAAATTGTCCCTAGTGTGTGTACACCCTGCGGTGGCCAGGCGCACTACCCGGGGTGTGTTTCCTGCCTTGTGCCCTGTGTTGGCTGGGATTGGCTCCAGCAGACCCCCCTGACCATGTAGTTAGGATATAGCGGGTTGGATAATGGATGGATGGATGTTCTTCTTAAGTTTGCATATGCTGGGTTTATGTCCAAATGGCGTTTTAGTTTGATAGCCAAGATTCTTTTTGATGTCTGAAAGAAATCGACAGCAGAAGCACAAAATGCAGTTTACAGTATTCCATGCAGTTCTTGCGCAGCAGTATACATAGGACAAACATCAAAAAGAATTGCAACATGTATACATGAACATCGCAACGCCGTCAGAAGAAGGACTTACGATCACTGATCTATACGCATACAAAATCAACCGGACATACAGTACATTCAACTGGGACAATGTACAAGTAAGATTTAAGGCCAGTACTAAAAGTGCCAGAGAGCTGGCTGAATCTTGGCTATCAAACGAAAATGTCATTAAATGACATTTGGACATAAACCCAGCATATGCAAACTTAAGAAGAACATGTTCATAATAAATAAAACTTTACAACCAATACCCCCCCACCCCCAAACCACTTAATTTTGCAATATATTGCCTTTGATTGTTGTATGTCTAAGCAAGCATTATCCTCTAATAACGGCTCCTGGCAGGGGCAGAAAGCTTAGGAATAAGACTACTTTATGATACGTGATATATATATCAGGAACACTAAAAGTAATAAAATTTAAAAAGAAGGAAAACTTCTGACTTGGCAGTCCCATTATGCAGATGTATTACTGTAGGTATAAAGCAGCCTCTGTAGCATTTCTTGACACACTTCTGCTGAATAATTCATTGGCTGAAAGTACTCAGTGTTAGTGTGTCAGAGGCAGGATGTGAACTATTGTTCATAATGACACTCAGTTTTGTTTAAATCCTCTCCTTTGCTACTACCTCCAGGGAGTCCAGTGTGTGTCCTATAACTGAGCTTGCCTTTTTAATTAGTTTGTTGATTTTCTGGATAATCCCAGCACACTACAGCAAAGAAAACTGCACTGGCCATCACAGAGTTGTAGAAAAAATATAGGATGTCACATCCCTCATTAAAGGAAAACAGTCTCTTAAGGAAAAATACCCTGCTCTGCCCTTTTTTACATAGTTCGTTTGTGTTCCAAGACCAGTCCAATCTGTCATTAATGTGGACCCCCAACTAGTTCTTAGAGTAGACCACCTCCACATCCACTCCCTGAATATTGACCGGACATAGACGATGTCTGGTGCGGTGAAAGTTAAAAACCAGTGTCTTGGTTTTGCTGATGATACAATGCAGACAATTTTCTTTGCACTAAGAAAAAAAGTTCTCCACCTGACTCCTATACCTCTCATCTCCTTTATCAATACTCTTAATAAGTGCATAATCATCTGAGAATTTCTGCAAGTGACATGACCAAGTGCTGTATTTGTAGTCAGAGGTGTACAGAGTGAAGAGAAAAGGAGACAGGACTGTTCCTTGTGATTCACCAGTGTTGCTCACATTAAAGGTCTTCATGATGTGAAATGTAAGTGCCATTGATCTGTAGACAATGAGTGAAGAGGCACCTGCCTTGTTTGGAATGGGGGACAGACTGAACAGGTGACAGAGGACATAACAAAGTTGGTCAGCACAGGCCTTAAGAACTCGAGGACTGGCTCCATCTGGTCCCACAGCCTTTCCTGTGTGTAGCTTCTACAAGTCCATTAATACTATAATTGAGATGGGGTACTTGACAATGTATGAGAGAAAAGCAAAGTTTCCAGTCAATAAAATAACAAAGAAAAGACAAGTTCTCGTCACTTTGACAGACTGGCCTCCCAGATCCACCTGGGTATTCTACAATATTATAAGCACTTGCTGAAAAGTCTAATGGGGATATTTTTTTAAACCTTAGATTCCAAAGCTACCACTATTTCATGTGCCATTTCCCAAGGGTAGGAGTACCAGCTGGGTATTGTAGCAGTGGCATGGTAGGATACCAAGATGAGAAACAGAATAGAAGAAGGCCTGTAACAGTTTCTAATGATTATCATGTATGCATTTTTGTGCACGAGTAACAAACTGAGCTACAAATGAACAGCTAATAAGCAGTTTGTAATGGGGAAATCTCCTCGATGATTAAGTGTGTGTGTATACCTGATTGTGTTCCGCCATGGACAGGGATGTTCTTGCCTTGTGCCTAGTGTTGTTGAGATAGGCTACATACCCCATGACCTGGAACTAGATTAGACAGGTGAATACATGATTTAATAAGCATTTGTTTGGCAATTTCAGATCATTTCTGCCTCATGCTGAAATCAACACTTTATGGAAAAAATGGGCCTGTAATGCTATACTGTATATAATTTGTTTAAATTTTCCCCAGTATTCATGCTTGCAGAAATGTAAAGCAAGTGTCTTTAGTTATAAGGTTTTAAGAGTCTATATTTATTGTGCCTACATCATTTAAGAACAATTAATTCCTGTGTAATTACCTGACAATGACTGTTGACTGCCAGTACATTTGCATATGCAATACATACAGAGAATATTTGACAACATGAAATAAGAGAAAAATAAAAATGATAAAAAAAAGATAAATTCTTTGTTTAACAACTCATCAGCCCCCGTCCTGCCAGCCCTCTCGGTCTTTCTCCCCCCACCGCTGCGTCCACTATCGAAGAACCCCCAACTTGGTTCCGATCATTTTCATCACGGACCATTTCGGTGGGCTGTCCTTTATTCTGTATGGGGAACAGTCTCACTTACCTTCCCCGCCGCGTCCATCCGGCTGAAGACTCCAGCGTCGCACCGATCTGCCCACTGTCGCAGCGTCATCAATGATGCGACTGCCTTCACCTCCATCTCCTTCAATCCTCTTCGGAGGACGTGTATCACCTGTAGAAGTGACTCTGCGGGCTGAAGGCACTCCTCCAGCTCACGCAGAGCCACTGGCAAGGACAGAAAGCCAGCCGACGGTGAGCCTACCTGTTTGTCAGCAACACACGCCAGCTGCTTTCTGTGGGTCCTTTCCTTCGGCCCAATCGGGTCTTTCACCGGCCTCAGATGGACATTCCTTGGTCCCACCTCCATCCAGTCATCGGCGGGTCCACAAGACACACCGTCCAATCACGTGCCTGTCTTGGGGAGGGACTTCCGGTCCGCAGCCATCTTGCTTCTCCTCCACTCGGCGCGGCAACGAGCCAGCTTTTTAAGGTGCAGCGTCTCCTCTTCTGCAGCTCTCTCAGCTGCCGCTGCTTCAACATAGCACCATGGATCGACATGCGCCTGCCACTGACGCCGATCTGGGCAGCCCCTGCCTGCAACACACAGAACACTCCAGCTGTCGGTGAGCAGGGAACTTACCTCCCGGGTCCTGTCTGTCCGAGGAGACGTCCTCGGCGTGGCTTCGCTAGGCGACATGTCGTCCCGGGCGCCCTCTGCAACAGCATATTTGCCGCTGCACTCCGGCTACGCTCGCTGTCTTCTTCTCGCACCAGGGTAAAACGACCCTTCTGCAAACCAATGGTGGTCTGCAGGGCGAGTATCTCTCGTGGGGTTGGGTGCACGCTGCTCCTGCGGCACATGGGTGGGCTCCCCTGCTGCGCCGGGCCATCCACAATGATATTTTTTCTGTCAGGTCCCCGCCTTAGAACCGGCGGAGCATCATGCTGGCTACACCAGTGTGGAACTAGCTCCGGACACAGACAGGCAGACACCGTTTAAACACCACCACATGTTTATTTTACAGTCACTATTTACAAATGTGCACCACAAACCCCAAACTCCCCAAGGTCCAGGCTAACACCACACTGCCTCTTTCTCTTCAGGCCGCCTCCTTGCCTCTCATCTCAAGCTCTGTCCTTCAGCTCTCCCGACTCCAGCCCATGAACGAAGAAAGGCGGCCCCTTTTATAGTCATCTTCTGCCGGCACTCCCCAGTGTGGCGGAAGTGCCGGTTGTGAAACCGGAAGCACTCCGGGTGTCCCCAATTTCTCTTCCCCAGCACTTCCAGGTGTGGCGGAAGTGCTGAGGTCCAGGGTTCCCAGGGCATTGGGGCGCCCCATGGTGGTGACAACAGGCCCCTACAGGGTTGAGCTTCAAAGCTCTGTACCTGTGGCCCCCAAAAGTACCAGGGTGGTCACCCCCACGTGGTCTGAGGAAGGCTTAAGCCCTCCTCCTGTCCTCCTGGGCGTCCCGGCTGGGCAGTAGCCCCAGCCACTCGCCACAATATATAATGTTTGTTTGTTCTTTTGTTTAATTGTAAGTAGTGTTTTTATACTTTGATGATAGGAATTTCGCTTTAATGTTTCCAAATGCTGTTTTACGTAATCAAAGTACAATTGGTACATTATTCTTAACTAAGACTGGCAAAAATGCACAGCTTGTTTAATTATCTTTATCATATTCATTTCTCAGTGGTTTTTAAAGATATACTGTACATTTTTCATAACATACAGAGTAATTAACAAAAAGAGAAAATCACACTAAAAAAACTATAGTCAACTGATTGTCTTCACCCTTTCTAGGCCTTCCCATATAGGTGATGAAATATTTAATTTGCAGCTTTCCTCATTCCATATACTATGTCTCTTTTTAGTTGATCTGTCTCTCCCCTTGTCTTGCAGTACTTCTTTGTGCTAGGAAGTCTTCACCTATGGTGACCTCATTAGTCCCTCTGGGTGGACAGTCACCTTTGTCCAGTATGACAGTGGTCACGGGACATCGTATCTTTGATTGCCGGTACAACAAATAATTCTGAGCAGGCATCAATCACAGTATCAACTGTGGTCATCGCTACTCTTGTGAAAAGAATGTAGATAAATGTCTTCAACTCAAAGAGGGAGAGGCAAGTGAACGTCACTGAGAGAATAAAACTGATTAATAAAAAAAAAAGTGCTAACTTTTACAAGTAGCCAAAATTTACACTGGATGTTACAGACTCATATCATATGTATGTTTTTATTGTATTATAGTAGTAATAATAATAATAGCAACTCACTACTCAAAACACAGAGCGCTGGGACTTGAACCAGCAACCTTTTGGTTATAAGGCAGCAGTTTTTACTTCTGCACCATGCAGAATATATATTAACTTTCTATCAATTGACATTTGAGCTTGGGTTTGTAACTCATTGAGAGCAACATATAAATTGATTTTTTTTTAATTTTTTTTACTTCGGTTATATTCTTGAATAAAAGCGCACATGTTTATTTGATATTTGGACTAAAGTCTTCACACATTATACACTTCACATCATTATTAGTATAACATGGAAAAGGTTTCTGCTTTAGGTATTTGTTCAGCATTTGTTGCCTCGCATTTCTTTTCATCCTACACTTACCCAGATTTTTGTAGGCACAGAACACACATGAAGTGCATGTATTCCAAATAACGAAATACTGTATTATTTACCCTATACAACTCCAGGCACCTCACACACAGATAAGGAGCCTTGAGGGGTGTGGGGATATCAGGCTTCTTGCTGCTTGTGCTGATCGACACATTTACAAAAGAAAAGACGCTGATGGAGAGGTGTGAAGAAATTTAAGGAGGCTCGGGATTACAAGTTTTTTCGTAGGATTCAGGGATTCTAGTGTTAAAGAGTCTTTTAAAAAAGTCTAATTTAATTTACTGGGTGAATACTTTTTATAGGCCCTGCATACCCTTCTGAAAATACCCCAAAAGGATTCACCATTACATTAGCATCAATTTAAGACCAACCATGCCTATGAACAAATTTTGTATTGTAAATATTCTTAAATTCCAAAGATTTTTAAAAAAGAATGGCCTCAATTTCCTACAGTGTATTTAAAAAGAGAAAGAACAGAAATCTGATTCTTGTTTGGTAGTGAAAATCTGCTGAGAAGTCATTCATTACACCACCGAGCAAGCTCCTGCCCTTGGGTAACATCTGTTTGGTTCTAGGTGTACAGTTACTATAATATAATCAAAACCTCTGTACTTCATTTAACAAGAAACCTAAGTATATATGACATTAAAAATTTGACTGAGAGTCACTGAAAATTATATAGGAAACAAAGCAATAAAGGCACTGGTAGACATACTGATGTCAGTATTGGTTTGGCACAGTAAACTTAAACATACCACTTCTTAAACTTGAGACACTACATACAGCTGTGTGGGGTTTGTATAAACCTAGGATAGTGGAGAAACAGTCCAAAACTCTTATGAAAGTTAAAGAAAAGATTCAAACACATTCATGCCTATTGACACTATACCAGAAGTTTTATATTTCAGAGTAAACAAGGCAAAAAAAGGTGTTCACAAGTAGTAGCAGTAGTAACAGTAACAGTATAAGTCAGCATCTAGGAAAAGAAATAATATATTGTTTTGATAGTAATTTAGAACTTACAGGTTATTGGAAAAAGTATTACTATTGTCTGAAAGTATGCTGTATGTCACTATTAAGACATAATGGCTTTAACTGCAGCCTTTTATTGTTTCCTTTCAAAATATAACATGATTTTATTGACTTATACTGTAAAACAGACTGGCATTATCCATTTCGCCAGGCCGGAATGCAAATCCTGGTTCAGCAAGCTGCTTCCAGACATTCTTATTACCAGCTAAAAAGTCCAAGTTTGCCTGACAGGGTCCCTCACTGGAATATAGCTTTGCATCTTATCAGATAAAATGATCGATACTGGACCATGTATCATAAGCAGGTCAACTAAAAGGATGGGCTAATGTGCATCCAAGAAGCCAATGACAATACCTTTATTCCTTCCTTTAAAAACCTCTACCACATCCTAACTGACTGCTCTTATCATCAATCTACAACTCAACGTTGCCTACTTTGTCTGTCCACAGCCAGAATAGACTGCTGATATAGACTGAAGCAATTCCTTTACTTTAGAGAGAAACTGTGCTGGACTGGAATGGTGGAATACTTATCTATACTGGAGTTTGGATGAGAGTATCTTAAGTCTAACCTCACTTAGGCACAGCAAGTGCACAAGTAAGAGAGAGAGACCACACATAAACAACACATTCACCATTTTAATGACAGGGGCTGACTGATCACCTGCAGGCATAACTATGCTACCTACAGAGGACACTGTACGAGTAAAACCCTCAAAAAGAAACTGTGATACCACCTGTAACCAGAAGGTGCAACTAAAGGTAAAGAAGCAGACATACTCATACACATACACAAAGAGAGAGCAGACCGTGTGGTGGTAAACAAGAGCAGAGGCTGTGAGCAAATGAACACTAAAGCGTAACCATGAGAGGCTTAATTAACTAAAGAACTTATGCATCTTGAACACATAAATGGAAAGATCAGAATTCATGAGCTTTGTACCATTTCCTGTAAGACGGAAAAAGATCCATCCAAGCCAAGTGGTAGAATTCATACTTTAAGTGCCTTTTTCTATAGGACAGAAAAAGTTCAACTAAGCTTTTGTAACTGTTTAATGCTGTTTGGATTTGTCTTTAATCTATATATCGATATACCTGCATATATCCATTTTTTATTATGCTTATGTTATAAATAAATTGTATTACTTTGTTTATTTCAACAAGAGTTTTTGGGTTATTTGTGAAAGTAAGCCTTTGTCATGTCTAAACCCCAAAAGTAAAAGTGTTAATATAGACCTTTGCCAATTTATGAACGATACAATACAATACAATTTATTTTTTGTATAGCCCAAAATCACACAAGTGCCGCAATGGGCTTTAACAGGCCCTGCCTCTTGACAGCCCACCAGCCTTGACTGTCTAAGAAGACAAGAAAAAACTCCCACCAAAAAAAAATCCCTTGTAGGGGAAAATATGGAAGAAACCTTGGGAAAGGCAGTTAAAAAAGAGACCCCTTTCCGGGTAGGTTGGGTGCATAGTGGGTGTCAAAAAGAAGGGGGTCAATACAATACAGTACAATACGTAGAACAGATCAAATCCTCAATACAGTATAAAAATTTTAGAAGTACAGATTAGAATTTAACAGTAGATGATATCACATAATAGGATTTGGATTTGTTCTGTTCCTGGAGACCTCATCCATCAAGCTGCCTCCCCCATTTGGCCATTCCACAGCTGAAATAGCGCTAATCCGATGAAAGGACCCCTCATTCCCACGATTCCTGCAATACTCCATCAGGAATGTCATTACCTAAGGCAGGCAAAACAATTTGGCAGGAGGGCCTTGGCACCAAGTACCGCATTTCAGTACCGAGAAGAGAAACAAAATAGGTGAGGGTTAGTATCCAATTATAACTATCATGTTACTTATGTTTTAGTGCTAATGATTAAGGTGCAGTCTGTACAGTTAATCAGCACCTCTAGTCAGGATATGCTAAACTGAAGTAGTGAGTCTTCAGCCGGGATTTAAAAGCTGAGACCGAAGGGGCACCTCTTATAGTAGCAGGCAGACCATTCCACAGTTTAGGGGCACTGTAACTAAAAGCTCGACCTCCCACTTTTATTTTATTAATCCTTGGAATCATAAGCAGACCGGCATCTTGAAATCTTAATGTGAGCTCTGGTTTGTAAGTCATGATACTTCATGATGAACTTCATTCATAAATTGTACAGATCTCTTTACATTTCTGGAGTCTCGCCTGAAAAGGGAAACAGACATCCCTTACTCAACCTACATTCAACTTGGTGTTAAACTGATAATTAATTAACTGAGTTATCATACACCCCACGTTACATTACTCTGTCATCCCTGAGGTGGATAAGTTAAAATTCATTCTTTTCCTACATTATCAATACTGTCACAAGATACAACAAGAAACCAATACTGAAATAATCAAAAGAAAATCTGTCTCAAATAAATACAGTTAAGCAAAATTTTCATTTTTACAACCAGTACTCTGAAGTCGGTACACAAATTCTTCGACTAGTACTCAATTTGTGGTACCACCAACTCCGACTTCTCTATTTGTAATTTCACTAATATGTTTACAATGTTGATTAAAAGCACTCAACATACAACATACAAAGCATTTCATCACTGCCAGTGTGAATCATTAGACTAATTTTTAGCATTTTAATCTGTTAAGTTCCAGTTTAAAGGCAGAAGCATTGTTGTTGTGGCTTACAAACAGTAAATAATATTAAATATAAGACTAAACTTACAAAATTAAAAAAGAAACAATATATTTTTTTTACCAAAATCCAAAAGAAAAAAATCTTAAATCAAATCACTATATGTGAAATTGGAAATGTTAATACATTATGTTATAATTTACATTTAGTCAAAGTTGGTACATTTTTATTGACTCCAACTCCAGTAACCCAAAAATTGCTTCCAATTCCGACCCTGTCTCTATGACTTTAACTCTGACTCCATATCCCTGTTCATAACACACATGCAGGTAATATTGCTTCCTTTGGGTTTCAAAATTGGTTTTTACAGTACATGATTTATCTTGGTGCCATTGTCAGTCTCTCTCTCTCTAACATGGATATCTTCATTAAATTAACACTGCATTATTCCATCCATCCTGGTGGCTCCCTTTCCCTATTCAGCTTGTACAAGAATCAGTGAGCAATTGATAAGACACCAGTCCATTACAAACACAAATCCAGAATCAGAAGAACTGAACAGTACTTTTCATCCCTCTTCACTCCATAAAAAAGTATAGAAAAATAAAATTTTAAAAAGTATATGAATGTAGTGAGAGGTCAAGCAAAATGACACCTTTTATTGGGTAACTAAAAAGATTACAATATGCAACCTTTCAAATCAACTCAGGCCCCCTCAGGCATCATAAAAAGGCTTCCCTTTTGTGTACAGTTGTAAATCATAATTTGTGTCTAATGATAACATCATTTACTTATGTTACTCTGTTAGATTCATATTTTGGAATAACAGAGATAGTATCACAGTTCAAAATAGATAATAGACCTTCCACAATACTACTGTGCAGTATCAAGAAAAATTGATTAAAACTGTCTACAGCTTAATTTGTGATACATGGATGTGTCTTTTTGCCATATAGCTGCGTTATTCCTTCAACTTGGCTCCATCCATTCATTTAATGACCCTTGGTTTACTGTTCTGGTTTTCAGGAGTAATATACAGTGTGTATATATATATATATATATATATATATATATATATATATATATATATTTCCATATAGGCATTAAAAGCTTAAACTATTAGTAAACAAAGAAACAAGAACAATAATCCTTTATTATTTCCTTATTAGGTGTTGACTTCATGCCCTAGCCTTTCATTTATATGGTATTTAAATTCCCCCTCCCCAGGTTTAAATGAGTTTTGGCTAGGTTTCTTCACATACTCAAAAAGCCTTCTACTAGTTGCCCAAGCGTATGCGTGTTTGTATTGTGGAAGAATAATTTTAGGGTAACATAGCATTCATCTTTAAGAAATAGCATAAAAGCTTAATAAATGTCGGAAACAAGATAAGGATCAAGTGAACAACAAAATGTACACTGAAATATAAGAATTGGTTTAGGAAAAATACTGAGATGGTCAAGTAAATAAAGAATGTACTGGCTGAAGTAATATACAAAATAATATACAGAATGTACTGAAGGATGACTAAGAAATCAGCAAATGAGCAGTTGTTATATACCCAGACATTTTAAGGGTGGTGGTTTATCTCAAAAGGTATAAGAAGAACCAGAACATAATATAATAGACTTTTAATTTATATAAATCATTTGGGTGTACGCCAACAAACCAACCCAAGTAAATGTATGCATTGATTGACATTGTATGTAAATTCCACAGTTTATAAAATGAACCTCTGTTCTTTGTTTCTCTGACCATTCTGATCATTCTGATCATGGTGTAAACAGACTGCTTTTGAAGAATGCTCCTTCCAAGGCATTTTGCTTAGGAGTAATTAAAAGATACAATGAACAACTTTTCTCCTGCCTGATTACTGAATTGCCCTGTTAGAGAATGTTTTTCTTTAATAAGATGTTAAATTTCAACCACAGTAAGACTGTACTGCATGTGTTCCTTAAAAAAAACAGGAAAGGTGTTTTTTTTTTGTTTGCAGGTTAGCATAATGTTATAATAATGCTAATTAAGCCATTGCTAAGTGTAGGAATTTTATGAATAGCTATGTTGTGAAGATGTGGTTACAATGATTACATTTGTTTGCTTGTTCCCACTTCAGAAATAATTGTATTTAATGCCACACTGGGTATGAATGCAGAAGGATCTAATTAAACCAGCTATGCAGAAGATCTGTACAAGGATGCACTACATTTTAATTATGCTTCATGGTTTTTGTTTTTTTTTTTTTGGTAAAAAATAAAATCTAAGAAATTATGCTTGGGGTCTTGCATTATTAGAACACTATACTATAGGTAACAATATCTCAAAGTTTATACTGCTAAAAAATAAAAGAAAGCCAAAGTAGGCTCCTGCAGCAAAACATCAGGCACTTTAGATATCTAGGATAATTTATTATTAATATATAGGCTTTACGGAAATGTTCTTTTATTATTTCAATGACTTTTCCTAAAGCTTACTTGCTGATACTTAATAGACTTGAATTTTAATCTTTTTCCTAAACAATGAAATTATCTGCAAGCAAATGGGAAGAATGAGCAACTGTTCCTAGCATTTGAATCACTGAATCAAAGGACAATTATGTTGACATAACCAATTTCACTTATGGCTGATGGTATGACAGTAGACAAGCCTTACTTTTTATGCTTTGCCTCATAGTTTAAAAGGTATTTTTAGTCTTAAGCTTAGATGAAAAATACTTGTGGGCAAATATTTACATCTTGCCATTGTTAGACTGTTTTTAGAGTGTTTGGGAATGCAGTTAACTTATCTGCCACATATCCTATGTAACCATGAGCTAACAATGTTGTGCCTTTCTTTCTGCATTCATGTCATTTTGAAACTTTATTTTCCACTTTTCTTTAACCTGTAGAAGGAAAAATTTTTAATTAGCATAAAATTAGCAAATTAACAAAAAGTGCCATAAAAAGTAATTAAAATCTTCTAAGCCATTAGATTAAGCATAAATTAGAATGTTTAGCAAATAAGATAGGTCAAGTAAATCAGCCATTTTGCATTATTTTTTTAAGCTTACAGCAGAATTGCTAGTATGGGAAAAGAACAAAACAAGAACAAAAAATGACGTGAAGAAACCAGCTTAGAACAAGATAAGGAGATTGAGTACACCTGTGTTCAAGGCCGAGAAGCTATGGAACAATACTACAGAGAGAAAATGGCTCTGGTAGGCACGTAAAGAGACCAGCTGGATTGATGAATCAGCAGAAAGGCAACAAAAGGCTTTTGCTGTAAGCAAGGTCACAATGATGTAATGCATGAAAGAAACATTAGTAAATTCAGGCATTAGCAATAAATATAGAAGAATGTATTAGAAATTAACTTTAGCATAGAAATAAAGGCAAATCAAGCATGCCAAGCAAATGATTAAATTAAAGCATATACCATATTTCTTTTTAATTAAAGCTTAGCTTTAGGCCACCAATATAGCATAGCTTGAAAGGCTAGAGAAGGAAGTGACACCATGAAAGACCAAATATGGAAGAAGGAACATCTGCCCAGTCAAAGAATTAATCAAAAATAAGCAAAACAGAAACTAGCGTGAACAATACACAGTATAGACAGGTGCAGAATGAGTTAATTGAATGAGGTCAAAGTGATAAGAAATTGTTATATTAACTTCAATTCCTGAACCGTTCGGGGCACAGCTCAGTTTAGCCGTATTGAGTTGAGCCCGTGTTGTTATTTATGTTGTTTTATTGCAATAAAGCTTTAAAACTCTGTCTGTCTATCTCAAGTCCTAATAGCCTTCATTTTCAGGTAAAAAGCCTTCTGGTGATGAATTTTTCGCCACGACAAACCAAACCAGTAAGTTTGTTTATTTCAGTTCAGTACATGCAGTAAGTCCAGTACATGCTATAAAACATTATTTTTAAGCTCCAAAAAGTAGAATTTTGGAAAATAAGATACCTTACTATTTATTTTTTTTTAAGTCCTTTGGTTAATTTTCCTTGGTTTCAATGCTTTTATTTCCTTTTTCTCCTACCTGGAGGATGTTTATTTTAACTTGATATCTCTTTCAGTTTTCCCTAATTACTTTTAGTTTTAATCATTTATAAAACTATAAGTCAGCTTACAGTGGCTCAAACTTTGTATAAATCTCACTTTTTTGCTGGCTAAGGTATACATTCTTTTTCTATGTCTATTCTGTTTATCCTAAGGTGTTTTTCTGATCTTTTGTTAAGTTTGTTCTTAATTTAGTATCCACATGCAATGTGTTGTTCTCTTTTGTCCCCTGTGCCTTGTGAGCACCCTCACGTCACTGCTGTTGAGACCCCCCTGACTATTTATTGAGCCAGGCAAGAGATCTTAGTAGGGGTTCATTGAGTTAGTTTGAATTTGTAGGAGTTCTGAAAGTATTGCTTTTTGTTTGGATTTTCTGGTTTTGTGATTCTTTCTGCTTCTGACTTTGAATTCATCTCATGGATTTGTGATACCCAGGTTGCCTGCAGTTGGCATACTCACTCTTAAATCTGGGCTATTGATAGGTGTAAACCGAGGTTGGACTAAGCCATGTGAACAACAAGGTTTGGTGTATTTGTGTTCAGTGCTCATTTTTTCAAACAGTGTTCAAACAAAGGGCAGAGCAGATACTCAATAAATACCTGTCAGGTATTCTCAGCTGGAAGCTGAAATACTGTCATGCACAGTCAACCTTTAAAAAACTGGCTTGCGCCACAGCTACCTTAGCCATTGACTGCTGTAGCGTTTCAAGTCCAGCTCCATCATCCCACCACTGTCTACTTGCAAGTGGTCTGCAAGACAACCTTCAGAACCCTATTGGTGGTTTCTGCTGACACTGACCTATGAGTGCCCTCAGCTCATTCCTCATCAAGGCCAGCTACCAACAACCAAGCCTCCAGCCCACTGAACCATTTACTCATCAGATTATCTGGCCTCTTACTGGCAAACTCTTCTCTCTGATTTTTGATTCTCCCGCTCGATTGTTTCTGAACCTCCTCTTTATGCTTGTGTGGGTGCGAAGCCCTGATTATGTGGAACAGCTGAGCTAATTAATGTGCAATCAACTCGCTTCCACACAGAACGCACTGCAATTATCCAGCTCCACAGCCACTCACCTCCAGAGAGACACATATGCTCTGTTTTTAATCAAACCCTTGCATACTGCCATGGGCTCCTTACTCACCTTACCACAGGATTGTGTTTTGAGACTTGTTTACCTTGGATTCCCTTTCTTTTAGGAAAATCTTTTTTGCTCTTTAGTGCATTTGTTATCGTTTCTGGTTTTTTTTAATAAATGCTTTCATTTCTAAAGATTCTTTGCTTCAGTGTGTTTATATAAGCTAGAGGTTTTTTTCCCATGAGAGACAACTAACGGTATTTTTGGATCAAATAGCCACCTTCCCCAATTTGGCCTAGTTAGGCCAAAGCCTGTCTGTACAGTTGGAAGGTCAGGCTACCTTGAGGTAAGCCTCTTCTGGGCAGAGCACAAAAGGTCCTAGACTGCCTTTGAAGTTTATTTTGGAGGCCTCACCTCCTTTTTCTCTATGTTCATGACTCCTAATAGTGACATACCCGAGACATGGTTCGCCTCTTCCATCTCTGCAACATCAGCAACTCTGCCTTCCCCATATACTGCAGGTTTTCTTACTCTCTATTCTGAACATTGTGGTAACATCAGTCTTTTTGTCACCTATTTGGTTATTTATTGTTCCACATACTCGTGGTTATTAGCAGTTTCCTTATGCCTCATTTCTCGTTGTGATCTATCACTTTGTTCAAATAAGCGCTTTCTGCATAAACCAGAGTATGTTCTTCCATTAGTCCTCACATTGTTTATCTTGCTACTTTTCCTGGACTTTAATGTCTATGTGTAACTTATTTGGTTATCTAATTCTCCTTATTTCCGTCTCCTTACATCTCTATGACTTTTCTTCTCCCTTTCTTTTTGCTTCATGCCTATAAACAACTCTCCTAGCCTGGCTTAGCTAGAGTAATTCTACCCGTAAGGAACTGCATATGGCTGAAAAGTGGCTGCTTACTTGGTTGCATGCATCTCTTCATTGTGCACAAGTGATTTTCCTGCAGACTTCAAGAAGGCCCTTATGATCATTGCTCTCAAGAACCTCTCTCTCAACTCTGCTATCAAGAAGTTCCATTCAACCTATAGCTGATTAACAATTCTTCATTTTTCAACTCTCATCTAATATTTATTTTTCATACAGGTCTTTCTACTATATGGAAACTAATACTTTCAATAAAAAGTGTTTATGGGTTATGGTCACGCTACTGTCCTCTCTTTTATTCTTATTCTCCTTTACCTTTCGTAACCTTCTAATATGGTCAACCACCACATGCTTATTTTTTCACTCCATAAACTGGTATTTATGAGTTCTGCATTGCATTAGTTCAAGTAAAATCTTTCTCATTGACAAAACTCTCTCTCAGCATCTCTAATTTTCCTCTGCTCATACATGAACAGTATGCTATTCAGATGTGCAAAAATGCAGTATAGTAAGAGAATGTGACACAGCAAATAACTTCTGGGTTCTCCAGAAGTGCACCGCAGAGGCCCTCATTGGTTGAAAAAGATCCACGTTCTATTATTAGTTGCTTAATGTACATTTTTACATAAGTTAAGCTGTTTTATACAGTCTTCTAAAGGATTATTAGGAACACCATACTAATACGGTGTTTGACCCCCTTTCGCCTTCAGAACTGCCTTAATTCTACGTGGCATTGATTCAACAAGGTGCTGAAAGCATTCTTTAGAAATGTTGGCCCATATTGATAGAATAGCATCTTGCAGTTGATGGAGATTTGTGGGATGCACATCCAGGGCACGAAGCTCCCGTTCCACCACATCCCAAAGATGCTCTATTGGGTTGAGATCTGGTGACTGTGGGGGCCATTTTAGTACAGTGAACTCATTGTCATGTTCAAGAAACCAATTTGAAATGATTTGAGCTTTGTGACATGGTGCATTATCCTGCTGGAAGTAGCCATCAGAGGATGGGTACATGGTGGTCATGAAGGGATGGACATGGTCAGAAACAATGCTCAGGTAGCCCGTGGCATTTAAATGATGCCCAATTGGCACTAAGGGGCCTAAAGTGTGCCAAGAAAACATCCCCCACACCACTACACCACCACCACCAGCCTGCACAGTGGTAACAAGGCATGATGGATCCATGTTCTCATTCTGTTTACGCCAAATTCTGACTCTACCATTTGAATGTCTCAACAGAAATCGAGACTCATCAGACCAGGCAACATTTTTCCAGTCTTCAACTGTCCAATTTTGGTGAGCTCGTGCAAATTGTAGCCTTTTTTTCCTATTTGTAGTGGAGATGAGTGGTACCCAGTGGGGTCTTCTGCTGTTGTAGCCCATCCGCCTCAAGGTTGTGCGTGTTGTGGCTTCACAAATGCTTTGCTGCATACCTCGGTTGTAACGAGTGGTTATTTCAGTCAAAGTTGCTCTTCTATCAGCTTGAATCAGTCGGCCCATTCTTCTCTGACCTCTAGCATCAACAAGGCATTTTCGCTCACAGGACTGCCGCATACTGGATGTTTTTCCCTTTTCACACCATTCTTTGTAAACCCTAGAAATGGTTGTGCGTGAAAATCCCAGTAACTGTGCAGATTGTGAAATACTCAGACTGGCCCGTCTGGCACCAACAACCATGCCACGCTCAATATTGCTTAAATCACCTTTCTTTCCCATTCTGACATTCAGTTTGGAGTTCAGGACATTGTCTTGACCAGGACCACACCCCTAAATGCATTGAAGCAACTGCCATGTGATTGGTTGATTAGATAATTGCATTAATGAGAAATTGAACAGGTGTTCCTAATAATCCTTTAGGTGAGTGTATTTCTTGATTTTATGAATATGAACATCATTTAATTTACTAGCTTTGATTTCAATGCAGGAGAAGGAGAAGCAAAGCCTTGTGAGTGAGGCTCATGCAACCACAGAGATGAGCATGGGATGTAACAGAGACAGAAACTAGACTCTCAGCATAAAGGAAGACCTCTCAACTTTTTGGTACAATAAAGGAGAAATACATACCTTGTACAGTGATGAATAAAAAACTAGCATTACTGTCATATTCAATAAATAAAGAATATCACTATTACCCATTTGAGTAAATAAATATACATCTGATGTCTTACTTCCTTATATGGTAATACTTGGTCATTCAGCTCCTACATCAGAATCCAACCCATTCAGTGTTTCACTGTTTTGCAGTCAGGAGCAGGCATCAAATGAGTTAATTACTTACTTTAATTAATAAATTACTTACTTTAATTAATTAATTACTTTAATTAATTAATTAAGTAGTTAGTTAAAAATTATATACAAGTTGAAGTAACCACTCTCAATTTTTTTCAATGGGAGATTTTGAAATTTTAAAAATATGTAAAGTGCTCCATATTTCAGAAACCATAATGAAAATGCAACTGTTCTGTAAAATATCCTTGAAGAAAAATCATGCCGAATTTCAGACAGACAGACAAGTTGGCTGTATGCAAACACACCTAAAAACTCCAATCAGTAGCATTCCTGGAAAAAACAAACCTCTTGTGGTCCAAGATTGCCTATAATTCAGGCCCTCAGATAAAGTCCAACACAGTTGAATTTTCCCTTGGGATTAATAAAGTATCTATCTATCTATCTGTCTATCTATCAGTCACATTTCTGGAGGCTGTGAATAACTGGCTGTTCACACTGCCCCGGGCAGTCTACACTATGATATAAACTTGTCCTGTGCAGTCCAATAAGGAGATAAAGTTTTGTCCATAGAGTCATTTTTGGACTCCTAGCCTCTTAAGGATTTATGTTGTCTTTACCTTGTTCAGGAACAGAGCATAACAGTATAGCAGTGGCACTAAGTGCCACAGCTGGTCACCAAGGAAAGGAACATGCTAATGAAGGTCACATTTACTGTAATATTTACATTTTTATCAAAGTAAAATAAGTTAATAATGGATATCGAGCAATGCATTAACATGAAATTTTGTTTCAAATTGCAAAAAGCTCAGGAAATCTTGCTTCTCTTTCTTTATGGGTTACTCATTTTTTTCAAGTTAGCCTCAATCCTCTGCAAGTACCTGATAACTTTTAATGTTGTTCAGTAAACAAAGTACCACTTACAAATGTTATAATGAAGATCGATGATGTAGCACTAGTCTTTCTTACTCATTTACTATATTAAACCACAAAAACAGAAAAAAAACAGAAATACAGTATATTCTGCAAGCATTTTACATTGTGATAACTTCCCAACAAAGACAATCAGGCCATGCACTCTGTATATTCAGTGTCTCTATGTATGGGCCATAAAGACAGCCACTTGGATCTCTGCTGTAATAGAAACAGAAGGCCTGGCTTGTTTATACAGCCTGGACTGATAACCCCTGCCATCATTTATTAAAAAGTGCAATGGTAGCCGTAGTATCAAAATACATAATAGATGAGTTTCTATTCATCATGCATAAAAGTAAGTAAATAGTGTCAAGCAAAGCTAAGCCTTGAACTGGAGAAGCCAAAAAATACATTTATTATTTGAGATGGCTGCATATATTTACTGAAATAAGTATTAACTATACACTGTCAGTTATTTCAGCTTTCATAATTAACGAATAAATAAGTGTCAGTGTCCTGTTTCAATAGTAGTGTATTATTGAAGATTAATTAATTGTAAGTATTCCTTGATTAGAGTATGATTCTTCTACAGGCAGCAATTCAGTCTCCTTCAATTGTTACATTTATTTTTACTGCCTGCATACAACGCTACATATTTTCTTGTTGGTATTTTTGTTGATTTTTGAATAATAGTTGCTCAGAGTTTTCTGGAGAAGGCATGAAAACAAATGAACAGACACTATAACAGAATGAGGAGAAAAAAAATATTAATGTCCAATGCCTTGAACTTATTTTCTCTAGAGAAAAAAGGACCCTGAGAAAGTCTGATCTGCACTTTTTTTGGCAGATTTTTGCTGATAATTTTTGTCCCTATGTTTTTCTGACTTATTTTCTCTTGATGGCAGTTTGGTTTGACGCTGAACTTATAAATACAGCTGGCCTGCTTTATTAACTCCAGATTAATATAAAATATGAAAGGATTACGTTGGTGACTTCTTTGCTATTTACAAACTAGCTGAATGCCTCATATACCCCCATATGCACATCAAACTCAAACACAACATTGGCATTTCTCAAAGCTATCTGTGTAAATATCATCTTCTTTACAAATGCAGGTTTTGTGTTGCCTTCATAACATCACTCTCACATTGCAGTAGCACGGGGTATAATATTTATGTTTGAGAATATTTCTTAAAAATATATATGAATGTGCATCTGCCCTTACACATACATATTTTCATCTCTGTCAATGCTCTGTTATATTATTTTAGAATATGGTAAATTAAATCTTGAACTTTAACCTTAACTTAAATATTTACCCACACAAACAATCCTATCTACAAAAGTGTATAAATAAATGTATGAAAACAAAAAATGGCATCTGGCAGTCAGTCTCTCTATTAGACATATTTTCTTCAGATTTCTAAAATAAAGTTATTAGTAATGACTGCACTTGTTATAAGAAATATGCTTTGAACCTGCTATGAAACAAACATTACTTCTGATCAATGCCATTTGAATATTTTAAGTTCCAAAAATCAGCATTTTATGTCATTCTTTATTAACAACTTTATAATTTCTTAAATCCATTCAAATTAGAATTCTTTTAAATGTGTTACTTAAATTTTGATATTTTCACATTGCATTTCATAGAAGCATATTGTAAGAAATGTGCCATTAAATCTTGTAGTTTCCTATTTGACCAGATTCCAGATGACTGATATGATTCATCCCCCTGCAAAAGATGACACAGCACCTAAACAAATTCAAAACACATCAAAAACTACGACAGAATTAAACTTTGCAGCCAAATTCTTTATAACCAAAACTGCATATTTTATCCACTTTTGCATCACAGTCCAAAACACTTTCTACTTTCCTTGCAGTCACATTGTGTACATTGTATTGCTGTCTAAACACTCATTGGTTGTCAGTTCTCGCACACACGGGAACCTGCCCTTACAACTTAAGGCAAAATCGAACCTTTTTGATTTTGTCAAGAAAAGTTGTAGTGACTGTGACTGAGTCCCTGGAAATATCACTATAGACTACTGCTGGTAGTCAAGGGCATGTGCTGTAACTTTCCACACCTCACTACCATTATGTAAATAATGGCTATGACTGAAAATCAAAAGTCATGTAGTGTGACATTACCTTTACAGAACAATATTCTGAAAAGCCTGTTCAACATATTATACATTCATATATTCATACAGGACAGAGCATCTGAGGTGATGAAGAGACCTCACCAGTCTCAGCGTCATCTGACAGAAGTAAGTCAAGTATTTCAAATAATTCTAGAAAATGACTAGGGAGAAAAAATGTTTTTGCAGGTTACCAACTCTATTTTGTATACTGCATTATGAGTTATTTCATGCTTATGGTGTTATAAAAAGTGCATATTATCAAAAGTAATGTTATGTTATGAAGAATTCTGTGTAGAAAGGTGTATTTTTAGCAATCTCTACCAAAAGATTACAGTTTTTGATGGTCACGGGAACCTAACATTCTATTGCCCATAGGTTCAACGTATCAACATTCGCATTTTTGACTTTCAAGTCATTGTTTAGGAACATTACCCCTGTTGAGGATTGACTGTATAAACTGCACCAGAAACTAATTAGTGAGCCACCAGCATTTGATAGTTCATTTTGCTTTTAAAACACTTGAATTGGTGAAAATAAAGGCAGAAGAATTTGGCTGTAATCAGCTAGTTTGCTCTGTTTTAACTTGCAGGTATGGTAATTTGCTTTCTTAAGTGGACAGAGCTAGTTGTTTATTGGTTATACATTCAGAAACAAGCATAGTATTTTCTTCTTCTGAAACTTTCTTCCAGGTCCATTCCTTCTTGTAATTTTTTAATGAATGCTATAACTTCTGGAAATCTTAAATTTCCTCACAGAAAATAGAATCTGTACTTGGCGTGCTATATTTTCATACTATCTACCATTTCCATTATGGGAAAAAAATTACCTACCATTTATAGAATTAGATTAGATAGGCAGAAGGTTATTGGTCCCCAGGGAGAAATTTGACTTTTAACAGAAGAGCTTTAAATACATAAAAACATAGATAGACAAATAAATATTTATACACAAACTCAGTGGTCTGAACACAAACTAGAATGAATATAAAGGAAGAAAATTTTAAAAGAAAGAAAACTTCTGATTTGGCAGTCACTGTGAGGCATTATGCAGACAAATTGCTGTTGGTATAAAGGAGCCCCAGTAGTATTTTTTGACACACTTCTACTGAATAATTAGTTAGTTGAAAGTTTCTGCTTTTAGGGTACATTTTACAGATATTTAGTAAGTTAAAATGTATTTTATTAGGATCGGAGGTCATGATAACATTCTGAGAGAAGAAAAACAACCAAGCAAATATAGAAGGCTAAATCTAAAACCATTAAATCAATATATATACTGTATATGTACTCAGCAAGTGCAACTTCTGTAGGCAGACATTTACTTCTGTCTATGTCACATGAGTTTTAAACTCTATATCAAGTCTTTTCAAATTAGCATATCCTAAAAAAATCAAAAATAATCAAAGAAATAATTCTTAAAATAAAATAGATTTTGCAGAAATGTAAGTTTGAATTTGGAGAACCATGTGCACGTGCCACATGGGCCACCTCGCGCGCCAGTACTCACGCACCACATACTTTTCTACCTCTCTCACTTGTGTAAATATACAATCTAACCTCATCTACCCTTTTTTTGGCTCTAACACGTTCGGTTGGTATTTTTGTATTTAAAATTTTTTGTGCTTTCCCAATCCAAAGTATGCTGAAACAGGCACTAAGTAAGCATAAGCACATAGTGCTTACCCTAAAGCAGAAGATGGAAATATGCAAGAAGCTTGAGAACGCTGAACATCGCACAGTGCTTATGAAGGAACTTAATGTTGGTTCATGAGCAATCTATGACATTAAGGCTCGGTCTCAGAGGATAAAGGAGTATTATGCTAACTCAGAGAGTGACAAGAGTGTGGAAAAGCGTCATACTCTTCATACACAGAAAATGGAAGTGCTTGACCAGGCCTTGTATGAGTTGTTTTAGATGAAAAGGTCTGAGGGTCATTCTATTTCTGGACCCATGTTGCAGGAAAAAGCAGGAGAGTTTCATGAGAAAATGAACAAGATTCGCCATGGCATTTGTAAGCTAGACTTGTCAGGTGAGCAGAAATCTGTGGATTTTGAAGTTGCAGCTTCATTTCATAATGTTTAGTGAATTGGTGGAAGAAAATGGCTTGACTGCAGAGCAGATTTACAATGCAGATGAGACTGGTAATTGTACTTTGGATGGTGGTAATGAAAAGGGAGCACACAGGTTTAAGCTAAATAAATAGAGTAGAACTGTGCTCGTATGTGTAAACGCATTAGGAACTCAAATGGTAAACCTAAGTGTTATCAGCATAACTAACCTTCCTGTGGATTATCATCCACAGAGGAAGAGTTGGATAGACCCAGAAATTTTTCAGAAGTGGTTCCACCATTAGTTTGTTCCCATTCTCAAGGATGCTATCTACACTGTGAGTTGTGCTTGAAAGAGAAACATTACAGAAATGTTGGTGAATGTTGTGGCCAGCTGTGATGACTGCGGACTCCTCATGCAATAACAAACTTTTCCAGTTGACACTGTAGTTGTCAGTAGTAGAACTGATGACAAAGTCGGTGAATTAGTCGATTCTACTAACAAAAAAATGAGTTTGTCTTGTGATGAGCCCTATGAATGGCTTGCTGTGGATGAAGCTATTCCAGTAACTCATGCACTAAATACAGAAGACATAATAGAAGCTGTTGTGAATTGTTGCAAAGTGAATGTTGTAAAGGAGGAGGAAAACAGTGATAACGATGAGTGTGAGGTAGAAAAAGTATCCTAGCAGAGTGCTATAGCAGCATTTGAAACTGCAATAGCCTTTGCAGAACAGAAACCCTTCTTTACTTCTCAGCATGTTATACATGCAAAACATGACTTTGCATGAGAGGTGTAGGGCCTACAAGCAAGCTGATATACATACATTATTCAAGAAAGCTACAGATAGGTTTTCCAGTACATCCACTTCTCCTGATTCTGTCCCAGCTACAATTATCATTAGATACAGATGCAATGTTCAATCAGTAAACTCTCCTAGTTTCCTAGTTACTTTAAGTTGAAAAAAAAAACGTTGTTACTGAATTTCATAACATTGAAAAATTTAACTGTCATTTTACTAAAATTATTTTAAACAGAAGTCTGTTTTTATAATAAAACTGTGTTACATTAAGTTACTTTTTAAAGTTACATTAATAAAACCTAAGCCATGAGGATCTACATTTGGTGGGAAGTACAGTACAGTATTTTGCTTTAATTTGTAAAGTACTGTTGATCAGCGAATTTCACTAAAGCATTATTTGCAGTGAATTTCCCATTCACTCTTGTTCATCGAATTATTTATTCTTGTATATAATAGGGAAATCAGCTACAAGAGGTCATTTTTTGACAATCTGGTCAGATCTTCTGAGCGACTGTGTAGCAGTAAAGAGGTATGCATTTGGGGTATAAATAGAATTATTCACCTCTTAATTACTGGAGTCAGTGGAGGTGTGTGGGATTTTGTGATGTACCTAATTTTGTGCCTGTCTTAATTTTTTGATATTAGCTTAACTATTTTGTCATTTTTCATTTACTTGGTGAAATCCTTCCCGAACTATTCTCATGTAAACAGGAAGAAGGCCTTTTATCTTTTCTTCGCTTCATATATTTTTTGCAGCCACTGTTCATATTGTATATGGTTACTTGTTTTTGATTTTTGAATTTGTGATCATGTCAGTGCTTTGAACTGTACTTTTGATAAATGCATGATATTGCAATGTGTTTATTGACACTTGTTGGAATAAACAGATATACTGTTTTTTTTATCTGGGGATTAGATTCAAGGATTCTAGATTCAAAGATTCGAAGGGAAAGGGTATCACACCTGCAAAGCCAGGACAATGACATTTTGTCCTACACTGTGGTTATGGATTTTAGTTTCTGGCGATTCATACTTATTGTATGTTAAGAATCAGAATAGCACTATAATGTCAGTATTGGACTAATGACATGATCTTTACAATGTCATTATCATACATTTTTTTCCTTTTTTACAGTCTTCTCAGACATATAACCCACTTGCAGTTTCTGATATACTCTCCTCCTCAGATGTACATTGCAACAGTAAAATCCATCAATATTAATATTATTATTGTTATCTCCTTGTATATTATGGTCATCTCTATGCTGTGAATCAACAAACTTTCAGGGGAACCCTACAGGGATTAGCCATTTTCAGAGTCACTTCATGTCAGGTGAAGGCAAGCTACATTTGTATGTGATTAGTTAAATGTGACCAAAATTAGAACTGCAATTATAAAATGCATGTAAACTGACCACGGTATCGAATGTTTTATGTTTCATTTAGTTTTCCCATAAATACTTTTGACTCATTATCTATATATATAATTCACAAAGGCAAGACACCCATGGAAAGCACGTCGGAAGGGGCGTGGATTCACTAAGCTGCCGACAAGTAAGACACCTATGGCGCACGCAGGGAGGAACCACGCCCACCAACTCCAAGACCATTGGATACAACGACAACTCGCAGAGCCACGCCCACCAACTCGGACGCGACAACTCAGAAAGTACGGCGTCATTTATATTCGTCTGTCGTAGAGGCCTCATGTACCTCCGAGCCACCTTGACTGTTCATAGAGGCATGTTTCTCGCGGAGGTGAGTCGCCATATGCAGCGTGTAAAACGGTTTGCGAGGGTTATCCCATGGGATCCTTAAAACAATCCTTTACAACTGAGGTTAAAACACAATGAAGTAAGCAGTCTTTAAAAACCGAGTTTTCGGTTACGACGCATGACCGCGTGCACCATAGCAAACTGTTTTACACGCTACATACAGCAATTCGCATCCGCGACAAACATGCGTCTTCTTCACTCACGGACAATTATATGTTGCTCTCTCCAGAGTTCCATCTTTTCATTCACTTTCTGTTGTATCCTCAGACCCTCCCTTTTTAGACAACTGTGTCTTTCCAGAAGTGTTCAACCATCAATAAATAATTATGCGGTGTTTGTTATGCCGCGGGTTCACTATTGTGTTGCATTTTGCTCTCTCCAGAGTTCCATCTTTTCATTCACTTACTGTTGTATTCTCACACCAACCCGTTTTAGACAACCGTGTCTTTCCAGAAGTGTTTAGCATTCAATAAATAATTATGCATGAGATTGAGCGTGTGTATACTCAGCACAGAGAGGCGTGGGTAAGCCGTTGAACCCCATTCGGGCTGCAAACCGTGGAATTCCCACTAAGTGTGACTCATACGCTCCCACTGGTTGCGTCCCTACCCTTTGTGCACACCCCCCTCCCACCTCTCTACTACTGTGGTGTGTCTTGGTGGATTATATATAGAAAAGCAGCCAAAACCGCACAGAGCAATGAAATGTCTACATAAGTCACAGGTGCATCTAGACGACAAAGACGACAACGACTCAAGTGACGAGTTGGAGGTGGGCACATGAGCAAGCAGTACATACTGAACGAGAAATCAGCAGACTAGCATGACAGAAGGAGCTGAATGGACGTCCTTCTCCTCTCCTCCCGTTCCACACTCCGCGCCGTGCACCCCCATCCCTCCGTCTGGCAGGAGATGGCGCAATTGCAGTCCGCCAGTTTTTTTTTAGTCACGGACGATTGTGTGTTGGGTTCGTTCCGTGCATTGTTATAATGTTGCTTTTCTTGCTGATTTATTACATTACCAATTTTTCAAATGTTAATTTTCTCCCTGTGCTTAAAAATCATTAAAAAACTGGCCTGCTTATGCGGCGTATGGTACGCCGCGGGTTGGCTAGTAAGGTTATAAAAGGGCTGTCTGTATGTTTCTTCTTGTTTTACAGCTTTTTTTTACTAACAATATGTGAAATTTCATTAGGGATATACAGATTTTATTTATTCACTGAAACTATCTAGGCTAAGTTGTTCCTGTATACAAATTTCCACTGTCTATTAAACAAATATGTTTTTGTGCCTGTGGTTTCTGCTCAAGTTTAGGATAAATGTTTCTTTAAAATTCATCTTGTAGATTTTTGTACTTCCTATACCACCAGATTAAAGATAATCATAAAATGGCTTTACTTTATCCTGCAAACCATTGCATTATTTGCTTCACAGAAACAAACTGTTATTTATAGACTGTAAGCTTGTGAATTGTAATTACTAATGGAATCAAGTAAACAGCATTGTGATTAAGTTGTGCTGTGTGAGGCACCATACAAACTTAGTAACTGTTGTCTAAATACAGCAGATTGACTGATTCAGATTAATTATGTTAGTGTTCTTTTCTTAGCTTACTTCAACATTTTGAATACCATAAAAGTTCTGGTGTAATATTTTTTTCATTGTAGCATCTCAATAGATTTTTCTGCTGCAGTAAAATCCAGCCCAGTGAATTCTAAATTCAGCAAGTATACTGAATGCTGCTGTTCAACAGAATAATATAGATTGAATATTAATTTCAAACATGTTTTACTTTATTGCTCTCTTTTTTGTGCATGTTGTTACTTTATGCACAACTGTCTGTATCTAACACCATTCATAAAAATGTATTAAGACACATTATTCACTCATATGTAGCGAATACATTGAAATGAATACAGTTCTCAGATGCTTTTGGTCTTAATTATTCTCCTTGATAGTGTATTAATAAGGAAAAATGTGTTTCTGCATGAAATGTTGAAAGTATTCAATTCTACAAGCAAACATGTAAAAATAGCATAATTATAAAATTTTCCAAGTTGTATAACCATGATGTTATGCTCAAACATGCTGCACAGAGGAAATATAGCTACAGGCAAAACTATAAGATTTGAATTTAATTAGGTGGTTCAGTCAAGTAATTGTCCCTAAGCTGTAGTTCATGTTAAATAAGCATACTGCAGTAGAATAAGGCTCCATACTCCCACTTCCCATCCTTCCATCTGTATTCTAGTCCAAGTTCAGGGAGCCAAAAACTATTGCAACAGCAAAAGATGTAAGGCAGGAATATGGCTGGTAAGTAAGGTATATCTACAAATTCAAAGACTGTTAATGTATTTCCCAGTGTCTTTTTCCTTGGCGAAACATACTGAATCAGAGATGTAACATTTATGAAATGTGTTAATATATCCCAGACAGTTTGCTCTGTAACAGTGCCATGCACACTTGCATGTAAACAACAACAGTAAAAGGTGCATGACCAACAGATTGCATTCTTATTAAAAAACAATTTAATATTTTTGTGTTTAAACAGACACAACAACAGAATGATAAATGAAATACCAATGTTCTCTCTTGCTCACTAAGAAGTACAAACAGCATTAGAGTTTAAATAGCAGAATGTTGAATGCAGTGAAGCAGTGAATCTTGATCTACAAAATCTGTTTAATTAAAAAGTGTGAATGATTTATATTATGTCTGTATGAATTGATTTGGACTGGCCTCAGTCTAATAACTCCTTGTTTATAATCATGCACACAACACATTATTGAACCTGCTTAATTAACTTCAGGGCATGGAGGAAGAGACTTAGCACCATTGGTGTGAAGACAAACCAACCCTGGAGTCCCAGTCATACACTTGCTGGTAGGTTTTTTATTTAGAGTGAACTGTTAATACCGATTAATAAATTTAAACTTAGCTATAGTCTAATCATCCAAAATACTATCATAGTCTCTAAACACTTCTGCATGCTATGCTGGACACATCTAATTTATCTACTGAACATATTGTATCACAGATTTTAGAACAACACACTAATTAAAACTAAATCTAACCAACAATACACTACATGCAGTATACTATCAAATCATTAGTGTTCAACATGTTTATGGAACATTCTAAATGTACACATCATTTGGACTCTCATATATGCACTGCTAGTAAAATCAGTCATGGTACATTATAATAAAAAAGGACAGCTTGCAGATGCCTGATTGAAGCAAATTTTCTTTGTTGTGGGAAGCAGCAGAATATCAGGGTAGCTGAACTGTATGTGCATACTAATGACATGCATTAAGTTATGCTTTTAGGCATGCCAGCCTGAAGAGATGAACTGCTTTCCATATCTAAGTACATCCATGTGATGGACTGAATCAGTTGCTCAAATCTTCAAAGCAAACATTTAAGCCTTTAGATGATGTGTAAGGAACTTTTATGTTAGAAAGTGAAGATATAGTAAAAGAAGCTTTTACTTTTTTATGCACACACTAATGATAAGCATGGCGATTGTTTGAAATTGTTATGAGTCATTTATCAGTTAGACAGGTTAATTCATTTACAACATACTTACATAAAATATTATTTATTGTCCTTATTTTATACTGTAATAGCTTTACCAGTTAAATGTCAGTTGTTGTCTCTTGTGTCAGAATGTGGCAAAGCCAAAATACAAGTTTGAAAGGAAATGGAGTCTTTATTAAGAGTGTTTAAATTATGTTTGGGAAATGCATGATAGTTATCATTTTTTAGATAAATTCACTTTAAGGCAGTCTTCCACATGTTTTGCTTATTCAGAACATTTTTTTAAAATCTTTATTTGTTCAAATGTTGACCTGAGTGGAACAGAGAGTTTTTCATCATCCTTGCTTGAAACTCTGTTAGACATTTTGAGTCAGTTGCAGTGTACCTAAGTTAGTATTGTACTAATTGCAAAATAAGACATCTACATAGTACAGTACAAAGTAACAGGAGACGATCCTCAGGTCTAAGTGCTGTTACTGTGAACACCAGAACAAGATCAATTCCAGGATTAATTAATCTGCACCTAATCTTGTTCTGGCTTCCTTAGTTTTCTTAAAAGGCTGTCTGACTGCCCGTTACCTACAGCGTGTCGGCAATTAACGCATCTCAGTTAATGATTTGCAGCTGCACATTCCTCTCAATTTAAAGGGACACTTTGTATATACTTTGTATATAAGAGCCAGATCGAATGTTATTTACTTATTTACCTTTTTTATTTACTTACTTTTCTTCAGCGTAAAATCACAAGTTAATTGCAGAGCTTCCCATGTGCATATACAAAGTACAACGATGGCAAAAGTGCGACGTGCATTCTTTCTCCGATGTAGTACCGTCATTATCATCTGAGTTCACCTCTGTTATAGCGCGTCTTTATGTGAAAACAGCAGTGTCAGTTGGGGGGGTGTGGGAGTATCGTGAACGCAACTGAGAGAATAAAACTGAATAAAAAAAAAAAGCTAACCTTTACAAGTATAATACATTTACACCGGCTGTTAAAGACTGAAATCAAATGTATGTTTTTATTCTAAGATAGTAAGAATAAGAGCACCTCACTTCTCAAAACGGACTCGTCCGGGGTCGAACCCGTGAAGTCTTGATTACCAGTCAACAGTTGATACCATTGCACCACCGAAGCGGTCGTAGCAAATGCGTATCAATATCGCACCCTAACGCAAGTTCTTTTTCTGCAGTTATATTCTTGAGTAGAAACGCCCTTGTTCTATTATATTTGTACCTTTTGTGAAAGTGTTTACAGTATTTGATACATAAAATTTAGGCTTCACACATTATACACTTCATGTCTACATTTTGTCAATTATTACTAAAACATGAAAAATGCTTCTGTTTTAACGATGTGTTTACACGGATTGTTGTAGACACAGTACAGTAATCCCTCGCTATATCGCGCTTCGACTTTCGCGGCTTCACTCTATCGCGGATTTTATATGAAAGCATAACTAAATATATAACGCGGATTTTTCGCTGCTTCGCGGGTTCTGCGGACAATGTGTCTTTTTACTTCCTGTATATGCTTCCTCAGTTGGTTTGCCCAGTTGATTTCATACAAGGGACGCTATTGGCGGATGGCTGAGAAGCTAACCAATCAGAGCACGCAGTTAAGTTCTCCTGACTGAGAAGCTAACCAATCAGAGCACGCAGGAGCTATGCAGTGTTAACCAGGAAGTCTCATCTCGCTCATTCAGCATCAACGTGCTTCGCTGTGTAAAGAGTTGTGCTCTTTAGTGTTTATCTTTGTGCATAGTCAAGCCCTTCATTATGGCTCCAAAACAATCTGCTACTGCTTCAGGGGCCGTGCCCAAGCGCAAGAAGAAGATGTTAACGATTGCCGAAAAGGTAAACGTTTTGGATTTGTTGAAGGCTACGATTCTTTTTA
The DNA here is from genome assembly GCA_026402145.1 of Polypterus bichir lapradei. Lineage (NCBI taxonomy): Eukaryota > Metazoa > Chordata > Cladistia > Polypteriformes > Polypteridae > Polypterus > Polypterus bichir. The sequence continues at coordinate 49,460,018 of JANRMT010062791.1, read as the reverse complement.
TTTAAAAAGTAGGAAAGGAATATAAGATCTACGGCTGCAGCGTCCTTTTAACCAGGGTGCAAAACGAGTTGTAAGTGGATGTAATAAGGCAGTAGTCTGGATGGAATCTGCTTTAGGGATTTGGATTGAAGACTGCCAGAAGAAGAACAACGGCAGTGCTACACAATCGCCTGAAGTGGCTCCTTTACAAGGGCTGTAACGCTCTCCTTTGTTGTGCAGTAAAATTAAACTCATTGTTATCGGACAAGTCATCGTGTCATTGTTGGTGAGTAACCATAATTAATTTTCTTCTTACAGTGCTTAGTACATGTACGTACGTTTAGTGTCACTGTACACACATTTACTGTATACTATTTTTCTTGCATTGTACGTATTTATTGCTGGTGACCTGTCTATCGTAATGGCTGTAACATATGTGATATCGGAGACACTCAATATCTTTAAAATAATATTTAGGTTTTACTGTATATAAACAGTGTGTGTTTATATACATAATTTCAATGAATCTTACCTAATATCTAAGAGAATACAAAGGGATTATGCTGTATAACGCTGCGGGGAATATTTATAAACAGTGCGGGAGAGTTTATAAGGGCTTAAAATATATAAAAATAACCATACAAACATATGGTTTCTACTTCGCGGATTTTCACCTATCGCGGGGGGGTCTGGAACGCAACCCCCGCGATGGAGGAGGGATTACTGTACACACATGAAATGCATGTGTTCCAAATAACGATATAGTATTTAAAAAAAGGTGTCATTGTGCTTGACTTCTCACTCTATACAACTCTAAGCAACTGACACGCAGGGAAACAGACTTGAGCTGAGAAAACTGTGTGGCGGTGGGGGGATGTGATAGTAGGCTGCTTGCTGCTTATCGACACATTTACAGGACAAAAGACGCTGATGGAGAGGTGCGAAACGATTTAAGGTGGGACGGATCTACGGGTTTTTCCGCAGGCTCTGGTAATTCTAGTGTTAATTCAGCACACAGCACCTTACACAGTGCTCAAATCACCAACTATAGGCTCAGTCCTTTTCCTCATCTCTATTCTTTCTCTTTTTCCCTTCTTCTGCCACCTCTACTCTTCCCTTCACAAGCTCTGTCCTCCACCTCCATAGTCCAGGGCTCCAGGATTGTCCAGGTGCCCCTTGGCAGAGGCTATGGTCCCAACAGGGTTAAGTTTCCAAGCTTCAGTCCCATGGCCCTGATGCAAAATTGGGGGGCTGCCCTCTCGTGTCCCAGGAGAGGTATTGCCACTCTCCATCTTCTAGGCGCCCCGGCTGGGCAAGAGCCCCAGTCGTCCGCCACACTGTACATTTCTATATGGTTTCCATATTTGTTTTGACATATTTGTACTTCTTGTCTGTGACAGTCTGTCTCATGTGAGCAGATTCATTTTGCAATATTGCCCACCACACTAAGTCAGTTAATTCTGCACTCGAGGTGGAATAACTTAGTATATAACATTGTCCCACTTCTTCAGTTTTAATAAGCACACTGCAACTGCACTTAGTTTTATTCTTGGTCAACTGCTAGTTTGCAGCTCTGGTACACAATGCAACAGCACTAAACCTGAAGGTTAGTTGTGTTACCAAAATTGCATACTAAGACCAGAGCCTATATTTATCAAATGTCTCAAAGTAAGAAAATGGTCCTAACTGGCTCAAAATTCACAGAGTAACACAATTTTAGTCCCACTCTTAGGTGTAAGAGTAAAATTATTTGATCAATTTTTCTATGTTAGGAAACTACTCCTAACTTCATCAGGGTTTAAGAGAGCTTGTAAGGTGTTCTAACTCTCTAAGAGCTGCCAGTAGAATGCGTTCAGGAAAAACAAACAATGTAAGAGAAAAAGCTGAATGTTTTGGGAACACCGTGAAACAATGAGCTTGTAAAAAGACATTGATCTGATGGAGATGGAGTAGTAGTTGTACAAATATATATAAAATGAGGGCGTGCAGCTTTGTAGTAATGATTTGTATATATCAAACCTAACCATTTTTCAAATTTTGCACCATACTTTAAATGCCCTTACAGCAGGTAAGTTATACACTGACATACATTTTACCAAGATTCCATGTGAGCTAATGTTAAAAGGAAGCTGCCTCTGTGCAAATTAGCATGCATATCAGGATCATTTCGACATGTGTGGGTGAAGACACATATGTGAATCAAAAGCGATATCACAGTATCACCACACAGGCAGTCAAGGGGGCAAACTGTACTACTGTACAGTAGCGTACATACTACCCCGAAGATAATTGGGGGATGGATATGTGATTGACAGCTGTATATTACACAAGTACACTGAGGTTTGCATTCTAATAAACTCCTGGAATATTACAATTAAATTTTACAAGCCATAGAAGGCACATGAAGTTAGAGACTGCTGGGCATTGATAAGGAGGAGTCAGAGGCATACATAATATGGCATAGTGGGAAAAAGGGACACTGGTAGAGTGACTGTGACTTCATAAACAGTGCAAGAATAACCATGGATAGTTTCAGTATAAGTGTTACTTTATGATGCATTTTCTGTTGCCATAAGAGCAGGGAGGCAATTCGTCTGAAAGTATGGCTATGCATCATCCATCCATCCATTCATCCATTTTCTAAAGCTGAATTATCCTGAGCAAGGTTGGGGGAAGCTGAAGCTTATCCCAGCAAGCATAGGATGCAAGGCAGGAACTCTCTCTGGAGCATTCATTGCTAAATAAATGTGTCAGAATTCTGGGTTTACTTTATTTTATATATGTGTGTGTGTGTGTGTCCTTTTCTTTTCTGTGTTCATTTTAATTTTATTCATATAATTGCAAAAAGGCAACAATTACACACAGCTTAGTGAAATATTTTACTCTATTATGTTTTCCATCTTCTACTTTGAGAATTATTATTATCTTTCCCGTGACGCTTCTGTGTTAGTATCAGAAAAATACATATCATCATCATGACCTGCACTTTGTGGCTCAAAGTGTGAAGTCATTACGTCTTTCATTCTCAGATTTGGCCTCTTACTCCTTGCTGCGACTGGGACTATGATGCTTTGTAAATACTTCTAAAGTCCTAATCTGAGGTAGGGCAAATTCTTATCCTAGTGTGACTTTTAATGCAATTCCTAGGACTAATTCTAAGACACATGATAAATACAGGCCCAGATCAGCACAAAATCATCCTGTGCTCATACTACCCTAAAACTGGCCCATTAGGTTTTTCACAAAAAATTATAAGTGCAGCTATTTACTATAAAAAAAATAACACATTTTGTTGTAAGTTTGGGATCTGTCATTTCTGACATAACCATTTGTTTCCTTTAGCATACAATTATATTGTGGATGGTATGTGTTGCCATATGACATGATTATCAAGTTTGGTTCTAGAGGACCACAGTAGCTGCAGGATTTTTTCCAACTTAATTTTTAATCTAAAACCAATTAATACTGTTGAAGCAATTATTGCTCAAGCACCTTTTTTCTGCTTCATTTTAGTTAACTCACTTGTTAGAAAGCTTTTAATTGCTTCGTTTAGTCTTAAACACCTGCATTCACTGCTTTTAATTGCAACTTGTTTCCTTAAGCAACTTTCCATTGAGAGTGGAAAGAAAGGCTTCAAGGTTAATGCAAGAAAGTATGAGGTGATAGATGCAGGTGGAAGAGATGAATGCCTGGTGTGAAAGATAGCCTGACCACAGACAGACATGACATCCAATGTCCACAACACACGGTTTATTTACAATTATTTACATTTCGGTTCCACCATCTCACACACAACTACGCAGTCCTTTTCTCTCTTTGGCTGCCTAAGCTCCTCTCTCGCAAGCACTGTCTTCCTCCTCCCAACTCCAGCTTCTCGAATGAAGCGAGGCGGCCCCTTTTATAACGCCCCGGATGTGCTCCACGTGCTCTGAGATGATCTTCCAGCAGCACTTCCTGGTGTGGCGGAAGTGCTGCCCTTGTGCCTGGAAGCACTCCGGGCATACACAGTTCCTGGAGCGGCAGCACTTCCTGGTGTAGCGGAAGTGCTGTCCTCCAGGGCTCAGGCACCATCCAGGTGTCCCCTGGGGTTGGCCACGGACCCCCACAGGGTTGAGCTTCCCAGCTCCGTATGTGGTCCTTGATGGAAATCAGGGGGGCTCACTTCTTGCACCCACGGGAGATATTGCCACTCTCCTGGTGTTTCCCTGCTCCAGGCATCCCGCTGGGGCAAGGTCTCTGGTCGTCTGCCACACTGCCCCACCCCCAGCTGAAGCCCGTAGGGCGAAGTGGCTTGTCCCACGAGGGCTGGTTCCTTTCTTGTGAGGGGGTCGGTGCATTGGAATCCACGGGTTTCTCCTGAACAGAAAGGCATGATCAGTCCTGTGGCACTTATAACACCGACACACTCCCCTCACTCACAGGGGCGTGCCCGCTTTTTTCACAAGCTTCTTGATGGTCTCTCCGAGGACGCAGATAATCTGCAAAACCAACCAGACAGGGGCCTCCTTCAACACTCATACGGCTGCAAGCACAGACATTAAATCAGTTGGCAGGGGATTCGCATTCCGCTTGACCTTACCTGCTGGCCGTGAGCCATACACATGCTGTGCACCATGCGCAGACTCTATCGGGTTCTTCTCCGGAGAGGGGGTAAGGTTCACCACCCCTGCTTGCACTATGCTAATAGCAGGAGGCCAGCACACATCCTCCACCCCCTTACCTGCCTAATAAGGGGTGTCCAGGCCCCTTGCCACTGCCTGCTTCTTCAGGCCACTCCCCAGGGGACGGGACTCCAGGTACTTTTTCACTAACTGAGATGTTCTCCACAACAGCAGGCTCCCGTCCTCCTCTGACTTTGTCCTGCCATTGGCACTGGGATCAGTGTCCTTCAGCCAGCCAAATGCCTCCGGATGGTCTCCCCCTATGAGGTATATACCTGGAAAACCGCGCCTCGCGCCCCCGGGCAATCCCTCTCGGGGTCAGGTACCTAACTCTGGAAACCCTTCTTCCGGAGGTAGCTTCTATGGCCTGGCTGCTTCTTCAGGCCCGCTGGCCCTTTCCTCGGCGACGGGCACCCTCGAGTTGCCTGTCTTCAGGCCATGCCTGGCTGTCTTCTTTCCCATCGGGGAGAGGCGGTGCCTTCACAGGCCTATGGTGGCTAGCAAGAGGGACTAAGTCGCTCACACAAAGCGTGCAAGTATCGCAGGAGCGCACATACTTTGCGCCAAGCCAAAACTGCGTGTGTCTTGCGCTGCTGTGCCGGGCTACTTTACCAATTATTTTCAATGGGTCCCTGCCTTGAAACAGGCAGAGAGTCACATCTGGGATGCCATGTAAAAGATAGCCTGGCCACAGACAGACACAACACCAAATGTACACAACACATGGTTTATTTACAACTATTTACATTTCGGTTCCATCAACTCACATACAACTACTCAGTCCTTTGTCTCTCTTTGACCGCCTCCACTCCTCTCTCGCAAGCTCTGTCTTCCTCCTCCCAACTCCGGCTCCTCGAATGGAGTGAGGCGGCCCCTTTTAATAACACCCCGGAAGTGCTCCAGGTGCTCTGAGATGGTCTTCTGGTAGCACTTCCTGGTGTGGCGGAAGTGCTGCCCTTGCACCCCGAAGCACTCTGGACGTACACAGTTCCTGGAGTGGCAGCACTTTCTGGTGTGGCGGAAGTGCTGTCCTCCAGGGCTCGGGAACCATCCACGTGCCCCGTGGGGCTGGTTACGGACTCCCACAAGGTTGAGCTTCCCAGCTCCGTATCTGTGGTCCTTGATGGAAATCAGGCATCCCAGTGGAGCACGGTCTCTGGTCGTCTGCCACACTGGCCATGTGGCACATACAGTGAGTGTTACAGCCTGGCGTGGAAACTTGGAATAGGATGCAACGCTATAACATTTTTTCCTGGTCTTTTTGAAAAGGAGTCTGCAGGTGATGCGTGTGAACTTTGTTTGTAGAAAGTGTGAGAGATTGGTGCAGAAAGCTGATGTAGAAAATGTAAATGTGTGTTTAAAACAAAGTATGGAATTTATGCTATGCAGGTGACATGTTGAAAGAAGACGCAGGTGTGGACATGGTAGTGACTAAAAGAGAAAGGAGTGTTTGGAAGAAATGCTGGGTTCTGTCCTCCATTCTGACTTCTAAGGAAGCCTCTATGTTTAGTGTTATTTGGCAATTTATACTTAAGTTTTATTCACTTTATATTTTATTGGCAGGGATTCCTGAAGTTTACATGTTCTCCCCATTTTCACATTTTGTTTCCTCAAGCAGTCAGTCCAAAGAAATGCAGCTTATGTGAATTGTTGCTGCTTAATTGACCATTGTGAGTGTGTGCATGTGTGCTTCAGTCACGTTACTGATGTCACAGGATACAACACTCGCTATACCTCAGTGGATACATTTGATGAATCTTTAAAGAACATTAGTATCATGTTTAAGCCTGCATTTTCCCATGGCCAGTGTTCACAGATGTGTTTCATGTCTGTACTGATTAATTTTGTATTATTAATTTGTGTTAATGTTTCTTTTGTTTAAAATGCTCCTTTTTCTGTGTGTGTGATGGAAAAGGGGTGTGGCCTAGGTAATGTCCCTTTTGTTTTGTGAGTGGCTACCAAAGTGGAGGGACCACCTGCCAATCACCACCAGGAACAGTCCTCCACCCTATTTAAGGGAGGGCCTCACATAGTTCCTGGTGGTTCATTTAACGTGCTGGGAGTGGAATGTTTTCTTGTGTTTCTGTGCTTTAATATTAGGGATTTTCTAGGTTTTGATCCCTTGCTCAGTTTTCGACCATGCCTCTGAATTTTGCAGTGGGACTGTGTTTATTGTTATTTTGAACCTCTGCTCCGTTTTATGACCATGATTTTTGGCTATTGTAATGACATCTTGTTCGCTGTGGACCGCCTTGCCTATTCAGGCAAATCCTTGTGCTAAATGGTGCTTTGTGCATTTCAGAGCCTTTTGTAAATTATATCTTTTATTTTATAAAGATTTGGCTTGGCCCTTTGGGTTTCTAGTTGGAGTTTTTGATGGTGTTTTTTCCCCCCACTAGTGGGCAACTTTTGAAAGCATTTTATACCTGTGCTTTTGGGACTCCCCAGATTGACAGAATAAACTGCCTGGAAAGTAAAAAAAAAATGTAATGTGCACCTTGAGCTACCATTTTTGAAAGATTTATTGGACATTGCTGATGTGCGTTTTCATTCATATTATGAGGCCTGGAGGACTGGCCTATCGGTGTTGATTCAGCTACAAAAGAATAACGAAATAAAGGATATTAAAGATAACTTGTTTGAGGCTATAGATTTCTTAGCTGGAATAATCTATCTGTAAGAGGATGACATTTTGTACGATCTCACAATGATGTTTGCTTAGGTTCAGGACAGAATTTTGTGCTGTGGAGAGGCAAAGAAATGCTGCCACTACAAAAAGGAGCATGGCGCCATTACAACTTCAGAATGTAAATCGGCACCTCCAATCAAGCCAGTGACTGGAACAACACGAGAGCCACAAGTAAAAGCCAAGTTCAAGGACCCTATTTTTGCCAAGGAATGCTTTGAGCCATCTTCTCTGGTTTCTTTTGCTGAGATTTTTGAATTGCCAAAGCCACAACATGCTGTTTTTGCAACTGAGCCTTCCATGACTTTGCCTAGGGCTATGTCTAGTAAACTTGCACCTGTTACATTCCCTGTCTTCACCACAGAATGTTTCGAGCCTGCTACTCCTGTATCTTTGAGCAGGTTTTCGAATTCCCAAAGCCATAGCATGTGGTTTTTGCAATTGTGGCTTCCGTGATTTTGACTAGGGCTGAGTCAAGTAATCCTGCTCCTGTAGTTACTTCTCCTGTATTCTCTACAGAATATCTCGAGACTGCTACTTTTGTTTTGTTCTGGAGCTTTTTGAATCATTTAAATCAGCGCAATCTATACCTATAATGAATTCTCTACAGCTATGTTAGTGGAACCTATCACTTAATTCCAAGCCACTTTTCAGTCTGAATCATCTAAAACATTAAAGGGGAGTAAAACCCAAAAACACTCAACTCTAAGCCTTTATGCTTCAGTTGAGTCAGCCCTGCTGGGAAACAAGTTGTTGCCTGTGATGACCCCTGGAGGGGCCTCCATGCCTGTGTTCCTGTACATGTTGAACCCTGGAGGGATCAACCCTGCCTGTGTTCCTGTCCACGGTAACTCCCAGAGGGGGCACCATGCCCAAGATGATCCCAAGAAGGGAACTGTTCTCAGGTTAAGGTCACGTACATTAGAGGCACTAGAGGTGGATGGAAACATTATTTACTCACCTTCCAGTTTGTATATTTCAGCGTTGCTATCCCTGTTAAGAGTCATCCTACCAGGAGGTGGTGCCCAGCCAGCTGTCTTGTCTGCCCTGCTGGAGTCAACCAGGAGGTGGTGCCCAGATGCCCGTCTTGTCTGCCTTGCTGGGACCACAAGGAGGTGGTGTCCAGATGCCTGTCTTGTCTGCCCTGCTGGTGGTGCCCAGTTGCTTGTCTTTTCTGCCTTGCTGGAACCAATAGGAGTTGGCGCCCAGATGTATGTGTTGTATACCTTATTGGGGTCACCTGGTGAAGGAAGACTATTTGAATCCCTCAAAGTGACGATCTTCATTCTTCTTCCTGCTTCAGGTCTTCTCTTGATGTCCCCATGGGGGGTCCTTGTAGATTATAGACATTTTGGACATTATGAAGGAAGTTGGGGTGTCTAGAACAAACCCAGTTGGGGAGTGTGTACCGACATGTTTCAGCCTGAATTTTTCCCCTTGGCTCATGTTCACAGTTGTGTTTCTCATCTTTTATATAGAGGCCTAGGGCCTCCCATAGTTCTTGGCGGTTCATTGAATGTGCTGAGAGTGTAGTGTTTTCTTGTGTCTCTTTGCTTTGCCATTACTTTGTGATTTTCTGGATTTTGACCCCTTGCTTTGTTTTCGACATCGCCTCTGGATTTTGCATTGTGTTTGTTAAGATTTTTGAACCTTTGCTCTGTTTATTAACCATGATTTTTGGCTATAGTATTGTTTGCTGTGGATAGAAAGCTAGAAAAAAAGTGAGAGAAAGATAAATGCTGAGTGAAGACAAATTATTGTGCAACAGGAAGGAACAGACTAAGATGATTTGGGATGATGACTGGGTGATGAGGTGCACCAACATGGAGGTTGAGGGGATGAGGCCAAGAAGAAAGTCAAAGACAACATGGTTGGAGGTGCTATCATATGAAATGAACAGAATGGCTCTAACTCCAAAGTATGCCCAACCATAGAATGTGGAAGAAAAGGTTTTGATGGCCAACCAGTTAATCTGAGTAAACCTGGAAAATTGAAAGTATTGATAAGAATGATGCAACTAATTAACTATGAGATGCAAATATTAAAAGAACCAGCAGCTCACCATCTAACCTTGCCCTGATTACACCTGTATGCATTCATCATTAAGTAGCTGTTGTCACACACATGCACAATACACGTACAAACAATAGTAATTCTACGCTAGGCCAGGGGGCAGCGGAGTGTACTGACTATCTCTCTCAGTCCCTTTCAGACCTTTCCCGGGAAATCCCGCCTGTTTCCGGCCCCGATGAGGATGTCACTTCCGGGCACGAGGATGCCACTCCCAGTTCCTGCACCGATGACGACATTTCCCTTCTGGGCTATTTAAACTGCCATCTTGCCTCCATACAGGCAGTTTGTTTTGGACTCTGACCTAGGCACATCGTGCTATGAAAAAAAAGCAACTTTTGCAGCCAAGAAAATAATATACAGGTGGCTGCCCTAACTCTTTATGATGTCTCTGACTCATTCTTGTGACACTGTTTAAATTGATATATTTATAGTACTAAGGTGTTGTACCATATTAGCCATTATGAATGTAGTGAGAAGTCGAACAAAATGACACCTTTTATTGGCTAACTAAAAAGATTACAATATGCAAGCTTTTGAGGCAACTCAGGCCCCTTCTTCAGGCAAGATGTAATGTAAAATATAATTCATATGTGTGGAAGAGCACAGAACAAAAGACTAAGAATTACTGATCTGATCTGGCCTACAAATCATTTTTATAATACTCTCATATGAAACACAAAAAAGAAAAAATCTATAGTATAAGAATGATTTGATGTGGGCAATTGAAAGCACTTAAAAACCATTAAACATAAAGTTATTTTATCGGCAAGGGCTGGCAACAACAAACTTAAGGACCCCTGACATACAACAAAATAATTAAAATGTTAAAAATATAAATTCAGAAAGAATCTAAACATCCTACTCTTTTATATAAAGTAATTGACATCAGATACTGAGACTCTTTATAAGTCAAGATCACAATACAGTGGTAAACAGTTTGGGTGCAGCATGTGCAACGCAATTATAAACACTGTAGCAGTGCAAAAAAATGACCGCAAGTTGCGGTGCCTGCCGGCAACAAATATTTATTTTCATAAATAACTAGGGGGCTTCACCCCCTGCTCGCTTCGCTCGCCAACTCCCGTTTTTGTTTTTCCGGATACACACTTTTAAGATTTTTTTTTCTTTGAATTGTTGCTATTTCATTAGTTTCACTTTTATTTCAGAACTTCTGTAAAAACAATATTTTGAATCTTTCGAATCCCAACGTTCTGAATCTTTTCAATGAGGTCCGTGACACATGTGTTTAATGACTTTGTACCATAATTCAGGATAGGTTTCTCTGATTGGAATTTCAGCACAGACAAAACAATCTACATCATCAGCAGTTAATAATTGTTTTTGCAAAGTAAGCAATAAATGAATGTGAAGTAAACTCTGTTTTTAAAATTCACTTTACTTAAACTTCAAAGCCTAAAGATATTTACATTTGTATATTCAATCTCTATTCGCCTTTTCGTTATTTCTCAGAGTAATAATTTCTCTTTCTTTGCGCTAATGCGATGTTTACTTTCTTTGTTTTGACACTGTCATTTTTTTCTGCTTTCATATTTTGTATCTTGCTCTGCATGTGTTTCGCACCTACGATTTTTTTTTTTAGTCTTTTGAATTCCAGTTTTCATTATCTCTAACCTGCTCTGCATGTGTGTAGCGCCAACGTCCGGATTGGACATGCTTTTTTTTTCTGTCTTTTATTTCTGACCTCGCTTTATCCTGCTTTTTTTAATGAAACCTGGTCCATGGTGATTATTTTCCCTTTTTCAAGTGATAATTTCCGTTTGTTTGCGCTACTGCGATCTTTACTTTCTTTTTTTTATACTTTCTAATTTTCCTACTTTCATATTTATATATATATATATATTTATATATATTCAATTACTTATCATTATTTTCATAATCTCTAACCTGCTCTGCATGTGGGTAGCGCCAACGTCCGGATTGGACATGCTTTTTTTTTTTTAATTCCACTTGTTCCGGGCTGATAATTACTTTCCTTATTTTCTGAATTTGCACCTAGATTATTCTTTTCTTTTTTGTCTCTCCAACACTTTTGAGTCTCTTTTCTCTCTTCATTTATAACATATTGTCCTTATACGCTTTATATGCGCTGAGAGCCCTGGATCTGTGTGTGCTCAAAGCCAAAACATGACTGAGTGTGTTGCTGCCTTTGCTCTTATTTGATTGTAAGTAGGGCGTGTCTTGCAAGAATCTCATGTTCTACGTCATCGCGAGACAGTCCTGGGTCAATCTCTTACCACAAAGTTTCATGTTTAAGGTCCCTGCGAGATGCTCGTGGCCAATCTCTTCAGTCTCGCGGTTCTTTTAAGTGTCTTCTGTGATCTTAACGTGAAGATCACGTCTTGTCGTCCTACTGTTTCTCTCCAGGATTTTTTTTATAATAGGGAGATAACAGAAAATAACTAAAATGTGCACTTTTCTTGGGCTGCTTAAAGGTAAACGAAAGTTCTTGTTTCACATGGCAGGAAACAAAATGGGCTTCCGTATATTTCAGCCAGATCTACATCAGCATGCGATGCCCATCTCTGCGGTCACTCTGCTCTTACTTGCTGTGGACAGGAAGCGGTGGGGCATCCTTCGGTTGGGTGCCCTGAAGGAGCAGCTTCTCCAAGCTGTAAGGGAAGAAGGAGACAAGTCTGTTAACGCCAGTGCCCCCTGTTGCCCCTTGATGATATAACTTTAGGTGTACCTGAAAAATGACCCTCTGGTATGTGTGACAATACATAGTAGCTGCGAAACCAGAAATTAACAAAAATATTCTAAACTTAAACTGATAAGCCATTTACATACCATCAACCATGGATTGCTATTCCATAGTGAGAGAAGGGCATTATCTTAATATAGGAGAAAAGAACTAACCAAGATTGTAAGATGCCACCGAGACTAATAGTGGCTCCAGGTACTTGTAACAAAAAGCTGCAACTCCACTTATCTGTTTGCTTCCCTCATAAGAACAGGTTATAAATTTTTTAAGATCAATATTTTAGTTGCAATTGTTTATTTTACACTAAGCCCTTTTCGTAAAATATTGCTCCAGATAACATACTTTGGAGCACAAAGATTTTCCACTTTCGTGTGTTTCCTTGTATTAGAATATTTGATGTACGCACAGGTTGATAATTTGGGCATGTCTATTGCCAATTCTCAAACTACATTTTCAGGCATTCTTAAGTGATGCTTTTCTTAAATGGACATTTCTACATTTGTAGGAGTCTGCGTTCAGTATTATTTCCTTTCTTATTAAGAATTCTGCCAGCATTCATCTCTGCCTAGCATTCTTCACATGCTTTAACCCCTGTGGCGCAGGTTCATTGCTTACATTGAGGAAAACGTTAGTGAGGCTTCATATCGATCTATCTCACACTGAGATGCTCACATATGTGACCTTTATATTACCCTCCAGTAGTTTATAAGTACTGGAAAAAAGCTGGGTCAAGTCTCATGTAAGGCAACATGCCATTTATTATCTTGTACTCTGCAGCCAAGATTAATCAATGACGCACTTTATGATTCTAACATTTGACAGCATCTAGCAAAAACTGACAGCTGAATTACATAAACAGCAGCTCAGAGTTAACAGAGAAAGGATCTTTCCTCTTAGCTCCTTCTAAATATTGGTCTCTGAATCTAAAGTATTTTTTAATAAAAGTAAATGTTCCATGACAGTGTTCCAATAGCTTCATGATTATAATATACTCAGAGAAATTAGAATCTATTTACAATGGTTTATTGAGTAATTAGAAATTCAAAACTGAATTCATAACATGTAATTTCTAAATTACTCATCTCTTTAATGAAACATCACAATTATATACAGGTGACTGAAATGAGAGATTTTAATTAACACTGCATGTTCAAAGGATACAGTTAAAGTGACAGAGCAATCTATACAAATAGGGGTAAGTATTAGTTAACCAATGGCATTTCTTCAATTAAATGAGAAATACTTAATTTTCTTTTGTTAAAAAAAATCTTAAAATTCAAATGTAAATATTCAGAACATGAAATCTTGAAGAGTAAAAGATGTTGCTACAGTACATCTTTTAGTTTGCAGCTAAGGTGTGATCTTTTCAGAGGATCTGAAAATATTAAGAAAAAGTATTTGGGTGGAAAGTTGTATTCTAAAGATAAACGATTAATGAACATTTCAGAGGTTAACTCAGAAATTGTGCAATAATAAGATATATAATGACATGTAAACAGAAATGAGTTATACCATTTTAAGGCAGTTTCATTATGACTGAGGACTCATTTTAACAAGTTGTCCTTGAGAAATGGTGGTTCTCCAAGTACTTTATCCTTTAAAACTGTGTTTTCAATGCTTTAGACTGAATGCTAATCCTGTTCGTTAACGTGCCCATTTATAATACTGACTGTTGACGGACAACATACTTGTAGCTTATTTGACTTCTGAGTGTATTTTTTGTTTTGTGCCTGCTCTTTTGTATTTACTGTACAGTCATGGCCAAAAGGTTTGAGAATGACATTAGTATTGTGAATTGTTACTTCATGAAGGCTAGCAAGTTTATGAGTAGGGCCGGTGGATGGAGTGAGGTGGTGAGTTTTTTTTTTTTAACATAATGAATGATATACTAAAAATGAGAGTTAAGTATAATGTATGTATAGTAAGTGCCTAACTTATATACTGTCTTTAAAAACTGTAAGAAATACTTAACTTTTAAAAGTTTCAAATGATTTATAACTGCAGTTTACTCCACTTCTCCCAACAGTGCGCTTCCAATCATCAAATCACCACATGCGCATTTTGAAGCTGCGTGTCAATAGCTGATATTAGAGTTCATTTTCCAGACTTTCACATATATTATTGCATATATATTGATTGATTTTTTGTAAAGTTTTGTTAAATTTGGCAATGTTATTAAGGTTATTAATTTCTTTTAAAAACAATATTTATTATTTTCCTGTTGTTCCAAGGATGCACTGTATCATTGGAGTATTGTATTGTATACCCAGCATTGTATTATGTATCATATGTGGTTTAGGTGTATCGACTCAGGCAGCTTTATTTAACGTGCCATCCTTGTCTAAAAGTACTAAATATTGGTCACAAATATTTATTCCATTAATTCATTTAATTATTCAGAAGCAAAATGATGCAGTAGTACTATACTGTAAAGCCCATCATGCCTACAAAAATGCTCCTCCTTCACTAGTCCGTTGTTAGTGAAGTCTTTACTTAGCATGTCCTCCATATGCCTGCATGAAGGTGTTTTGTTTTTTTTTTTTACCTACATCCCAAAGAAGTGCAACCAAGACTGAATAATAACTGTAAACTTGCCAGAAGTGCACACCAAGATACACCAGAGTCCTGTCTATGGAGATGCTGGGGTTGGGTTTTCTGTCCCCATGACCCTGAAGTATTAATACATACGTTCAGAAAACAGAAGGATAGACTGCCTTCTTTAACCCTTTCAATAGAGTTTCAAATTGAACAAAGTACTATCAACTGATAATGCATTTTTATGTCTTTTTTGTTGATATAATTCATATTTTCTTAAAAAACAGGAAGAACAAATAATTACATATAGATCAATGTTTTATGTATGACAATAATATAACTTTCTCAGTCTCACCTAATCCAAATCAGGTTCACAGTATCCACTAATACACACACCTGTACTCATGTGAAGTCATTTTGGAATCTCCTATTCACCTAACATGTATATCTTTGGAGATACGAGAGGGAAAACCTATTCAAACATAGGGAGAATGTGACAACTCTACACAGATAACATCTAGGTGTGGAATTTAAATCCATAATGGTGTACAGTATCTGTATGCCTGCAGAGCAAACCACTGTGCCACAGTGCTGCCCTAAAAATTAAAATATTTCATCAAGATATTCCAAGGATTATCATTTAAATATTGCTTTTGCAGGAAGCTCACCTACATTATTCTCTACCATTATTTTAAAATCCTAGTGCTGAAATTGCATTAAAGCACTTTATAAAAATTGAAATGACAACAAGTCATTGTTTTAGTTTTTACCTTCATTGCTGTAATTTTCACAAAATTAAGTAAAGGTATGGGGTTAAATTAAGCACAAAGTTTTTTGTTAGCCCTTCCCAGAAAGAGACACTTTTAGGCCACAGTTCTTTGCAACACAGATTGTGCTCACAAAATCATTACAGTTTAGCTTCATATTAAAAGGAAGTTTCCTGTTGTTCTGTATCCAGCACCACTCTCCTGTGCTTCTACACTAAAATAGCACACTACAGCTGTGTCATTTTGATGTCTTAATCGAAAATACGATAGCAATTACTGTCACTGAAAGATCGAAGTACAGTATGTATCTCTGCTGTCCACTGTGCACATGCTGAAAGTACAGCCATTACTGCTGGACACCTGCAGTCAGGCTCACTTTAAAGATTGCATTGTGTAAGCACAGCATATAGTTTGGGATAAATTAGATGCACAGAGGATTTAAAATGTATGTAAGTGGATGGGCTTTGTGTGTTTGCAGTAATTTAAATATGTTGGCTGTTGCTAATACCAACTTGTTGAAAAGTTCAATGTACCCTTAAAAACATATTCAGCTTTATATACAGAAGAGGATGAGTGGACATAACTGCCGACCCTCTTGGATACTTTTACATTGCGATGCTTGAAACCAATGTGTAAGAAAACTTTAGGAATAACATGACAAAATAAACCATGCGGACAAATCCTATTTAATGCAGATATTCATGGAGAAGTAGATAAAAATAAAATAAGCTGCTTCACATGTTAAATAAAATGAAGAAATAAAAAAGGTTTTGCTGAAAGCCCCAAATAGGAAAGGGCTGCTATATCCCTCATGCCAAAACCAAATCGGGACTGCTTCCAATAATACCGAAAAATAATATGTGAAACTTCAGTAAACATTAATAAGGTATAAGTCTGTGCAAGAAGCCTCATTGTACACTTCTGATTCTCCACAATAAGAGGAGTCAGTCAAATGGTTTAGGCATAAGCCAAATATATGGAGGCATTATATTTCTCAGCTAGCATAAGAATATCTGGAAATTTGCTCAAAGTAAAGTAACTAGAGATAGTTTGTTAACTGGTTGGTTCTGTTCATCCCAGATTATGGCCCTTGCAACCCTAACTAAAAATTTTGAAAAAAAAAAAAATGAAGACGAACTGGCCTGAAAATTATATTTATATAACTGATCTTGTTGCTATTTCTGAAACATAAAAAGAAGAACATTTCCTCTTTCAACTACTGTTAGCACAATAACCTAAGGACAAGCAGACCAGACATGATTAATAATACTTCATCAGTATGTTCAAATGCTACCTAAAGTAAAAATACTAAACTTGACAGCTTCGCTTCATTATTCCAGTGCACTACTCCTTAAAGACAGCAGCAATGATTTTAGCAGCCTCTACTGCTCATAAGCAAGTTACTGCTTCTTTGGTAAAGTACTGTGTTGCACCTGGCTGTTGAGCACCTGTAATAAGCATTGGTATTTTAATCATTTAACTTTTTTTTTTTAATTAAAATGACTTTGTTTGCCTTACAGACTATGTTAAATACCTAGTGATTAAAGAATCTACAAAGACCAGGGGCCTCATGCATAATGCCGTGCGTAGAATTCGCACTATAACATGACGTGAGCACAAAAGCCAAAATGTGCTTACGTGCATAAAAATCCAGACTCCAACTTCCGTGTTCTTCCGCTACATAAATCCCGGTCAGCGAGAAAAGTAATGTTCGTGCACGTGCGTGCTCTCCCGCCCCAATTCCTCCCAGAATTACGCCTCTTTAAATATGCAAATCAATATAAATAGCCCTTAAGCTCAGCCTTCTGTGAAAAGACAATGGGAAAGGCACGGGGAAAAATATAAGAATTTCAGCGAATACCAAGTGGAGGCAAAGGAAAAACATAGTATTTGTTGATTTAAACTGTGGTATAATCAACAAAAGGAAGTTGATCGAGTGACATTGCGTGTTGTAGAAACTTGAAAGCTCAAGTTCACAAAGTCAAACAGTGCCGGAAATAAAAAAGAAGTTGTCAGATATCAAAGTCGCTGTGAAAAGGCGAGTCTTAGCCCACCTTCTGAGTGTCATATGAAAGCTTATTAGGGTACAGAGAAAAAAAAGGCACACAGTGGGGAAAAAGCACAAAATGTCAACTTCAATCTCGAAATTTCCACTTTAATCATGTAATTTATTTTGTCATTAAAGTAGAACATCATAAACGTCATCTTAAAATCGTTTAATTAACCAGTTTCTCAAATCACATCGTAATTAAAGTAGCACATTAAATGCTTTGATTTGTATGTGATCTTCTATGTGCTCTGTGTGTGTGAATCAGTAGTGCTTCTTAAACCGGCTCTCTTCCTCTGACTGGACACAGAATCCATTACATTCGTGATATTACAGGTCTCTGAATAACTAAAATACTGAGATGTATACGTGATATCATTTTCATGATGATAATAGTTAAAGCTCGTTATTAAACATGGGTTTCACAGTGCAGCGATTGTGCGCGACCATCGATGAAATTATTTATTGCAGCAGTACTCATGGGCGGCTCTAGGCTCGTGGTGGTCCTGGGCAGAGAAAGAATTGGTGGCCCCTTTGCCCGTCAATGTCAATATGGTATCTTATGCACGGTGGATGGCCACGTCCATTGCGGACACTGCATAGCCGCCTCGTGCTCATGACACAAGCGTTTAACTTTTGTCGAAATTTGCCACTGCGTTTTTAGCTGTGTCGTTATTTTCTCATTCTGTTTTATATTCAATATATATTGGCGTGGCTGCGCCTGCAGTCCTTGCTTTTCTTTCTCCAAGTAACCGATCGCCACACAATCAGCTCTGTAACAGACGTTAAGCCATCTGTAAGCTTAGAGCGCCGATTCTTCAAAAGTTTAAGGAACATTGAAATATCTTCGTAGTACATGTTTAGTTATTCTATCCTTCACGCCAGTCTCAGTGAAGAATATAGATTATTTAAATGAAGTTAAAATTTTATCTGTATAATATAATAAACATATTTTGCTGCATTTCATCTTAAAAATGATATCGTAATCATATGTAAATATGCGCTTTATAAAGTGTCTCAGGTTGTCAGGGCCGGATTTTCCTATAGGCTAACTAGGCTTCAGCCTAGAGCCTCAAGAGCAAGAGGGGCCTACATTCAAATTGTTAGCAATTTGAACAAAATTAAAAATGGGAGGTGAAAGGGCCTCATAAGTGGAATAGCCTAGGACCTCTTTTCATCTAAATCCGGCCCTGCAGGTTGTGCAATATTATAACTGTAGTGCAAGTTTACAGTGAGGTAGTTCTACTTGTAAGTACAGATAGTTCTACAAGGAGCAATTGATTGTGTGTGTTTATAGTTCTTGGGATGAAACTGTTTCTGAACCGCGAGGTCCGTACAGGAAAGGCTTTGAAACGTTTTGCCATAGCAGAGACAGCGTGTGTTTGATGCTGTATACCAATAATTCTCTTTCCAATCAGCTGCTGCTGTGATTCACACTCAGATACAGTGATATAAATACTCCGAGTGGTGCAGTGAGAGTAATATGGAAAAAGATGATCCACTTTGGCAACTCCTAAAGGGAACATCTGAAAGAAGAAGAAGAAAAAGAAGGTACAATGAGAGTGACAACGCTAAAGCAGTTATGGTATTTGGAATACTATGGCTATTCCCTGGACCATTATATAGTTACAGTCTGCAAAACCGAGCGGAGAACTTGCGTATGACAAGGTATTAGGTACCGTGGAAATGTGCGTGGCTTTAGGCCAAGTGTAGGTTTTATACATCGCGATTTGAATGTAGAAATGTTCTTAATCTCGAAATTTTCAGTTTAATCTCGTAGGTTATTTTGTCATTAAAGTAGAACATTGAACACGTCATCTTAAAATTAATGTTTAATCTACTAGAGTTTCTCAAATCCCATCATAACTAAAGCAATGCTGCATATCCTATGTGTTCTATGTGTGTGAATGATTATGTACTTAAATGGGCTTTGTCTTTCATAGACAGAAGCGTGCAGGCACTGAACTCCATACAGAATACATTACATTCATGATAATACAGCTCTCTGAAAATTTTAGAATAAGATGTGTACTTGATATCATTTTCATAATGAAATGCATTAAAGCATGTATTAAACATGAGGGGCACAGTGCGTAGTGGTTGCCATGAGCTGGCATCCCATCCAGGGATTATTCCTGTCTCCCACAAAATAGATGCTGTGGCACGCGCAGCCCTCAACGAAATAACAGATTGCAGCAGTACCGTCTCTGTCAAACATACCAACCTCCAATTTCTATTCTTTAATTTGCTTTATCCACGTAACCAATTGCCACAATATATGTTCTGTGATAAATGTCAAACCAGCCGTAAGCTTAGAACACCAATTCTCCAAAACTTTTAAAGACCATTGAAAAATCTTCATGATACATGGTTAATTATACCATTCATCTATCCATCCAGGGTCACACCAGTCCCAGCAAGCATACAGCGTGAGGCAGGATGAGTCCAAGGACGGGGCACCAGTTCATCGCTACCGCTGTGCCACCATGCACCCACATGTTTAATTATTAACAATACATTATTTAAATGAAGTTAACAATTTATCTGTATAATATAATATGCATACTTTAACCTATTTCATCCTAAAACTATCAAGTATACATCCTAATATTCTAACAGCACACAGCTCCAAAAGGATAGCTCTTAGAAATCTACTTAGCTATATTAGCAATAGGAAATCAACTTAGAAGCCAGCCATCATCATCTGTAAACACACACACTCTTCTACTGAATGGAATTCCTTTATTGTTATTGTATGGTACAATGAGATTCAATATTCAAATCCTCCATAAACTTATTTTCCTATAAAATGATAAAATAATAATAATAATACAATAAGAAAACAATGAAAATATACAGTATGAAAGCATAAGTACAATATACCTGTACATACTGTATTGTGCAGATAGTGCAAACGGTTCATAAAGAGGTTGTGCAATATTACAGCTGTAGTGCAAGTTTACAGTGAGGTAATCTATACTAATAAACGGCAAAGCCCTCACTCACTCACTCACTCACTCACTCACTCACTCACTGACTGACTGACTCATCACTAATTCTCCAACTTCCCGTGTAGGTAGAAGGCTGAAATTTGGCAGGCTCATTCCTTACAGCTTCCTTACAAAAGTTGGGCAGGTTTCATTTCGCAATTCTACGCGTAATGGTCATAACTGGAAGTTGTTTTTCTCCATTTACTGTAATGGAGTTCAGCTGGAGGGGCAGAGTTTCGTATGACATAATCACGCCTCTCACGTAATCACGCATTACGTAGAAAGCCAGGAAGAGCTACAAAACGCGCTTTAGAAAACATGCATTATATAATTAAGAAGGCAGCGAAACAATTAGAAGCGAGCGACTGACATATAAAACCATATTCAGCGGCTCATGTGAGGGGATGCACTAAGTATGTACGCGCGCTTCTCGATTTATTTTAACCTCGCATCCCCTTAGTTTGAGACGTATGAAAACGCATGCGGTTAACGCAGAAAGACAGATCACCTATTCACCTATTGAAGCTTCATGAATAATGGATACTTTATTCGCGATCAATGATTGTTTTGGTAAAGCCATACTCAGTGTATTCATTAGATGAACGGTAAAAAAGTAAGAGCGAGGGGACGGTAACTTACTGAAGCACACAAGCAAAACCACAATAGCACGCGGGCTCGATGTACTGACTTGCGCGATCACATTCCAAAAAATATTTCTTTTCAAGTTCTATTTAGTCCATATGAGTCAAACTCAAAGCCCACGGGCCACATCCGGCCCGGCGTGTAATTATATCCGGCCCGCGAGATCATTTTATATACTGTATTATTGTTATTAATGGCCCGGGTATATGAAGCGCTGGTAACACAATAAACTACAGATCCCATAATGCAGCGCTTCAGCTGCCTTGCCGAACAATTACCGCGTTGCTGCAAGTTATTGCGAAGCTAGCCCACACGATGCCGAAGAGAAAAGTTGATTCTGAAAATAGAGCCTTTAAAAACCGATGGGAGGCTGAGTATATGTTTACTGACATTGCCGGTAAACCCGTGTGTCTCATTTGTGGAGCTAATGTGGCTGTACAGAATTTAATCTTTACAACGACTGACAAACACAGAATGTAACTTGAACACAACACATCGTACAAATACGACCCTGATTGAAACAAATAATGATAATCGAATCCTTGATCACAGCAACACTCACAAAGCAATTACTGTATATTGACAATCATGTTATGTTATTTTTAAAATGTTCCCTTTTCTTTTTCATAGCTTCTTTAACACACTACGTCTCCGCTGCGAATATATATATATACCCCGATCTACATACTCTGAAATAAATAAGCCACACACCGTGGCGTAATTGTAGAGGCTTCGCCTCTATCGCCTACATCCGAGGTTTGATTCCCGAGAGGGGATGTACTGAGTATGTACGTGTGCTTCTCGGTTCATTTTAACCTCGCATTTCCTTGGTTTGAGACGTATGAAAAAATATGCGGTTAACGCAGAATCATGTTACGTTATTTTTAAAATCTTTCCTATTCTTAGCACAAGCACAGCTGAGAAGCTTCGATGCATGTACTCCATAACAAAAAATAACGCATTTAATCACATTTTCAATTCCAAGCAAAGGGGAACTTTTGTCAATGCATGATTTCCTGGTACATCGATTACACTGGTGCACACATCACAGCTATAAAAATGTTACACTCAGAATGAAGCGCGTTCCTGATCGGAGGAAAATTTAATTTCAAAAAACTACCCGAGCGAAGCCTTGATAAAAGCATGGTTTTGTGCACAGTGAAAACCAAGCAATATTAGATTAGATTAGATGCATTACAAAAAGCGGACTTTGTGGCTCTTACTGGGGATCATTGGACTTCCGTGACCGTTAGTAATTCTAATTACATCTAATTACAAAATGTTCAATGATCACACTGTTTTAGCCTAATGTACAAAATAATTTTGGCTAAGGTTACTCAGAGTTTAAAGATTAAGCTGGTCAAATTACCTTTTATGTTTCTGACTTATTTTTATAAGAAGAAAAACTGCACTTTCTGTTGAAATTTTGGTTATTATTATTTAAAGACAATACCATTCTGAAAATGTACTTAAAGTACTTAAACTACCACTTTATTTTTAAGTCTGCCCAATTTTAACCAGGGATGATATTTTTGTTTCTGTTTTGAATTCAAATGCAGTTTAAAAGCATTTTTTTTTTTCAGAAATTAAAAGAGCTTGAGTTTACAATATTCATGTCCATGTCTATTATTTGATTCTGTCGCCCACTAAAACCCTTTTAAATTAAAAAAACACATTTGCGATTTGGGGCAAATTTACATGTGCGATTACATACGATTAATCAAGATTAATTATTACACAGCCTCTAATTAATTGGATTAATTTTTTAATCGAGTCCCACCCCTAATATATATATGTAAATTTGTATATATATATGTGTGTATATACAGTATATATGTAGATATGTATATGTGTATATATGTATATATGTGTTTGTGTGTATATATATGTGTGTGTGTGTATATATATATGTGTATATATGTTGTCACGCATGCGCGAGTGGGAGACCGCGGACGGATCCGAAACCATTGCGCAGGACGTTTGCCGGTAGGGAATGGCGGAGTACTAACCTTTCTGCTCTTTCTTCCAGGAAAAAGGATCCTCCACCATCATAACCTGACCGCACTACGTCCACTTCCGCCCTTCCTCCGCCATCTTCCCTGACGTCAGCAGTCCCGTCATCCCTCACGCCTCCTTCCCAGCATTCCTGCACCAGTATAAAAATGGCCGCCGACCCTGTAAAGGCGTCGCGTATTGTTGAACGTTTATGTTAACTGTGACTGCAGATAATCCTTTGTTTTGTTTTCAGTATACGGGGCTAAAAACCCCAAACCTTTACGTTGTGTTCTGTTTATTTTTACAATGTATATATATTTATATGTATATATATATGATGTGTATATATATGTTTATATATGTGTGTGTGTGTGAGTGTATATATATATATATGCCAGCAACACTCATGACAATGACAAAACAATTATATTGTCAATCATGTTACGTTATTATTAAAATGTTTCCTTTTCTTTTTAGTTCTCTGCTGCCAAACGCGGGTATTTTGCTATGTATATATATATATATATATATATATATATATATATATATATATATATATA
>JANRMT010062791.1:49409186-49436351 GCA_026402145.1 Polypterus bichir lapradei | reverse complement strand
ATATATATATATATATATATATATATATATATATATATATATATATAAATATAGATATAGATATAGATATATATAGATAGAGAGAGAGAGAGAGAGAGAGAGATGACAACAACACTCATATCAATGACAAAACAATTACATTAACAATCATGTTACGTTATTTTTAAAATATTTCCTTTTCTTTTTCATAACTTCTTTAACACACTACTTCTCCGCTGCGAAGCGCGGGTATTCTGCTATTTATATATACCTGTGTGTATGTTTGTATGTATGTGTATACACACACACACACACACATACATACACACACACAAATTATATATATGTGTGTGTCTGTGTATGTATGTATGTATATGTGTGTGTATATATGATGTAGATAGGTATGCATATATATATATGTACATATGTATATAGATATGTATTTTGCTATATATATATATATGTATATATATATATATACACACACAACAATTACATTAACAATCATGTTACGTTATTTTTAAAATTTTTCCTTTTCTTTTTCATACCTTCTTTAACACACTACTTCTCCGCTGCGAAGCGCGGGTATTCTGCTAGTTGTAATTATAACTACAAAGAGTTCTACAGGGAGCACTTAATGGATTGATTGAATGTGTTTATAGCTTTTGAGATGAAGCTGTTTCTGTGTGTCGAAGTCCGTGCTGGAAAGGCTCTGAAATGTTTGCCAGATGGGAGAATTTCAAATAGCCTGTGCGCATGACTGAGTGGAATCCATGCAGATGCTGATGGCTTTGCTTATGCAGCATAAGCTATAAAATGTCTTTCAGGGGTGGAAGCTGTATCCTGATAATCCTATAAGCTTTCAACACAACTCACCATAGAGCTTTCCAATCAGTTGCTGTAGAGCTGTGATTCCACACTTAGATACAATAAGTTAATCTGAGTGGTGCACTGAGAATAACAATGCTAAAGTAGCTGTGGTATTTGAAATAGCTTGGCCATTCTGTTCACCATTATATTGTTAAAGGTTGATTACAATCAGGTGCCTTAAATTTATAAACAATATGTGGTTAATTTCAGTGTATTTGATAAAGCCCACATCATGGATTTGAATCTAAAAAAGAATGGGAAACCACACAGGAACAGTAGTACTGCTTTGACATTGGGTGTCGCCAGTTTGCAAAACCGAGGAGAAACGTGTATGCAATGGGTTGTGCTGCTGTGAGAATGTGCGTGGCTTTACACCAAGTTTAGTTTTTATACATCTCTAAGTGAGCATGGAAACAGGCATACTCAATATTTTTGTGTGTATGCACCTTTTATACATGAGGCCCCAGGTGTGCTAACACCGCACTAAGACTGAGGCATCTGCAATGAAGAACAACAAGCAATTTTTAGCTTTCATCTGGAAGAGTTTATTAGGACATTTCCAGACAATATGAAAAGTATATTTATAGAGAACATTCAAGGGAGCTACCAATTGTTCCAGGACATGCTAGCAAAGTGTACCAATGATTATATCCTATCATTCTTGGAGAAACAGCAAGCAACCCAAACAGGCTTATGTCAACATTAACATTTTATGAATACTTTCAGAAAACATTAAACAAGTAGGGCTTTAGTGTAAGAGAACCATGTACAGGAGGGCCTCAGATTATTAATATGTTGTTCCTACAGACATTCATGACCGGGTTTTGCAAGTCAGAACTAGTCCTAAAAATGTCCATTAATGGAAACTCTTCAAAACTGCATAATACTTTACTATGTATTTTACAGAAAAATGTTTCAGACTTATTGCTAAAATGGCAGTGAAGCAATATACCTGTACTTTAAATTTTAAAAAACAAATGATTTAAACTATAATGAACCCTAGGTATGTATAGTATGTCTACCTTATGCTTAAACATCATATACATTTTGATAAAGACACAGTACCTCAGAGAGTTGGAAAGGGCATAGGAATGGTATGAAAACTCACTACTACCTGATGACTGAGCCCTCAGCAGAGATGTGCTGTGATTGCTGAAGACTCACTCACAGTCCTACCTCTCCCTTCCAGTAGCTATGCTACATGAGACAACACAGCTGGGACACACAAGTATGATACTGCAAACTACTAGCAGCAGTTTCTACTATCAACCAAAAAGCCAACTGTTGATCAAGCTGCCCAGTTATGACAGGTCTGCAAATGTTGGTGCTTATATTCAGTCCCACATGTACTTGAAGGAAGAAAATGATTGAAAATGATTACAAAATCTGTACTGCTTAGTATTATGCCTTACATTTTATGGCAGCTACAACATATTCATCTACATAAACACTAATTTGCATAATCTGTTAAAAATGGAAGTTGCTAGATTAGGTGAAATCTAGTTGAAAAGAAAAATTTTTGAGTCTTATGTTCTCATTTAAATCTGTGGAATGGCCATTAGTCAAGGCCACTATAACTTAAAACCCTCCTGTATGTTATCTAGCAGACCATAAAAAATGAATAGATGTTTCAAGTGAAATAAAGAGATATACACTGTGTAAAGAATCAAATAAACACAAATCATAAACAACTGTAAAGTATCACCATGCTATTTTTCTTACTTGTGCTTTATATTGATTATCTTCCTAAGTAGGAGTTTCCCCAAAATGCACATATTGTGGATGCTGAGTTTTTAAGACATGTCTGAATCTGGTTTGGTGCATCCACACTACAGAAATATTTAATTTAACTAGCCTTTGAACTTTGATGCTGTTGTTATTTTTGTTCCTTTTGTTATTTAAATGTGCATCATTATTTATGTTTATTGTTGTAAATCACCAATAGCCCTACTAATCAGTTTGGTTACTATTTTTATGTACAGTATATGTATATATTTTTTGCTTTATGTACAATATGTGATATCTAAGTTCTGCAACTTGTTATATTTTACAGTATTATTGTGTATCCTTTTCTGTAAATGATTTAATTTATTTTAATTCATTCAAATTACATTTAATCTGGCACTAGATGCAAATTCTATTCCTAATTTTTTGTTCTTTTGTTTATGATTTCTGATATAGAGCTCATTATTTGGGTTTCTTTAACTTTACGGCATTTTCCTTTTTTTTTTTTTTTTTTAAAAATATATTTTATAATTTTGCAAGTTTTGGATGAATGTAAAGAGGTATGCTTTGGAATCATTTATTCATTATGCACAACTTCTTATTCAGCCAAAAACGAACACATTGTATCTGCACAAGAGCCTCATATTAATAGTCAAGCGTGGTAGTAGAGAGTTAATGATTTACAGTATTTTAGAGTAGTGCTTGGCAGAAATCGTATCATTCGAGTAAGTCATGATCCTAAGCACAGAGGCAATGTCATTACTAAATGGATGAAAAAGAAATGAATCAGTGTTGTTGGGCTAATTCCAGATACCTACCATATTCAGTTGTTTTGACAGGAACTTAAATGAGCTGTGATTAAAATGAAATGTCAAAGTGCAATAAAATTGAGAAGCGTTGTAAGAACAAGATCATGCAGAAAGAATCACTTTAAGTTACTACCGGTAAGGTGGCTCTATAAGCATCTTTTCTCTGTTCAAATATCTTCATTTTGGTCTATTTTGTTGAATAAAATGACAAAGTAATGTTGTTATATGTAAAACCATTGAATTGAAAGTGAGACTTAACAAAAATTAATAGAACTATCCACTTTATAAAAGATAAAATGTCAGTGTGCCTGTCTGTGCGCTCCTAAAGTTGCTAGGTTTCTGAAATTCCAATAGATGGTGCATCACAAATATTAACAGTGCTTTTGCAAATCCCATACCAAATGGTATATAATAGAGAAATAAACATTGCATGATACACTGCAAATGTTAAGGTGAGGTATACATTGACTACTTAGATTTCAACCCGTCTTAAATGGGGAGCAAAGCTGGTTTACAAATAAAATTATTGAAAATCGGTCTTACGGTTTTACACTGTTGGTGTATACCAAATTGGAATACTAAACTGCAAGACAAGTCATACCACAGACACCTATCAGCTGAAGTTAAAAAAAATAGTTTGCAGGGCAGGTGTAAAAGGTATTTGGAGAAAAGAAGAATTAATGTTGTGTGTGTGGTGCCATGCCACATCTTTATAAAATAAATCAAACTACTGTTATACTGTTTGCTTTTTATGCTTGTTGTATTAAAATAAGGTGTATCCTACTTTTAAAAAAGTCTATTGCTTTTAAAATATTAACTAGCACCTATACTAAAGCTTAAACTTTAAAGACTAATTTTTCAACACTTAACTGACTTGTTAGAATTGGTGAGGGATAATAAAATGCATGTAATTTCAGGACAGGTATTTTTGTTTCTACTCTGCCCCACACAAGGGTAAAAACATTAATACAATCTACCATGCATTTATATGATAGTCCCCAGTTACCATCTCATAAATATTATAATTTTGCTTTCTGGTTTAATACTACTGAATAGTTAAATTTGGAGGGCAAACTTTTCAAAAAGATACATTAGAATAAGCATAAAGTGAATTTCGATTAAAAGTGAAGGTTATTACTTGTGTGAAATTACCATTTTATCCACTCAACATTGAAATTCAAGGACTCTTTAAATATTAAATTTTGAGACTAACTGCTTGATGCTTGTGTGACAAAAGACCATGAATGCTGTCTTGGTTTTTAGTTTTATCTTGCTTTTATGTGTTTCAAAATGTTTATTGTGTGCATTATTAAAAATAGTATTTAATGACAGAATTTAAAGCACATGGGCGGCATGGTGGTGCAGTGGTAGCGCTGCTGCCTCGCAGTTAGGAGACCCAGGTTCGCTTCCTGGGTCCTCCCTGCGTGGCGTTTGCATGTTCTCCCCGTATCTGCGTGGGTTTCCTCCGGGCGCTCTGGTTTCCTCCCAAAGACATGCTGGATTGGTGATTCTAAATTGGCCCTAGTGTGTGGTTTGTGTGTGTCCTGCGGTGGGTTGGCACCCTGCCCTGGATTGGTTCCTGCCTTGTTGGCTGGGATTGGCTCCAGCAGACCCCCGTGACCCTATGTTCGGATTCAGCGGGTTGGAAAATGGATGGATGGGTTTAAAGCACTCACTAATAAGAAACTCAGAAAGTGTATGTTGCTTTTTTAACTACTATTTATATAAACTTAATAATTTATAGTATTAAGTTAGTTCAACTGAGGAGGAATTAGAATAGGATCAATAGCTAAGATATAAGAGTAAACACACTGATGCAATGCCACAATGTGATTAAACAGATCAATAACACATATCATAGTGCAATACTGTAAACTCATACAGGAGTATTTTAAACTCTTTTATACAACAATGTTCTAAGAATTACTGTTTTGTTTTATTAAAAAACTTTCTTTACTCTTCTGGAGTATCTGTTTATGAAGCAAGGTGGTGCAGTGGTTAGCAATGTTACAGAAAAAAAAAACATTCTGTAAAGTGCAAAGTCTTTAAATGTGTAATTTGAGCATTATATACCTGTTGACACCTGATTTTTATTGGACTGAGTATAGAATAATAAGTTAAAGTTTGTACATCTGTGCTACTCAACAAGCAAAATATTTTACTTGAGATAAGGTGTTAACCCCATTGCACCAAGCAATGCAATTCCAGTAGATCACCAAGCTAATGAGCTGTAGCAGATATTTTCAAGTCCAGTCAACCATCACGCTTGTTCTTCTATTTAACAACTACACTTAAGAGTGTGAGTCTAAGAAGGCACCAATCTGTGGCAAACACAGCACAAACCTTTTATTTTTTACATAGTGTATTCACCCGTTGGTAATGTCCTCAAGTGGAATTGGAGTTTATAAAGCATTCATTAAAAATGCCTTTTAATGTCTGGGATTAGCATTGCTCTAGATATTCTGTTTTAAACTGGGCAGCTTTTTGGTATAGCGGGTAGCCCTGCTACCTAAAACTTTCAGGTGACTGGCCTCAAGTTCATGTCCTGGTTAAGTTCAAGCTTACGTTTATTATCATGTGTACATAGTGCAGTGACATTCTTATTCACATGTCTCCACAGACTAGATACAATACCAAAAAAAGATTTGTACTCAAATAAGAAAAAAATTAAGAAATGAACATGCATAGCACATACATATATTGCAACATATATATAAATCTGCATTAAATGTTGACATACTGCATATATACAGTATTTATTATTATGACTGGCTCTTACAAATTGTGGATAGAAAGTGTCTCTAAATCTTCTGGTGTAAGTGCTAATGGCCCTGTACCATTTGCTAGAAGGAATTAGTGAGAAAAGTGGCAGTGCAGGATGACTGAGGTCTTTAATTAAACAGTTTCCTTCCTAAGGGAGCAAGTGTTGTATACATCCTAAACAGAAGAAACAGTAGCTGGTAATATTCTGTGCCACTTTAACTAGCCTCTGCAGGGCTTTACAGCCTTGAGCTGAGCAGATGCCATACCAGAAAGTGATGTTGTCCATAAGAATAGACTTCACAGTGCACGTGTAGAAGTTAGTGAGAACAGATACAGAAATCTGCTCTGAACTCACGTGTCTGTGGAAGGACAGGTATAGGTAAGCTTACTTAACATTACCCAAAATGAATTTTGGCCACTTATTACTCCAAGAACTTAAGGTTACTCTCTGTCTCAACAGTATCCCATCTAATACACGTGACAGTGTGGTCTGCCTTCTGCTTCCAAAAGTCTACGACCAGTTCTTTGTTTTGCTGACATTAAGGGTGTGATTGTTGTCCTGATGCCACGTTGTCAACATGCAAAGTTTCTCTGTAAGGAATGTCATCATTGCTGGTGATTGTTGTTAGTGTTGATTATTGATACTGATTATTGTTGGTGTTATGTGTAATGAAAATCCCAGGATGACAGTTGAATTACGAAATGACTTTTATACCCCTTGACCTGTGATGTCACACTGTCACACACAGGTGTGCCCTTGGTGTCACACCTAACAACAAATTAGTAACAGTTAATACTACAGTCACAGAGTAGCAGTGCCTGTAGAAAAAACAAGATGGATGATGTGTGATAATGCAAAAAATTTCTAACATAACTGAAGATGCATTTAAACAAAAAATAATTATAAGCATTCGATTCCTGCATCTCAAGGACATCCAAGTGATGTATAAAATATTTTTAGAGAGTCACAAACCATTTAGCAAAACACAAAAATGAGACTCCAATCGCATCATACTGTCATGGTCGATTTGGAGCTGTGTTTGGCCACACAGTCATATTTGAACAAAAAGTACAAAAGGGAGGCTGAGCACCCTAATTTGGTGCCCATGTTGAGGGTCAGTGTAGAGGATGTGATGTGCCAATCTGCATATGCTAAGGTCTGCAAGTCAGAAAGTCCAGTCCCAGAGGAGAGCAGTAAGTCTCACATTCAGGAGTTTGGTGGTTAGTAGCTTTGATGGTCACAATCTGTGTGCTGTTTGCCTGCTCTGTATGTGTCTAAGTGTCTTTTTTCCAAGTGCTTCAATTATTTCCCACTTTCTAAAGACATGTACATGAAGTTAACTGCTGACTCTGCTAAACTGGTCTCATTTGGTTTTATACTTGAAGGCATTCTGCAGTAGACTGGCAACCCAGTCAGTCTTCCTGTATTGAATTTGATGCTGCCAGAATGGGTTCTCCCACAAATCTACAAATTAAACAAGTAGGCTGGGAATCTAAATGGTTGAATGAAAGTAAAACAAAATATTAAAGTTTGCATTCATTCAGTCCAGTTCAGTTTATTTTTAAATAACACTTTTCACAAGAAACTCCTAGTGTTCCACATCTCTGAGTGATGTTGTTATCTTAACACAAAAAAATGCAACATTATATAGGAATTTTAAGCGGATATCAAAGATATACAAAGCAGTACAGAATAACAATACCTACGTTTTAGAAAAAAGATTTAAAACATTTCTGCACATTTCAATTAATTTCATGAAAACATTTCATGACAGTAAGTATGTTTAGATAGGTCTCTATCAACATAGCACACCTACTTTTTGAGATTTAATCCCATTAATTAAAAATTAAGGGCAAAAATACCTACCTTTTGTTTCATCATATTGTAAGCCAATTGTCTCATTAGGGCTTGGAAGACTAAATGTGTTCTAATCTAAAATTCGTATAAACTAGAATTTTCTGTTGTAAGAGGGGTTTTAAGCCAGAATATATGGAAGTTAATTTGTTAGGTAGATGTGTACTTGTTATGAAATTGTTCATCTGTGTAATATCAGAGCTTTCACAACAAAGGCAGGTAATACTTAGGGAATTGCACATTTCTTTTTCATTTTAAATTGTTTTCAAGTCTCTTAAATAAAATACTACAGAGAACACTATTTTGCATAGGATTTATTATTAAAGTAAAATTACAGAACTGGTATACTGTCTGAATTCTATGGCAAGGCACGGTCCAACTTTCCACTGATGATTTGCACATAGATTTGTCTATCAGGATTAGCAAAGCTGAACTGTGGTGGTGAAATAGTCCAAGACTAGGTATCTCAATATCTGGGATGTGTTTGCAGGAGTCTCATTCAACTACAATCAATACCATCTTATGAGATAGAGAGACACAGAATATGGTAAAGGAAAGGCTCACTCCGTTTCAAATGTTTGTAAGGAATTTCACTTTGGTTGAAGTTGGGGTGCGATTTTAAGTGTGCATTCAAAGATTGCAACTCAGGTCTGAGAGCTGCCAGTGAAAAGTCTCAAGTGCCATGCCAAAGGAAAAAAAGAAATGCCAATCTGTCTTATACTTCTTTCAATTCCTGTGCGTCCTGGTGTGTTGTTGGCCTGTGGGCAGCTGTACCTGATGAGATGTTTCATTGTCATATCACCAGTTCTATAACAAAGTCCTGATTTTTGCATTATCCTAATTGTTCCATATGTTCTTCACTTTTTAATGATGGTCTTCATTGTCTTCTATGATTTATACAGTATTACTCATTTGACATTATCTTATGAATATCTCCAGATCTGTGTCTTTTAACATTAAGATCCTTAAAACATCTGTGAACCATGGCTACTACTACATTATGCAAAAAATAAATGTTCATGGAAATGCTACAGTAACATTCTAGATGTATAGTTACATTTGTAAGCCAACTGATGTTAGGTAAAGGCAAACTAGATTAGGAAATTAAATTGGTTAAATCTTAAAATGGTTAAACTTACTTTCAAACCAGATTAAAAAATATATCCAAATTTAAACAATCAATTTTAACTCCTAAAAATTATAAACTTCTTTTAAATTTAATAATGTTGGTTACAAGATCAGGCTAAGGGTTAAAAATTATCTAACAAAATTTGTCTTGATTTTAGTGTTTATGTAAAACAAATTATCATTTGATATCCATTTTAGATTGTAGGTAAAGTTCAAAAAACGAAATCCTTTCTTGAATAATATAGCTTTATACAACTATACTACGATAGATTTCAGCTTTCAGTTTTTTCAGTTTGGCCCAACAAATATGTATTAGGTATTTTCTGCAACAATGAAAATGACAATTAAAATCATAAAATGAAAATGCAGTTTTGATTTTGCAATTTTATTGTCAAAGTCTGCATGTAAAAATGCTGCAAAAATGAAAATGAAATAACACCATTTGCAATTTCATTTTCAAAGTCTGAGCACAGGAATGCTGCAAAAATGAAAAGAAAAATGCAAATAAGCACTGGCGCCCAAGTCCGTGTACTTTTTGGTATTTGAAATTTAATTTTAGAAGCAAGAACGAAAAAATGAAAATGAAAGGAATTTTCAGATTTAGATTTTTGATTAAAGAATAAAATGAAGGAAAATAAGGTATTTTTTAATTCTATAGTAACGAATAGCAGTCATAAACTTAAAATTACACATACTTTTCTGGATTTATTTGTGATTCAAATAATGAAAGTGTAATAACTCAAAAACAACAAGACATACATATTTTTGTTGTCTGAAACCGGAAGTACTTCCGCACGATTTTTGACGATACGTCTGCACGATTTTTGACGATACGTGTGAACGGTCCTTCCACAACACATCAATCGACGGCTTTGAAGTGTGCCAGAGAGTCGACAGCCCAAGATTTGCTCAGCACAAAACTTTCTAACATTTCTCTCAGAAATCCTTCTCACTTCTCCGTGTTCATATGACAGATGTTGAGATATAATTTTTGATGACAGGACTTGTTTTGCCATCTCTAAAATCATGTCTGAGTACTGTTCCAAAGTCATCATGATGGTGCAGTCTACACACCAGTGACCAGTGCTTGCTGCAAGTGGCGCATTACCTAACCAGGTTGTTGACCTACAAATATGATATTAGAACATTGGAACACTCTAGATGAGAACAGGCCATTCAGCCCAACAGAGCTCGCCAGTCCTATCCACTTATTTCTTCCAAGAAAACATCAAGTCGAGTTTTCAAAGTCCTTACCGTCTTACTGTCTACCACACTATTTGGTAGCTTATTCCAAGTGTCTATCGTTCTTTGTGCAAAGAAAAACTTCCTAATGTTTGTGTGAAATTTACCCTTAATAAGTTTCCAATTGTGTCCCCATGTTCTTGATGAACTCATTTTAAAATAACAGTCTCAATCCACTGTACTAATTACCTTCATAATTTTAAACACTTCAATCATGTCACCTCTTAATCTTCTTTTGCTTAAACTGTAAAGGCTCAGCTCTTTTAATCTTTCCCCATAATTCAACCCCTGTAGCCCTGGAATCAGCCTAGTCGCTCCTCTCTGGACCTTTTCTAGCACTGCTATGTCCTTTGTGTAGCCTGGAGACCAAAACTGCACACAGTACTCAAGATGAGGCCTCACCAGTGCATTATAAAGGTTGAGCATAAACTCCTTGGACTTGTACTCCACACATCGTGCTATATATCCTAACATTCCGTTAGCCTTCTTAATGGTTTCTGAACACTGTCGGGAAGTCGATAGCTTAGAGTCCACTATGACTCCTAAATCCTTCTCATAAGGTGTACTCTTGATTTTCCAGCTGCCCATTTATATTCAAACCTAACATTTTTACTTCCTATGTGTAATACTTTACATTTACTGGCATTAAATTTCATCTGCCACAAATCTGCCCAATTCTGTATGCTATCCAAGTCC
This sequence comes from Polypterus bichir lapradei, assembly GCA_026402145.1. Lineage (NCBI taxonomy): Eukaryota > Metazoa > Chordata > Cladistia > Polypteriformes > Polypteridae > Polypterus > Polypterus bichir. The sequence goes on along the minus strand of JANRMT010062791.1, from coordinate 49,425,284 downwards.
TTCTGTAATGATATAACATATTCCAAATTATCTGCTAGTCCACCTGTCTTGGTATCATCTGCAAACTTAACCATCTTGTTACTTATATTCCTATCTAAATCATTTATTTATATTAAAAATAGCAGCAGCCCTAGCACTGACCCCTGTGAAACACCACTCTTAACATCGGCCAGTTCTGATGAGGTTCCTCGCACCATCACTCTCTGCTTCCTGTGTCTGAGCCAATTCTGTACCCATCTAAAAACATCACCCTTAACTCCCACTTTTAATTTGATGCCCAACCTCTCATGTGGCACCTTATCAAATGCTTTCTGAAAGTCCAGATAAATAATATCATAAGCTCCACTTTGATCATATCTGTTTGTTGCCTCCTCATAGAATTCCAGCATTTTAGTAAAACACGACCTTCCTCTTCTGAACCAATGCTGACTGTTCAGAATAACTCCTGTCCTTGCCAGGGGCCTCATGCACAACAACAACAACAACATTTATTTATATAGCACATATTCATACAAACAGTAGCTCAAAGTGCTTTACATAATAAAGAATAGAAAAATAAAAAACACAATACGAAAACAAAATAAATCAGCATTAATTAACATCGAATAAGAGTAATGTCCAATGGCCAGGGGGGACAGAAAAAACAAAAAAAAAAAAAAAAACTCCAGACGGCTGATTAAAAAAATAATAAAATCTGTAGGGATTCCAGACCACGAGACCGCCCAGTCCCCTCTGGGCAACGCCATGCGTAGAATTCGCACTATAACATGACGTAAGCACAAAAGCCGAAATGTGCTTACACGCAGAAAAATCCAGATTCAGGAATCTGTGTGTACTCCAACTTCCACGTTCTTCCGCTCCATAAATCCCGGTCAGCTTTGAAAAGTAACGCGCGTGCACATGCCTGCTGTCCCACTCCAATTCCTCCCAGAATTACGCCTCTTTGAATATGCAAATCAATATAAATAGCCCTTAAGCTTAGCGTTCTGTGAAAAGACAATGGGAAAAGCACGGGGGAAAATATACGAATTTCAGCAAATACCAAGTGGAGGCAAAGAAAAACATACTATTTGTTGATTTAAACAGTGGTATAAACAACAAAAGGAAGCTGATCGACTGACATAGCGTGTCGGAGAAACTCGAAAGCTCAAGTTCACACAGTCGCACAGTGCCCAAAATAAAAAAGAAGTTGTCACATATCAAAGTCGCCGTGAAAAGGCAAGTTGTAGCCCACCGTCTGAGTGTCATATGAAAGCTTATTAGGGTACAGAGGAAAAAAAAGGCACACAGTAGGAAAAAAGCACGAAATGTCAACTTCAATCTCGAAATTTCCACTTTAATTACGTAGCTTATTTTGTCATTAAAGTAGAACATCATAAACTTCATCTTAAAATCGTTTAATTAACCAGTTTCTCAAATCACATCGTAATTAAAGTAGCACATTAAATGCTTTGTTTTGTATTTGATCTTTTGCTCTGTGTGTGTGAATCACTACATGCTTCCGCTTTCTCTTTCTCCGACAGGACACAGAATCCATTACATTCGTGATATTACAGCTCTCTGAATAATTAAAATGCTGAGATGTATACGTGATATCTTTTTCATGATGATATGAGTTAAAGCATGTTATTAAACAGGGGAACACGGTGCATGATTGTGCGCGACCTTCGATGAAATTATTGTAGTAGTACTGTCTCTTTCAAACGTACTAACCTCCAATTCCTGTGCTTACTTTTCTTTCTCCAAATACCCAATCGCCACACAATCAGTTCTGTAATAGATGTTAAGCCATCTGTAAGCTTACAACGACGATCCTTAAAAACTTTTAAGGAACATTGAAATATTTTTGTAGTACATGTTTAATTATTCTATCCATCTATCCTTCCAGTGTCGCGTCAGCCCCAGTAAGAATACAGCACAAGGTAGGATCAATCCGTGAACTAGCTAGCGCTACGGAATCGTGTCCTCACATGTTTAATTATTAACAATACAGATTATTTAAATGAAGTTAAATTTTTATCTATATAATATAATCAACATATTTTGCTGCATTTTATCTTAAAAATTATATTGTCATCATATGTAAATATGAGATTTATAAAGTTGCGCAGGTTGTGCAATATTATAACTGTAGTGCAAGTTTACAGTGAGGTGATTGTACTTATAAGTACAAACAGTTCTACAAGGAGCAATTGATTGAGTGCGTTTATAGTTCTTGGGATGAGACTGTTTCTGAACCGCGAGGTCCATACAGGAAAGGCTTTGAAACGGTTTGCCGTGGCTGAATGGCAAGCGTGTGCTTGATGCTGTATACCGATAATTCTCTTTCCGATCAGCTGCTGCTGTGATTCCCCACTCAGAGATATAAATACTCCGAGTGGTGCAGTGAGAGTAATATGGAAGATGATCTGCTGTGGCAACCCTTAACGGGAGGAGCTGAAAGAAGAAAAAAAGGTGCAGTGAGAGTAACAACACTAAAGCAGTTATAGTATTTGGAATACTATGGCAATTTCTTGGACCATTATATTATTACAAGTTAATTACAATCAGATGCATTACACTAATAAACAATATGTAGTTAGTTTCAGTGTATTTATAAAGCCTCGGCAGGAATGTGGATCTAAGAAATAAAGAGTAACCACACAGGAACAGTAGCACTGCTTTGACGCTGGGTGCTGCCAGTCTGCAAAACCGAGCAGAGAACTTGCTTACGACAGGGTATGAGGTACCGTGGAAAAGTGCGTGGCTTTATGCCAAGTGTAGGTTTTATACATTGCGATTTGAACGTGGAAACGTTCTTACACAACATTTCTGTGTGTACGCACCGTTTATACATGAGGCCCAAGATGTTGCTCAATCTTATCCTTAATAATTCCATACATTAATTTTCCTGTGATGCACGTTAAGCTTACTGGCCTATAGTTGCTTGGATCTGCCCTGTCACCCTTTTTATATAATGGAATGATATTTGCCATTTTCCAGTTCTTCGGAATCTCTCCAGTGCGCAGTGACTTCCTAAAAATGTGTGTCAAGGGTTTATATATGTACTCACTGGCCTCCTTAAGAACACGAGGATAAATATTATCTGGTCCTGGGGATTTGTTTGATTTCATTTTATTTAATCTGAGCAGCACTTCTCCCTCTACAATTTCCAAATCCCTCAGTACCTCTTTAGTAGTTGCGTTTACCTCTGGGAGGTTATCCACTTGCTCACTTGTAAACACCTCAGAAAAATGTAAGTTTAGGGCATCCGCTATTTCACTGTCTGTATCTTTTAATTCCCCTTTACTATTCCTGATGCACTTGACCTCCTCCTTGACTGTTCTTTTACTGCTAAAATACTGAAAGAATCTCTTAGGGTCTTCTTTCGCCTTATCTGCTATATTCCTCTCCAACTGTCTTTTAGCCTCCCTGATATCCTTCTTAATGGTTGCCATCATGCTCTTATACGCTCAACGATTCACTTTGCAGTCATTAGTCTTATGTGCCTTATAAAACAGTTTTTTCCTTTCCTTTTTCCTTCTTTTTTAAATCTTTATTAATCCACCGTGGAGTTTTTTTAGTTTCCTATTAATTCCAAATTTAGGTATGTATCTGTCCTGCATTACATGTAAAACATTTTTAAACCTGTTCCACTGCTCCTCGACTGTCTCCACACTTAAAAGCTTATCCCAGTCTATCCTACTTAGACTTTGTCGCATCTACTCAAAATTAGCCCTAACAAAGTTCAACTTCACAATTTTTGTCTTTGCATCTGCACTCTTACAAAATACTGAGAATTGTATTACATTATGGTCACTTGACCTTAGTGGTTCAATCACCTCTACACCCTCAATTCTATCCTGATTATTACAGAATACTAAATCCAGACAGGCTTCACCCCATGTTGGTGCTTTAACATGCTGTGTTAAAAAAACGTCACTAAGTACTTCTAAAAACTCCTGCTCTTGTGCTCCTCCATCTGCAAGGTTATCCCAGTTAATATTTGGATAATTAAAGTCCCCCATGACTAGAATATCTCCCTGTAAACTTGCCTTTTTGATATTAATAAAAAGATGTGTGTTGAAATTACTGTCTGAATTGGGTTTTCTATAACACATTCCTTAAATAAGACCTGTTTCCCTAATATTTTTCAGGCAAAGCCACATGTCCTCACTAAGATGGGGCTCATCATCCAACTGAAGAGGTCTTACATTTAAACCCTGTTTGGCATAAACAGCAACCCCACCTCGTTTTCTGTTCTGTCTATCCTTCCTAAAAAATGTGTATCCCTCTGTGTTACACTCATCCCCATCATTGTTATTTAGCCAGGTTTCTGTTATTGCTATAATATCATAATTATGCTCTGCTACATACAACTCCAACTCACTTACCTTATTTTGATACTTCAAGCATTAAGGCAAGCTATTTTTAATGTGTTACTCCTTCTACATTTAAATGTTTGCTTAAAATTTACATTACTATCCATTTTTATTTCTACACCATTGTTTCTTCTTCCATGTATAGATCTAAACCTGTTCTGCCCCCCCCACCCCCCCATTCCCTAGTTATGCGAAAAGAAAAAAGTAATTATTTCGCGTTATTTTTTCCTTTTAAGTTGAAAATCAAGTAAGTGTCTCTTTTTCTTTTTTAAATGATATTTTCTGAAACTAAATTTCAAATAACAAAAAGTACACCGACCATTGATGTAGCAGTTCTTTTATGAATGTTATTGTTGTTACGTACTGCGAAATGGTCCATTCTCGTTTCTTGCATTTTTCTTTTCTGATGTGCAAAAGAACAAAAGGAAAAAAGTAATTGTTGTGCATTTTTCATTTTTCCCTTTTAAGCTGAAAATCAAATAAGTGTCTTTTTTTCTTTTTTTAAATGATATTTTCTGAAATGAAATTTCAAATACCAAAAAGTACACAAAACTTCATTGTCATTTTAATTTTTGCGGCATTTTTGCATGCAGACTTTGAAAATGAAATTGCAAAAGAGAGACTGCATTTTCGTTTTTTGATTTTAATTTTAATTTTTGCAAAAAAAATCCCCCATATAACAAAAGAGTAAATATGTAACAAATTTTAATTAAATGACTTCATAATACAAACGTCTCGATTAGTGTCTTGATTCCTGGTTCTAGTCACTGTCTGTGTAGTTTGTCCTTATCTTTATATTGGGTTTCAATCACATTCCAAAGATATGCTTGTTAGGATATAGTTTGCCAATCTTAGTGGACCTTGTAATAAAAAAGGCTGGACTATACAATGAACAGGAGGAATTTGCAAATTAAGCACTACCTTAAAGAAATACTGATCAGTTACTCAGTCACTACTGTTTGTAGTGATAGTTGAGGAAACTTTTTAATGTCATGTTTGCATGGAGGATGGAAATAAAACTCCTGATAAAATGACCTTGAATGGGGACGCAGCTTGTATAACTGTAAACAATATCAAAATGGCAATTAAAAATTTTCAAAAAATGCTCACATAATCCAAATTAGACATACGGTATCCAGTCACATATTCACAATGTCTAAAAGTATAGTTTTGCTAAAATATTAAATGCACTTTTTCCAAAAAATCTTCTCATGTACAACAGCAATGTGCAAACGAAAAAGATTAAGCTCTGAATTAAGGATCCGCTTACCTTCTTATTTATTGGATAAGAGTTCTACTTACTCGTGGTCTATCCATGATGCTTTATATTATCCTCAACTTTGTAAGCTATACCAGTGAATAGACCTTCTGCTTGTTAAATCATGTCACATATACACAAATTTGGAGCATATTTTTGATAGTTTTTTTTTTATTTTTTAACCTCCCTCAAACCATGAAAAGCCATGGTTACCAATGAAATAGCTATTTTTGGAAGGACTCTTAACCACTGAATGCGGGGAAGCCGTTTGTTTTTCACAAGAGGATTTCCCAGAAATGGACTACTTGGCAATATTAAAAATATATAAACATTTGATTGGACACCATAACATTTGGTTTATGCGACACAAGCAATTTATTTCCATAGATGTTTTAACATTATTTGCTGGTAATTTTATCATTACAGTTTTACATGAAAACAAGTTTAAAACTTTTCTATGTTACCTCTATAAGCAACACAGGGTCATTATTTTAGATGGAGATTTCCTTAGTGATATTTCACTATTTTGTTGCAAACATTTAATAATTAAAAACCTCTTTTCCTAAAGTAAGCATTTTTTAAAACAAAAAGTGAATATGTAGACCAGCAGTGCAGCCAACACCAATGGCACTGATGAGGAAGCAACACAAGGAAACTACAGATGTCATTGTGTATGATCCATCTCTGAAGTTTCTTTGAGTTCCAAAATAGTGAGACCTCTTTCCTTCATTCATAGACAGGCCTTATATTCATTATGTTAGGATTGTGAGAAGGTATATACAGTATTTGACAGTAGCCTTGTCAGATGTGTCATACCTGTCCTGTGAAACAAAGAAACAACAAAAGTTCACACACTCTGTAATCTTCTTATTAACACTTCTAATCCTTAATTTCAATCAACTTTTTCTTGATTGCTTAACTTTTTCTTATTCTTGTTCAAAGTATTGCATTGGAAGTTGCTACTGACCTGCTTGTTTTAATAACATTTTTATAACCTTTTTGTAAATTTAAGACAAATCACCTAAAAGATTGTAAGTGACATGAGCTTAGAGCAAAATAAATGATGCTGAGTATGTTCATGATAAATATGGGCCATAACATTCTTTAATACAGTATCTTTACTTACATTTCTTCATCGTCTACAGTTATGGGATCCCGCAGCAGCAATTCCACACTAACATTCAGAGGGCAGAGGTGACGTCTTAAGGGCAGTGCCTATGTATTTTATCAAATGAGCTTGTGTTGTTGAGGAATGTGGCAAGGTTGCTCACACAGGAATACAATATTGAAGCACAAGAAGAAAAAAAAACTCAGCTTTTCCATTATACAGGCAATGGTGCTACACATTCTATTGAGATATATATTATATAGCAAAATACCCGCGCTTCGCAGCGGTGAAATACTGCCTGAATATTTTTATTAAGAAAAAAAGTAAACATTTTTAGACTGAGGTAAAATATATAAAAAATTAATTGTTAAGGATCTCTCTGTATACTACGTTGTCAGTTCGGCCCTCCGGTTGTAATATGACTAAGCTGTGTGCTGAGCTTACTCTTGAGCATGCAACATACAGTTGGCCATGTGAAAAGCAATCCTGCCTCAAATCAATGCCAACCTTTTGTAGTGTTTGTCCCTCAGACTTATTAATTGTCATTGCGAAGCAGAGTCTTACTGGAAATCGAACGCGTTTGAATTGAAATGGGAGTTTAGATGGTATAACGGGGATGCGAGGAATAAAAACTGTCACCTGAGGCACTGCCAGTAAAAATAGTTGCTTCAATTAGGTTGTTTTGTAGAGATGTGACCTGAAGTCTCGTGCCGTTACAAAGTTTTGGTGGCTGTAAGTTTCTCAGTAACATTATTGGTGCCCCAACCTTCAAGATGAGATTATGCTCAGGAGTGCCTGGAGGATTTAGAGTGTTGAGAAACTCTACCGGATAATGTACTGCGTCTTGTACTTCTACAACTGAATCAACAGATTGATATGTTTTTGATTGTGAAGGTAGTTCTTGAAGTAAAATGTGGTTTATAGTCGTAGTCATGTCATTTTTTGGTGTCAGGATAGCTCTCTCTCTAAACCATGAGATGTTACTTCGGTGTAGATTTCGTAGATCAGGGTAAACATTTTGAAGAAGGCTTTGTAAGGTATTCACGATGAGACAGAGATTTGTAGGAATATTTATTTTACAGTTTTCTTGTATGAAGGTGCCATCACCTATACTCATCAGAAGAGCAGAGAACTCCTCGGCTTTTTTGTCGTGTTTCAAATGAACTCTCATGTTTATTTTTAAAGTAACAACATGGATTTGTGGCCAAAGGTATGAAGATTTCAGAGATGCTTTAACTTCATCAGCTCGTGTTCCTTTGGGCACGACTGGTAGGGTTTGGCGGAAGTCTTCAGCCAGCAACACTGTCAAGCCTCCCATAAGTTTGTTGGTGTTTCGGATGTCTTGGAGGGTCCTGTCTAAAGCCTCAATACCTGCTCTGTGTGCCATAGTGCATTCATCCCAGACAATAAGTTGACAATGTCGCAGCACTTCAGCCATGTTGCTCTGCTTTGATATGTTACACATGGGGGATTCAGTATGGTTGAGGTTCAGAGGCAGCTTGAAAGCTGAATGAGCAGTTCTGCCACCCTCTAGAACAGTTGCAGCAATGCCAGAAGAAGCCACAGCTATGGCAATGTTACGTTTTGATCGGATTTTTGCAAGGAGAAGGTTTATTAGGAATGTCTTACTAGTTTCTCCTGGAGCATCAAGGAAAAACACCATGGTAGTGGGAGACGTAACGCTGGTCATGATTTGCTCATAAACTGACTTTTGGTCACTATTTAGCAACCGCTCGTTATTTGTGACTATATTGGCCAAGTGCGAGGTGTTGTAAGATGTCTTTTTCAAGTACTCGGGATTTGATGCAAGTTGTGCCAGTTCTGTTAAAGGTGAAGGCAAACCATAATGATGAAGAGATTGACCTCCAATAGCAATGACGTAGTTTTCAAGCAACTGTAGACACTTGTTATAGATCAAATTTAACCACTGGTGGACTTCTGTTCGTATATGATCTCTTTCAGTCTGTCTCCTAACATCTTCTGCTATGCTGTGTTTATTTTTTTCCCATAGGTTTAAGGGGTTTTCTATTTGGCAGAACACCAACATGACAGCAAATAGTTCACGGATCTTTTGAGGTGAGCGAGATAGAGTAGCTTCCTGTAGAGTCTCGTCCCAGTTGATATCGTCATGTAATAAACCGAGTGCTCTGCAGGCTGACTTATAGGTCGGATGTAGGACACCATCAACTGTTCTGAGAGATTTGAAAGATGTGGGACCTGTGATTTTGTTGAGCAGAAGTCGAAGATGGTAGCATTCAGAGTTATTCGGGTGTACAGTGTAGACCCGTCCCAGTACATGATCCTTTTTTACTCCCGAATATCCTGGTACAGGGTTGCCCTGTTTCCTTCGAGGAAACATGTTGTTTGCCGACACATAATATGATGGAATTTCATTATAATGAAGTTGTCTAGCAAAATCATCATGCTTGCAAAGGTCAAAGAACGCTAAAAGGGTCGTTTTTGGTGGATTGTGTACTTTATCGGCAAAATTGCCTTCTGTGAAATAAATTCTTTGTCCGTTCTCAAGATGCACAACAAGATGAACGACCGGAGGGAAACGTTCATGAATGGGAAAACAGAAAATGCACCAGGCTGCTTCAGAGCTACTAATGTAACGACCAGCTTCGTGTCGAAATACTTTGTCATTATGAGTTTGTATTGTAAATACTGCCTGGTCACTTCCTTTGTTAACATACTTGCAGATGTATTTGATCGATTTTACTGAATTGCAAAATTCGACATTGATGTGAGCATTGAAGAAGCGGGATAGCACAGGACTATAAGGGACCACCCATCTGTTGTCGATATGTACTCCTTTGATGTTAATTGTATGACCTCCATCAGCAGGTGCGCGCCGGCGGTACTGAGGGTAACCATCTTCTCCGGTCTGAGTTTGTGAGATGAACGGACGCGGGTACTTCTTAGTGCATATTCTGTTGCTCATGCAGGGCGAGTTGATATTATGAGGTCCACATGGGCCGTGAATCATGTTGGATTTTACTATTTTGTGTAGGGCAGGGTCAGTCTGTGGATCAGGAATTTCTGCACAGATGAGTTGACCGATGAGAGCTGGTTTAATCCTATCCTTTAGCCACAATAGAATGTGTGCATGGGGAATACCTCGCTTTTGCCACTCTATGGTGTACATGTAGCAATTTGTACAGCCGAAAATGTTACTCTTCGTGAGCAAGTCTATCATTTTGCGGATCTTGAGATGAAATACACGACTGATAAGGTCGTAACGATCGTGAGGCTTTTGACGTGGAAGGAGAATTTCAGTGATCTCAGGCCATTTAGGGTTGCAAATAAATGTGATGAATAAGTCAGGGCGGCCATAATGACGAACATATGTCATTGCGTCTTGTGTACGCTCGTGCATATAGCGAGGTCCTCCAGTGAAGGATGATGGTAATATCACAGCTTGACCAAGTTCTGTTAAATCAGTGTCGTTTTTGTCAATAGCATCTTTTAAGTGAACGTAATTTTCAGCCCGTAGTTTTTTTTGATTAAGTCTGATATAATTTAGTCTTTCGGATTCAATTTTTGCGTACATATCAACTAAAAACTGATTTAATAAAGTTCGGAAGAAAAGGATATTATTAGCATGATGCTGTCTGATCATAGGCCAGTATGAATAGAAGTTTGCTGCAGAGACAGTTTTGTTCATAGGTAAGTTACTGGCAGGATGAACTTGAGGTATAGACACAGAATAGCCGTCTTCACCATAGCAGAACATGAGAGGATATTGAAGTGCATCATAGGATCTGTGGGTTTCTTTAATGCGTTGCAGTTTATTGTCTCATTATTTATTGTGGTTTTCAAGACAATATCTCTATTGTTGAACGTTTGCCCAACGATGACAACACCAACTTGATGAACTGTGGGTTTATTAAATCTGCCTTTGTGTGCATGTAATGGTTTTTTGTCTGCGTGAATGACAACTTTGAAGTGTTTGCCATCATCTGAAATAGTGTCAATTGTGGAGTGGAAGTCCTGGATGTAAGTGTTACAGTCATGGAGCATTTTTTGTAATTGCTTGACCAGGGGCATGTTAAGTCCAGAAAAAGTAGCGCAGCGGATTTGTGCTTCCTTTTCATCGTCCCCGACGAAATAAATTTGCAAAAATTTGTGTTCTTCACTTGGCATAGGTAAAAGACTGCCAATCAAGTGATACACTTGTCCCTGAACTTTAAATGAAGGCATAAAATTTCCCTCAACGATTTGGTTAGCACCAAATGATGTCATTTGAAATGTGCTGTTGTACTTTCGAATGTTGTTCAAGAAATGCTCACTTTGAGGATGTTCGCCATTTAACAGGCCCTGAAGAAGTTGAGGAAGCTTACATAAAGGAGTGAGAGAGACTTTACCACCGTTACAGCACAAACCAGGAGACTCGCATTTCCACTTCTTTGCTTGACAATAGTTACAGTGAACATCCATGTATTCAATGTGTACTGTTTTGTCAGACTCATAATGTATGTTTGGGTCGTACGCAAATCCACAATTGGCTTTTTTGAGCCAAACCTGTTGTTTTCGTATGAGCCGCTTTTCATTATTGGGATCGTATCTAGAAAAAGAACCTCTATTAACTTGTGGATTTGCTTGCGAGTATTTAGCGACAGCGTCCCTATGAACTTGTGGATGTGCTTGCGAGTATTTAGCGACAGCGTCACTATGAACTTGTGGATGTGCTTGCGAGTATTTAGCGACAGCGTCCCTATTAACTTGTGGATGTGCTTGGGAGTATTTAGCGACAGCGTCCCTATGAACTTCTGGATGTGCTTGCGAGTATTTAGCGACAGCGTCCCTATGAATTTCTGGATGTGCTTGCAAGTATTTAGCGACAGCGTCCCTATGAACTTCTGGATGTGCTTGCGAGTATTTAGCGACAGCGTCCCTATGAATTTGTGGATTTTTCTGAGAGTATTTGGCAGCAGCTGCACGAAGTTGATTCCGTCTAGCTGTATGAGAAAATCTACCACGACGTCTGATACGCCTCCTTTTTACTGTGTTCTCATAGCTTGGATTGCCGGTGTAATAATCAGCTGGATTTGTGTTGAAGTGACATTCAGTATGTGTCAATCGATGTAAGCACACAACCGGCTTTATCAATAACTTCGCATCAAGCTTTTGAGAGTTGAAATATTCATAAACATCAAAGTGTCCACTACTCAAATTGTCACCTGTGAATCTAAGATGTTTAAGAGGCATTGACAGTTCTCCAAAGGTGTAAAATATTTGCCTATTTCGGAACACTTGAAAGCGACAACCAAACAATTCAGCGGCAGCCATCAACTCACATGCAGAACCATAGGTGAGGGGCTTAAGCATTTCAGTCTTATAGTGCTCCTGTGTACTATAATTATCTCCTGTACCATCATCAGTCCATACTTTGAACCTCTCCCAGTCATTTAATACATAAGACACAATGTCCTTGCAGATATCAAAAGTGAGCCTGATATGTCCGTGCAATATGTAACACAGACAATGGAAAAGGCAGGCGCCATCTCCGGGCATGGACACCACTCGGTAAGTGATAGTTCTTTGATTGATGGTGATGACGTCGATAGACATTTTAATAGGGGTACAGTTGGAAGAATAAAGGGAATGGGTACTTGATCAGTAAACAAAGTATAAAATATCTACACAATAACTATAACAATCATAACAAATGAACAATAAAACAGCGCAGAACCCGTGAATTAAATAAAAAGGTTGCCTCGTTGGCGAAGCAAAGAAAAAGGACTTTCTTATATGTCGTTCGTTTATAAAACAGTGCAGAAGCTGTGAGAAAGCTGCTTCACAAAAAAACTGTGGAGCGCCTAATATGGGCAGGCAGTCAGGCAAAGAAAGTGAATGAAATAAGTATAATTGTAATAAACGAACAAAACAACAGCAGAAAAGCCGCGGATTAAATAAAGGAAATGGGTATTTGAACAGTAAACTAAGTGTAAAATACGTACACAATAATTATAATAATCGTAACAAATGAACAATAAAACAGCGCAGAACCCATGGATTAAATAAAAAGGTTGCCTCGTTGGCAAAGCAAAGAAAAAGGACTTTCTTATATGTTGTTTGTTTATAAAGCAGCACAGAAGCTGTGAGAAAGCTGCGTCACCAAAAAACTGCGGAGCGCCTAATATGGGCAGGCAGTCAGGCAAAGAAAGTGAATGAAATAAGTATAATTGTAATAAACGAACAAAACAACAGCAGAAAAGCCGCGGATTAAATAAAGGAAATGGGTACTTGAACAGTAAACTAAGTGTACAATACGTACACAATAACTATAACAATCGTAAGAAATGAACAATAAAACAGCGCAGAACCCGTGGATTAAATAAAAAGGTTGCCTCGTTGGCGAAGCAAGGAAAAAGGACTTTCGTATATGTCGTTCGTTTATAAAACAGCGCAGAAGCTGTGAGAAAGCTGCTTCCTTGTTGAAGCAAGGAAACAAATAAAGACACCGCAGCGAAGAATGGCCTTATATGGGCAGGCAGTCAATTACATGGGAGGCGTGCTGAGTTGCGCAGCAGCCTTACATATGAATATGCTAAGTGTTGACTAAATAGAAGTTGAAAAGATATATTTTTTCAAATGTGATCACGCAATTCAGATCGAGTTGACTCGCACTACAGTACATCGAGCCCGCGTGCTATTGTGGTTTTGCCTGCGTGCCTCAATAAGTTACCCTCCCCTCGCTCTTACTTTTTTACCGTTCATCTAATGAATACACTTAGTATGGCTTTACCAAAACAATCATTGATCGCGAATAAAGTATCCATTATTCATAAAGCTTCAATTGGTGATCTGTCTTTCTGCGTTAACCGCATATTTTTTTATACGTCTCAAACCAAGGGGATGCGAGGCTAAAATGAATCGGGAAGCACACGTACATACTCAGTGCATCCCCTCTCGGGAATCGAACTTCGGACACCGGCACTAGAGGCGAAGCCTCTACTATTGCGCCACGGTGTGTGGTTTGTCTATTTGAGCGTAGCAGTGTAATTCGGTTTTTGTTCAGCACTCTTTGGAACTGTTGCTTTTTGTCTGCGCACTTCGTCAGTTCACGTGAGCCGCTGAATATGGTTTTATATGTCACTCGCTCGCTTCTAATTGTTTCGCTGCCTTCTTAATTATATAATGTATGTTTTCTTCAGCGGTTTTTGGAGCTCTTCCTGGTTTTCTACGTACTGCGTGATTACGTGGGAGGCGTGATGATGTCACACGAAACTCCGCCCCTCCACGGCTTTCGAGCTCAACTCCATTACAGTATATGTAGAAAAATAGCTTCCAGTTATGACCATTACGCGTAGAATTTCGAAATGAGACCTGCCCAACTTTCGTAAGGAAGCTGTAAGGAATGAGCCTGCCAAATTTCAGCCTTCTACCAATACGGGAAGTTGGAGAATTAGTGATGAGTCAGTGAGTCAGTCAGTCAGTCAGTCAGTCAGTCAGTCAGTCAGTGAGGGCTTTGCCTTTTATTAGTATAGATTATAGATTATACAGTATACAGGTTATACTGATACTGTAGTTTATACAGTGTATATATATATATATATATATATATATATATATATATATATACAGTAGGTATGGAAAGTATTCAGACCCCCTTCAATTTTTCACTCTTTGTTATATTGCAGCCATTTGCTAAAATCATTTAAATTAATTTTTTTCCTCATTAATGTACACACAGCACCCCATATTGACAGACAAAAAAAAAGAATTTTTGAAATTGTTGCAGATTTATTAAAAAAGAAAAACTGAAATATCACATGGTCCTAAGTATTCAGACCCTTTGCTCAGTATTTAGTAGAAGCACCCTTTTGAGCTAAAACAGCCATGAGTCTTCTTGGGAAAGATGCAATAAGTTTTTCACACCTGGATTTGGGGATCCTCTGCCATTCCTCCTTGCAGATCCTCTCCAGTTCTGTCAGGTTGGATGGTAAACGTTGGTGGACAGCCATTTTTAGGTCTCTCCAGAGATGCTCAATTGGGTTTAAGTCAGGGCTCTGGCTGGGCCATCAAGAACATTCACAGAGTTGTTGTGAAGCCACTCCTTCGTTATCTTAGCTGTGTGCTTAGGGTCATTGTCTTATTGGAAGGTAAACCTTCGGCCCAGTCTGAGGTCCTTAGCACTCTGGAGAAGGTTTTTTTGTCCAGGATATCCCTGTACTTGGCCGCATTCATCTTTCCCTCGATTGCAACCAGTCGTCCTGTCCCTGCAGCTGAAAAACACCCCCACAGCATGATGCTGCCACCGCCATGCTTCACTGTGGGGACTGTATTGGACAAGTGATGAGCAGTGCCTGGTTGTCTCCACACATACCGCTTAAAATTAAGGCCAAAAAGTTATATGTTGGTCTCATCAGACCAGAGAATCTTCAGGTGTCTTTTAGCAAACTCCATGCGGGCTGTCATGTGTCTTGCACTGAGGAGAGGCTTCCGACAGGCCACTCTGCCATAAAGCCCTGACTGGTGGAGGGCTGCAGTCATGGTTGACTTTCTACAACTTTCTCCCATCTCCTGACTGCATCTCTGGAGCTCAGCCAAAGTGATCTTTGGGTTCTTCTTTACCTCTCTCACCAAGGCTCTTCTCCCCTGGTAGCTCAGCTTGGCCGGACGGCCAGCTCTAGGAAGGGTTCGGGTCGACCCAAACGTCTTCCATTTAAGGGTTATGGAGGCCACTGTGCTCTTGGGAACCTTAAGTGCAGCAGAAATTTTTTTGTAACCTTGGCCAGATCTGTGCCTTGCCACAATTCTGTCTCTGAGCTCTTCAAGCAGTTCCTTTGACCTCAAGATTCTCATTTGCTCTGACATGCATTGTGAGCTGTAAGGTCTTATATAGACAGGTGTGTGGCTTTCCTACTCAAGTCCAATCAGTATAATCAAACACAGCTGGACTCAAATGAAGGTGATCTCAAGGATGAACATGTAAACTCCACACAAATATAAATATATGAGTGTCACAGCAAAGGGTCTGGATACTTAGGACCATGTGATATTTCAGTTTTTCTTTTTTAATAAATCTGCAACAATTTCAAAAATTATTTTTTTTCTCTGTCAATATGGGGTGCTGTGTGTACATTAATGAGGAAAAAAAAATTAATTTAAATAATTTTAGCAAATGGCTGCAATATAACAAAGAGTGAAAAATTGAAGGGGGTCTGAATACTTTCCGTACCCACTGTATATATATACACTCACCTAAAGGATTATTAGGAACACCTGTTCAATTTCTCATTAATGCAATTATCTAATCAACCAATCACATGGCAGTTGCTTCAATGCATTTAGTGGTGTGGTCCTGGTCAAGACAATGTCCTGAACTCCAAACTGAATGTCAGAATGGGAAAGAAAGGTGATTT
>JANRMT010062791.1:49371736-49395691 GCA_026402145.1 Polypterus bichir lapradei | reverse complement strand
GGTTCTGCGGACAATGTGTCTTTTTACTTCCTGTACATGCTTCCTCAGTTGGTTTGCCCAGTTGATTTCATACAAGGGACGCTATTGGCGGATTGCTGAGAAGCTAACGAATCAGAGCACGCAGTTAAGTTCTCCTGACTGAGAAGCTAACCAACCAGAGTATGCAGTTGAGTTCCTGCGTGCTGAATGCAGTGTTAACCAGGAAGTCTCCTCTCGCTCATTCAGCATCAACGTGTTTCGCTGTGTTGTGAGTTGTGCTCTTTTGTGTTTATCTTTGTGCATAGTCAAGCCCTTCATTATGGCTCCAAAACAATCTGCTACTGCTTCAGAGGTCGTGCCCAAGCGCAAGAAGAAGATGTTAACGATTGCCGAAAAGGTAAACGTTTTGGATTTGTTGAAGGCTACGATTCTTTTTATTTAAAAAGTAGGAAAGGAATATAAGATCTACGACCGCAGTGTCCTTTTAACCAGGGTGCAAAACGAGTTGTAAGTGGATGTAATAAGGCAGTAGTCTGGATGGAATCTGCTTTAGGGATTTGGATTGAAGACTGCCAGAAGAAGAACAACGGCAGTGCTACACAATCGCCTGAAGTTGCTCCTTTACAAGGGCTGTAACGCTCTCCTTTGTTGTGCAGTAAAATTAAATTCATTGTTATCGGACAAGTCATCGTGTCATTGTTGGTGAGTAACCATAATTAATTTTCTTCTTACAGTGCTTAGTACATGTACGTACGTTTAGTGTCACAGTACACACATTTACTGTATACTATTTTTCTTGCATTGTACGTATTTATTGCTGGTGGCCTGTCTATCGTAATGGCTGTAACATATGTGATATCGGAGACACTCAATATCTTTAAAATAATATTTAGGTTTTACTGTATATAAACAGTGTGTTTATATACATAATTTCAATGAATCTTACCTAATATCTAAGAGAATACAAAGGGATTATGCTGTATAACTCTACGGGGAATATTTATAAACCGTGTGGGAGAGTTTATAAGGGCTTAAAATATATAAAAATAACCATACAAACATATGGTTTCTACTTCGCGGATTTTCACCTATCGCGGGGGGGTCTGGAATGCAACCCCCGCGATCGAGGAGGGATTACTGTACACAAAATGGTAGTCTGCCTAAAGAAACAAAACAATCAAGAAGAAACTACACAAAACACAGTCCCATGAATGTACAAAAATATTTACAAGAAAAAAAATCAAGTGTATATACAAGAAAAACAAAAAGTGCACCAAAGGCCAGACTATAAGATACCTCCACCAAAACAATTCTACAACTAGAAAATATATATACAAAAAGAAAATATTTACAAATAAGGCACAAGCTGCTGTTTAGTATACTGAAAGAAATCGCTATACCAACTACACTATCCACATCACTGACTCTAAAAATAATCCATAGAGGCAGGAAGTGCCTCTTATACTCGGGGAACACATTTTACAGCCAATCCTGTAACACGCTGCTCCCTTACACCAATCGCGACACAGGTCAGTTTTGCACAGGTGCTACACTTAATCCCTGTAAGGGCAAGGATTTATTAGGCAAGCGAGTGCAAGTGCATCCTGATGTGCTCCTTCGTACAAGCCAATACATTCTATGATATCAAGTTATTTTTTCTTTGTAACCTTATCTCAGGACTTTCTCTTGGGGATCCCCTTTTCAGACTACGCATCCTTGCACGAAATAAAATGCTTCATACTTTTCTGTTTGCTAAAAGCAGGTGGCTAAAGAAATGCACGACCTGACTGACAGACACACACAACGCCCTCCAGCAGGTCTGACCTGGAGGTGCACCCAACCTGTCACCGGCATCCTGCTGCGTGAACCTGTTGTAGTCAAAGTTAAAATCCTCACACACTTCGGCACATAAACAGGTAAGTGCTTTTTTTTAACTACGTAAAGTCGACTTTTATTTAAATTGGTAATGCCTAGCAGGCAGATTTCCACACAGAGTTTTAACACAAATTGTAATGTATGCCCATTTAATAAATTCATATTATTTCTATTAAATGATATTAAGCAGTGTTGTCTTTACCAGTCTCTTATATGATATGCCAATTTGAGAATTAATACATTTGCCTCATTTTCTTATTGCTGTCTTTTCAGCTTGCCTTTTAGGAAAGCATTCAAATTCAGGTTGTACTTGCTCAAATAGTTTTTTGTTAAAAGTCATTGTTTAAGTTTAAACTATGGCATTTTTTTATTTTTCTGCATTGATTATACATTCAATTTTGTGATTCAGTGTGTAAATTATTTCATGATTTATGTATGTTATAATTACATTTTTTAACATTAGATGCGATTAATTACATTTATGCCATTAAATACTTAATTTTTTTAATCGGTTCCGAGACCTTTATCACCTAAAGCTTTTAAAGAAATGTGGACATTTTTTATAGATTTTTTTTTAAATAAAGGACTGAACATAAGTAATAAAATACCACCACACCTATAGATGATGCTTTCTTTTTGATAGCTGCTAACAGTCAGACAATAAATCTCTGGTAGCCACCTTTTTGAGTCATCTTTAATAACTGTGGAAATCTGTTGTGACAGATTAGGGCTTTGTCGTCCCCTTGTACCCTCAGACTATACGTCCGACACCAGGTAAAAGTCCAATAATAATATGTATTATTATAAATAAGTGCACAAAGCACGTCCACCTCCCCATCTATACTTCAATAAATCAATAACAATAATACACAATCAATATAATCAATAATACACAATCAATATAATCAATAATCCTCCAATCTCCCAGATGCGTTGCCACCCTTCCACCCAGCTCAGCTCAACGTCTGAGGATTTCCTACAGTCCTTTATAGTCCTTGACCCGGAAGTGCTTGTGAACCCTCAGTCCATGTAACTTCTTAGCACCTCCGGGTCAGATCAAAAACTCTTCTTTTTCATCCCGGAAGCACGTCATTCCTTCTGTCCATGTGACTGGGATGTACTTCTGGGGTGTAGGGAAAATAGATGTCCTTGTGCCTCCCTGCAGAGACTCCTGGCGGTCCCCATGGTAGCCAACAGGGCTGTGCACAAAAACTTTGTTGTCCATAATTCCCTGCTGGCATTCAGAGCACCTCCATGCTGCAAGGAGGGCTCCATCTAGTAGCCTGGGGGTATTGGCTGGGATGAATGACCGGCCATATCTCACACTGTATAAACTACAGTATATAGTTATTCACTTCTGTCTTCGCTAAATTTGGACCAGCCATTGTATAATGATGTGCAGCTTACAGTGCATTAAAATAAAGTGCAACTTTCTTTTCTAGAGCTCTGCTGGAAGAGGGATGTTGGTATAAGAGTATAATTTTCAGCAAAAGGTAACAATTTAAAGAACCTTTTTTCATCCCCTCCACAGCATTGGTCTAAGTAAGAATGTCACAATGGGAGGTTTACTGACACCTGATTTGAGAAATATGCTAGAGGATGTATGTCTCTCAGATGGCCTGAAAGCCCTTAGGCAACCTCTAAAAAGGATCTGCAGACTGTTACTATGAATAGAGTAGATCTGTTTAGTTTGTTACCATCACAGACTTTACTGGGAGGAGCAGATGTTAAATGACAGAAGTTGAACCTACTTCTGCCAAGATCTTTTTGACCTTAAGATGGAAAATTTTCTGAACCTTCTGCATTGGTCAGTATTGCTATACGAATTAGTCCACCTGGAGCAATCCAAAGTCAGAATTAATAGTGCCATGCTTAATACTGGAAACATCTGTCTAGCTGCTTTATGAAAGACAAAAACATTGATTTAAAACCTTTTTCTAAAAACATGCAGCTACCTTGGGAGCTTTATCTATAATGGAATTAACTTGTGTTTTAGCTTCAACAAAAAGGCAAAGCTTCTGGACTTGATGTCCTGTGCCCAAATTTTCCTTTGTTTTTGTAGAACACTTAGACAATCTGTTACTGTAACAACACAATAAAGACTTTATGCATTATCTTGCATGACTACTACAACAACATAGTCCATCTTGAGAGTCGATGCTATTTCTCTAGAATTATAAATAACAATTCTAGTAATCCCAGAGTCTTATTCTCTACAATTGATTGTCTGCTAAACACAGGTCACTCAATGGAATGCCTCCAAAATACTTCCAGTGAAACTTATGAGGCTTTTGCTGTATTTTTTAATCAAAAAATTAAATGATATTAGAAATAATATAGTACATCCCCCCAATACTGATCTT
The DNA here is from genome assembly GCA_026402145.1 of Polypterus bichir lapradei. NCBI lineage: Eukaryota > Metazoa > Chordata > Cladistia > Polypteriformes > Polypteridae > Polypterus > Polypterus bichir. Next base: position 49,391,474 of record JANRMT010062791.1, on the reverse strand, counting down.
CTTAAACCCCAGTACTCCATTATAAACAAATTAAATTCTTTCACCAGGATACATTTACCTGATTTATATAATAATTTCTCAGCTGAAACCCTCCACCTGTGTCCTTGACCCAATAACAAGTTTTTTCAAAGAAGTATCAGGCGTGCTAATTGATAGTATTCTTGACATAGTAAACTCGTCATTAGATACAGGGGTCTTCCCAGACTGTCTTAAGACTGCTGTAGTTAAATCCCTGCTGAAGAAAAATAATCTTGACTCCTCTGCTTTGGAAAATTTTAGACCTATTTCTAACCTGCCTTTCTTACGCAAAAGTCTAGAGAAGACAGTCATTATGCAGCTTAATGATCACCTCAATAAACATGCTATTCTTGATAAGTTTCAGTTAGGTTTCAGAACAAATCACAGTACAGAAACTGCACTTGTTAAAGTAGTAAATGACTTGTGGGTAAATGTAGACAGAGGCCGTTTATCTGTTCTCATCCTTTTAGATCTGAGTGCCACATTTGACACCATTGATCACAATATTCTTAGAAATCGCCTTAGTCAATGGGTGGGCCTCTCTGGCAGTGTTAATATTTTGGAATGTCTTACACTTTACACTCCAAATCGCAACCTTAGATCTTCAAATGAGTGTCTACTTAGAATTCCAAGAACTAAACTTAAAAGAAGTGGTGAGGCGGCCTTCTGCTGTTATGCACCTAAAATCTGGAATAGCTTGCCAATAGGAATTCGCCAGGCTAATACAGTGGAGCACTTTAAAACACTGCTGAAAACACATTACTTTAACATGGCTTTCTCATAGCTTCATCTTAGTTAAATCCTGATGCTCTGTATATTCAATTAATTATCATTATTATTCATGATGGCTCCAAAATCCGTACTAACCCCTACTTTCTCTTGTACTTTTTCCGGTTTTCTATGGTAGCGATCTGTGCCACCACCACCTGATCAAAGCACCGTGATGTCCCTACATTGATGGATTAAAGGCCAGAAGTCCACATGACCATCATCATCAAATTCTTCCATGTGAACCCTGAATACAATAAGGACTGATTGAGGTAATTTATGTTAGGTAGAATGCCTAATGGTAATGGTAGAGGGGGCTGGGCATTCTCGTGGCCTGGAACCCCTGCAGATTTTATTTTTTTATCCAGCCGTCTGGAGTTTTGTTTTGTTTTTTCTGTCCTCCCTGGCCATTGGATCTTACTTTTATTCTATGTTAATTAGTGTTCCCTAATTTTAATTATTTTTTTTGTCTTTTTTCTCTTTCTTCATCATGTAAAGCACTTTAAGCGACATTGTTTGTATGAAAATGTGCTATAGAAATAAATGTTGTTGTAGGGGGCACTCTGACCACTTCATAGAGCAATAACGCTACAACTGCGACAATTAAAGAAAAAAATGGGTGGTCTATTTAGTCTTAACACAATTAACAGCCTACAAAGCTTCATTTAGAGACTCTTAAGACTCTTGTACAGCTAGTCAAGGTTTACTTTTAAAGAGAAGTTTCTCTGCTTATGAACTTGATTCTATAAGTGAACACAAGCAAACACAACACGCACCATAGAGTGGAGTTCCTCACAAGTCTGCAACTAGATACGAAGTGCCGACATTTCTTCAATTAGCTCCTTTTAAACTTACCTCTGAGGTTATGTGACCAGAAGAGATGGCTATAGATTGTTCTCCTGTGGAAAAATAAATTTCATCAAAGCCTTCCTAGGCATAGCCACCTTGTGTTGTCTCTTGGACAATTCCAGAGAAAACAACAAGACACTTTTTAAGGCATCTAGAGTTCCTTACACTAGCACTGGGTTCCTCCCTGTTCCCCCAGCCTATATTTCACATGGAGATATCTAAAAATCTCTTACATAAAAAAGTGAAGTTCTGTTATTGCATTTAAGACTAGAATTACCAAAGCTTACAAAACAAACACATAACCCGGCCCACCTTAAATCCGTTCACATCTCTCCATTAGCATCTTTTGTGTTGTAAATGTGTCGATAAGCCTAAGCAGCCTGCTATCCCATCCTCCCGAAAAAAAAACTGTAGAAACGACAAAAAGCTCTCTCAGCTCAAGCTTTGATTATCAGGGAGTGAGGTACCTAGACCTGTATAGGCTAAAAAATATATCGTTATTTGGAATACATGCATTTCATGTGTGTTCCGTGTCTACAAAGATCTATGTAAGTGTAGGATGACACGAAATGCAAGAAATGTTGAACACATAACTAAAAGCCAAACTTTTTTCATGTTTTAGAACTAACGACAAAATTTTGACATGAAGTGTATAAGACTGAAGTCCAAATATCAAATAAGCACTTTCACAAAAGGTACAAATATAACTGAACAAGTGCGCTTTTATTCGAGTCTGTAACTGGAGAAAAAGAAATTGGGTTAGTGTGGTTTGTGGTAAGAACTGCTGACTCCTATTCAAAAGGTCACGGGTTCCAGCCTTCCCGCATCCCAAAATAAATGTTTTGAGTAGTGAACTTCTCTTATTGTTACTATTATACAATAAAATAAAATAAAACATACATTTGATTTGAGTCTGTAACAGCCGGTGTAAATGTATGGTACATGAAAAGGTTAGCTTTTTTTTTCAGTGTTATTCTCTCAGTCATGTTCACGCTCGCCCCAATCTGACACTGCTGTTTTCAAATAAAGACGTGCTATAACAGAGGTAACAGTATTTATTTAGCCTATACAGCTCTAGGTACCTCACTGCCTGATAATCAAGGCTTGAGCTGAGAGAGTTTTTTGCCGTTTCTACTGTTTCTTCAGTGGGAGGATGGGAAATAGAAAAAACATTTAAGAGTACTGAGCAGATTACCTCTAGTGTTTTATGTTGATGTGTGGGTAAACATGTTATACACTGTAACATTTATGGCTAGAGGATATCCTTTTCAGTGCTGCTATGTCCTAATCTTTTCCCTTGTCCATGGGTGTTTATCTCATTTTTTAGAGATCCAGATACTGTATCTATGGAAATGGCACACTACTTTCCTGATTAGCCTGTTTCTCTCTCTATGCAAGGTTGGAGTATCCGTGTATAAGGCCCTTAAAAATGTAAGCGCTGAAGAATTTTTTTAAACTAGGAAACACTAAATCTTACTTTTTCAAGATGTTCATTTTCAGTGTTTAAATGTTAAGCTATTAAAACACTGAGAAACAGTCAAATTACTGTCAAATTGTAAATTAATTCCAAGTCATTTTTATCAAACCTATGCTAATGTAGCACATCACAATTAACTTAGAGAGAGTTTGCTTTTTCTTTTTGAAAACTTGAGTCTGTTAACATATATAAAAGAGTATTTACCAGTGTGATGACGTCATTAATCTTAAAATTGCAATCTGCTAAAAGCAACAATATTATTTAAACACTAATAATCTGAAACATTACATATTTTCAGTGGAAGGATGAAATCATTTAAGATTCCTTTTGACACAGTAAATATGATCCTTCAGTCAACTTTTTTTTCTCCTTTGACAGAAGTCATAAAACCTTGAAAGTGCAATGGAAGCTCAAACACTACTGCACCATTGATTATATGCTCAAAATTTCTGGTGGACTAAAAGTTACAATGGAGTGTGAAAAAAGCTTTTCATTTTTCTTTGCCTCAGCGGAAATAACTAAGTCATCCCTCTCTAGAGTGTTCTGTATGGTTAAGAATCCATAACCCGCGGGGAACATCTGGGAAAGAATTCATAAAAAGATGAATGTGGAAAGCGCAGAAGTAGATAAACAGTTGAAAGAAAAAAATTAGCTCAAGTAAATGATAAAATAAAACAACCGTAACTATTTGTACAAAGCCATCTTGTAAGTACTGTGTAGTAAATGGGCATTTCTATTTAACTAATATATGCAAAGTCAAGAATAAATTTAAAAATAAATGTTTTGTGCATTAATGAAATGCAAACTTATGAAGTGTGAAACACCAGTAACACCTAAACCTATTGACCATTTTTGCCTATATAGATGCCAGGTGCTCAGTGTGATGGAAGAAGCTGCTTTGGATCAGTCTTAGTTATTTCATATCCAGCTCTTTCATCTTTTTCCAGTACTTACTATCTAACTCATAATTTAAAGCTTAGCTATGTAATAAGCAGCAGGCATTTATAATCATAAAACATGACATTCTCAAACCCACTGAATCCAATTCAGGATTGAGCAAGTCTGGAGCATATCCAGCAGATGTGCAGTTGGGCACAAGGCAGAAAATTAACCTGGACAAAGCACCAGACCTTTATATTATCTTGGTCTTATTTAAGAACAATAACTTCTACTCCATAACAACAACCAGGCGCCTTTTCTGTTTCAATCTAATCATGTTAAGAGCAGTGCCTGGTGCCTCTGATAAGGGCACCTCTACGGCTTACATTACATAGTGTCTTCACAACACTGAATGCGATCTGGCCCTGTGACTTGGCAGAGTTTTGTCAAAGCTCTTATTTTAGTGCTTCATCATTACAATAGACCAGGGCTGAATTATTTGAAAAAAGTAATATACTGTATGCATAGGTGGAGAACCAGGAAAGCGCTAAACACTGATTAGAGGAGGCAAATAAAAATGTATTACGCATATTTACTTTTATGCAATGCTTATTCATAGTAGGGAAGATTTATATTTTAATTTAAAAATAATATTTTAAATGTACGCAAATATATTACATAATGTTACTATCTATCCATCAATTTGATGAACCTCAGGGTAGCAAGATGCCACAGCTTTTTGCAGAAGCACAAGACAAGAACAAACAGCAGATCAGTTATACTATCAATATCTTATGTTAAAGTTACTTTTTTTTAGTGATGACACAAAATTACACAATTTTTTTTTTGCCCACTGCTTGTTATAAAACTACTTGCATTTGTTGCAGGTCCAGAAAAAATAACACCATACCATTATTGCACATAAAATGATGACAATTGTAACTATTTAACAAACATGGAAAGAACCCACAACAAGTTAATATGAAATGTCATTTGTATTGTGAACATTTAAATGAACTAGGGGGCTTTACACCCTGCTCGCTTTGCTCGCCAACCCCCTGGCCAGCACCATGCGCTAGCCTTTTTGCGGTTCTGCCGCTCGCGTATGGGGATGTGAATGTACGATTTAAACAGATTTTAATTTTCATGTGAAGTGTTACATTTGCATCCACACAACGTATAACTGCCCTTGATTGCATTTCGTTTCTCTCTCTCTATTAAATAAAATGACTTTTTTGGATGTTTGGCGCTGAGATTTGTTAATTGTCTTTGCAAAAGCTATTCTAACAGGAACCTGCTAACTTTTTAATACGAATGGTATATCAAGATCTCCTTTGGTGTCTAATGTTATCCGTGGGAGATGTACTACATTATATTTCTTGGATACATCCTTCTTTCTACAGTAATTTGTGCAGTGGAAGACCGGACGGTGTTAACGGTTGTTGATATTCTTCGTGATATTGTAAGTTGTTGTTTTCATCTTCCACATGATCACCACCAATTGTTTCAGCATAGTCAATTGATATGTGTTTAACCATTTTGCCGTGTTACTGATCGACATTTTTGGTGTAAATTTGACTTCCTCATTTCTAGGTGCTAGGAATGTAGTGTACTCATTTTTTCTGGGACTTCATTCCAAAAAGTCTCCCCAAAAGATCGTTATTTGGAACACATGCATTTCTTGTGTGTTCCGTTTCTACAATAATCTGTGTACACACATTGTTAAAACAGAAATGTTTTTCATATTTTAGTAATAAATGACAAAATGTAGGCATAAACTATATCGGGGGTTCTCAAACTCGATCCTGGGGGCCCACTGTGGCTGCAGGTTTTTGTTCCAACCAGCCTCTGTTTTTAATTGGATTCCTGTGCTAATTAAGTGAACTGTTTCCCAGATTCCCTGTTTTGGGAACAATATACAAATTAGAAAGTCTGTTAAAAAAAAGTATTAAAATGTACTAAGCAGTTATATGTATTTTTTTCTTTTTAACAGTATTTTCATCTTGATTGTCATTCTACTTTTCTAGGTGTTCTAATTGTTTAATCAATCCGATATTTACTACTTTGTGGGGCTGACGCTAAAGTAGTTGCAGCCTTTCACAATTGAGTGTTGTTTGCTTGGGTTTCTGCTCTGCTTGTTTTTAATTGTCATTATTAAGATTCAATGAAGGGAGCAAACTGCACAGAGAAAGGGCGAAATGTAATAAAAAGAGAGTTAAGCATTTAAATCCATAGCAAAAACAGAAATATTTCTAAGTTTTTATATAAATGTAAAAATCCTGCTGCTGTGCTTTTCAGAATGTAGAATAAAAGATAAATAATACCAGCTAATTAAGTGAGATCAGTGCTATCAGTTGTTGTCACTGATTAGGAATCTGGTTAGAACAAAAACCTGCAGCCACAGTGGGCCCCCTGGACCAAGTTTGAGAACCCCTGAACTACATAATGTGTGAAGGCTGAAGTCCAAAGATCAAATAAATACTTTCACATAAGGTTCAGGGTGATACAACAGCTTCCATGGCATAGCGGTAAGAGTTGCTGACTTGTAATCAAGAGTCTCCCAGTTCGATCCTGAGCCTGTTTTATTGTTAATATTATATAGTAAACACACGCATTTGGTTTGCGTCTGTAACAGGCAGTGTACAGTTATAGTACTTGTAAAAGTTAGTGTTTTTTTTCACATTTATTCTCTGTTACGATCACAATACATACTAACACCCCCAAAGAAATCTGACACTGTTTGTTTTTATTTGAAACTGGGAATAACTGTAGATGTGAGTGGTGTTTTGAGACAATGGAACTGGACATTCTCTGATCTGGATGGATAAAAGCTGACACACAAACGCTGGTGAATCTGCCTTATTCGTATCTCACTGTCACATGAGTTTTTTTATTCAGTTTTATTGAGTGTTCCTGCTCACGCTGAATTAGTATGCACCTTATGGTCAAAACCGCACTGACAAAAAAAAACAGAGACATAGGTATATATGATATTTGGAATTATTAATTTTATAACCTGTATAGTCCATTTTCGAAAACATTGTGGCAGGGATGCAACATTATTCATATTATTCATATTCATTCGCATAACATCTTGCGTTTGTAATTAGTGACCACATGTTTTATTTTTATTTTTTTCCCCCCGATCTTGCCAGTCCCCACATGTTACTGTATGGTGGTGCTTCTTCTGTACTCCAGGACATGCAGAGGAAAGAATAGTACAGAGAGGTCAGTTCAGTACTATATGCAATCATCAAATTCAAATGTTAACAGTTCACACACACACGCAAGGACCGTCCTTCCTACATTTATGACATGTGTACCTGTTGCAATGTACACACTTCTCTCTGTGCTTTGGATCCTATTACATTAAAAGGGCGCCTGACACTGACTCAGTTTACTTTCCTGGGGAAAGCGGATGTCTTGGAACAGAAGCTTGTCGATGTTGCATCCTCCTTTTTCCATCGCCTTTTCTAGTAAGATGCAACGACGAAGTTTCTCTGCAAGGTGAGCCATGATCACCCTTCTTTTCTCCGTGCACCCTGTACATGCCTTGCACAGTACATGTGCATTCATCGCCAACAGGTCAAGCTTGTTATAGCACACAGCAACCGGCCACCTGGGTGTTCCTGCTTGCCCTGAATAAGCTCACGCCTTCTGGTGCAAGATGTCAAAGCAGCACGGAGAAAAAAAGAAACAGACAAATATATGGGACATTGGGAGTAAATGTATGGTACTTGTAAAAGTTAGCTTTTTTCAGATTTATTCTCTCAATCACACTCTGCCTTCCCCCGACCCTCCTGATCAGACTCTAACAGCGCCAGCATAAATTCACACCCAATCTGACGCTGTAAGTTTTCAAATAATATTGCATTAGTGCGATGATGTTTTCTGATTGGTACTATTCAGGTCATAAAATGATTTCTTCAAAATGTCACATATATCGTCTCTTTCTTTCAGGTGTTTAATAGAAACCACAGCATTGAGAGAAGTATGTACATTGCAACAGGTACACATGTCGTAAATGTAGGAAGGACGGTCCTTGCATGTGTGTAAACTGTTAACATTTGAATTTGATGATTGCATATAGTGCTGAACTGACCTCTCTTTACTATTCTTTCCTCTGCATGTCCTGGAGTACAAAAGAAACACCACCATACAGCAACATGTGGGGACTGGCAAGATCGGGGGAAAAAAAAAAAACCTGCGGTTACTGATTACAACCGCAAGATGCGAATAAATATGAATAATGTTACATCCGTGCCACGACGTTTTCCGAAATGGACTATACAGGTTATAAAATTAATAACTCCAAATATCATATACACCTATGTCTCCGTTTTTTTTTTTTGTCAGTGCGACTTTGACATCATGGACCATAAGGTGCATACTAATTCAGCATAAGCAGGAACACTCAATAAAACTGAATAAAAACAACGAGAGTGAGAGTGAGATACGAATAAGGCAGATTCAACAGCGTTTGTGTGTCAGCTTTTATCCATCAAGATTATTGAATGTCCAGTTCCATTGTCTCAAAACACCACTCACATCTACAGTTATTCCCAGTTTCAAATAAAAACTAACGGCGGCAGATCCCTTTGGGGGTGTTAGTAAGTATCGTGATTGTGACTGAGAGAATAAATGTGAAAAAAAAACCCTAACTTTCACAAGTACTATAAATGTACACCGGCTGTTACACGCAAACTAAATGTATGTGTTTACTGTATAATCTATACTAATAAATGGCAAAGCCCTCACTCACTCACTCACTCACTCACTCACTGACTGACTCATCACTAATTCTCCAACTTCCCGTGTAGGTAGAAGGCTGAAATTTGGCAGGCTTATTCCTTACAGCTTCCTTACAAAAGTTGGGCAGGTTTCATTTCGAAATTCTACGCGTAATGGTCATAACTGGAAGCTGTTTTTCTCCATTTACTGTAATGGAGATGAGCTTGAAACCCGTGGGGGCGGAGTTTCGTCTGACATCATCACGCCGCCCACGTAATCACGTGAACTGACTGTCAACGCACTATGTAGAAAACCAGGAAGAGCTCCAAAATACGCTGAAGAAAACGTGCATTATATAATTGAGAAGGCAGCGAAACAATAAGAAGCGAGCGAGTGACATATACTACCATATTCATCATTGCAGCTACTTCGGAAACAAAGCAAGGTATAAACTTAAACTTTAAATTAAGTTAATAGACAGGCTGCCGCTGGCGCATTCCATGCCCACGGGTAATGCGGGATACAAGTTTAATGAGAGAACGCAGGATATAAACGAGAGTTCTGATCACTTTGTAACTAAGTTAAAATTGCAGGTGAAGGGGTGTGCTTATGCAAATTCCGAGAGACTGTCTGTGGGGGATTGACAGTTAAGGCGGGTGGAGGAGTCACGTCATCATATCCCCTCCCATTTACCTCATTTCGCTCTGAGCTGAGCTCCGCGGCTAACGCCGTCTTCCGAAGCAACTTCGTCACACTGCCACCAAGTTAATACACACGCTGTCTCTAGACTTTCTCCACACTGAATCCTCCAGGCACTACTTACAAAAGGTTACATTGACAATCGTGTTACGTTATTTTTAAAATGTTTAATTTTCTTAGCACAAGCACAGCTGAGAAGCTTCGATGCATGTGCTCCATAACGCGTTAAAAAATAATGCATTTAATCACACTTTGCATTACAATCAAAGGGGAACTTTTGTCAATGCATGATTTCCTGGTACACCGATTACATTGATCAGCGCATCCCAATTCATTTTAGCCTCGCACCACCTTGGTTTGAGAAGAAGTATGAAAAAATATGAGGTTAACACAGAAAAACAGATCACCAATTCAAGCTTTATGAATAATCGATTCGCCATCAATAATTGTTTTGGTAAAGCCATACTCAGTGTAATCCTCCTTCCATTTTATAATTTTTCCGCCACTAGCCATGATTAAATGAACGGTAAAAAAGTAAGAGCGAAGCGAGGGTGACTTATTTAGGCAGGCATATATATGACAGCAACACTCATGACAATGTCAATCATGTTATGTTATTATTAAAATGTTTCCTTTTCTTTTTCATTACTTCTTTAACACATTACTTCTCCGCTGCGAGGCGCAGGTATTTTGTATATAAATGACCTCCAAAGAGCAAGGAGACTTTTGATCATGTGAACGTGTCTGCAAAAACTGGCGTCTCCTGCCCAGCAAAAGTCGATCAGCCGGCGCGCGCGCATAAGTGTGCCGGCCTTTCAGACACTGACTGCGCTAATGTCCTTAATTCAAAGAGAGCTCTTTTAATTTTTTTCATCCTCCCCCTGAGCTATAGCCCAGACAAGTGCAAACACGGGACCCCTTTTCTACACCGCGGCAAAATAATCTTAAGGCGCTTCGCACTTTATTTTGCACGTATACGATTATGAGGTCGTCAGCTCGGATTATGAACACACGCACAAGAGTGAAGGACTGACAGTGCCATCACAGCTGATTAATAGCTGGGACGTCTCACCAATCTGCACAAGACCCACCGCGACTGTCCCCAAAAGGCGCTCATATCGTCAGCGAAAACATCTCTCTACACTATATAAAAGAAAAAGGCAACTTTCCTTTCTTTACACCTTTTTTTCCTTTTATCCCAAACCAAAGCCTTTCTCTATTAACACGGCAGAGGACACAAAACTAATTTTCTTTAATTGCTGGTAAGGCACATTACCACAGGCAGAAATTTGGACTTTCATATAGAAAATGTAATTTCTATACCACAGCCGTCGTGTAGCGCCTTTCAAAAGGGATCTACTACCGAGAGATGATCCATATACATTTTAGCTGCTGTTAGTACTACTTATCTGTTCTGTTATACCGTCTTTAAAATGTAGTTTACCCGCAACCACTCCAGTAGTGCTCAATGTACCTTTACTTCTTAAAACGTTAATGTTTTACTGTTTAATAACTTATAGACTACATTTTATTATTTTTCCCTTGCACTCAGTGATCAAAGCTATACACACACATATAGACACATACATATATATATACACATATATTTATATATACCTGTGTGTATGTTTGTATGTATGTGTATACACACACACACACACACACACACACACACACACACACATACATACACACACAAAAATTATATATATGTGTGTGTCTGTGTATGTATGTATATATATGTGTGTGTATATATGATGTAGATAGGTATGCATATATATGTGTATATGTAGATATGTATATATGTATATAGATATGTATATATGTATATAGATATGAAGATATGTATGTGTATATATGTATGTATATATATATGTAGACTCAAACCCATTATGACAGCAGCAATCCAAGCTGTGAGAAAACAGTAAAAAGGAGGCGTGTCAGACGTCGTGGTACATTTTCTGATGCAGCAAGATGAAAACAACTTTGTGACGCTGCCGCCAAATACACAAAACAATTACTTTGACAATCATGTTACGTTATTTTTAAAATTTTTCCTTTTCTTTTTCATACCTTCTTTAACACACTACTTCTCCGCTACGAAGCGTGAGTATTTTGATATACATATATATATATATATACACACACACACAGATATATATAGATAGATAGATAGATAGATATATATATATATATATAATATGTGAGAAAAACACTCATATCAATGACAAAACAATTACATTAACAATCATGTTATGTTGTTTTTAAAATTTTTCCTTTTCTTTTTCATACCTTCTTTAACACACTACTTCTCCGCTGCGAAGCGCGGGTATTCTGCTAGTCTATACTAATAAAAGGCAAAGCCCTCACTCACTCACTCACTCACTCACTCACTCACTGACTAATCACTAATTCTCCAACTTCCCGTGTAGGTAGAAGGCTGAAATTTGGCAGGCTTATTCCTTACAGCTCACTTACAAAAGTTAAGCAGATTTCATTTAGAAATTCTACACGTAACGGTCATAACAGTCGACAACGTCCGCCATGTTGAACTTTCTTATTTATGGCCCCATCTTCACGAAATTTGGTAGGCAGCTTCCCTGCGCTAACCGAAACCGATGTACTTACTTATTTCGATGGTATGACGCCACTGTCGGCCGCCATATTGAACTTTCCAACGTCACCAATTTTCCAACTTCCCGTGTAGGTAGAAGAATGACCCCGTCTTCACGAAATTTGGTAGGTGGCTTCCCTGCGCTAACCAAAACCGATGTACGTACTTATTTCGGTGGTATGACGCCACTGTCGGCCGCCATATTGAATTTTCCAAACGTCACAAATTCTCCAACTTCCCGTGTAGGTAGAAGGCTGAAATTTGGTACTTATTTCGGTGGTATGATGCCACTGTCGGCCGCCATATTAAACTTTTAATGGAAACCGATGTACATACTTATTGCGTTGGTATGACACCACTGTTGGCCGCCATATTGAACTTTCCAACGTCACTAATTCTCAAACTTCCCGTGCAGGTAGAAGGCTGAAATTTGGCAGGCTCATTCCTTACAGCTTACTTACAAAAGTTTAGCAGGTTTCATTTAAAAATTCTACGCGTAATGGTCATAACGGTCAACAACGTCCGCCATGTTGAACTTTCTTATTTACGGCCCCATCTTCACGGAATTTGGTAGGTGGCTTCCCTGAGCTAACCGAAACCAATGTACGTACTTATTTCATTGGTATGACGTCACTGTCAGCCGCCATATTGAACTTTCCAACGTCACTAATTCTCCAACTTCCCGTGTAGGTAGAAGGCTGAAATTTGGCAGGCTCATTCCTTACAGCTTACTTACAAAAGTTAAGCAGGTTTCATTTCGAAATTCTACCCATAATGGTCATAATGGTCAACAACGTCCGCCATGTTGAACTTTCTTATTTATGGCCCGATCTTCTCGAAATTTTATAGGCGGCTTCCCTGCACTAACCGAAACCAATGTATGTACTTATTTCGGTGGTATGATGCCACTGTCGGCCAACATATTGAACTTTTCAACAGTCTTTGTTACTTATGGGCCCATCTTCAAGAAATTTGGTACATGGGTTCCCAACGCTAACTGAATCCTACTTACGTACATATATACGTCCATAGCCTGCAGCTCAGTCACTGTGTGAGGTGGCGTTGGGTCCCCCATCCCAACGCCTCCTACGTTGTTGGCTGCCTGCCTATATAAGACCGTCCGTCGCTCCGGTCTCTACATTCCCTTCCTTGCTTCGCCACGGGATTCACGTCTCCCTACTGATAACTACAGCCTTTTTGTTTAATCCACGGCTTCTCCGCTGTTTTATTGTTTGTTTATTACAATTATAGTTATTGTATAGGTATACTTTACATTGCTCAGGTACCCATTTCCTTTATCATTCCAACCCCCATTACCAGGTCTATCGAGGTGATCACTATCGATCAAAGAACTGTCACTTACTGAGTGGTTTCCATGCCCGGAGATGGCACCTACCTTTTCCATTCTCTTTGTTACATATTGCACGACCATATCAGGCTCACTCTTGATATCCGGAGGAACATTGTGTCTTATGTATTGAATGACTGGGACAGGTTCAAGGTGTGGACTGATGACGGTACAGGAGATAATTATACTACACAGGAGCACTATAAGAGTGAAATGCTTAAGCCCTTCACCTATGGTTCTGCATGTGAGTTGATGGCTGCCGCTGAATTTTTCGGTTGTCGCTTTCAAGTGTACCAAAATGGCCAAATATTTTACACCTTTCGACAACCGCCAATGCCTCTTAAACATCTTAGATTCACAGGTGACGATTTCAGTAGTGGACACTTTGATGTTTATGAGTGTTTAAACTCTCAAAAGCTGGATGTGATTTTATCGATGAAACTGTGTGCTTACAATGCTTGACAAATGCCAAATGTCACTTCAACACAACAAATCCGGCAAATACTATCGTAATTGAAACAAACCATGAAACTCAAACCGATTATGACAGCAGCAATCCAAGCTGTGAGATCTGAGACAAGATTACTGTTCACATGGCCAACTGTAAGTTACATGCTCAAGAGTAAGCTCAGCTTGGTCATGTTACAACCGGAGGGCCGAACTGACAACATGGTATACAAAGAGATCCTTAACAAATAATTATTGGCATATTTTCCCTCAGTTTAAAAAGGTTAAATTTTCTTCTTCATAAAAATTTTAAGGCAGTACTTCGCCGCTGCGAAGCGCCGGTATTTTGCTATTATTCACAATAAGAGAAGCTTACTACTGAAAACGGTAAATATAGGAGGCAGTCAGGATCAAACCAGGAGGCTCTTGATTACAAGTCAGCAACTCTTACCACTGCGCCATGGAAGCTGTTGTATCACCCTGAACCTTATGTGAAAGTGTTTATTTGATATTTGGACTTAAGGCTTCACACATTATATAGTTTATGCATACATTTTGTCATTTATTACTAAAATATGAAAAACTTTTCTGTTTTAACAATGTGTTTACACAGATTATTGTGCAAATGGAACACACATGAAATACATGTGTTCTAAATAACGATCTATTATTTCCACTCTAAAACTCCAGCACTACACTCCCAGATAATCAAGGCAAGAGCTGGGAGAACTTTGTGCACGTTCTGCAGCGGTGGGGGGATGGAATAGTAGGCTGTTTACTGCTTGTCTTGATCGGCACATTTACAGGACAAAAGATGCTGATGGAGAGGTGCGAAGGGATTTAAGGTGGGCCGGATTTACGAGTTTTTTCATAAGCTTTGGTAATTCTAGTGTTAACCCAACAAGAAATGATCACAGTTAAGGAATCCAATTATACTCAAAAATAAATTCTCATCTCAGGAGAGCAGGGTAATTGATAGTTATCATCAAAGTTATTATAGAGAACAATCTAGACGAGAACAGGCTATTCAGCCCAACAAAGCTTGCCTGTCTTAATCCACCTAATTCTGGAAAAAAAAAATCAAGACTAGATTTGAAAGTCCCTAAAGTCTTTTTGTCTACCACTCTACTTGGTAGATTATTCCAAGTGTCTTTGGTTCTCTGTGTGTATTATTGTGGGATTCCCCACTACTTACCTTTTACTTATTTTTTTTTAGAGATAAAGACCAACCCATCTTGCATTTTAAGATTAACACACACATAAATATAGACATACACACAAATCCCAACCACAAAAGTACCGTATGAATGACATATACACAGCCTGTTGTTCTCTAGCACTTTAACACTAGAATCCCTGAAGTCTACGAAAAAGTCATAATGGCGGGCCACCTTAAATTCCCACACACCTCTTCATCAGTGTCTATTTTTTGCAAATGTGTTGATCAGCTCAACAGCAAGCAACCTGCTATCCCATCCCCCACCAACACAGCTGAAGTTCTCCCATTTCAAGTCTGTTTATCTGGGTGTGAGTTGTCTGGAATTATATAAGGTAAATAATATATCATTATTTGGAATACAAACATTTCATGCGTGTTCCATGTCTACAAAGATCTGGGTAGATGTAGGTTGACAGGAAATATGAGGCAAGAAATGTTGAATACATAACTAAAACAAAACATTGTTCATGTTATAGTAATAATGACAAAATGCTCACGTTAAGTGTATAATTTGTGAAGGCATATATTAAATATACACTTTCACAAAAGGTATAACAAAACAAGTGTGCTTTTATTCAAGAAATTAACCAAAAATAAATAAATCATTCAATTTACATATCGCTGTCAATGAGTAAAAACGCAAGCTCAAATATCAATCAACAGATAGTCAATATGTGTACTTGGCTGGTGCAGAGGTAAAAACTACTGTTACATAATCAAGAGGCTGTGGATTTGAGCCCAGGCTTTCCCACATTTTGAGTAGTGAGCTGCTATTATTATTATTATTATTGCTATAATATAATAAAAACAAATTTGATTTCAGTCTGTAACACCAAGTGTAATTTTTTGGTTCTTGTAAAAGTTAGGTTTTTTTTTTTATTCAGTCTTATTCTCTGAGTCACGTTCACAAGGTACAACGAACTTGCCTCTCCCTCTTTGAGTTGATCTCCATTCTTTTCACAAGAGCGGCGATGACCACAGTTGGTGCTGTGGTTGATGCCTGGTCAGAACTACTTGTTGTACTGACAATCAAAGATTTGATGCCCATGACCGCTATCAGACTATCAGGAGGAATTTGTATTTTGACAAAGTTACCCGTGCAGAACGTGTGAAAAAACGACAGATCTACTAAAATTTCAGAGATCCGGAAATGTTTTGTTGAGAACTGTGTTTTGAGTTACAACCCAGGGCAAAATATTACTGTTGATGAGCAACTGTTCCAACCAAGGTCTGTTGTCCTTTCTTGCAATACATCTCAACCAAGCCTGACAAATTTGGCATAAAGTTTTGCATTGCGACAGATTTGGAGGCAAAGTACATGTGCAATGCCACTTCTTATTTAGGAAAAGATCCCAGTCATCCCACAGGAGGAAGACTTTCAAAGACTGTGGTCATAAAACTTATGGAGCTGTTTCTGGACAAAAGCAGAACCATAAGAGACAGCTGCTTCATGTCTCTTTCGCTGGGTAATAAACTACTGCACCATAACACAACTCTGGTTGGCACCATAAATGAAGTACAACGGGAACTTCCACCTATAGCTAAAGTCACTTCAGTACACAAACAATTCTACATGCTAGTATTTAGATTTGGCAGTGCCATGCTGAAGGTGTATGTGCCCAGAAAGAAGACGTCTATCTGCATTCTCAGTACCATGCACAATAACAGGTTGATTGTAATGTTTAAATGACATAGCATTTTCAAATACAGTACACCCTCAAAATTTGTGGGGGTTGCGTTCATAGTGCATGAATGTGGATGTGGATGTGGTTTAAAAAAATGCCTATTTTTATAGTTTAACCCCTAAATATGCCCCCAAAACAGTTTAATTTCATTTCAACCTCAGCTTAATAAATTTCCTAAAAAAAAGAATGTAAAGGTAAACCTGTACACTGTACAGTACTGTACTGATATGTCACCCGCAGTGCTAGAATGTAAAATACTGATGTTACCGTTATATGTACTGTAGTTCATGCAAGCGTGTTTTCATTGCCAGAAGCTTTAGAAGGTGCAGGGCGTTTCAACGGCATCTTGGGGTTTTAACCCTTAAACTGCCACATACTTGGTGGTTAATGCATCCCTGGAGGCCAAATACTTTTTTGCTGCACTTTTTAAGTAAACGTCACAATTCACAAAGAAAAAGTTACATTTTAATGCAACACAGTTTTTTTTCATGCAAAGAGCATCACAGTTACTGCAACACTGATCATTTTACACACTGCCAATGAACTGTAAATACTATTAAAAAAAACTACTAGAACAATATGTCCAAGTTGCAACTGATGCCATTGATGAAATTCAGTAAATCACCAAGCCAACTGCGCTTGAACTGGTTGCACGCAAGCACACAGAGGTAAACGCTGGCAGACTAGTTTAATGCAGTGGCTCAATCCCAGAGACAGTGAGGCTGCAGTGCTGCAGGGGCTGGCAGTGGTCATGAGCTGGCTGCTCAACAAATGTACGGCGGTGACTGATCAGCTCCAGCGTGCTGGTAAATTGCACTGGGAACCGACAATAGCCAGTTTCGGCATTCAATGAATGTATGTCTCCAAATATACTCGGCTCCTATGTGCTGGCAAATGGCACAGGGAAATGACTATAGCCGGTTGCGGCGGTTTAAGGATTAAGAAGAAAAAAACGGAAAACATGAGAACACTCAGCTGGAGATGCATCACAGGGCAGCAGTCAATTAGCAGCAAGGAGAAATGAATAACGCTGTAGCGGTCCGTTGCCGCTAAGATTCACACTGTCCAAAAGACGATGATATATTTATTTTTATGGTGGAGATTCCAGGGATGTACCCAGCCTTGACCCGACCTGCACGCAATCACAAACAGAGACAAAAACAAAGCAAACCGGTAATCAAACAGCAAATAGAGAATGTAATGAAAACAAATGAAAACAACGATACCACCCGTTCCACTTACGGCGATTATACATTAAATACAACAAAGCACCCACAAAACACACACAGTAAAGTCCATGAAAAATGGCAATGGATGAAATGTAATGATGAAGATAGATAGTCCAGAGATCTGCATGTTGAATGGGAATGTAAAGATAGTCCTACCGGTAGTTCCTGAAATGGTGAAGACGGGTGGACGGGTTCAGGAGCGCTCCTTTCTTCGCAGGATAACAATAAATTCACTTACAGTCCTCATTTACACAGGCAGACGGCAGACAATCCAGACCACAACCACAAAACGATCTATGACAAAACGAAAAAGTACAGGTAACCCAACAGACAGCAGACAGAGAGACAGGAACTTGAAACACAAATTACAAAAACTTTTTTTCTTTTGGTCACCGGCCCCCTTTTTAAAAGCCACACTGACATCCTTTGACCCCAACATCCCCTACACCCCCAGCAGAAGACCAGTCGGAGCCACTGCAGAGACTGCTGGGAGTTACAGCTTCAAATTCTAGTAGAGTATGCTCTCAGAATGGCTACTTTCACCATCCCAAGCTGCGTTTTCCTCTATGGTTGCTTCCTGTTCTCTCTACAGTGCAGTGTTGCCACAAAAAAGCCATAAAAAATTGTGGAGGATATTTGCAGTTTCCGCTAACAATTATTAGTTAGGTTCTAAGGAAAATCCACAAAAGACTGAGGCCACGAACCCTGAACCACGACTTTGCAGGGGTATGCTGTAGTGACGTTTTCATGCATGGGTGTGTGTGTGCATGTGCGAGAGAGGCAGAGACAGATATGATGTCATTCAAGTAGTTAGCGGAATATAAAATAAACATTTAACAACAAAGGTATAACAAAACAAGAGTGCTTTTATCTATACCAATAAAAGGCAAAGCCCTCACTGACTGACTCACTCACTGACTCACTGACTCACTCACTGACTCATCACTAATTCTCCAAGTTCCCGTGTAGGTAGAAGGCTGAAATTTGGCAGGCTCATTCCTTACAGCTTACTTACAAAAGTTGGGCAGGTTTCATTTCGAAATTCTACGCGTAATGGTCATAACTGGAAGCTATTTTTCTGCATATACTGTAATGGAGTTGAGCTCGAAAGCCGTGGGGGGGCGGAGTGTGTTAAAGAAGGAAAGAGAAACAAAAGGAAACATTTTGAAAATAACGTAACATGATTGTCAAAGTAATTGTTTTGTGTATTTGGTGGCAGCGTCACGAAGTTGTTTTCGTCTAGCTGCATCAGAAAATGTACCACGACGTCTGACACGCCTCCTTTTTACTGTTTTCTCACAGCTTGGATTGCTGCTGTCATAATGGGTTTGAGTCTACATATATATATATATATATATATACATACATATATACATATATACACATACATATCTTCATATCTATATACATATCTATATACATATCTACATATACACATATATATATATACATACTGTACCTATCTACATCATATATACACACACATACATACATACACACACACAAATTATATATATGTGTGTGTATGTATGTATGTATGTATGTATGTATGTATGTGTGTGTGTGTGTGTGTGTGTGTGTGTGTGTGTGTATATATATATATACTAGCAAAATACCCGTGCTTCGCAGCGGAGAAGTAGTGTGTTAAAGAAGCAATGAAAAAGAAAAGGAAACATTTTGAAAATAACGTAACATGATTGTCAATGTAATTGATTTGTCACCGTTGTAAGTGATGAGTGTTGCTGTCATATATATATATATATATATATATATAT
>JANRMT010062791.1:49330821-49370622 GCA_026402145.1 Polypterus bichir lapradei | reverse complement strand
CATTTTCTATGTGAACGTTCAAATTTCTGCTTCTGGTAATATGCCTTACCGGCATTACCAGCAATTAAAGAAAATTAGTTTTGTGTCCTCTGCAGTGTTAAGAGAGAAAGGCTTTGGTTTGGGATAAAAGGAAAAAAGGTGTAAAGAAAGGAAAGTTGCCTTTTTCTTTTATATAGTGTAGAGAGATATTTTCGCTGACAATATGAGCGCCTTTTGGGGACAGTCGCGGTGGGTCTTGTGTAGACTGGTGAGACGTCCCAGCTATTAATCGGCTGTGATGGCACTGTCAGTCTTCCACTCCTGTGCGTGTCTTCATAATCCGAGCTGACGACCTCATAATCGTATACGTGCAAAATAAAGTGCGAAGCGCCTTAATATTATTTTGCCGTGGTGTAGAAAAGGGGTCCCGTGTTTCCACTTGTCTGGGCTATAGCTCAGGGGGAGGATGAAAAAAATTAAAAGTGCTCACTTTGACTTAAGGCAGAAGCGCAGTCAGCGTCTCAAAGGCTGGCACAGCTATGCGCGCGTGCCGGCTGCTCGACTTTTGCTGGGCAAGAGACCCCAATTTTTGCAAACACATTCACGATATCAAAAGTCTCAGCGCTCTTTGGAGGTCATTCATATATATATATATATATAGCAAAATACCCGCGCCTCGCAGCGGAGAAGTAGTGTGTTAAAGAAGTAATGAAAAAGAAAATGGAAACATTTTAATAATAACGTAACATGATTGACATTGTCATGAGTGTTGCTGTCATATATATGCCTGCCTAAATAAGTCACCCTCGCTTCGCTCTTACTTTTTTACCGTTCATTTAATCATGGCTAGTGGCGGAAAAATGATAAAATGGAAGGAGGATTACACTGAGTATGGCTTTACCAAAACAATTATTGATGGCGAATCGATTATTCATAAAGCTTGAATTGGTGATCTGTTTTTCTGTGTTAACCTCATATTTTTTCATACTTCTTCTCAAACCAAGGTGGTGCAAGGGTAAAATGAATCGGGATCGATGTAATCGGTGTACCAGGAAATCATGTATTGACAAAAGTTCCCCTTTGCTTGTAATGCAAAGTGTGATTAAATGCATTATTTTTTAACGCGTTATGGAGCACATGCATCGAAGCTTCTCAGCTGTGCTTGTGCTAAGAAAAGGAAAGATTTTAAAAATAACGTAACACGATTGTCAATGTAACCTTTTGTAAGTAGTGCCTGGAGGATTCAGTGTGGAGAAACTCTAGAGACAGCGTGTGTATTAACTTGTGGATTTTTCTGTGAGTATTTGGTGGCAGTGTGACGAAGTTGCTTCGGAAGACGGCGTTAGCTGCGGAGCTCAGCTCAGAGCGAAATGAGGTAAATGGGAGGGGAGATGATGACGTGACTCCCCCACCCGCCTTAACTGTTAATCCCCCACAAACACAGTCTCTCGGAATTTGCATAAGCACACCCCTTCACCTGCAATTTTAACTTAGTTACAAAGTGATCAAAACTCTCATTTATATCCTGCGTCCTCTCATTAAACTTGTATCCCGCATTACCCGTGGGAATGAGAAACGCCAGCGGCAGCCTGTCTATGAACTTAATTTAAAGTTTAGGTTTACACCTTGCTTTCTTTCCGAAGTAGCAGCACTCATGAATATGGTAGTATATGTCACTCGCTCGCTTCTTATTGTTTCGCTGCCTTCTCAATTATATAATGCATGTTTTGTTCAGCGCTTTTTGGAGGTCTTCCTGGTTTTCTACACACTGCGTTGACAGTTAGTTCACGTGATTACGTGGGAGGTGTGATGATGTCACACGAAACTCCGCCCCCCACGGCTTTCGAGCTCAACTCCATTACAGTATATGCAGAAAAATAGCTTCCAGTTATGACCATTACACGTAGAATTTCGAAATGAAACCTGCCCAACTTTTGTAAATAAGCTGTAAGGAATGAGCCTGCCAAATTTCAGCCTTCTACCTACACGGGAACTTGGAGAATTAGTGATGAGTCAGTGAGTGAGTGAGTGAGTCAGTCAGTCAGTCAGTCAGAGCTTTGCCTTTTATTAGTATAGATATATATATATATAGATATGAGAACAACACTCATATCAACGACAAAACAATTACATTAACAATCATGTTGCGTTATTTTAGAAATTTTTCCTTTTCTTTTTCATACCTTCTTTAACACACTACTTCTCCGCTGCGAAGTGCGGGTATTCTGCTATATAGATATAGATATATACACAGATATATATATATATATATATATATATATATATATATAGATATGAGAACAACACTCATATCAATGACAAAACAATTACATTAACAATCATGTTACGTTATTTTTAAAATTTTTCCTTTTCTTTTTCATACCTTCTTTAACACACTACTTCTCCGCTGCGAAGCGCGGGTATTCTGCTAGTTCAAGAATAAAACTGAATAACAAAAAAGTCAAGTGACAACTAGCTACCAGGAAGACATGATTTACCAGCATTTGTGTGTCTGCTCACATTCCTTCAGCGATATATTTTACAGGTAGCAAAAAATACATCAGTGTTACAGACTCAAATCAACTATGTGTTTTCATTATCATTATTACTAAAATATGATACTAATAATAGCAGCTAACTACTCAAAACGGGGAAAGCCCGGGCAGCAGTTTTTACCTCTGCACCAGCCAAGTACATATGTCGGCTTTCTGTCGATTGATATCTGAGCTTAGGTTTTACAGCAACATGTAAATTGAATGATTTTTTTCTTTGGTTATATTCTTCAATAAAGGCGCACTTTTTTTGTTATACCTTTTGTAAAAGTGTTTATTTGATATTTGGACTTAAGTCTTCACACATTATACATACATTTTATATCAGCATTTTGTCATTATTAATATAACATGAAAAACGTTTCTTTTAGTTATGTGTTTAACATTTCTTGCTTCGCATTTCCTGTCATCCTACATTTACCCAGATCCTTGTAGACACAGAACACACATGAAATGTATGCATTCTAAATAACAATATACTATTCACCCTATACAGTTCTAGACACCTCACACCCAGATAAACAGACTTGAGTGAGGAGAACTGCAGCTGCGTTGGTGGGGGAAGGGATAGCTGGCTGCTTGCGTTGATTGACACATTTGCAAAACAAAGACATTGATAAAGAGGTGCAATGGAATTTAAGGTGGCCTGGCATTACGACTGTTTTTATAAGCTTCAGGGATTCTAGTATTAACCCACACCATATGAATAACACATGCATAGTAAGTCATTTCCTTGTATTACACAAGACTTGCTTATCATAGGCATGAACAATGTATGATGTCTTAGATACATCTCAGACTCTATTTTGGTCCCCTCCATTACGGGAGATGGATGTCTAAAGCGGAACTCCGTTAGTGGTGGCGTTAATTTTTCTTTTTTTTTTATTATCCCAAGGTATCCTGTATTTTCCCAACTTGAGGAGGTTCTAGTATATGCAAGCATATATAAACATGAGCGTTAAAAAAAGGGGCTCAAAAAGAAACGGAAAAGAAAACCAAAGCTACACCCAACCCTAGACAGGCATCAAGTCCAAGTCCAACCTCAAGGTATGGCCTTACAGACACTGACCCAGAGCAGACAGCCAAAAGCACAGATCTCCTGGGACCTCGGGCCACTTCATCGTCTGCAGTTGAGAGTGAAAGTGGGAGCGAATGTGCAAGTGATGCAGGTCATAATAGCTTGTCAATTCCAGAAGATCCATTGAAACTGGAAATGGCCTTGCCTTTCACGTTTTCATTTATTCCTCGTGAGCCAGAAGCATCGGCTGTAACAGGGCTTGTCACTTCACCTGTGGAGCACGAAGGGCGAAACGATCTGTCCAAACTGAAGGTAATGATTGCTGCAATGGCCACAGCCACCACTCAAGACATAAAGGAGCTGAAGAAACATATAAAGAAAGGTATAAAGAAAGAAATAAATGGTTTGCTCAAGACAAATGAGAAGCTGCGGCATGATAATAAGGACCTGGAGAAACGTGTATACAATTGCTTTGAGGCAACATTTAAAGGTATGCTGGAAAAAATTGAGGAACACATTCAGGAAAATGTGTCTATGTTTGAGGAAAAACTGAGATGACTTGGCGATCAGTTGGAAGACGTTAAGCAAACATTCACGACTTGAATTGAAACAGCTGAACATCTGGCATCTACTGCGGATGGGAAAGCAACAGCTGCAGATTCCGAATGCAAAAAACTCTGAGACAGACTTGCTGCACTGGAAGATGGATGCAGAAGGAATAATATTAGAATCAAAGGTCTCCCAGAGAATTGTGAAAGTCCAAATCCAGTGAAATTCGTAGCTGAGCTATTCTATAAAATAATTGGAGAGGACTATAAATCTGACACTGAAATAGCAGCAGCTTACTGTATATGGGGATCAAATACCTTTAAACCTAGGAGTCTTATCGTGTGCTTCGAGAAATTACAATTTAAATTACATGTAATGTCACTTCTCAGACAAAAACAAGAGATTATATTTGAAAATAACCACATTCGTATTTTACCAGATTTCTCACCCTCAACAGCTGCTAAGCATGCAGCTTTTTACAACATTAAACAGCACTTACTAAAAGCCGAGATCAGATACAGCCTCTTGTACCCTGCCAAACTGAAAGTGGAGTCCAGCCTCACGTGGGGAGGCAAAACGAGGGGGTGGGGGGACTAGAGGGAGAGAGAAAGAGTGCAAGCCATCTCTAATCTATCTTTTTAATCCTTGTAATTATAACAATAGCCTTCAGAGCAATAACTCCTGAAAAAACTGGAAATTAAGGTTAAAGCTATCCTTTTTTCATTTAAGACTAAAAAAATGACAATAAAAGATACATTTTAAACTCAAATATTACTTTTGGTTTCCAAGAATATATTCAAACATGCAAAGGCTCAACATCCTTGGCAACAGAGCATCTGTCAGCTACTGATATCTTACTTTAACACAATGCTCACTATTGGAAAGAACCCTTTGTTCTCAGCTAATAAAACTTGCAGTTCAGATCATATGGCACTTTCATGCTGCCAAAGGAGCTCTAAATATTTATCTTACTACTTCAGTCACTCTAGATATAAAGACAAAGTGTAGAAAGTTAAAAGAAACTTTGTATTTATTAAAGAACAATATTATAATATATATATATAAAAATATACATAAATAATATACATATAGTCTTTAGAAAAATGTTATGAAAAGTGTCAAAGGTCAATGTCACAGTGCGCCATTAATTTAGCAATTGATACTGTTCATTACATGCTTTAGCGGACGATCAGATCGCACAACTCTGAACCCTCTCTTGACGTGCTTGCGCCCTCTCCCGATGTTGCTTTTCTGTTTTTCTCCCCTCCTTCTCTCGCTCTCCAATCTGAGAGAGACAGACAGCTGGACACATGAGGCCGAGAAGGCAGTTAAACAATGCACCGGGCTTGTTTTTAAAGAGACAGATCCGAGCATTGATTTAACCTCGTATTTAATGAAGACTTTTTTCTATTGGATTTTAACCTCCACTTCACTTCTGCGATTGGTTCGTAACGTGCATTGTTGCAATGTTACATTTCTTGGTGGTTTATTAAATTACGGATTTTTCAAATGATGGTTTTTTTCCCTGTGCTTAAAACTCATTAAAAAAAGAGTTTTTTAGCGAAGGGTTCGAGCGCTATAGCGCAAACTCTTACACTGTTAGTTTTCTCTGTTGTTCAAGGTTTTCTCAGTGTTATTCAATGTTTTTACATTTAGTTTACTATTATGCTGTGCATTCTATGGTATAATTAACTATATTTGTGCTTAAAAATCTTTAAAAAAAATATATTTACATACAGTTTGTACGGTCTGGAACGGATTAATTGTATTTACATACAATCCTATGGGGGAATTTTGGAACGAATTATGGTTGTGAACCGAGATTCCACTGTACTTCACATTTACAGATATTAAATTTGATCTGCCAAAATCCTGCCCAAGCCTGTATGCTAACCAAGTCCCTCTGTAATGATTTAATGGATTGCAGACTGCAACTGACTTGTTTTATTTTTGATACTTCTAGCATTAAGGCAAGCTGTTTTTAATGTGTTACTCATTTTTTCATTTTACTCATCATCATAAATAAAAACAAACTAAAATGAATAATAACTTTGTAAACTGAAATTAACAAAACTGAGATGTAAAGCTAAAATTATTCCAAACTATTGATACCATCGACCCAGAGTTTGTGAACAGCAGCTAGTGAGTGAGGGTGACTATTGTAAGATATGGCCGGCTATGTACCCCGGCCAATACCCCCAAGCCGCCAGGTGGAGCCCTCCTTGCAGCATGGAGGTTCCCAGAAGACCAGCAGGACAATGGAGTTTTTATACACCGCCCTGCTGGATGCCATGGGGGCCACGAGAGGGAGCTGCAGGGAGGACCGAAGAGTTCTTCGTGCCCTATGACCCGGAAGTTCGTCATAGGAAGAGCGACGGGCTTCCGGGGTGAGAAAAAGCATTGTTTACACTGACCCGGAAGGAATATGGATTTGTGGACTGTTGGATTGGAAACACTTCCGGGTCGGGGGATATAAAAGGACTGTGGGAGCTCCCAGATGGGGAGCTGAGCTGGGTGGAAGGGTGGCAACGCGTCTGGGAGTGGAGGATTGATTTATTGTAGTATTTGTGAGTATTTATGAGTATAGTGGTGGAGAGTGTGCTTTGTGCACTTTATTATTATAATAAATAATTATTTGGACTTTTATCTGGTGTCTGACGTGTGGTCTGAGGGTACAAGGGTGCGAGCGAACCCTAATTCTGTCACACTATTAATAATACATGTCTTTCTCTTGGTTTTCTGTAGTACAACTAGGTGGGTCCTGAACAATGATTCAAGCCATGGGCGGTAGAAAATGAGAAAACAATGTATGGGATATTTTTTGAAAACAATGATACTAAAAAAAATTTTTTTCATTGACTACTATACTGTAGGTGCATACATTCATTTGCACAACAGTAAAACATCTGCAGTAATTGTATATATGATCAGAAGCAATGTGAAAGAGAAATTTTTAAGCAAGGGAAAACTATACAAAAATGTGTAAAGTTTTATGATTAGATATCCATTAAGCAGTATGTTTCAGGAATTCTTTAGAAGAACAACTTTGGAAGTATAATATTTTATGTACATATATTTATACTCTGTACTGTATGTTATCTGTCTAAGATGGGTTGAAATCTATGTTTACAGTGCAAGATCTATTGAAATATATTTTATAATGCATGTAGTTAAAAAAGCATTGCATTTTTTTATTCCAGCCGATGGTGCTTTTATGAATCCCATACCAAGTGGCATTTAGCAGAGACACAGCAACCAGATAAACACACAGATATACCAACACTGGTCCTTTAATTAAGGTGAATTGCCATATGTGTGGGAGTGATCATTTTGAACTTCCAGCTAAATGTTTGTAAAGAAGCAAATCAGACAAGTGGACTAAAAGAACACTACACATAAGAGATGGCAACACTTTTGATTTCTTAAGGATCACTGTACATGTAGTCAGTTTAAATTGCAGAATAAATTAGAATGCAACAGAAAATTCAAAGAAAATCAGAAGATGTTAGTATGCTTACAGTAAATAAAACATATCAAATGAGACATCATGGACAAGGCAGGAAACGTTATATTTGAATATAGTGTGACTTTTTAAAAAATTAAAAAAAAATATTCTATGAATTGCACAAAGTTAAATGCTCTTTTAATCAAAGTATATATTAATAAGGGATAATTATATTTAATATAGATTTTTATAGGATATAGCTAGAAATGTATGTGATTCCTGAAACCAATAGTAAAGCTCCAAAAAAAAAAAAAAAAAAAAAAAAAACCTTTATTGGGTATAGGAAAAAAATTAGATTTTACTTACATAGGGTTGGTAATTATTCTTCTGTATGTACAATCATGCACATTCTTTGTGGAATTGAAGTTCCAAAACCTCATGCAAAGAAAGTCTTATGTATAAAAAGTCATAGGCATACTTAATAACAGAGTCATTAAAAAAATCAAAGCAATTTCTTATTTGTAATTTATACTGTTACACAGCAGTTAGCACTGGCATTAACTGCTGTAGGCCAGGACACTCTGTGGAGTTTCCATGTTCCCATTGTTGCTGTGTGGGTTTCCAGCATGCTCTTCAGTTTTCCTTCGTGTTCCAAAGAAGTGCACATTAGGTGAATTAGTAATACAAAATTGAGATACTGAAAGTGTGTGTGCCTTTTGATGGACTAGCGTTCCATCCAAAAGTGTTGCTTTTGTTTGAACTCAGTAATGTTGGGATAGATTTTGAATGATTCAACAGAATCATGTTACATTTGTGATCAATTCTTTTACTTATTAGATGTTCAATCCAAATGGGCACATTTCATTTTCATGAGTCTTATCACACATTGCATTCACAGTTTTTGGTGCTCTGTGCTAATTTATCAATACTAATCTCACTTCCCAAGCTAACTGTTTGCACAATATTTGCCACAAAGTCTGTAAATATATTGCATAGTTAAGCACATTTCTGTTACTATATACTAAATAAAAGTATTATATAATAAGAAAAGTATTATTTATAAGTCTGAGTA
Source organism: Polypterus bichir lapradei (assembly GCA_026402145.1). Lineage (NCBI taxonomy): Eukaryota > Metazoa > Chordata > Cladistia > Polypteriformes > Polypteridae > Polypterus > Polypterus bichir. The sequence continues at coordinate 49,362,007 of JANRMT010062791.1, read as the reverse complement.
GGTGCTTTGAGCCCATCTTTACTGAAATTCACTAAACATTACAGTAATTTGAAATGAAATAAATTCTTTATTCCTCTCACAGAGGCACTGGAGACGTGATGTGGTGTGGAACCCCACTGGCAGCAGCACAGCTGTTCAAGCAGAAGGATGTGACAGCCCAGACGTTTTATTAAGAGCAGATTCATAAAAGAAAAAAAGTAAATAACTCATTAATCATAGCTAATACAGCCAACAAATAAGGTGCAAAGTGTTAAAATGTTCTACAATGCATTTTGTGAGCATAGTACAGCAGATATGTTCATTCTCTGCAAAGTTTAGAAACCAAACAGATTAGAAACATGTTAAGGTGCCAAATGATGCATCTGTTGGACTCTAAGATTATCAGAATCTAGATGTATACTACATCATTCCACCTGAGCAAGCAATTCCCTAAAGAAATGCAGATATTTGGCAAGTGTGACACCAGATTATCAAAATGCATGGTCAGCCGGAAAAGACCTGTAGTGTGCATCTTATTTTGTCATGCATAAGTGGGTATTGGAAAAAGATGTGTTCATTGACTTACATATACAACACTGAGCAGCTACAGAGTCCAGAATGATGAAAAGTTAACAATGAAAAATCATTTTTCATTTTTTTTTTATTTCCTTCACAAATCAAATCTATTTATTATAGAAAGACACAACCATACATTTAACAAATAAAAATAATTTTCTTTTAAGTTTGCTATTGAGATTATTAAAAAATTACAAATTGCATTTCTCACAATAAACTTTTTTTATTTAACCTTTAGAGGGGTTGGGGACCTAAATTTGAAATACCCTATGTAATGTTGAATTGATGATGAAGAAGTAGTTGGCAAGGTGCATGAGGACATAAAAATGTCTTTCATATGATACTACTAAACGAGCTGTTTGTCAAAAATGACAGCTGGTGAGAATGCCAGTAGATGGAAAGGTAGGTAGAGTCAGCTGTGGATCATGAGTCTTCCTCTGGGTCAACAATTTCAGAACTCTAAAGAAGGGAGACTGAGAAGTGACCTCACTGGCATCTTCTGCACCCCTGTCCTAGGCTTACTACCAGTAGGCTGGCTTGTATAACAGGGATGAAACAAAATGTAAAGTGATTGATTTATTCATATTCTGAGCTAGTTGAGTCACAGAAAGAGGTAATATATTTAGGCTGCAAGGCAGGATTCAGCTTGGATAAGGTGGAGGGTCATTCTGTCCCCCCCTGGCCATTGGACCTTACTCTTATTCGATGTTAATTAATGCTGATTTATTTTGTTTTCATATTGTGTTTTTTATTTTTCTATTCTTTATTATGTAAAGCACTTTGAGCTACTGTTTGTATGAATATGTGCTATATAAATAAATGTTGTTGTTGTTGTTGTTGCAGGTCACAATATTGCGTATGTTTACACTTGCTTATACTGAGCCAATTTCGTATGGAAGATTTTTCATCCCAAAGTAAATGAAATCAAACGTTAACTACATTGCAATGTAATGCACATGGTGTATTTCATTTTGGCATGGTTTTATCATGTCATAATTTAAAAACATATCAACCCAATGTCTGATAAAAATTGTGTGCCATAGTGAAAAGCAATCAAAGTTTAAAATGCAATATAAAGCATATTGCATTTTAAAATACTGTATGTCCATAGAACAGATGTTGTAACTGGCAAAGCAAACATATTGCATTTTGTATAGGGATTGTTTGGAGTGTATTGCATTTCGATTTAAGACCATGCATTAATAATAATGCCAAAACTAAATATAATCAAATGACCAATCAGTGTCAAAAGGTGGGGCAAGGGAAGTCAACAAATGTGATCTGCCAGAGCCAAATACGGTGAGCAGGGAGATAATATATATCTGAGCAACAAAAGAAAAAGTTCCAAATACTACAGTAATGTCCATAGAACGCATACAAGAGCTAATGTGTGGAAGAACTGCAGCAATAATGTCAGTCATTAACAGGGGAATCCATAATATTCCCTTGAAGTTTTGCAAACATAGGGATGACACTACCAATATTAAGTTTCCTGATGTATCATTATCATTCAGGACTATCAATAGGAGATTTGAACAATGTGATAAGGCAAGCATAACATTATTTAGATAACTTCACCTACTGTAAGAGTAAAAACTTTTTCTATGAGAGCTAAAAAGTTCTCAACATTTCAGCTGATCACTCTACATTGATAAAACTATTCTTGCAGCCTGAATACTGAAATGTTTGTAAGTGAAACGCCTCTTACCCTGACTGTCGATGCCCCTTGCCTCACCTTTTGATGATGGAGCAGTGTGCCAAATATTAACTCTTTGCAAAAACTTAATTTAATTGTCAATAAAAGCCTTTGAAAGTTATGAAATGATTGTAATTATACTTCAGTATACCATAGAAACAAATACAGTGGAACGTCTCGGAACACGTACATATTGGTTTACAACCAAAAAGTTCGCCAAACTTTTGCATCTGTTCACGACCACAGACTCGGTGTATGAACAAGCCAGTTTCCCTTTCGGTTTGTGCGCTCAGATGATTTCCGCATGTGTTCAGTCTCTCCCTGTGCATTCCCTGTGCAGCAAGCAAGAGAAAGAGAGAGAGAGAGACACGCGCACACACACGCGCACACACACACACGCGAGAGAGAGAGACACACACACACACAGACAGACGCGAGAGAGAGAGAGACACACACACATACACAGACGCGCACGAGAGAGACACACACACAGACTGGCATGTGCGAGACACACAAACACACACACAAACTCTCATGCATGTGTGAGAGAGAAAGAGACGGCTGGATGCATAAGGCTTATTTTTAAAGAAACAGATCCGAGCATTGTTTTAACCTCATTGTATTTAATGAAGACTTTTTTCCATTGGATTTAAACCTCCACTTCACTTCTGTTTACAATGATTGGTTCGTAGCGTGCATTGTTGCAATGTTACTTTTCTTGGTGGTTTATTAAATTAAATTACGGATTTTTGAAATGTTCATTTTTTTCCCTGTGCTTAAAACTCATTAAAAAAAGTGTTTTTAGCGAGGGGTTCGTAGAACTATAGCACGAACACTTGCAGTGTTAGTTTTCTCTGTTCAAGGTTTTCTCAGTGTTATTCAGTGTTTTTACATTTAGTTTACTATTACGCTGCGCATTCTATGGAATAATTAACTATATGTGTGCTTAAAAATCTTTAAAAAAATATATTTACATACAGTTTGTACGGTCTGGAACGGATTAATTGTATTTACATACAATCCTGTGGGGGAAATTACTTCGGTTCACGACCAAATCGGTTTATGACCAGACTTTTGGAACAAATTATGGTCATGTACCGAGGTTCCACTGTAGATCTAAAAACACTGAAGCTGCAAACATTGTAAAAAACAATACTTGTGTCATTCTGAAAATTTTTGGCCACGACTGTATGTACATGAATTAAAATGTATTGCATTTTAAACTGACATGAAATTTGTGTGCCATTATGAAAAGCAATTGATCATTTGGTTGACATGCATAATACCAAAATGAAATGTATCACATTGCAATGTAGTTAACACATTCATTTTGGTGTGAATAATCATCCATAATTTAGACTGCTGCACATCTTTGAGATATTAGAATAAACACCAGACAAGAGGGAATGAACAACATATACACAGACTCATATAGTAATGGTAACATAAGACCCCCTAAAAGAAAGATAGCAGATTTTCAAAATGCTTATTAGAATAAAAGAATAAAATAATTTCATAGACATTTAAGATACTCTGAAGCATGACCAGTTTTATTAAGAAAGTGAAAGATATTGTACAATGGTAACAACTAAACTCCTTACAATGTATTTTGACTATTTTACCAATGAAAGGCCATGAAGAAGATCAAATGAAATGAAATGAATGTACTGAAAAAAAGAAACAATTTCAACAGAACAGCATGTGCTGGTGTGAGGCATTCACTGACACCCTGCATATTTATTCCCTTACATGCACTACTAAGGCAGGCTGTAAATTGGCTGTTGGTATCTTTTTTGCTTTATACAGCTGCTCAAACTGTTCACATCAATATACTGAATTTTTTTTGTTTCTACAACTTAGCTTTTTACTATTGAGACATCTTTCCAGCTGTTCCAAAATTATAAGCTAAAAACCATATTGATGTATTATGAAACTCCCAGCTCAACTGTTTATAAACATGAACATTGAGAAATAGCACAATTAACAAATAAAAAATGCCATTGTAACTTTATTTATTGCCATTGTAACTTTATTTATTTGAAATTCAAAAAGCGCTAGAAATGAAAAAATGAATACTTCAAAGATAAGAAGCACATGGCCCGTGGTGATCACTATATAATGTGAGATTGTATTTGAAAGAAGGCCTTTGAAATAGATTTATAGATAATGAATGAAAGGAGGCTCTAGATGAAATAAACATTTCTTTACTCAGTGCAAAGCATGGGCTACTTTAACTTGAAATAGTACCTAGTTTTTTTTTTTATCAATTCAGACAGCCTAAAATGTACCTGGGATAAGACCCTACAAGTGAGAAATGCCTTCCAGAATATACTTTGAAGGAGGTCCCCTTCTTAAATACTACTGTAATAAAATGCTATTAATCAGAAGGCCTTGGGACTATAATAATACCTAATGCTTTAATAGCTTTATTTGGAATAACATTCAATGGAGGTTTACTGCTTAACGAAAAGTTTTAAAGCCAACCTCATCCTGTTCAACTGGAAGAATCCTGCCTTATTTACCAGAAAACAATGTTATCATTTACTTGAAATTAGATAAAATTAATTTCACTTTACAGCAAATAACTTCAATTTTTTTTAATTTTGCAAACATTTTTCAGTGATGTCCTCAATGAATTAAACATGCTGAATCATTACATGCATGTTACATATTGTAATATCTTTGAGTTACTTCATATTAAATTTTTCCCTTTTTTGCTCATTCCAGGTGAACAGGGGAATACATATAAGAATAAAATGTGATATTGTTTCTTTTGCTGATCTACAATATGTGCATTTTAATAAAAGTGTGAAGTCAATAAAATTAAAAACAATGTAAAAATAACTCTCTGAGTAAATCCATAAGGGATACTCAGTGTCAACAGTTCCTGACAGGATTCAGCTGTGTTGCTACAATTGGAAATGTCATTATCAGACATAGAAAGAAAAAATAAAGAATAATTTGACTCTTTTGAACCTTGCTAAATCACTATTAATTCTTTGAGTTGCAGAAACTGGCAAACTATTCACTAAATAAATTTATATTCAAAATCCTGACTGAAAGCCAGAAATTCAAATATTAACTTTTGTGTCTATGCCGAAAATATACAAAGCCAGAAATATATCAAGGTTAAACCAAAATTCCAGAATTTTAAAAAGTAGTGAAATATTTTTTGTCTCGCTGTAGTGTCAGGAAAAATGGAATTGATCTGTTTGTTTGCTACATGAGTAACTTGAGGTATATTTTCTAAATATTTTTTCCTCCAATTTGTAGTGTTTTCTCTTAAATATTTGATAAGCAGGCTCTGCTTGCTAGCTGTTTTTATATAAAATGGTGCCTAGGATAATACATGCCAGGATGAGCACTGTGATCTCTATAAAAATCCCTATTTTAGAATATTTATAGATTGTACTCTGTAATATATAGTATGATATATAGTACAGTATTAACGTATTAAATGTAATAAACAATTTTCAGGTTTTTCCACAAGGCTGTAGAATATATTCCACATGACATACTATATGCAGGTTGCACATTGACATACACTCCCCACCATAAGATCAATATAGGTTAAATTCCTCTATATTTTTACATGATGTTGCTGCAAATGGATGATGAGGTGCAAGAACTTGGCAGCATTAGAAGCCTTTCACTAGATTCAAATGCACCTGTTGTTTCAAAATTAGCCAAATATGTTTATTTCGTATTCTCCTTGTAAAGAACTTAAGTTTTGTTGTACCAATAGCTTAAAATTCACATGTATATTTAAACAACATAAATTTAACTTCCAAGTTAATCTCTTTTGTTGCCCATTTTTCCACCATGAATGCACAAATAGTAAGTAATTTGTGTCATGTTTAAAATGTTATAAATTCCACAAGGCTGACGGACAAAAAAACAGGACCATATAGCCACATAATCTATGGCTTCTTGTAGTTCTACAAACACTGAAACAGAAGCTAGCATAGTAATGAACTCTTTCAAAAAATCTGTATCCATCAAAGTACTATCTCAGCTTCTTTCTGCCATGGACTTGATTGACTGCTATCATGCCATGAATTTATCTGCAAAAGTATTTATTTTTCAGAAATTTTCAGAATTCATTAAATACACATTAGAGTTTCTCAATTGCTTCTGAAATGACCATTTAATTATAAACTATTTTCATTATCAGTGTTGGGATATTAAAGTACTTGATTGAATTTGTCTTTCAGTGGCATTATAAGAAAACACAAAAAAAAAAAATTATGGTATCTTTCAACCTACATGCTACCTATGTCAAATAAAAAAAGCTTTTATCACTTCAGTGTTTCATGAAAACTAATCCTGTATAACAGTTACTTCAGAAAAAATGAGCAATTATGACATTTCATAATGCAGCCATCCATCCATTTTATTATTTATTTATAATCACCCAGGCAAGGTCCACACAGACATGTACAAATTGATCCAAAGCAGGGGCCAGGCTGGGATTAAACCAGTGCTCCTAGATTTGTAAGGTAACAGTCACTCAGACATATTAATTCAGGATATTTCCTTTTTCGTACCAATTATTTTCAAATGACTGCACTACAGAAAATAAACTCTGTTATTATTTAATCTGAATTTATGGAACGTTAATAAATAGGGAGCAGTGTTGCTTGATAAGTACCTGAGCCTTGATAAAGAACTTACAACCTAATTTCCACATTTTTAGGAACAGAACTCTAATCCATCTCTCTGGACTTTTTTTAGCATTCTATTTAGTACAAGCAATTAGATGTGACCATACTTAAACTATGGCAACGTTGACCCTTATCAATAATTAATTCTATTTGATTTAATTTAACTCAATGCAGTTTATTTTTGTATTGATCTCTTTACTGAGTGCAGGCACAGTGCGTTATGACACACTGTTCATACGAAAATATAGACTTTAGAAATGATCAATTACATAATGCCCGCATAGAGTCAAAGATTTGTTTAAACAGACAGGAAAACAAATTATCATAAATGAAGCCTAATAAATATCTGTCCATTAATTAACTGTTGAACTATGACCTGTTTCCATATTAGCCAAAATATTACATTTTAGATTAAAAATATTTGTCCATAAATTTTTCCAGCTCAATCAGGCTGATGTTTTTCATTTTGGAAACTTTTGCGACTTGTTTCCTGAGGCAGCTCCCAATTTAAAGACTACCATTTTTGGATGCAGAGGAACTCAATCACCTATACTATTAATTCCCACAATTATAATTTATACTAATTTCTTTTATTTGTGCTCCCACTTCAGCACTGGACATCATTTCAACATACAAGCACACACATGCACGAGGGAGGCAGGTTCTGCTGTCTTGATGGTGACTTTTATGTTTAGAGAAAAAAAAAAAAAACATGGAATTTTTTTTTTTTTGGTCAAAAGGTTTTATTCGATACCTTAGTCAAAAACAAAGACACTGTTTGTTTTATGTACTTTCTTGAAAAAAATAGAGCCTTGGAATAACTAGAAGTTACAAATAAAGATATTAGGGGGATTGGTTTGTTTTTGATTTTTGTTTTTGTTCTTGTCCAGTTGAACTTACTTTCTCTGAGAGGTAGTTGTTTTTTTTCTGTAGTTCATCCCAACTTCCTAAAAAGCAGCTATCTTAGGCACAACAACCTTGTGATAAATTTGTTTTTTTTTATCCTGTGAGATGTTAATGTCCCAATAGACAGTGCCTTTCCATTCTATCTAGGCCTCCCTGTGTTGCTGAAGGTCAGGTGTCCACTTCCTTAAGCTGTTCTGTCAATATTCCATTACAATTTATCTTGTTTTTGTCGGATTGCCTGTCCAGAAAAGTAGTAATACTCTTGTACCATTCCACTTGAACTCAAGACCACAATTTATCTGTTTTGTCATTAGAGCCGTTCAGCTTTACCAATCAACAGCTGCTTGCCCATGTTTTCTCTGTGTAGCTAGAAAATCCACAACCAAGTAACTGCTGTCTTTACTTCTGTTTTATATGCACAGGTATTGTAATTCTAAACCAATCTTCACCTGCCACTTTTCTGTGGTCTGCAGAATTTGCTCTTTTAGGTTATCAGTAATTGTTTTCTTTTTCCCTCAGGTCCATCTGTTACTCCTCATGGAAGTAGTACTGTTGCAGTAGCTGCCCAAAGATACTTAATATTCTCACTTCTGTGCCTGCTTTCGCTGATTAAGCTCCCATTTAAGTGTGATTCCATGATAAGGAGACCTACTGTTGTTTCTGGCAATGCCTTAGTAGCCTGTGTATTGTTCCACACTGGGGTTTCCTGGGGAAACAACTTGAGGTCAAAAGACACACAAAGCCTGAACAAACTTATCAGGAAAACCTGCTCCATAACAGAACTAATCCTGGACACACTGGAAGCTATTGTGGAAAAAAGAATGGTGGCAACTGGATACCATCATGAAAAATCCCCTCCATTAGGTGCTCTCTTGGAGCACTTTCAGCCACGATCTCTATCCTCCACAGTGTGCTAAGAAATGCCTCTGAGGTGCTTTTCAGCCTGCTGCCTTCAAGCTATTCAGTGCTACCTTCCAAAATTTTATAATAAATGTTTATATTCTAGGTTAATTTTGCTATTTCTGTATAATACTTTGTACATTTATTTATTTATCTATTTATTGATTGCATTTTTTGATTTGTGAGTCTGTATCTTTGTCTTTTAAGTTTCTGTTGCAGCATCCATCTACATTTCCCTCTTAATAAAAGTTTGTCTAATCTAAACTAATATAATCTAAAACCCTCAGGTACTTGACCTCTGCCTTTAAAATATATCATTGTTAATATAAAAATGCAGCAATCACCAATATATGACTGTCATTATTATTATTATTATTACTGCTGATCTTAATGTAGCATCAGGGAATCCATGTGTTATTTATAATTGATGGTGTATAACACAGCATAAAAAAACTATTTTATTAAGAATAGGTCATCATCCCAAAAGAGCTTTACAATTCTTCTGCACTTACCTTTTGCAAAATATTATATAGGTTAGTTGTGAAGGTCCCCAAAGAACTACAGTTTACCGTACAACTTGGTAATTTATTCCACATACATATGGTTCTTTGAATGAACAGAAACTTATGAGGAATCTACATAAAACCCATATCCCATTTTAAAATAACAGATTGAATCCACTGTACTAATTCCTTTTATGATTTGTAACACTTCAATTATGTCTCATTTTATCCTCTGTTCACAAACTGAAAAGATTCCGATTTTTCCATGTCTTAATAGATCATAGGGCTGTTGTCATAAGATAAGCATCACAAGCTAGTCTTTAAGAATCTTTTCAGTTCATACCCGTCACTTGACTGCCACTACACTGTCACCTTTGCATACTCTAAAACTCTGGGAGGCTGTAACCAAACAGATCAGTGGTGTAAAATGGAAGGAGGCAAAGAACCAAAAAAAAAAAATTCTAAATAAAATATTATTTAATACTTTAATAATATTTATTAAAGTACCAGCAAGCCAAAAATAATCCTAATGTCATGCATTGTAAATGAAATGCAGGAAACGTAGCCACCTGTGGCACGCCTCCTTACCACTACTTTAGCCATTTGCTCCTAAAGCATTTTCACATACCATAAGGTACAGTAAGTGCACAAAGATAAACAGCTATAGTCAGGTATTACATTGTCATCCACTGTATGACGGAGCACCTGGATTGGGACCAGAGTGCAGCATGTGACATCTCAGCATCACACTGGGACAGTGTGAGCTTTTTTATGGTGGCTGGAGTGCCAAGTTTTCTCTGTTAGTTGAAGGACCTGCTTGCTGGGCTGGATGCAGATTAACATTATACCCAGAATTAAGCAATTGCTAGTTAGGGGCCTTGCTCAAGGAAGTAGAGTCATTTCTGGCATTTATGGGATTCAACCCATAGAGAGAAGTTGGGAGCATGCACTCATTAGAGTGCATTGCTGTGACCAATCACATGACGAGCCGCATGGGTTGAATGCAGCAGTGCAACAGGTAACACCTCAGCAGAAAAGGCCAAAAATAACCAGACCACTGATATTCCTTCCATGATGACCTGGAACCAGAAGTTCAAAGAACCAAATTACTCCATCCATTTGTTGTTCCATTACACATTCCATCCAGAACAACACCTCCAACTACGGCAATGCAGAATTGCCTACACTAAAAACACACTCTGGCAACTTCCCACCCATTATTTTCAGTTTTTGCAAGAAAACCCATTTACACTAATGACCTCTGCTCATGGTTAACCCGCAAAACAAAGTAAATAGGTATAAAGATACTTAATTTATACATATTTTGATATTCAAATAAATGTCCTTTTCTTTTCCCCCCATTTCACAGTTCACAATTTCTGCTACCAATCAGACTGCTGACTCTTTAAAGAAGTTACCATAATACATGTTTGCAGATGATATATCCAGGCAGACTGATTCCATCCCTTTCCCTGGGTCTATTAGGTAAAGACTTAAAAGACTTGCTTGCATTTTTTTTTGGTATTTGGTACACTTTTTGTTTTTATTGGCACAGCATTAAAACATTACTATAAAAATCTGTTTTGTCTCCTTAACTTCGTCTGGTCAATATACCTCAAAATGAGCAGGACCTTTTTGCTCATTCACCTTGAATTGCCCCTGCCATTTGTGCACAAAACAGTCTTGGGAGTTGGGTTAAAAAATCAGTACCTTCTCTCCTTTGCTCAAGGTACTTTGCCACTTGTCCTCCCTCAAGACAAAAAGTAGGTAAGGCAACCATTGATACAATTCAGCACCTGTTAAACTTACATTTGTCTACGGAAGAAAGGGTGTGGCTTTTTTTGGAGGCAGAGAGCCCAACTAACTAAGGCAGGATCATAAAGGACTACCCCTCTCAGCAGTATGTCTTTTGGGAAACAACATTCCCAGTGTCCTCACTATATTGTGCTTCTTCATGTTTGCTATGGGACTGCATCCGACCATCCTGTTGTACAATCCTTTAAGACCAGAATGTATCTTTGCCCAGCTTTACTCTTTACAAAACAGCCCTCATTTTGGAATGGTTCTTCCCTCACTGGAATTGGACCTACTGCCACTTTAATCCCCCATTTCACAAATCCATCCTTTTGGTATTCTGAACAACCTTAGACCCAAAAAGTCACGTCTCTTGTCCAGCATGGCCAATACAAGTACTTTGAAATCCTGTCCATGGTTCCCATTGGCCCACAATGCTCATCTTCAGGACCCACTGGCACAAAAAGGTTGGCAGTACCAATTGCTCTACAGTTGTCCCTGTGGTACAAAATGTAATTTTTAGGGCTCATTTATATTTCACATTCAGAACACAAACGCGCACGCATCATGGCTGCCACACGTTCCCAGCGTTCATTTGATGGGTCCTCTTAGTATATCCACAGAAATTAACATGATGCATGCACGAGTCGCAGTACCAGCAAAAAGCTGGGGGGAGCTGTGTGATAAAAGTCAGAATGTGACGTCAGAGTCTCTGTTTGCTATCTACAAGTGACAGAAAGCCGCTATGCAGATCATTCAGGATCGATGTGCGTGCTTCCATGTTTAATGAATGGTTTGATGTGGTGAAGCAAAATACAGACATACAAATGCATTTGTAGTGCTTTTATATTCAAGTGCTCCCCAGCATAATGACATGATACATTTTAAAGGTCTCACATACCATCTTCTGTGCTTTTTGTACCTTCACAACAGCATCAGAATGTATGGCAGCGTATTTGAGCCACAGAAAAAAAAATTAAGGGTATTGTGAAAAGGTCTGTTTTGTGATTAAAGTGGAAATTCCGGCTTTAATCTCAAAATATCCACATTAACCTCGTAGTTTACTTTATCATTAAAGCAGATCTTCGTAAACGTCATTTTATGCTTGTCTTCACATTCTGATGAGCTGATGCCCCGTCCAGGGATTTTCTCTTTCTTGCGCCCTATGTTTGCTGGAATTGGCACATCCCTGGATTGATGGCTGCAATCATTAAACATCCTTTCCAGAGATATTGTGGTAAAGTGCCCTCAGAATTTAATGGATGTTTAAGACAATTCACAACACAGTGAAGCCAAACATTTTCTCACCGTGATGATATCTTGCACTGCCACCAGGTGGAATCTTCCAGATTTACACAAGCAAGAATAAATAGGAAAAGGCTTGCATACCAGTAGCATCCACTGGAGCATGCATCGCGTGAAGTATAAACCTGGCCTTAGTCTGGTGTCCTTGGTTTATCAAAGCATGTGTTCAGGCTGGGATCACTGCACTGAGTGGAGGCCACATCATTTTGCAAGTAAATGCATTCACCTAAGAGAATGGACAGAGGGATGGCTAGGCCCTTCCCCTGTGGTGAGATGTTCAGCTTCTCCAGCCTTTTCTATGTCTGGGACTTATGGGACTTACATGCTCAGGCCTTCTTGAAATGTGATAGAATAATGGTTTCAGGCTTGGTTAGTGTGGCATTTGAGTTTTTGGGTTTTTGTTTTTCTTAAGAGGAATGGAATCAAGCACAAAACCTCCACTCCATACCATTAAGCATCCAATAACCTAGCAGAATGTGCAGTGTAAACATTTAAAGAGGGAGTCTACAAGATCAGCCAACCCCCTAAACCATTACAGGTGTAATTCCAGTGGAGTTATTCATTAATTACATACTGAGAACACATTTGGATTTGGTATACCAATCTCTGACTAGTAAAGAGTGGAAAAAGCAAGCTAAACAAAAGGCCATAACTTTCATGAGTCAAAGCCAGTATATGTGAGGGGGGTATCAGATAGGAGGAGACAAATGGATACCTGGTGTTCTAATTGAACAGGTCCAGTGTCTTGGAGATTAGAAACAAAGTATGGACAGGTATTGCTTCGACATCAGGATCAGATCCATCCCCTGTATAATGCAGAGCATAATAAAGTTATTCCATTCATAGCGGAAATAAGTACCAGTCTCTCCGCCTCAACTGACACCTGCCAAGTCGCAGAACAAGTGATATAAAGGCAGTAAATCAGTGGCTGAAGAACCCGTAAGGGAAACAGTCTGACGATATTCTGTCTGTGACTGGAAGGCACCCACTTACCTCAAAGATCATGTGCATGCTGGGGCAGAAAAATCCCCTTGGGGCAACTCAGAGGAGGGCCAGCCTGAAGTTTTAAGTAAGCTTTTAATTTGGAAAACAATATACTGTATGAAATTAAGGAGGGAGAAGATGTAATATTTAAGCTGTATTTGAGTTGGGTAACCAAAATGGATAAGTTTGAGAAACAAGCTGGGGACTGGGAGTGAAGTTAAACAAAATAAAATTTATCATGAGCTTCAAAAACTAACTTTTAAAAATAAATTATTCTGGGTGTAGTGCAACAGAAGTTTGAAAGTATTTCTTTCAGACTACCTTGGATCTAAAGTCACTTCCGTCCAACAAAAAACAAAATCTGGAGAAAAACTAGATAGGATAACATTCAAAATATATTGTGTTATTCTATACTACATTGCTTGCATAAAGATTCATTATGCTTAAGTTGAAGAAACTTAATCCATTTCTAATAACACAATGCAAAATTTAATTCTCATATTTGGAGAAAAAAATTCTTTCTGAGGGAAGATTCATAAAACAAATGGGCAATAATATTGAAAATCATGTTTACAATCATTTACAGTCAATACAAATTGTTTAGTTTAAAATTTTTCACATGCTTCATGAAATAGGAGCTACTGTGTTTTACAAATGTGAACTTCATCAGCATCATTTATGTAACTACACTTTAAAAAGAAAAGACTCCCTAATTATTCTTAAATTTGTAACCTTCAGGTAGCAATGTGGGAAAGCAGCTGCCAAATTATGGAGCCTTATCTATAGCTCTTGGCTATAGAAGTTGTTGAAATGTTTTCTTCGATTACAGTAATCTGTTTTGTTTTTGTTGATTTATTACTTCAGTGTGAAGAGAAAGATTTATAAAAATACTGTTTGAGACTATCGTACCACTTTTAAGTATAGATTTAGCTTCATCATTTTAGCTTTGCACTACCACTTTGTACATCTATATACATATAAATATACAAACTACTAGTAATTAGCATTCAGCTTGAAGAAACAGAAATGTCTATAACAGAGCAAGCCTACATAAGACTGTTATGCAAGACTTGCTGCATATGAAAATTAAGTAAAGATACATATATTTAGATGCCAAGTGTGTTGTGTGAATCAGAGACTGAAAACAAAAATTTTGCCATTTCCAGCTCCCTGAAGCGCTCAGTAATTTTTGTTTTTAATAAATATATGACATTTTATAATTGAGATGTCTTTCATTGAAAAAGATTTTTAAAAGATAAACTTCAGAATAATAAAAAATGTGACTCTCAATGTTTATTTTAAAAATGGCTTCTGTAGAAATAAATATTTTAGCACTTTGCAGCTACACTCTCATATCTCTCTTTTAGGATGAGAATTAAACCTACACATTAGATGCAATTTTAAATATATCTGCAATACAAGGAAGACCCCTGGACATCATCTCATCTTTTAACTAATCTAATAAATGTCAATACAAGGATTATTTATCTTAAAAAAAAAAATAGGATGAAAACAACTTAACCCCCACCCCTAAGAAAGAGATTATGGCCAACGAAGTAAAATTTAAAGCTTGTAAACATACCTAAATTGATTAGTTTAAAAGGGCAATAGAGATGAATGGAGAATGTCATATTACTTTTTAATACAGTCATATGAAAAAGCTTGTGAACCCTCTCAGCCTGCATAATAATTTACTCTACTGTTAACAAAAAAGATAACAGTGGTATGTCTTTCATTTCCTAGGAACATCTGAGTACAGTCGACCCTTGATATAGGACTGGCCTGACATGCGAACAACTTGATTTACGACCAAAATTTTTGTTTGGATTTACGACCAATGTCTTGCGTTACGACCCAAATGCGGTTACGTGTATCCGCTTGTGTGATTGTAAACAAACAGCCGAGAGCGTTTGTAAGCATCAGTCGGAGCCCAGATACATGTGTTTGTGGACGTAATTTCGGTCACTGCAGTGATTTATCTATATATATAATTCACTAAGACCATGGCAAGCAAGACGCATAATTGCTAAGGAAGGAACAGAAGGTAACAAAGGTAAAGAAAGCGATTGTTAAGGGATGTTAGCAAGCGTGGCACATGATGATGTCATCAGGCTGAGTCAGTACCGGCTTGCTTTGGAGTGTATTATTACAGCAGTTCACAACACGACCAGCTTTGAACCGAGTGCTCAACTACTGTCATTATTAACTTGAGAAACAGCGATCACAGACGAAACGAAGAAGAAAAATTGTGCGGAAATATGAGAGTGGTGTTCATGTGACTGATCTCACTAATATGTACATCATGTTGAAATCCACCATCTCAACAATTTTACAAAGAAATGATTTGCATAAGGAGGCTCCTTCTAAATAACCACCTTCCATTTCATTCTCCTCCTCCTCCCTTCCTGCAGCCCAAATATGTCAAATTAAATGGTCAATACAGTATAAAATTGTTGTTTCTGGTAGGCTAGGCACTTTTTATAACTTTTTGGTTAGTACATTAGAAGAATTATTGGTGTTTTGGTAAATTATGCACATTATACAACCCTTTTTTATTATGAGAAGGTTAAGTAAGTGTTGCTGTGGGAGGTTCGGAGCACATTATGGGTATTTTCATTATTTCTTATGTGAAAAATAGTCTTCACTTACAACCAACCTGCGTTACAACCAGCCCTCGCGAACGAATTGAGTTCGTAAGTCAAGGGTCCACTGTACTGGGGTGTTTTCCAAACAAAGATTTTTAGTAAAGCAGTATTTAGTTTTATGAAATTAAATCAAATGTGAAAAACTGGCTGTGCAAAAATGTGGGTCCCCTTGTAATTTTGCTGCTTTGAATGCATGTAACTGCTCAATACTGATTACTTGCAACACCAAATTGGTTGGATTAGCCCGTTAAGTCTTGAACTTCATAGACAGGTGTGTCCAATCATGAGAAAATGTATTTAAGGTGGTCAATTGCAAGTTGTGCTTCCCTTTGACTCTCCTCTGAAGAGTGATAGCATGGGATCCTCAAAGCAACTCTCAAAAGATCTGAAAACAAAGATTGTTCAGTATCATGGTTTAGGGGAAAGCTACAAAAAGCTATCTCAGAGGTTTAAACTGTCAGTTTCAACTGTAAGGAATGTAATCAGAAAATAGAAGGCCAGAGGCACAGTTGCTTTTAAACCCAGGTCCAGCAGGCCAAGAAAAATACAGGAGTAGCATATGCGCAGGATTATGAGAATGGTTACAGACAACCCACAGATCACCTCCAAAGACCTGCAAGAACATCTTGCTGCAGATGGTGTATCTGTACATCGTTCTTCAATTCAACGCAATTTGCACAAAGAACATCTGTATGGCAGGGTGATGAGAAAGAAGCCCTTTCTGCACTCACACCACAAACAGAGTCGCTTGTTGTATGTCACAAGGGACTCTCACTTCCGACCATCCGGGTCTGGCTACTTCCTCTCTTCTGGTCGGGATGCCCATCTGCCTGCTTGCAGCCTCCCGCCTGGGTAGGGAGCCATCCCCTCTTCTGGTTGGGATGCCTGTTCAACCCCTGTGGTATTCACAATACACGCAATACCAAAAACATTTATTTATATAGCATATTTTCAGCTGAAAGTGCTTTACATGATGAAGTAAGAGAAAAACAACAAAATAATTAAAATTAGGGAACAGTAATTAACATAGAATAAAAGTAAGGTCCAATGGTCAGGGAGGACAGAAAAAAACCAAAAAAAAAAATCCAGACGGCTGCAGAAAAAAAAAATCTGCAGGGGTTCCGAGGCCATGAGACCACCCAGTCCCCTCTAGGCATTCTACCTAACATGACCTCAATCAGTCCTCATTGTATTCAGGGTTCTCATGGAATAATCTGATGATGATGGTCATGTGGACTTCTGGCCTTTAATTTATCAATGTAGGGACATCATGGTGCTTTGATTAGGTGGTGGTGGCGCAGATCGCCACCACAGAAAACCGGAAAAAAACCAGAAGCAAAAGTAGGGGTTAGTATGGATTTTGGAGCCACCATGAATAATAATGATAATTAATTGAATATACAGAGCATCAGGATTTAACGAAGATGAAGCTATGAGAAAGCCACATTAAAGTAATGTATTTTCAGCAGTGTTTTAAAGTGCTCCACTGTATTAGCCCGGCAAATTCCTATTGGCAAGCTATTCCAGATTTTAGGTGCATAACAGCAAAAGGCCACCTCACCACTTCTTTTAAGTTTAGCTCTTGGAATTCTAAGTAGACACTTATTTAAAGATCTAAGGTTACGATTTAGAATGTAAGGTGTAAGACATTCCGAAATATAAGATGGAGCAGATTATTTATGGCTTTGTAAACAATAAGCAGTATTTTAAAGTCAATTCTAAATGACACAGGTAACCAGTGTAGTGACATCAAAACTGGGGTGATGTGCTCAGATTTTTGTTTCCGAGTTAAGATTCTAGCAGCTGCATTCTGTACTAGTTGCAATTGATTGATGTCTTTTTTGGGTAGCCCTGAGAGGAGTGCATTACAGTAATCTAACTGACTGAAAACAAAAGCATGAACTAATTTTTCAGCATCTTGCAATGTTATAAGAGGTCTAACTTTTGCTATATATTACTTAAGGGATAAAAATGCTGTCTGATTAATATGTGATTTAAAATTCAGGTCAGAGTCAACAGTTACCCCTAAATTCTTTATCTCCGTCTTGACTTTTAATCCTAATGCATCAAGTTTATTTCTAATAATCTCATTATATCCTTTATTGCCAATGCACTAAAATACACACACAGATATGTACATGTAAATAAAATAATACTGTAATATGACCGTTTATAAAAGCATTTTAATGCTATTCAATTCAATTTATTGATTGGTTCCTGCCTTGCGCCCTGTGTTGGCTGGGATTGCTGGGCTCCAGCAGACCCCCGTGACCCTGTGTTTGGATTCAACGGGTTGGAAAATGGATGGATGGATGGATTTCTTTCCATTTAGGGTTCAATGAGACACCATTCTTGTTTAGGTATAAATGTACAGTACTATATTACTATTCTCATTTGGTCAAAGATGTCAGAATGTGTTTTCGTTTTTACAATGCTTTTAAGAATCATGATAACAGCAGTAACTTGTAACACAGGCTGGAGTTTGACCATTCTGACAGTTTTGAATGATCCCTGTATTAAAGTGACACAGGATTTGCTTAATGGACTTCGTACAATGTCCTGAGAACATGAACTGACTCAGAACATTGAGATACAAGATGCAGTTATGACCTTTACATTACTGAGAAGGATGCAGGATGTGTATATTGAACACTCATAAAAATCCCAGATATCTTGTGGGGTTCAAGCTGGCAGCCATGTGTGTTATATAGTTTACTTAATGTATGAAAATGGAAGTTCCATAGCACTAGAAAATTAACTCTGTGTGTATGGACAGTTACTGGATTGCATATGGCTTTTATATGTTATTGCATATTGCCTGTGATATTATAAATTCAAAGTGAGAGGCACAGTCATGTTTGCAAGGGTGACAAAATGGAATGTACTGGTGCAGCTAACAAAACCATTTTCTATGCAGTAGTTTTACTATTCTTCTTTCTGCAAGACAGATTCTTTTTGTCAGCAATGCTTTAGGCATTTGTTTTTTAACTGTATAAATAAATGTCACTTGGAAAAAAAAATACTTGTGCTGCTCCCTTTATTTCTGTGTAAGCCTAGCAGTGACATACTACAATTTGTGACAGTGGGCAGACCGGTCTTGTGACTTTCACTGACAGCGACAACAAATGAGTACCAATACACAATATTCATTTCATGAAAAATATACATTTATTTAGGAGTTCTTCAAATCAAGAATGTTAGAACAGTTTGTTTTTTCTTCCAGATGTTTTAGTTTTATAGTGAAAAAGAAAAAAATCTAATACCCTTAAGCAGTTTTTAAATAGATGCACATTTTCACTGCCACTTTCCTCCAATGACCAATCCCCCCACACCATCCATACACTTCATCATCAACAACTACTACGATCATCGTGAAATGGCCAGTAATGAGTCCACCTCTAACTATCAGTATGAGCTCTTTATAACTGATGACCAAGTGAGGGAACAACTGAGGAAGCTACACACAGGAAAAGGTGTGGGACTAGATGGAGTGAGTCACTGAGTAAAGGCCTGTGCCGACCAACTTTGTGGTATCCTCTGTCACCTGTTCAGTCTGTCACTAAGGCTCCAGAAAGTGTCACTGCTGTTGAAAACATCCTGCATTGTTCCAGTTCCAAAGGAGGCAGGTACCTACGTCTCACATCATGAAGACCTTTGCAAGACTAGTCCTGGAATATATGATTCCTCTTATGGTAGCCTATTTTGACAAAACTGCAGTTTGCCTATTGGACAAATATTGCAGCGTAGGATACAATTATCTCTGATCCACAAGGCTTATTCTCACCTGGACAAAGCTGGTAGAACTGTGAGGGTTATGTTTTTATTCCTTCACTACCATCTGGCAATGGCTATTAAGGGGTAAGTCAGCTTGGATATATGCACATGGATGTACCTAGGTGCCCTGGATAACAGACTATTTGTCTGGCAGGTTGCAGTTTGTGAGACTCAAGGACTGTGTCTTTGATACGAATGTGAGCAACACTGGAGCACTTGCATAAAACAGTCCCATCTCCTTTTCTCTTCACTCTGCACATCTCAAGACTATAACACCAGGCCATGTCATCTTGCAGAAATTTTTAGATGATGGCTAAGGAGGAAATGAGAGCATAGGAATCAGGTGGAGTACTGTTTCTTGGTGCAGTAAAAGCAAGGAACTGGTTATTGACTTTTACCACTCCAAAGAACCTCTACATCTGGTCAGTACTCAGGGAGAAGATGTAGAGGTGATGCAGTGCTATAAGTACTTGGAGGTCCAAATCAACGACAGGCTGGACTGGTCTAATATCACAAAGGAACTATATAATTAAGGGAATAGGAGACTCTTTCTTAGACAACTGCATTCATTTAATGTTGGTGATGACATTGTTCACATTTTCTAAAATGATATTCTATCGTGCTTGACAATACAATTTTAAACACCATAGTGAGCTGGACTGGCAACATTACTTCAGGAGAGGCCACAGTTATGGAATGCACCCTACACTCCCTGGAGTAGCAATTAGGGAGAGAATTAAAACAAAACTGAGTGCCATTATGAACCATGCTGCACATTCTGTCTCTGACACACTAACACTGAATACTTTCAGTCAACAAATCATTAATCAGAATTGTGTTAAGAAACGGTACTGGGGCATACCTTTACAACAATGACAATGCACCTGTATAATGCCTCACTGTGACTTCAAGTCAGAAGTTTTCTTTCTTTTTATTTGTTTCCTTATTAGTCATTCTCATGTGTGTTCAGAACATAGTGTGTGTTTATTTATTTACTGAATGAGCACCTACAAAATGCCATATTACACCTTGGGGACAAATAAAGTACCATCTAAAGAGCAGGCAATTAGACAATTAGACACAATAACAATGGTTAGCACTGCTGCTTCATGAAATTAGTGTCCACAGTTTTAAAAGCCATACTTGAATATTGTCTCTCTAGAGTTTGCACATCTTTGTGTCTAATGACTGCCTCAATGTAAAGATAAGTGTGGTTGTGTGCATAAGTGGGCCATTTAATGCACTGCCATCATATACAAGATGGACTCCTGCATTGAGCACAAGACTGCCACGACAGTGTCTGACCCCACAAAACCCTGAACTAAATTAAGAAGACGACAAAGATGAGCAACGCACAATTCTTCAATATGATTCCCTTTACTGCCATGACTAGAGATAAATATATCTCAAGCTTTGAGAAAAACAAATGTCTGAATATTGTGTTTATTGATTTGGAGAAATCTTATGATAAAGTACCACATCAAGAGGTCTGGAGATGCATGAGAGAAAAAGGAGTACGAGAGAAGTATGTGAGGATTGTCCAGGATATATACAGTACCAGGGAGTGAGGGCTAGGATTGAAAGCAGTGTTGGGGTAACTGACAAGATCCCAGTTAGAACACATGTGCACCACGTTTTCTTTTTAAATCCTTACATCTGTGATCTTGTTATGGATGTGTTGAGTCAAGGGATTGTCACAGATGTACGGGGACACTGCCTGGCCGGGACGCCTGGACAGTCCCCAACGGGGACAATACTTCTCCTCGGCCACGAGAGGGCAGCCGCCCGGGTCTATTTGGGGGCCACAGAGACGGAGCTGGGATGCCCGTGAGAGGACGTGGCCACCGCCAGGAGGCACCCGGACAGTTGGAGAATCCTGGATGGCAGCACTCCCGCCACACCAGGAAGGGCTGCCGGAAATAACTCCAAGAAGACCCGGAGTGCTTCCAGGGGCTTTCCTGACACTTCCGCCACACCAGGAAGTGACATCAAGGGGAGCACCTGGGGCTCATCCGGGTCCTGATAAAAGGGGCCGCCTCCTTCCAGACAATGAGCCAGAGTTGGGAGGAAGGAGACGAAGCTTGTGAGGAGGAGGAAGGAGGTCAAAGAGAAAGAGAGAAAGAAAGAGGAAAAGAAGAAGAGAAAGAGGAAGAAAGCAAGAGAGTTGGTGAGAGAAGGCATTGTGGTGCAAACGAAAATAAAGGAGTGTGTTTTATACATCCTGGTGTCCGTCTGTCTGTGTCTGGGGGTACGATTTCCACAGGATTAAAGACCAATCCCCCTGGTGCATGCTTTTTGCTGATGAGATTGTGTTGTGTAACACCAGAAAAAAGGAAGTGGAAAGGAAAATGGAAGAATGTTAAAGGGCTTTGGAAGATAGAGGGTTGAAGATAAATAGGAATAAGACAGAATATTTGAGATTTAATGATGATCAGGATTCAGAAGTTAGTGTGCAGGGCTTTTTTTAAGAATGGATAAATTTAAATATCTAGGATCAGTGTTAGCCTGAGATGGAAAACTAGATGCAGAGATAACTCAGAGAGTGCAGTGTGGATGGAACAATTGGAAGGTGGTGTCAGGAGTATTGTGAGATCAAATAATGAATGCAAAGTTAAAAGGTAATATTTTTAAGACAGTGGTAAGACCAGCAATGATGTATGGACCTGAGAAATGGATAGTAACGGGAGCACAAGAGAAGTTAGATGTGGCAGAAATAAATATTGAGCTGAATGTGTGGATTTACAAAAAAGGACATAATAAGAAATGAAACAATCAAATGTACAACAAAAGTAGGTGTGAAATCTAAGCAAGTACAGGAAACTAGGTTGAAGTGGTATGGACATGGTATGGACATGGAGGCAAGACAACGTGTAGGCAAAAAAAGTGATGGGAATAGGAGTACAGGGGAAAAGAAAGTAAATGTGGCCAAAGTAGAGGTGAATGGAAAAAATAAAAGATCTGAAGGAAAAGGGCTTGAATGGTAAAAGAGGTGCAGGACCAAACTGTTTGGAGAAGGTTGCACATCAACCACATATAGAAGTGGGAAAGATCAAGAGGAAGAAGAAGAGTAAGAAGATGACTACTGATATACAACAATTGTGTTGTCCATTAGATAACTTTCAATGTGTCAGTAATATAGTTGGATACTTATATTTATTATCAATTTATGCATGAAACAGTGCATGTACAGGAAGAAGAGGAAAATACCCTTTTTGGAAAAAGAAATTCATTTGTATTAATATTTTAAACAGTAACAATAAAGTTCATAATAACAATAAATCATTCCATATGTTATTGTACAATCTATGAAACAAGGAAAAAATTAATTATTTATATGCACTTTATAGGGTATTAAATAATTCAACAATTTGCTAATGGTGCTTTACTTCAAACATGTTATACTTCTGTTATACTTTGTAATGTTCTTTGTTTGTGCCTGCAATATTTAAGTGAATTTTGTGCTGAAGGATGCGTAGTACATAATGATGAATTGTAGGGCATGTGGAAAATCAATGTTCAACAGAGGTATTTTTAACATGAGGAAATGCAGTACATATGCATTTCTCCAGAAGATGCAATGGACAAGAGATTTCTAGTGGGCAATAACACTGATTTTGGTAGTGCTATTTATTTTTGTAAGGTATGAGTGCTCTATTGTTGGCAATAGAATAAGCCTTAGTTAGAACAATAGAAAGGTTTAGATGAGAATAGGCCATTCAGTCCAACAATACTTTCCAGTCCTATCCACTTAATTCCTCCAAAATAACATCCAAGTTGCATATTGAAGGTCCCTAAAGTCCTACTGTCTACCTCACTACCTGGTAACTCCAGTTCCATGTGTCTGTGGTACTCTATGTGAAGGAAGAACATTTGTACAAAATTTACCTTTAACATGTTTCCAGCTGTGTCCCTATGATCTTCGTAAACTTATTATAAACAGTCTCAATCCACTGTATTAATTCCTTTCCTAATTGTAAACACTATAATCATATCACATTTTAACCTTCTTTTGCTTAAAATTAAAACAGCTTAGCCTTTTCAGCTTTCCTCATAACTCATCCCCTGCAATCAGCCTAGTTGCTCTTCTGTGGACTTTTTGTAGTGTTTCTATGTCTATTTTGTAGCCCAGAGAAGAAAACTACACATTACTCCAGTCCTCACCAGTCCTTTATAAAGCTTGAGCATAACCACCTTTGATGTGTACTCTACACATAATGCTACAGTATATAACCTAACATTGTTAGCCTTCTTAATGTCTGAAACTTGAAATCCACTATGACTTCTTTAAAAAAAAAAAAAAAAAAAACTTGTAATCCTGGGCCACCTTAAATTCCTTTGCACCTCTCTATTTGCGTCTTTTGTTTTGCAAATGTGTCGATCAGCACAAGCAGCATGCTATCCTATCCCCCACTGATGCAGCTTAAGTCGCACAGAAGATTCTCAGAGTTCAAGTCTGTTTATCTGGGTGTGAGGTGCCTGGAGTTGTATAGGGTAAATAATATATTGTTATTTGGAACACATGCATTTCATGTGTGTTTAGTGTCTACAGCAATCTATGTAAGAGTAGGATGACAGGAAATGCGAAGCAGGAATTTTTGAACACAACTAAAACAAACGTTTTTCACGTTTTAGTAATAACTGACAAAATGTAGACGTGAAGTGTATAATGTGTGAAGAGTGAAGTCCAAATATCAAATAAACACTTTCTCAAAAGATACAAGTACTGTATAACATAACAAGTGTGCTTTTATTCAAGAATATACCAAAAGAAATAGTAATCAGGTTAGGGTACAATGCTGACACAACTGCTTGGGTGGTGAAGAGGTAAGAACTTCTGACTCATAATCAAGATGTTGTGGGTTTGATACTCGGGTACTCCAACATTTACCATTTCGAGAAGCGTGCAGCCATTTTTATTATTATTATATAATAAAAATATACATTTGATTTGAATCTGTAACAGCCAGTATAAATTTATGGTATTTGCAAAAGTTAGCATTTTTTATTCAGTTTTATTCTCTCAGTTAATAAATTTTACCAATTATTACTAAAACATTCTGTTTTAGTTATGTGTTCGACAATTCCTGCCTCACATTTCCTGTCATCCTATGTTTACATAGATCATTGTAGACACATAAAATGCATTCCAAATGACAATATATTATTTACTCTCTACAATTCCAGGCACCTCACACCCAGATAAATAGACTTCAGCTCTGCGTCAGTGGGGGGATGGGAGGGTAGGCTGCTTGCTGCCTGTGCGGCTTGACACATTTAGAAAACAAAAAGAGCTGATGATGAGGTGCGAAGAAATTTAAGGTGGCCCAGGATTGAGAGTTTTTTCTTTGGCTTCAGGGATTCTAGTGTTAATTCCTTCCATTAATTTACCAATGATGTAATTTAAGCTTACTGGCCTACAGTGGCTTGGATTTGCCCAATCACCTATTTTTTATAATGAATACGCGTATTTATTATTTTTCAACATCAGTATTACCCCTGTGCACAGCGACTTCCTAAAGATATGCATCAAGGGTTTATACAAGTACTTGCTAACCTCCATAAGAATTTGAGAGGAAATATCTGGTTTTGGTAATTTGTTTGATTTCAGCCTACTTCCAATTTATGCAGTGAATCCTTAGTAGTCCCTTTTAGCGGTGGCACGTTATCCACTTACATGTGCAGACCTCAGAAAAAATTGAGTTTAGAGCATCTGCTATTTTACTGAATGTAAATGTAAATTTCCCCTTTACTATTCCTGGTGCACTTCACCTCCTACTTGACTATTCTTTTTCTACTAAAATACTGAAATAATCTCTTTGGTTTATCTGCTATATTCCTCTCTAACAGCCATTTTGCTTCTCTAATATCCTTCTTAGTGGTCGTCCCCATACTCTCATATTCGTGACGATTACCATTAGAGCTATTAATCTTGTACAACTGCTTTTTCCTTTGCAGCTTTTTTTCATCTCCTTATTTATCCACTGCACAGTTTGTTTTTTTGTTTTTTTAAATCTTCTACTAATTCCAAATTTTGGGACGAACCTGGGGCGGCATGGCGGCACAGTGGGAAGCGCTGCTGCCTTGCAGTTAGGAGATCCGGGTTCACTTTCCAGGTCCTCCCTGCGTAGAGTTTGTATGTTCTCCCCGTATCTGTGTGGGTTTCCTCCGGGTATTCCGGTTTCTTCCCAATGTCCAAAGACATGCAGGTTAGGTGCATTGGCGATTCTAAATTATCCCTAGTGTGTGCTTGGTGTGTGGGTGTGTGTGTGCGGACCCTGCGGTGGGCTGGCACCCTGCCCGGGGTTTGTTTCCTGTCTTGCGCCCTGTGTTGGCTGGGATTGGCTCCAGCAGTTCCCCGTGACCCTATATTTAGGAGATAGCGGGTTGTATAATGGATGGATGGATAGGATAAACCTGTCCTGCATTATATTTAAAATAGTTTGAAACCTGTTCCATCGCTCCTCAGCTGTTTCCACATTTAAAAACGTAACCCAGCTTATCCTTGGGATTTCCCACATCTGTTCAAAATCTGCAATGCCAAAGTTAATCTTAACAATTTTAGTCTTTACATCTGCACTCTTCCAAAACACTGGAGAACTGTATTATACAGTGTTATGGTCACTTGACTTTAGTGGTTCAATCACCTCTACACCTTCAATTCTACCATGGTTATTACAAAATACTAAATCCAGACAAGCTTCACCTGCATTGGTGCTTTAACATATTGTTATAAAAAAACAGTCACTGATTACATCTATAAACTCCTGCTCTTGCACTACACTGTTCAGAAGGTTACCCCCCATTGATATTTGGGTAGTTGAAGTCCCCCCTGACTATAATATCTCCTGGTAAAGTTGTACCTTTAATATTATTTAAAAAAATCCACAATCAAATTATTGTTTGCGTTACACACTCTATATAGCACACTCCTAAAATAAGGTGTCTTCCCCTACTGTTTTACAGACAAATCCAAACACCCTCACTAAAATATGGCTACAACTGGAAAAGACTTGCATTTAAATTCTGTTTTACATAGGCAGCATCCAATAACCCATACCCCCACCCCCCCCAACCTCTGTTCGGTCTATCCTTCCTAAAAAAATGTGTACCCATCCATGTTATATTCATCCCCATCTTTGTTAGTTGGCCAGGTTTCAGATATTGCTATGATATGATAATTATGCTCATTTACATACAACTCCAATTTACTTGTTTTTCTAACATTAATCCAAGCTATTTTTAATATGTTACTTATTTTAGTTCTGCACTTAAGCTTTGAGTTACAATTTACATTACCATGCCTATCTGTTTTAAACCTGGCCTATCCTTAATTTTCTGCCCCCAATTCCTTAGTTTAAACAATCCTCCACTAACCTACTCATACACCTCCACAACAAATTGTTGCCCCTCTGGTTCAGATCTTACCTGGACTGACGCATGGCACAGGAAGAACTTTGAAGAAGACACCTTGTCAGTTCAGCTCTTCTGCCTGGCACCTAACTCTTTAAATTTGGACTGCAGAACTGACAGACTACTTTTATATAGGTCATTTGTTCCAATATGGCCAATGACAACTAGATCCACCCTTGCAGCCTCTCTTTCTGGGGCCTGGTTTTGAGGTAGCCTGTTGAAGCACTTTCAATTCTACTTCAAAGCCTTCAGAGACACCCACCTATCTCTACCTGTTGGTAATTTCTCCCAGCGCCACCTTATCTCTCTAAAGAACATCTGGTCCAGGTCTGCCAATTCTCTACTACAATGCAGACCAGACAGCTCTTCCTCCATTTCAGCAGTCCTGACCTCAAGGTACTGGATCAGTTGATGTCTCCTGCAGACGTACCCTTTAATGAGGACTGACTCCTCCTAGCCATCGTCTAAAAGATTCCAACATTCAACATAACTTGCAATGCAATGGCCTCATTTTAAATATTTGGCTTTGTATTACTAAGCTGCTCAGCTAATTTAAACGATTTAACTTAAAATATTAAAATAAATTTACAGAGTAAAAAAAAAATAAGTGCAAAAGTTTGTTTTGTATTTTAATTAACTCTCACACAGCAGTAGCACAACACACTCTGCACCACTTCTTCCAGTTCAGCTGTTATGGATGACATCAGCACTTTAGTATGTTTCATGAAATATGAATATTCCAAGAAATATTGTCCTGAAGGAAAGAACAAACATGGAACTATGAAGCTAAAACAAGTGACATCCTAGGATGTAGGTAAGGTAACTGTAGAATCAATTAAGGCAATGTGTTAAAGATGCACCTGTGCTCAAGAGTACTGTTTTGACCTTTTAATGACTTTTAATACCTGTATTAGAAAATGTTTGCTTGAGAACATGTCATTCCTTTTCAACTGAAGTTCCCAAAAATAATGTAAAGGTAACTTATGAAGATCATTGTAACGTTAGTTGGTAACTACTGCTGTTTATACATAGCATTAATAGTAAAGAAATTCATACTAACTTTTGTGCAGGTTTTACCCTTAACAAGTCTATCTCCAGTAAGACAGAAAACACTAAGTATTTTACAGACTTTTACAATGTCTTATGTTAAAGTTGAACGTTTTCAAGAATTAAAAATGATCAGTTTTTCCACAATACCAGGCTGCTAGATGTTTAATAAATAGCTGTAACAGTGCACACTTTGTCTTTTTTAGTTTGATTGTATTGCTGTTGCTTTTTTAAACACTATCAGCTTTTGCCAAATTACTCTGGCAGTATTATTTAGTGTAACTTGGTTAAAAATGAAACAGTTAAACAGATTGTGACAAAATGCTGGCAATAAAAGGTAATCTGTCATTAATGGTCATTAATCTGCCATTAATAGTCATTACGCAAAATGAGGATGTTAATGTTTTTTTAGTAATCTTTGTTTAGTGCTCCAACAGTTTTTCAGGTTTTTGTGTGTTCTTATGTTACACTGACCATTTATAATTTGCAAGTACTTCAAAGATGTTTTTGTTAAGTTGTACTTTTAGACTTCTTGTGTGAAACAACATTGTCATTTTTATGTAATATAAGGTACTTGATACTAGAGGAACAAGAATCTAACCACAGGACTTTTAAATGAAATTGGATTTTTAATTAATAGTAATAAGATACAATTAAAATGGTGCCTTTTACTAGAAGCTCATTCTCAATTAATTTTAAACCACTTGATTTTTGCTATAGCTATGACAGGTTTTGAATAGTGGCTTCACATTGAAAGAAGTGTTCATGTACCTGAGCACAACATTCAACTAAAAGGCCAAAAAAATATGGAACAAAGCTTGATGAGAGGGTGGTGTTGAAATGGAAACCAGCGTGCAGGGACTGAGCCTCTAGTTTAAGAGCAAATCAAAGCTGTATGTTATTTATAAATGGAGGAAAAAGAAGTGAATTGCAGAGGAGTCTTGAACGGATTCCCTATGCCTGAAACACTGAAACTGAAGAATGTGGGCATGGCATTGTTCTGTTACAGTCTGGACACATAGATAGGTAGATATACTGTATACTTTATGCTTTATTGTTTTTGTTATTTTTGAATTATTATTCATGTTTCTGTGTAAATTCTGTTAGGCTTGTTTATTATTTAGTATTCTTATACTGAATTTTTAAATATTACACCGTTCTGTGTGTTCTGAGGGTGGAACCCCAGGAGGCTTTTGAGGGACTCCCCTTCACCTTTATATTCTGGTGGATGAGATGACTTCCCTTGGACTGTCATTGAGTGGTGTAAAAGATCTATATAATAAATATTGCCCTCTTTTGGTATTCTGGTTTTTTGGATTTTCCTCTGTTCCTTGAATCCAGACACTGGTTCTTATGAACTAGAGAGTTCCTAAGCATAAATTCCTGAACAGTAACTCAAAAATGTCCTGTAGACTGGGAAAACTTTCAAACCCTGGCTAGTTACAAAGAGGGCAGCTGAAGAATCTTTGTGAATAAAAAGATGAATTTTAATAAAAAAAGCTCTGCTAAACAAAAATAATTTTTCCCAGTGTGGTAGAAGTGGTGTACTAAGGCAGCCCACAGCAACTAGAACAACACAAAAAATCAAAAATAGTATTTAATGAGCACAATAAAGTGCAGAGAGGGATATATAGTACAAAACAGAAGACACAAAGTACTAATAGATAGAGTAACAAACAATACTGTTTTGACAAACACCACTCCTACCACACTCAGAAAGAGGAAAGACACATTCACATGGCTATTGTATAAACAAACTTGACACAGAGCCACTATTCCTTATGGCAGCATTAAAGAGAATATCATTCTAATTTTGAATAAATGATTACACACACATATATAATTTATATAATATATATTGTGAGACATGCCCGGACACCATCAGACAGACACCGCATCTTTATGCAAAAAGCACGTTTATTTGCCTTCCAATCCACACAACACTGTCCCACACAGCACACAGTGCTCCCAGCGCTAATTACCCTCAATCCTCCGGGCTTCTCTCTGAATGTCCATGGGCCGCCTTTCCCCTCTCCACGGGAGCTTCGTCCCGCTCCCACTCCCGACTCTAGCTCCCAGACTGTAGGAAGGCGGGCCCTTTTATTCTCACCCGGATGTGCTCCAGGTGTTCCCTCTGACGACACTTCCTTGTGTGGCGGAAGTGTCAGGAGAGCACTCGGAAGCACTCCGGGCGTCCCTGGAGGGATCCTCCATCTTTCCGGGTATGATGGAAGTAGACAATTCTCGGGCCCTCTGAGACTTGGGGCGCCCCCTGGCAGTGGCCACAGGCCAAATGGGCTTGAGCCTCCTTGCTCTTCTCCCGTGGTCCTCCTCTGATCCAGGGCAGTTGCCCCCTCGTGGTCACATGCCACCTCCCAGTCCATCAAGGCATATTAATAAATATATATAATATATATATAGATAATATAATATACACTCACCTAAAGGATTATTAGGAACACCATACTAATACGGTGTTTGACCCCCTTTCGCCTTCAGAACTGCCTTAATTCTACGTGGCATTGATTCAACAAGGTGCTGAAAGCATTCTTTAGAAATGTTGGCCCATATTGATAGGATAGCATCTTGCAGTTGATGGAGATTTGTGGGATGCACATCCAGGGCACGAAGCTCCCGTTCCACCACATCCCAAAGATGCTCTATTGGGTTGAGATCTGGTGACTGTGGGGACCATTTTAGTACAGTGAACTCATTGTCATGTTCAAGAAACCAATTTGAAATGATTCGAGCTTTGTGACATGGTGCATTATCCTGCTAGAAGTAGCCATCAGAGGATGGGTACATGGTGGTCATGAAGGGATGGACATGGTCAGAAACAATGCTCAGGTAGCCCGTGGCATTTAAACGATGCCCAATTGGCACTAAGGGGCCTAAAGTGTGCCAAGAAAACATCCCCCACACCATTACACCACCACCACCAGCCTGCACAGTGGTAACAAGGCATGATGGATCCATGTTCTCATTCTGTTTACGCCAAATTCT
>JANRMT010062791.1:49273466-49327697 GCA_026402145.1 Polypterus bichir lapradei | reverse complement strand
ATAGATAGATAGATAGATAGATAGATAGATAGATAGATAGATAGATAGATACTTTATTAATCCCAAGGGGAAATTCAAATAATCCAGTAGCAGTATACTGATCCAAAACTGTACATGCATAGAATGATAATTTTCTTCATGGATTTGTATCATTAATCTCTACTTTTCTCTGCTTTCTTTTCCTTTTTACCATTTTACACCACCACCACCTGATCAAAGTATTGTGCAATCGCCATTGATGCCAGAATAAAAGAGGAAACCCCTACTATACATGACACCCACTGCATGTAATCCTCTAGGATGAAGACTAAAAAACATAAAAAATTATTCAACTTCATTAATGTTTGGTAGAATGCAATGGTGGCTGGTGAAAAAAATTTGGGGTGGAGGCACAGTTTTTGAGGAGGATAAACTGAAGCAGCACCTATCTATTACATAATACCTTTCATATCTATCTGGTCATTCCACATGCTCTTGTGGTCCTCATCATTGTGCCAATGCACATCTTAGCCTATTCAGTACCAGACCCATAGGATAATTCCAAGATAAAATGTATTTTACCCTTTCCACCATGCTGCCCAATTTCATGCCAGCTTTCTCACTTCTACTGTGCTCCATAACTTCAGTCTGTGACATCCAGAATCCCCTTATTCTTCCCATAACTTACCGTTATAAATTTGAAAAGGAACAGGTGCATCTACCACCCAAATTTTATATTATACCCGTCTCTGAATTGCCCTATCCTCTGTCAGATTGCCAGTTCTCCATTCTGCCAAAACATAATGTCTGCACCCCTCACCTCTTCCAATAAGGTGGACTTCCTTCTGTCCTATAACACATTCATAGCATAAGTCCAACCAAATTTTATTCTGCCTCTTCCAATAAGAGTGCCCAGTCCTTGGCATTTCCACTGTATTCCATAAATCCACATCATACCATCACTAGTCTTCTGATTTTTCTCAAGTCTTGAATCCCAGTTTATTAATTACCAGACACAGAGTCATTCCCACCCTAATTTTATTCTATACTTGCTGTCAGTCTGCCCAGTACTATGCAATTTTGCTAAGCTTACTTCACCTGGGCACAAATTCACATTGAAAGATCCACAGTTCCCCACATCTTAAAACCTAACTCGCCCCCAACCTGTCTTGCACTACACACCCACAAGACCAACTGAAATCTTATTCAGCCTTTGCAATCAGGATACCTATATTTCCTTGAACATAAATTTTGCCCTCCTTTCCTTCAGGCCTGAAAATTTCTCAATTACATTTTTATTAAACCGAGTCATTTCTCTAGGCCTGACCAAAAAATAGCCTCATACTATTGTCTATATCAGTGTTTCCCAAAAATGTTCCTATAGTGGCACACTTTTTTGTAACCAAAAACATCCCAAGGCACACAACTATTTTATTAAACACAAACAAATATATATCTAAAACAAAGGGGAGGGGCTACCATAGAAGCTGGTAAAAAAGCAGTTCAAAGATCAGCATTCACAGACACTACACTTGGTGAGCACTTTGGTGGCATCTCCAAGTGTTTTCACCCTTTTGTTCGCTCATTTCTGCCTCAGAGGCCCAAAAATGTTCTAGGTATCATACCCCAGTTGCTGTCCACAACGCTTTGACACTTTGAAACAGCAAACACAGAAAGCAAAAAAAGGCATTAATTACACTACATCCAGTTAGCCAACTCTGTCATAACAAGAGCAGAAAAAGTCCATGTGTAAGCTCATCCTTATTCAATTGCCTGCTCCTGAATTCTTAAGTCAGATCAGTCTGATCCAAGCTCCTTTCCCTTCTTTTATTCTTCAAGTGTATGATTTATGAAGGGGCATTTCATTAAAGAAATAATCAAATTGTGATTGCTGAAGTTCCAGTTAAAGTTCTCATTTCCATAAAGTCGCACTCACTCACTCATATGTAGTTACATTAATGACAAGTGTGAACTGTGGACCATTGATATGAACTTGAAATAGTGCGTCAATGATTATCCAATCACATTAAATTATAAAACGTAAAATAGTACTAAATTCACTGCCAATAAACATGGGAGGGAATGCTACCCTGGAAAAATCTGAAAGCAAACTAATTAAAGGTCAGCCTCAGGTCAACTGCGTGCCAAAAGATCAATGCCTTACATACACTCATTTGGACAGCACCCTTCACTCTGGAAATATAGGTATTCACACAGAAATTAAACAAGTACAAGTCGGAAACCAGTTTTTAATTGAGTTGACATATGCTGACACCAGACACGTTGAGCAAATAAACAATTTAATGATTATTTTGTATTACCTACTTAATTTAATTACAGTTTTAAAAATATTTTGGGGGGCAGCACCCCCACACCCCACATTACAAACCGCCACTGGTAGAATGCCTTTTGGGAGTTAGGTGTTCTTCTGGCCTTCGAACCCCTGCAGATTTACTTTTTCCTCCATAACATTTCTTAGGTAAATGTGTACTATATCACTCCTAATTTAATATTGTTTTTTATCAGTATGCTGCTGCTGGAGTATGTGAATTTCCCTTTGGGTTTAATAAATTATCTATCTATCTAAAAAAAAGATAAACATGAGGTCCACAAATCTATAGACTTGCTAAAGTTTTTTTTTTTTTTTTTTTTTAATTAGAGCAATCACTTCTAGAAGGAGCTTGATGTTTGGAAATCCAAAAGAAAACTGATGGACTGTTGAGAAAAAAAACACAGTAATAAACTATAATTAGCTTTTGATAAATATGAAGAAAAAAAAAGGAATGGATCCAGAATCCTGCAATCACAAAAAGCATTGAATAAAGCTTCGCCAGAATGCCCTTTAAATATTCTTTGTTACCAAATTGTGCTGCACACTGGTGTTGGAAACATAATTATATAAAATGTTAATTATGGGATGTTGAGGAAAAGGACAGCAGGAGACTACACCATTTGGTTTCAATGAAACAGCTGCTGTATGTTTATCTTTTGGGTTAGAGCTAGAAGGGGATTTCATTATTGGATGCCTCCTTAAGTACTGTCCACTACATTTCCATAATGTGTCTAATCACACTAAGTTTTCAACCAAGATAATATATAAGTACATGTTTATATGAGAATTCTAGGCATTTCAAGCCAGAATAAATTAAGGTTTGACCACTGTTAAGCAATAACAGTTTGTTTTCTAAATATATAATAATTGCATATTTACTGGAACATGAGAATTAATTTTCTCTGCTCACATGTGCCCTCAATGTACTGGGCATGTTTTCAGTATTGTTTTCATTCATGAAAAATATTGTAATCGTCTTCCTGTACTTTACTCAAGACTGTTGATTTCAATTCTCTGCTAAGTTTGCACTGGTTTTCTGAGACACTAAATGTACTGTATATGTCTTAATTTTGTAATTCATCTTGGGTAAAGTCATCTTCTAAAAAAATGATAGTAAAATTAAAATCTGGGAAGTGCTAATGAACATTTTTTAACCAAAATGTACACCGGCAGCTTGGTGGTGCAGTGGGTACTGCTGCTGCCTCGCAGTTAGGAGACCCGGGTTCGCTTCCCGGGTCCTCCCTGTGTGGAGTTTGCATGTTCTCCCCATGTCTGTGTGGGTTTCCTCCGAGTACTCCAGTTTCCTCCCACAGTCTAAAGACATGCAGGTTAGGTGCTTTGGCGATTCTAAATTGTCCTTGGTGTGTGGGCTGGCGTCCTGCCCAGGGTTTGTTTTCTCCATTGCGCCCTGTGTTGGCTGGGATTGGCTCCAGCAGACCCCCCCCATGACCCTGTAGTTAGGATATAGTGGGTTGGATAATGGATGGATGGAAAATGTAAACCACAGGCTCTTCAGAAAATAACTTTAAATTGTGTTGAATTATAGAAAAATCGGCTTATCAAGGTGCAAAGTGTTGACTCTGATAATAGTAATACTAATAATAATGCAAATAGGAAATGCTTACCTTGCAAATAAAAATAAAAAAGAAGCCACATGTCCTGCATACATGATACACCATGGCTACCAAGTTTAAACTGCTTAACTGAAACTCATTCTTGATTATGTCTCAAGGTAAGGCAAAATTAAACATTGTGTTGTTCAGCTACTTCAGAGCGGATTAAATAATGTACAGTATATGTCTGAAATGATATAATCCAAATGCTACAATAAAAACATGCAATTTTCTGCAAAAATAAAAACCTTAAGTAGGTTTTTCTTTTCATATTTAAAAGATAAATATATTTTTAACTAATATATAAAATGATGAAAAAAAGAAGAAAAAAACCATGAGGTTTGCCAAAATGAATTGGCCAGCAATTCTCCATTACTGCAGAAGCACATTTTGTGCAGATCAGAACAGTAATAAGCATTAACCTAGTGGTAATGGATGGCACAGAGACTCAGTTTAATGCTGGCTGGTTCATGGATGCCACACACAGTCACTGTCTGTATGGTGTTTGTAATGCACTCCCCCATAGCTTGTGCGTGGGTGAGGGGTTGTGTTTCTGCAATGAACCTTTTATTTTGTCTCAGAACTAGTTCTGTTTTTATATATTGGTTGTAATTTTTTTCATCAGTTATCATTTTGGACAAATAAACATTTCTGAAAAATACTAACCTAAATTGACATGATCTCATGAAATATGACATGTATGGTTTTAATAATGAAGGTTTTTCTCTCCTTAGGGTGAATGGATGAGAAAAAGTGATTTGGGGTCAACGTAATGCCAAGTTTGAATTAAGTTTTGCCTAGATAATATTCAGGGCTGACTAGAGAAGAGCCCTAATATAGCAAGATTCTTTATATTTTTTCAAGTAATATTGTGGTTTAAATAATTATCTTATGTTTTTTTCATATTTTCACAATCTTAACAATAAAACATATACGCATTTACTTGATTGGAGTAAGTGATTGTATGACAAAGTGGACATTTCAAAAATAAAGCAAAAATAAATAAAAGCCATTACGGAAGGACTGGCTTACTGCTGGCAGTTCTGCTAGAATTTAGTGGCACACCAGGCCTGTTATGGCAGTAGATTAGACAAGGATGCAGACATCCAGATGCAGCTTCATCTTCACCTAGCTTACATTCCCAAGTAAATGCCTGAACTCTTCATATCAGGACCAGCCTGTGCCCATCCAATAATAAAGATGTAAATCAGAGTTCAACTGACACCTTTGCAGAGGAACCTCTGCAAACTTGAGTCAGAAGGGGCAAAACAGACTTCCAAGGACAAATACCTATAAATTCAATTAACAACAGTTCCGGCTGACACAATAACTTGCCAATGACAAGGCCCTGATTTTATAACTGGAAGTGAATTTAATCCAATCCAAGAGAGATTACACATTCAGTCATAAAGCAGTTGCACTCATCCCAGAGGAACTCTGACAGGATTTTCTTGGATACACTCGCTGAACTCCCTTGAGACTCTATCTGGGCACTCTGTCCCAGGAGAAAACTGTGCTCTCGCTCTGCAAAAAGGCCTTCTAAAACTTCTCTCTGAAACCAGAAAACTGCTTTGCTTTCTCTCTCTCTGTAGCAGCTGAAACCTCTGATAATCTCTTCTTATTGTGGACCAGAATGCTGAGATCTAGCCTGACAAGCCAAGCACTGTGCCAGTGACCTCAGCAGACTGAGAAGCAGGTGTAACTTCAAGAAGAGACGTTCAATATCAAAAGTGTTGTGCCAGGAAGAGTAACGCTTTTCCCTATGAAGTTGCAGATGACACGGCAAAGGGGTTAACTAAGGAAATCAAATTTTAATCAAACCTCACAAATCCACAGCTAAAGAACTAAACCATACAACACACAAAGGAACACACAGCAAAGAGCAAAAGTACACTACATCACAAGAAGAATCCTCCACTTGAACCCAGAGTAGCAACAATGAAACAACTCCACCCAACACTGGACATTATCTGAAAGACTTAGTATCATAAAATGTATATTTTTTTTTTGCTAAGACAAATTAGAATTCTAAATAGCAAGTAAACAAACAGCCTCTCTATATGTTTGTCTAGTTTGTCTGCATCCTGTTTTATATCAATATATATGCAGTTATCACATTTCTATAATCCTTTGTTTATCAATAAATTGTATTATTCTGTTTCTTAAAACGAGCGCGCTTCACTTACCTTGATATAGGTCTCACGACCAAGAACCTGCCTCCTACAACAGAGAAACGTAAGGTAAATAAAGTGGGAGTCATACTGAATTATTTAATTACCGACATTGCTAAAGGCAAAGCAGATAATTTAACCAAGTTAAATTTCTCCTTGCTTCCTACACGGTCAGCTATTAAATTATACATATCATTTTGCTCATTTCACTTGTTTGCTCAAAATATTGCTTATTTAAATTGTCCACTTTGTCTGGTACAAGAAACACCAAAATGTTTTGGTGTTGCCTGTCTTTTGGTAATTCTGATAATCTTTTGATGCAGTGGATTCAGAAACTCCTTCACTTTCTGTATACTTTGTGTTGAAATTAAATCTATAAATGTAAAAAGTTTCCCATTTCTGCCCATCAGTCATTTTCCGAAACGTTTGAAATTTAACTCAAAACCAAAAGCTGAACTCTCTCATTTATATAAATATGGCATTCACACAGTTTACTGTGGCACTCCAAGCTGTACTCACTAGATCCTGTTTGTTTTAATTGTCCTTGAGATGTATCTAGAACTTAACTCTGTCTTTGGCAAACTGAGTTGATTGGACATAGTTAAGAAAGGTACACACCCATTTACAGGACATCACCGAATTGCATTGAATGTCATAACAAAAACTAATTTATGAAGTTAAAGTAATATTCTGTAAACGTCCACTATGAAATTTTTGGTGAGGCATAGATCAGGGTAAGGGTATAAAGCCATTTGTAGGCCATTCCACGTCAAATCAACTAAAGGCCCACACACTTCAGACTCAAAAAACTTTGTGAAAATTACCAGGTGTACCCAGGGTTAGTCAAGAGACACCCTCTATTTTTTTTTTATTAAAGATCAGTAATTTCTGTGGTAGAGCCAGTTTACTGAGGGGAAGGGAGTTTCTATTTTATCCAGCCTCATTTTTTAATCAAATTTCACAAGTCCAAATCTCAAGAACTAAACCACCGAGCAGGCTCAGACTTTGCACGCTGGCATATTAATTAGTATAGTATGGTGATGAAATGAAAACATTTGGTCCAGAGGACCATGTGTGGTCAAAGCATTCCCTTGAAACTGATCAAAATTTTTTTTTTTTTTTTTTTAATTGAATTTATTAAAACCAAGTAACATTTCATACAAACATGTCAAACTTAACAAAACTAAATTCAATTCAAACCCCACCCCATTTTAAGTTTTTGGCTTAGCTATGTGTAGGCCTCAGAAAGGCATATTAGTAGCCAACACAGAGTTTTGATTTTTTTTATTTTTTTTTTTTTACTTATTCAGATAACTATATATGCCTTCTAAAAAAAGCAATAAACAGAAAAGTAACTGTATCAGGGATTGAACAGCAGACTGCTTAAATAAAAAAATAATTTTCATATGGGAATGTGCAGATAATTTAAAAAATATTTTCCATTTATTCCACATAGTCCTTTCTTTCTCAAAGCACAAACCTTACTTTTCTTAAAAAAAGACCACCTTTCATGTTTATTTTCCACCCTAAACATAGGCTGAATGTACCATGTGACAATAATGGTAATCATTGAGTTTTCAATAAGTAAGTTATCAAAAATCACTTTTTTAATAAATTACAATGTCCCATCTCATGTTGCTAAAGAAAGAATGTGATTTTACATGGCCAAGAGTGCCTGGTACTTGAGAATACCACTGTTACATCCTTTCTGAAGATGACAAACTCAAAGTCAGCCGGATGTCTGGTGTGGACAGTCAACTGACTTTCCAAATATTCACCAAAGAAGCAGAGGCTGAGATCCTGCCCTCTCGCAATCACACTCCTGACAGATCAGATGCGTCCCTCACATTAGACCAGTGTCCTACTGGAGGACATGTTGAGAGAATATATGATGAAAAAAGTTGGACTGGTGTGATTCGTGACAAGACAGAAACGGAATCAGATGTCCGGATATGTTTCATGCATTCAAACTGTCCTGCACAGTCTTTCCATTAGCCGCCTAGAGATGATACATGTTGGGTGCCATTAATGTGTCATTGCACTGCTTAGTGCACCCACAATGGTCAGCAGGAGGCAGTACCAACTTGGTCTCAAAGAGAAAGATGCCCTACACTCTGCACTTTGAATGAAACAGAAATGAAATGGGTCACATTCCTGCTGCTGCAATACCAAGATTTTAACATTTCTTTATAACTAGCATTGCATTTAATTATATATCAAGCAGTTGATGTTCATGTGTTTTGCTTAGTGTGCCTTTGGCAATTTATTTTATCCATTAATCCTATACCCATGTTAGTAATGAAGACTTTATGATTATCATTACTAACAAATTGTGAATTCAACCCATGTTTAGAATGGAAAGTAAAAATGAAAGATTCACATAAGAAAAGTAAGACTTGTTTTTTGAGAAAGAAGGGACCATATAGGATATAGGAATTTTTTTAAATGTCTCCACATTCCCACAGTGCATTAAGCTGGTCTGAAAAGTAGACCCAAAATGATTTTTTAACATTGGAGAAGTCTTCAGGTCAAACCCTGATGCTGTTTTTTGTTTGTTTATAACCTTTTGAAAAGCCCTGTGTAGGTATCTAAACGTGCAAATAAAATTCAACATGCTGTAATTAAAAGTTGTGACGATGTGGGATCTGCTCCATGCTCACATCCATCTTCTGGGAGCTATCGAACCCGACACCGTCGGTAATGTCACCGATAAGCTGGACAATGAGGCACAACAATGAAGCAAGGGGATGGTGCAAAAAGTGCAAAGTGCTTTTATTAAAACAGATACAAAATCAAAACAGTGTTCAAATAAATAGTGCAGTGTCTCTCAAAGGTCAATAAATAATCCAGTAAAAATGAGTGAACTGGTGGAGATTAAAAACACAATAGCAAAATCCTTTTAAAACCGAGGTTAAAACAATGGCTGGAAGTAGTGTTTTAAAACAAAGCCTGGTGCCTTCTTTTACTGGTGACTCCCCTGCTTCTCCCATCCAGGCTATGCACCAGGGGAGTCACCCTACATGCAGCTGACCTTCTTCACTGTCCTGGTCTGGTGGCCTTTCCGATCCCTGGCTCCAGTTCTGCTCACCCAGACTGAGACTTGGGCTCCCCAGCGACCAGGACGCTCACGCTGGGGCTTCCACTTCCCAAGTCTTTGACTCCAGCTGCGGCGAGCCAACCTTCTCTCAGTCACTCCTGCTCTAAACAAGCGTTCAGCAGGAGCGACACTACTATCGGCCCTTGGGGCTCGCCTCTCTCAGCTGCCTGCAATCAGCACAAGCCTGCGCTCGCTCGTTCTCCCGCTTCTCGCTTTCTCCGTCCTGCTTCCTGCTGTCTTCAACCTTAACCTCCCTTCACATTCTTTTTTCTTTCTCTCTTCCCCCTCATCCACCTCCCGCTTCTATTATATGATCCGGGGACGTGGATCAGATGTGGCAATCAGCAGCTCCCGGCAACAATTACGGATGCAGACAACTCCTCACCTGTGCACTTAAGTGAGGACCGTTCGCATCACGAATCAACCAGGAACCGCTCCGGCCTCACTACCACGCCCCCTCTCTAAGCTGCAAGTATGGCGACTATTTATTTAAAAAGTGGCCTTTTTGACTTGAGCTGTGGACCCCCTACACCACAGTAGTATGCTTTCTGATAAACATGGCAAAGCCAAAGACAGTTTTTTTTTCTCCACTTTTGAAGGTTTGCTCTTACCAAGTGGTGTCGTCTAGACCAAACATTCTATTACATTACATACTACACCTATACAGGTACCAGTATGCAAAATTTGAGCCTGCTAGGTGGTTTAGTTCTTGATATAGTCTTGTGAAATTGATTAAAAATAAAGCTGTGTCAAATTTGACACCCCTCTCCCCTCACAAAACTGTATCATGGAAAGTATTGATCTTAATTCAAAATAATTTTATAGGGTGTCTCATGAATAACATGGTTACATCTGGTATTTTTTTCAGAATTTTCTGAGATAGAAGTGAGTGGGATTTCTGGAAAAACCAGTTGACTGGACATGGAATGACCCAATTCTAAAGGGGTTATTGTTCCCAGGAACACAATGACCTCAATAAATGTTACATGGAAGCAGTTTGGAACCACCAAAACTCTTCCTAGAGTTGGCTACCTGGCTAAACTGAGTAATTGAGCAAGAAGGGCCTTTTTCTGGGAGGTAGCCAATAACTTAATGCTCATTTTAAAAGATCTTCAAAACTCCTCTGCTGAGATGCTAGAACTATTTCAGCAGCACTCTGTTAATCAGGCATTTATGGTAGAGAGGTTAGACAGATGCCATTCTTGGGTAAAAGACATACAATAGCCCGCTTGGACTCTGAGAACAAGAAAAAGATTCCCTGGTCTGATTAACCAAAAAATTTAATTCTTTGTGTAGAACTCCAAGCACTATATTTGCCAAAGACCAGGTAGTGCTCATCATCCACCTAATACCATCCCAAAGGTGAAACATGGTGGTGGCAGCATACTGTAGGAGAGTTTCCCAGCAGCAGGGACAGGGAGACTGGTCAGAATTAAGGGAAGGATGAATGCATTTAAATAAAGAGGCCCTTGAAGAAAACCTACTCCACAGTACATGCAACCTCCCATTCAGCACAACAATGACTCATAGCATACTCCAAGACAACACTGGAGGGGCTTTGGGACAAGTCTCAGACTATTGTTGAATGGCCCAACCACAGCCCAGATTTAAACCCCAAAGAACATGTGCGGAATGACCTGATTCTTCCTGTCAAATCTAATGGAGCATGAGAGGATCTGCCAGGAAGAATGGGATAAACTGCCCAAATAAAGGTGTGGAAAGTTTGTTGAAACTTTCCCAAGAAGACTGGAAGCTGTAATTGCTGCTGAAGAGGATATTACAAAGTACTGAATTAATGGTCTGAATACTACATTAATAAGTTTTCAGCTTTTGACTTTCAATAAATTTGAAGACCTTTCTGAAAACGTTTTCACTTTGTCATTATGGGTCAGTGCATAGATTGATAATTGAAAATGACAGATTTATCCATTAAAATTAAATCTACAATGCAAAGTGTGCAGAAAGTTAATTGCTCTGAATACTTTCTGAATCCACTAATTTAAATAATCTGTTGTGTGCATGCTATGATGCCAATTGCTTTGTATAGATTGTATTTTCATAGACTATATACCCTTGTTGAAATTTCAGCTTTTGTTGATATAAAGCCTAAAACCAAAACTAACCATGTACATTTCTTCAGGAAAATAAGACCTTATAAACACCACAACTTAAACAAAAACAAATGGAATATTTTAAACTTTCAGTGCCTTGAGTGTGTAAGTGTACACAGCTTTCGAAATCATACTGTATGGGAATGGCTTTTGCATGGATTACAGAAGCAAGTCTGTTTGGCCAAGTTTCTATTGATATAGTACTTATATTTGGCAATTTAATTTCCAACATTCAATGCAGAAGAAATAAAGCTCAGTTAAATTGTGAGAGAATGCCAAGTGCA
Organism: Polypterus bichir lapradei; assembly: GCA_026402145.1. Taxonomy (NCBI): domain Eukaryota; kingdom Metazoa; phylum Chordata; class Cladistia; order Polypteriformes; family Polypteridae; genus Polypterus; species Polypterus bichir. Next base: position 49,316,110 of record JANRMT010062791.1, on the reverse strand, counting down.
TAGCTGTCTTCAAGCAAGTACATAGATTTTTTTTACAGGGGACTGAGAAATGTAATTTGTTAAATATAAATATAGTTCACAATTCCCATTAGAATGGGTAAATCAATTTTAGATATCTTCGAATGTGTTTTTCTCCAGACATGTATATTGTGTTAACTGGCAACTCTTAAACAGGCCTGGCCTGGTCTGGTCTGGTCTAGTCTGGTCTGGTCTGAGTGTTTTTCTGTATGCACCCCGTTCAGATTTTTTCTTGCATTTTGACTAATGTCCAGGATTTCTCACCCCCCCCCGAAATGGCCTACATCTGTTTGGGAATGGGTAGATGGATGTACTCAATGCATATATTGCTGCCATCAGAAGTTGAAAAGTGCTCTGTAAAAATAAAGATACCATTAAATAAATATAAATCCTTAGGGGTACAAACAAACAAGAACACAAACAAAAATGTAATAGACATAATCATGGAGATAGGAATGTTAAAAGGTCAAAACATAGAAAAGAAAAAGATATTTATTAAATTCAGTGAATTGGTTTAAGGCACCTATATAAGGAAACAATTGTAGTGAAATACTGAACAGCAAATAAAAACAAAATTTAAACAATCACACAAAAATATTATACATACAAATATATAATACAGTATCATCAGTAATATACTATTTAAACAATGCACATAATTTTATGTAATGATGCAAATTGTGGCAAAAAAATTTTAAATCATGATGGATCACAAAGATAAATATAGGCGGATGCATACAATCTGGACATTGTCACAATTACCACTATATGAAAAATGGTAAAGCAGGAGGCGTGAAAAAAAATAGTGCCATCCAGTTACAATGAAGCTGAAGAAAGAAATCAAATTCAAGGAAAGTAAAGTACTTTATAAGCTTTAAAGACATCACTGTAAGAAAAGGAAAAATCAAATCAGTAAAACAAAGCAAAAACTGCAAACTTATTAATAAATGAACACAAACACTTAATCCATAAAGAGATAAAGTATGTAATATTGGTCATGATGTAGAATGAACAAATTTGGACCACAAGAATTAAAAAACAAATAAAAAAAAACTTTACTGGAGAATTAGATTAAAAAAAAAACACACACACACACACTGTACCTGAACCTTCTCACAAGTTTCTTAAAATATTTGTGAATGGATAATACAAATGATTCCTTGAAATCTGCAATTTAAAAATTACCAATGTTGGGCTGAATGCAGTTTCCACTACCACAAAGTTGTACTGTTTAAAAAATAATTTAGCACACTTGAAAACATTTTACAGCTAAGGGTGACACACTTCAATTAATCTAGTAAATTTAGTTTAAATGTAGACCAGCCAAGAAGTCTCATCATGCTGTGCATGACTGTGTGGGATACTCATGTATAATGATGCATTATCCAAAGTAGCCAGAATATAATCTGGACAGTATGGAATCCTTCCTAGCTCTTAAATTAAAATCAGTGAAGATTCTGAGATCTGAGATCTTCTGAGATATTTTGTAAAATCAAATTTATAAACGAACAACAATAGGTCTCTCTGAGGGACAGACTAAAGTCTTTGTGAATTTTGCTCAATAAAGAAAACAATAGAAGTGTACAGATATGGGTTGCATAAGAATTTGGCAAGTTTTTTCTTTTTTGTTAGATATTGTGAAGCCATACCAAAATATTCTTTAGTTAATGTTGAAACATCTACTGTGGGGTCTTATTTGGGGGGTTTGTATCAGGAATTGTCTGAAAGATGACTCCAGCCCACTCTCGGATATTTATGTGTGTCCATAACAACTGTAGCACCCTTTTGTCTGCTTGCCGGGTGGTGGAACTTATTTAAGCAATTGATTGATGCTGGTCAATACTATAAAACAAATTTTCATTAGATGCATTTTCAACATTATTCATATATCATAGTACCAATAAATAAAATACATTCCAACATCCCTTGAACACTCTTGAACACACAAGTCCGTAAATTATTATATTCAATTCCGTCTTTCACTAATGTGAGGGACGCACTCACAAATGCATGCAGACATTATATTTAATGTTTTACCATATACTCCCTCAAAAATAGTTACATTATCTTATTACTGAAAGTAAGCAATCAAAGGCATTACAAAAATGTAGTAAACAGTTAAGTAGTAAATATAATTTCCACCAGACAGAGAAAGGAGGTAAACTTTGGACTACTATCACTTAACAGCTGAGCATACCAGATCCATAGTCTTTAGCTTACCTAAAATAGTGCTGCTAGACCCATTAACAGTGTACAATAAATACAGTGTTTGTTTGTAAGAAGTTTGGAACCAATGTATGTCTTGCATAAATGATCCCTGAAAAACAAATTTTTCACTACTATTTTAATTCTAATAAACTATTTTCATTTAGGGTACTGCTGCGTCACAACTTCCAAGGTTCAAATCCTGACCCACTTACTGCCTATGTACAGTTTACGAGTTTTCCCGTGTCATTGTGTTTTTTTTTTTTAGTTTCTGTAGATTCCTGTAACATACAAAAACAAGGGAGTTAACTGTTGACTCTGAATTAGTCCTTGTCGATTATGCCTTGTGATGTGGACATAACTGGTTTCAACACCCCACAACCACAAATTAGAAAAAGTGGGCTATGAGAATGAATTGAGGAAAGTTGCATGGTATATAGACATTTGGCCACTGTGAGTAAGCTGTACAATATAGCGCTTTTAAACTGCAGCATAAGAAGGTTATTACTAAATGTATATATAAACTAGTTCAAACTAAAGAAATATTCATCATTGATCACTTTAAAAATAAAGTACTTAAGAAAACATGATATAAATGAATAGTTGTGACCACTTTAAAACAGATTACAGCTTAAGAATGAGTTGCTGTTTGAGAAAAAAAAATATGTTTAAATCACTTGTACTTACAGTGTGCTATAACCTAGTTTGCTGCAAACACTGTACAATGATTGACACTTCGTTGTCTACATTTATCTTCATCGTTCATGTATACAAGACATAAAACAATGCCCTAGAGAAAATGACCTTGCTCATTTAGCGTTTTTTTAAATGTCAGTGTTTTAAAAATAAATAGAAGATAAAGTGTTTTACTCAATTACAACAGAAATGTTGAAATGGCACTTAAGTGTGATTACAAATATTTTGATTATTACACTGTTTCTTAAAGCATAAACCAAAAAAACCAAAAATTTGATTTAACTATACTCTATATACTCTAATCTTTGTAAACAGTATTACAATATATAATAATGCATATTAGTCATGCAGCTTTACATATGTTTAAAAAATGAAGTGCATAACTTAAAGGTCATCCTCTGGAATACTGCTACAAACAGCATATAATTTTCAGACTTTTTTCAAAGGAGTCATAGAGAGTAAAAATAGACTAAAAGCTACTATCAGAATGGGTCTCTATTATTCATGGGCTAATTGTGGTCTTATTTTTCAAACCTTGTGCAAATAATGACCTCTAGGACACCAATGTATTATACCCACAGCTTTAACTGTATTAGGAGGATTATTTTGTGGTACAGTATATGCAAAAACCAATTTTCCCTGATCTTTGATGCAACAAACTGACTATTTAAAAGCTCTGGAATTCAAAATGTCCTCTTAACCACAAATATGCCCCAAAGCCCTAGCAAGGTGTATGAATAAAAAAAATAATGAATTAAACGTATAGGCTCATAACATTCAGCAGTAGTCAGTCAGTCATTCTCTAACCCACTATATCCTAACTACAGGGTCACGGGAGTCTGCTGGAGTCAATCCCAGCCAACACAGGGCACAAGGCAGGAAACAAACCCTGAGCAGGGCGCCAGCCCACTGCAGCATTCAGCAGTAAGACACCATATTATATTATGTGATCTTGGTTGAAGGTGCTCTGCTGCACCTAAACCTGTAACATTTCTGGGATTTATTATGCTACTACAGTTGGCAGTTAGGGGCTATTATTGAACAGGTTTCACTTAAACATTGTGATATGTGGTTGAGTAGGTGTGTTCTCTATGTGATCTTATCTTTCTCAGTCATACAGCACATCAGCACCATCTTCTGATACTTTTATGATGAAGCTGGTAATTATTTCTGCAAGACACCTAACCTGATGTATTAACAAGATACGACTGTTCAGAGACGGCTGGCTGATTTCCAGTGGACAAGCACCTGTATTCCAAATGTTTCTCCTGCAAAGTCATTTGCCTATCCTGTGATAGGACATATTTAGATGCTACTACCTGTCCTCTGTCACCTGTTCAGTCAGTCCCCCAAGGCTTGGGAAAGAGCTACTGTTGTGTACTGTTGTTGCTATTCCAATGGCGGCAGGCACCTCTTCACCCAGTGACTACAGATCAGTGGCACTTATGTCGAACATCATGAAGACCTTAGAGAGACTTACCTTGCACTATATTAGTCCTCTTCTGGTAACCACCTGGACCCACTGCAACAGAGGATGACCCGCAATTCTCTTTGCAACAAGAAAAAAAGTTCTTCACCTGACTCTTGTTTAATTCCCTTTATCAATACACCTCATAAGTGTATTATTCTCATCTGGACAAAGCTGGCAGCACAGTAAGGATGTTTCTTTGATTTCTCCAGTGCCTTCAATACAACCCAGCCATCCCTAATAAGTGGTAAGCTCTGAGATACGCTAGTGGATGAGCCTATGGTGGCTGTTGAGCAGATCACAGCTTGTGAGACTCAAGGACTGCATCGCTGATATGGAGGTGGGCAACACTGAAGAACCACTATAAACACCAGGGGCTTCATGTATAAAAGGTGCATACGCACAAAGATGTTGCATAAGCCCAATTCCATACTCACATTGTGATGTATAAAAACTAAATTTGGCGTAAAGCCACCCAAATTCTCACGGCAGCACAACCCATTGCATATGCCTTTTTCTGCTCAGTTTTGCAAACTGGTGGTACCCACTGTTGAGAAACTAGTAAATTAAACATCAATTTTAAGATGAAGTTTATGATGTTCTACTTTAATGACAAAATAAACTACGAGATTAAAGTGGAAGTTTTGAGATTAAAATCGATATTGACCTTTTTTTCTTCACTATGTCCCTTTTTGTTTTTTTTCTTTTCTCTGTACCCTAATACGCTTCAGTATGACACTCAGACAGTGGGTTACAACTCGCCTTTTCACCGCGACTTTGATACCTGACCACTTTTTTTTTATTATTATTTATTTATTTTGGGCAGTGTGTGATTTTCTGAACTTGAACTTTCGAGTGTCTCTGCCACTCTGTATTCACTCGACCAACTTCCTTTTGTTGCTTATACCACTGCTTAAGCCAACAAATAATACGTTGTTCCTTCTCACCACTTCGCATTTGCTGAAATTCTTTTTTCCCACCTGTGCTTTTGCCATTGTCTTTTCATAAAATGCTGAACTTAAAGGGCTATTTATATTGATTTGCATATTCAAAAGGATGTAATTCCATTTTCCCATTTTCTTGTCTTTAAATCATTCTGGTATGTAATTAGGTCATAGTGTGTGTATATATTTATCTATTGATTTATTTAAAGAGCTTCTGTAGAAAGCCAAATTTCCACCTAGGGACAAACAAGATTCTATTCAATCTATTTTAAATTTTTGTTCACTTGCTTCCTTTTTCATCTTTATTTAACTTTTGATTGACAAAGATTAAAACAACCTATCTGCTAGTCAAGCAGAGATATTTATTAAAAAAAAAAAAAAAAAGAAAGAAAGAAAGAAAGAAACTGGGAACGCCCCAGACCATAACACTGATTTTATTGAGGGACTACCTTAGTTAATTAAAGACACAGTAAAAAGGCTTAAACAGGGTGGGTGTGTTAATAAATGCCACCTAAGTCAAGTCAAATATTTGGTTAAGTATTTGGTCGTTATACATGATAAAATCAATTTAAACAGAACATTGTGAACTCTAATTTATTTCATTGTAGGTTAAGTCAAATTTGTAATAGTTTATAATGAATTTATTAATTTGTTCATTACTCTGTTTTCAGAATTATGACTAACCCATGACTTCAAAAGAAGAGAAGGTAAACTGTATTCTGTTGCTGGCCAAACTAAAAAAAAAATCAGTCATTGCAATCCAAACAAGATTTAGAACCCATCACAAGAAAGATGTACGATATAACTAAACCATTTTCTTTAGATAACTTTAACACTGGGACAACTAATGTAATTCAGGGTTCTACTGAAAACTTGAAAATCAATGGCAAAACAAATTTTTAGAACTTCAGAATTGCATCATGGTTTGTATATGAGGTGATGGTAGACATTTTGAATTTAAATTCTCAAGAATGTAAAATTCTTTCACTTACCTTTTTTTTAAGTAATGGTTGTATAAAAATTAACCTATGATTATTTAAAAAACACACAAGGACTTCATAATTAACCTTTATATAACCTTATTATTAGGCATTATTCAATACACTTAATCCATACAAAAGAGTGTGAAAATAGGGCAGGTAACAATAGACAGGTTACCTTTGTAAAGGTTTGTTAAAGTCACTAGAGGGCATTCATAGGAGTATTGGAGAGGAAAGTTTGACCCTCACCAGTCATACTTTGTAGTATGGGGAGTGTGCAGAGAAACCTGGTGCTGCTAGGGAGAAGTCCTTGGTTAGAAGTGTTGGCCAGGTAACCTGAAAGTACCTTTAAAGGTTTTTAAAAGATTTGGTTTATAGATCCATGCTTAAAAAGCCCCTGCATTCACTATTCAGTGGGCTTGTAATAAGTGGAAGACATGGATTAACAAGTGAAGAGGCATGAGGTGAACTAAGTGAGTGGTAAATATGAAAGCCAGAAGATTTTTAACCCCCATGTGTTTATTGCTCTACCTATTCACCAGCAATCTATACTAATAAAAGGCAAAGCCCTCACTGACTCACTCACTCACTCACTCACTCACTCACTCATCACTAATTCTCCAACTTCCCGTGTGGGTGGAAGGCTGCAATTTGGCAGGTTCATTCCTTACAGCTTCCTTACAAAAGTTGGGCAGGTTTCATTTCGAAATTCTACGCGTAATGGTCATAACTGGAAGCTGTTTTTCTCCATTTACTGTAATGGAGATGAGCTTGAACGCCGTGGGGGCGGAGTTTTGTGTGACATCATCACGCCTCCCACGTAATCACGCAGTACATAGAAAACCAGGAAGACCTCCAAAAAGCGCTGAAGAAAACATGCATTATATAATTGAGAAGGCAGCGAAACAATAAGAAGCGAGCGAGTGACATATACAACCATATTCATGAGTTCTGCTACTTCGGAAACAAAGCACAGTGTAAACCTACACTTTAAATTAAGTTCATAGACAGGCTGCCGCTGGCGTTTGTAATTTAGTGCCTGCCCATATAAGGCCGTCCGTCAGCGGCAATCCAATAGCAAACTCCCACTAAATATTCACGGGTGAAGGACTGTGCTTATGCAGAGGAAGATGAGATGGTCAGGGTGGTGTTTGGCACAAACTCAGCGAAACTGCGAGAGAAAGTTTTAAGTGCCAGGACTTCGGTAACATTAAATACAGCCATGGACATAGCACGAGATGGCACCAGCACAGCTGGGAACCTTCGATGCATGTACACCGAGCGGCTCACGTGAACTGACGCAGTGCACAGACAAAAAGCAACAGTTCCAAAGAGCGCTGAACAAAAACCGAATTACACAATTGAAAAGGCAGCAAAAAATATGAAGTGTCTGATACATACAAGCATATTCATAAATCCAGCTACTGCGGAAACAAAGCACACGGTGAAAAAAGTCAATGTCCCGCTAAAGGAAGACAGTGTAAAAAAAAAACCCGTGCATGCAGTGTGTCAGGTCTCAGATAAAGAAGAAGACGAGCTGTTTATTGATGCAGTAAGAAACGAATCGATGAATGAAACCTGTCATCTTTACAACGATTGACAAACACGGAATGTAACTTGAACACAACACATCCTACAAATACGAACCTGATTGAAAGAAATAATGATAATCAAATCCTTAATGACAGCAACACTCAGTAACACTCACAAAACAAATACTGTATATGTTATTTTTAAAATGTTCCCTTTTCTTTTTCATAGCTTTTTTAACACACTACTTCTCCGCTGCGATACGCGGGTATATATATGTATATATATACCGCGATCTACATACTCGAATAATGGATACTTTATTCGCCATCAATGATTGTTTTGGTAAAGCCATACTCAGTGTATTCATTAGATGAACGGTAAAAAAGTAAGAGCGAGGGGAGGATGACTTATTGAGGCATGCAGGCTGTAGTGCACGTCAACTCTATCTGAATTGTGCGATCACATTTGAAAAAATATATCTTTTCAAGTTCTATTTAGTCCATATGTGTCAAACTCAAGGGCCGCGGGCCACATCCGGCCCGGCGTGTAATTATATCCGGCCCGCGAGATCATTTTATATACTGTATTATTGTTATTAATGGCCCGGGTATATGAAGCGCTGGTAACACAATAAACTACAGATCCCATAATGCAGCGCTTCAGCTGCCTTGCCGAACACTTACCGCGTTAATCAAGTCTAGCTTATGATGCTGCAAGTTATTGCGAAGCTAGCCCACACGATGCTGAAGAGAAAAGTTGATTCTGAAAATAGAGCCTTTAAAAACCGATGGGAGGCTGAGTATATGTTTACTGACATTGCCGGTAAACCCGTGTGTCTCATTTGTGGAGCTAATGTGGCTGTAATTACAGAATTTAATCTAAAACGGCACTATGAGACAAAACATCAGGGTAACCTGAAAGACCTGAATGCAATGCAGAAGATACAGAAAGCAGAAGAATTAAATAAGAATCTGACACTTCAGCGGACGTTTTTACCCGTGCACAATCACAAAGTGATTTCAAGTGAAGCTGCTTTTATGGGAGACACAAATGCACCAGTGCAACTTGCCCCACTTTCCCTGTTGCCAAGTAATGTTGAACCAAGTCGTCACTACGGTGTTCCCAAATACGCACTTTGCTGATAAACTGAGCGCACGGCGCTTTGGTGACTTTGAAGAACAAAAAAAGTCCGTCTACATGCGGCTCGAACCTTGTGCATGTTTGGTAGCACATATCTGTGTGAGAAGCTCTTCTCAGTGATGAAGACTAACAAAACAGCACACAGGAGTCGCCTCACTCATGAGCACCTGCAGTCCATCCTGAGAATCTCCACAACACAGAACCTCACACCAAACATAAACGAACTTGTTGCCAAAAAAAGATGCCAGGCGTCCAGCTCTAAAATGACATATGAGCAAAGACAACTGAATGATTTGATTTGTTATTGCTGAAAGGAACACATTTTATTTATATTTCCAGGTTTTGTTATGCAGCATGTTCATATTTGAATTTGTATAATTTTGACAGGATATATTTTTATGGAGAGCAAAATCTTTTGGGATATTTAAAATCTAAGTTTATTTTTTATATAAAATTACATAAGAGTAAAGAAATTTGAATGTTTGTTCTTTTAACATTTACTTTATTTCTAACTTGTATAATTTAGACAGGATATATTTTTTTGGAGAGCAAAATATTATAAGTTGTTTAAGGTTTGAGTTGATTTATTCAGGAATAATATTCCTGTCTGTTTTTACCATTCCTACCAAAGATATTTCTGTCGACTAAATAAAAATTCCTTCTATTTAAAATTTAAATAGAACTTGAACAAATACGATAGTTCATAATATCCATGCAGACTTGCACGTAAGAGCGGGAGTTATCCGTTTTAACAAGCAGCGTCTTGCACTGATACGAAATAGCTGTGTGTGTATATATGTAGATATGTATGTATATGTATATATATGTTTATATATGTGTGTGTGTATGTATATATATATGTATTTGTGTGTATATATGTGTGTGTATGTATGTATGTGTGTATGTATATGTATGTGTATATGTATAGATATGTATATATATATGTTTATGTGTGTGTGTGTAAATATACATATATACATATATACATATATACATATATATATATATATATATATATATATATATGACAGCAACACTCATCACTCACAACAGTGACAAAACAATTACATTGACAATCATGTTACGTTATTTTCAAAATGTTTCCTTTTCTTTTTCATTGCTTCTTTAACACACTACTTCTCCACTGCGAAGCGCGGGTATTTTGCTAGTAAATAATAAAACTGTTTTCTTTTGTTACTTTTATTCTTCTGGTCATGATTTGGATTCAGAGATGACACACAGCAGCCATACCACATGCACTTCAGAGCAGGTAATCCATCTACAGCTAAGCATTATCGGGCCCAGCCAGTACTTTGCTGGAAGACCAATCAGGAGAAGATTAGGATACTGCTGGAAGAGATGTTGATAGGGACAGTAGGGGGTGCTTACACTATGGTCTGAACATGACTCCCAATACCCCAGTGCAGTGATGGGGACACACTGTTTTAAAAATGGTGACATCATTTGGGCGAGATGTAAACTGAGGTCCTGACTCTCTATAGTCATTAAAAATCCTTGGGCATCCTTCGTAAAGAGTATGATGTATCCCGATGTCCTAGCTAAATTGACTACCATGGCCTAGTCATTCTGGCCCACTAATCATCCCATATCTCTAATTGGCTAATTATCTCTCCCACCCCTTCACCAACCAACAGCTAATGTGTATTGAGTGTTCTGGTGCAAAATTCTGCATCATCCAGATGGATGCTACACAATAGTGGTAATTGAAGTGACTCCCTACTCGCTATACAAAGTGCTTTGAGTAGTCAGAAAAATGCTATATAAATGTAAAGAATTATTATTATTATTACTACAACCTCTTGTATGAATGATACACTGCTCATAATACTACCATGACAGAATATATCCTTGGAACAACAGCCAAAATAATATAATTATTTATAATATAAATATTATTAAAAACACCACAAACACATTCTTCAATTCATTGCTTCAGTTTGACCCAAATATATATTTTATTGAGTTTTGAGCACAAAACAAAAATGCTGTTTCACTCATCCTTCATGCTTTTCTAAATACCTCGAAGTTTCAATCTCTATCCTTTAAGCTAAAAGGTGCATGTCTACCCTGATTTTACTAAACACACATATTGCAAACTTAAGAGCTATCTATTAGATATTTTAGTTGTGACTGAGACCTTGTTAACATACCAGAAATTAAGAGTTTTACAATATGAAAATATATGCATAATTTGATATTTCAGTGTATTTGAACCTGAAAATATTTCTTACATATTTCAAAGCCAATGTATAAATAAGAGAATGCATGGATGGATGTTTTGTACTTCTGGTTCATACTTAACTCTTACTTAAATAATGAATAAAAAAAAAAAAAATAGGCCACTGTGACCAAAGTGCTGCCTGAGGCGATTGCCTCATTGCCTCACCCCGCCTGCCGGCGCTGATGATTAATCATAATATAGGTAACCTTTTGGAGGAGGTTACTTAAAACTGAACACTAGGATTTTGAGAAAGGAAAACATTAAGAAAATTCACACTTTGCTAACCCATCAAGTACCTTTACTTATGGCTGATTAGCAAACTTCTGAGTTCTATGAAGAAGTCTTACAGATGAGGGAACAACTAAACACTGGATTTTGAGGTTGATGTACTAATGGAAGTTCGGGACCTCCCGACCAAACTGCCATACTTCTCTTGATTGTGAACAACAGTTTTGGTTAAGGCTTTGACTCAGGTGCATCTGAGCGTTTTATTAGTTAAACATTTCCTTGCTTTTGTGTCTCTCCTACATGTTCATCTTGCTGTACCTTAAGCAAAACTGAACTCAATATTGCATTTTCATCCAACCTGATTACAGACTCTCTTGCACTTCTTCGTTCTGAAAACAAATTACAGTACCTCAAGGAGGAATTTGCTCCAGGTTTTATTTCAGACCACACCCTAAGTAATGATATGGAGCTGAAGTTGAAATTAAGTCTTCATGGTGGGGGAACTAGTGCTGACACTAGGCTATGAAGGAAGGAGTGAACATTATACCACTGGTTGAGCTTATTTTCACTCAAGAAAAATATTAGGTAATTATCACAAAGTTTTGTATATCAAGGTTGGCAAAAGATTACTATAGGTTAACAGATTTTTTGTTAACGGTCAAAGCATCAACAGTACATGACTTAGACATTTCAGAGACTGGATACACCAGCACAAGAGTCACTGGACTGTGAACAATGCTGCATACTAAAGAGGGGATGTTGTAGTAGGTCCACAAAGAATTCAAACTTTGGCTAAAGTTGAGTGTGAAGTGTCAGTAAAGGTGTCTCAGAATTACTCCTAGGAATTGTGCTAAAAGTCACACTACGATAAGAGTTTGTCCCACCTCAAAGTAGGACATAAGTATTTAGCCCTACATTTGTTCGCAGCTAGGAGTGACAGCACACGTTTGAGAATAATGTCACTACTTCACAATGACCTTAAACCACAAAGTGGAACTCATGACGAGGTTTTGCAGTTTTCTTATACTAACGCTAAGGCTGCACCACAAAGATGATGATGATGATAATAATCATACTGAAAAAACTAGTAGAAGGATAACATAAAAAAATTAGATATCGTGTTAAGCTGTATTGTTTCCAGATCACTACAACATCAAGAATAATACTATAATGAGCAACACGGTGGAAAGACCATGACACACACAAATCAAATGAGTAAAGCCTGATGACAGGCATGTTAAAAACTTAAAATTTCCAGCTCAGTGTGCTATCACTGTTTAGTAAACTGCAGATTTTGTATGAGTTTCAGATGTATAGTATTTATTATATTTAATTCAATTCAACGCGTACCTGTAGAACACAGTGAATGAGGATTTATTATAGTTTATTTTGATATTTATATTCTGTTTTAAATGCTTTTTTTTCATATTTGTTCTTCGTGTTACTTGTGCCTGTCTATTTCTGCAGTTGTAACAGAAGTAATTTCCATCTGGACTAATAATTAAATATCAGAATCAGAAAAAACTTACAATGAATGCCCAAGGGATTGTTCCTGCCTTGCTCTCTTATGCTTAATGGGTTAGGTACCAACTCACCTGCGACCCTGTTCAGGATAAAGCAGGTTTAGAAAATGGATGAAGGATAGATGTGTGATCCACTAGCAAACTTTCAGATGAATGACCTTCCTGCAGTTAAGGCCCTGGAAAACATCTCGTAAAATAACAATTACTAAAATTAGCCACATCTATTCCTGCACTGTATTTGAAGTCAGATTAACATTTCCAGTGTCCTCATTGTCTTTCACTGTGCCATACTATGCCTCTCTTCATGATCTCCCCTTATCTTATGTGAGGCTTAGTTATCCAATGGCCCAGGAGTCTGTGCCTGCCGTTTTGATCCTTCCTGAGCTTGGAAAGTATAAGGCAGAATTTTAGGGGTCCATGGAATGCACAACTCAGCATACTTGTATAACATGTTACTCTCAATAATCCAGCCTCACTTATCTTCAGAGTAATATCATAGCTACTACAGTACAGTTTTCACCCATGGCACCTGTATGTTAATACGATGACATCGCTTGTGATTCACATATGCGTGCTCATCTATACTTGGGACAGTGGTCTTTATGTGCATACCGAGTTATACGAATAAATCTTGCTTTAACATTAATTTGAGTGTTAGGGAAATGTACTGTATTACCTTTTAAGATAAGTTGTAAGGGCATTCAAAGTTTGGTGCAAAATTCAAGAAATACCGGGTTGTGACATACCCAAATCATTGCTTTATGCAAACTTGTACTTTACATGTAACATTACAAACATTTTGAATTGTGCAAACAGTGCAGGGATTTGTTAAAAATATTATTCTCTCTCTGTACCACTCAGCTTTTCCCAGGCTGTACATATGTGCTGCTCTCTGCCTAAACATCTTCTGGCAGCTCCTATCAAGTTAGGACAGCCAAAACACTCTCTTAAATCCTTATGAAGTTAAGAGTATTTTCTTAATTTAAGAAAACTCATAAAATACTTTTACTCCTACTCCTAAGAATAGGACAAGAATCGCATCACTCTGATATTTTTGAGCCAATTTGGACCATTTTCCTTCTCAGAGACAATTAAATATACTGTAGGCACAGGTTTGTAGCAGCAGATGAAACTTCATGTGCCATGCCAAAGAAAAGAGGAGAAACTGCTACTGCACATAAATATACACCCACATGAAGCCGAGTGTCCTATCATCCTTTTGTAAGAGTAAGGCCTTGTTCACACGGGCGTTAAAATTGAGCGTTTCTTTTGCGTTCGTAGCGTCCGGTGAGCGCGGATCAAGCGCTGAGTGTTTTCTACACGTAGGAGTCAATGAGAGTGTTCACACGGGCTTTGGTGACGTGCATTTGTCCGGCTGCGCGTTTATACGGCATCAAAAAAACGTTGCATGCAGCTTTTTCTTGGCGTTCAAAACCCAACGAACACAAGGAAACCGCTTCTAGTTCGTTTTCTGCGCGTTTATTTTACGCTTCGGAGGACCGGATATATATATATAGTCTCTCTTCGGGGCTAACACCAAGTCGCATATTGGTTGATCGGCGTGCAATGAGGCATTGTACCAGCTGCAGCAGACAATCAAAAGTGGAAACCGACATCCGACAGTAATTAAAAAACTTGCCCGGAAATTTTCGCATTTCTTCATAAAGCACAAAAAAACTTCATTTAACCCGACGTTGTGCAGTCAGAGGATGAACCCAGTAGCGGCGCTGATTTTTTCTCTCCCTACGTCGCCGTATTACGAGTATTTTTAAAACAAGAAGATTAATATCTAACATAGCAAAATGGTCCATATTGAAAGGAAGCACCTCAAATAAAACGACAAGGGCTTTCATATCCAGTTCCCGACACTGCCTCCACAGGTTAACACACAAACTACAATTTGGGCTGCAGGCTGGCGTTAGACAGAGACAAACGAACGCCGGTGTAGAAGTCAATCGATCGCCACCACAAAATGCAACATAAACGTCTAGGACGTTCAGAACAAGTTCGTTTATCCAAAAACTTAACGCCCGTGTGAACAAGGCCTAAGTGTAGCTGTGTTTCTTTTTGCTGTGCACTGGCTATGCATTCTAGGGTGTGTTCCTGCTTTGCATCCCTTACTAATGGGCCAGGTTCTCTCTCATACAATTGCCACCTATATAAGCAGGTTCAGAAAATGATGAATGGATTTATATTAACATTGAACAATGAAAATTGAAAGATCGTTAATGAAGACAACAACAACATTTATTTATATAGCACATTTTCATACAAATAATGTAGCTCAAAGTGCTTTTACTTCTACACTTACTTTAGTACATAATTACAAAAACAATGTAAAATATGACAATAAATGCTTCTATAAAATACCGCGCTTTATAGCCTGGCAAGGAGAGCTCATTTTTCAGTTAAACTGTCTTGGACATTTGAGGAGTAAAGCTACTTGCAGAATAATAAAACATGGCTGAAAAAGTTCACTGTAGCAAGGGAATAGTTTGATTGATACTTTACCAAATTAACAGCATAATGTATGCAGCTATGTGTGTAAAAGCATGATCATTAAAATTACCCGAGCTGAATAAGTGCAAGGATTCGCTTGACACTATGAAAGAAAGAAAAGTCACAAATATAAAATACAAAATTCTCAATTATATCTAATGCCAGAGTAATTTAGCATGATACATATACACAATAGCCTATGTCATCATAAATGAACACAGATAAAAAGCATCTAGAAATGTCAACACATAAGATATCTGATTGAGTACATTCTTGTAGAGAACTCTTCAGTGAAGACAGACTCCAAGTGGTTAAAGTTGGTAGGACCTCCTGTGACATAAGTGCAAAACTTGCTGTATGCTCCAGGCATGCATTAAAAAATAGTTTAACAAATTACTTAATTATATCTTTAGATAACTTCAAAAGCAGAAAAAAAAGTACCACAATCCAAACCACAATTTAAAAATAAAACACAAGTTCAGAATTTGTATTTTTCATAGAAAAAAAAGGCACTTTTTTCTGTGTAAACTTTATTACCAGTATTTTAAGGATATGTAGTTGGAGTAAGTTTAAAATTAAATAGTTAATAGCTTTTCAGAATTGAGTGTATGATGTAAATTTTAAAGTTGTGAAAATTCTGTAATAATTTTATTTGCCGTGGGCTTTCAGTAGAAAACTGTCAGCACAGCACTTGTATTTATAGCTTTTAGGTTTTGCCAGAAAATACTTATCTACGCTTGCAGGTGCTACAACTCAAAATTAAGAGTAAGGGAGACGTACAAGAGAGGAAAAGCTTGCTTGATGGCTCTGACTGATAAGAATAAGCATTAAGAAAGAATGAATAGAAAGAATAATTTGATTAAAAAAATCCCATGATTAAAGGTTGTGAACTCTTGAACCTAGAAGTTTTTCTGTTAAGACTTACATTTTCCTAGTAACATTCTTAATCCAATCAAAAATGAATATGCATGTTTTACTGATATTTAATATAAAAATGACACTTAAGTTCAACTCCTGGGTGCAGTGGTTAGTACTACTGCATTCATTTTTTATACTTGGGAATTTAAAATAAAATGAAAGTACAACCACCCACCCATCCAATCCTGGATGGTGCATTAGTCCATCACAGGGCACAGTCACTTTATTTTGAGACAGAAATCAACAAAATGCACTTGTCCATAGGTTGTGTGAATGACACCTGGGTATCCAAAGAAGAAGGCTATGAAGACACAGTGAGAATGGGCAACTCTACACAGATCTTTTCTATACAAGCATATGAAACCAGTACCCTGAAGATGTGAAGCTGAAATACTAGCTACTGCATTACTAGTAGAAATGGGCCTAACCATTAAACTTGATGCTCTGAATTAAAATTTCCAGTGCTGTAATTTGTTCCTCTATGGTATATTTAAATTATATGCAAGTTTTAAATGGGTTTACAATTTATTTTTTATTAGTTATTATGGTCATTATAATGGTCCCCTAAAGTATAATCATAAAAAAAGCTGTTGAAACTGTTTAAAATAAATGCCTTAAATATGAATGTGGAAAAATACTATTTTCTAAATATTTTTATGTTAAAAATAAAATCTCCAATTTTTGTTAATGATTTAACTATGCTTTACTAAAGTAATTTATATCAGACACATTGGCAAACAATTATTCTGTTTTGCTACTCCAATTTTAAAAAATTCTCCTTGAGGCTTCATCAATGCAAACATAAGGCAAGGCATGTTTGCATCCCACATATTTACCATAAAGCTTCTTTACATAAACACTTAACCTTTATTTCTCTTTATTAGATCTTTAGTCATGATCACAAACATATCTACATTTGCTAGATTTCCCTTCAATTTGGTGAAATCACAAGATTTGAGAATTTCGTAGAACTCTATGAAGTAAAATGTCTGCTAACTATGCTGGACCAATTATTGTTGCCAAAATTCTTACCTGAGCTGTGAGATAGCAGTGCTGACTTCTGCACCACTGCACCTACCTGAGATAAAATTGTCACATCTGTCTGCATTATCGAATATTAGAGCCAGTTTAGTTACAGAGAAAACACCCTTTCACACAGACAAAAGTCAGAGAAATGTTGGATCAACTGTGTTCACACGCAAGTTTTATACATCATGGTAATAAGACCTTTTCTAAGTGATTTATTGCAGACCCACATCTTTGCAGAGGGGACAGTTCCCTACAGAACTCCTTTGAATCCTTTAAATTCTGAAAGACACAAATGGACCTGAACTCCTTTGAAAAGTAATTAAGTTTGGCTTTTGTCTTGAGAGACTGACTCAAAGTTCAAAATTATAGTGGTATAAAGTTTTATTTGTACAACTCTGGACCCAATATGCAACAATCATTAGAATATCAGAATAGTAACATTTCTTGCAGACAGTGGCAAAAGGATCAGGAAGTATGAATTCACCGAGTCTTGACCCCTACTGATACATCTAAGACACAGTGATAAAATTTTACAGGAGAACAGTAAAATGTATTATAAACAACAGGAGCAGGAAGCATTAATTCAAAGAGGCTTGACCTCCACACATCTAGTGCACGTAAGAGTTATAGAAAACAAGGAGAGTAATACAGAAGGGTAGACAAGGAACCCAAATAATCCTAGGAATGGGCAGTTAAGGGCTGGAAATCTCCACTGATCCAGGAAACATTCATATTTATAAACTTCAGTCTGTCCACAGAATCACAAAGTAAAGACGGTGGAGGATCTGGCAGTTGAATATGCCGCAAACTTACAGTATAAGCTGGAAGAAAGTGTGGCCACTAGTTGATATGACCGAAGTGGCATCCCTGACAACTGTGCCAGGTGTCGCTTTATACTCTGGATTTTGGTGCTAGGTTGGAGAAGCCTCTTACACTTCATCTAGATGATGGGGTACTCTGCTCTAACAGGAGGGGTTGAGAGGGTTGTGGAAGAGAAAGAGTTGCACACTGACTGCCTGTGCTCTTCTGCGGAGGACTGGCTTCCATTGGGAGACTCTAAGCTTGTAATGCAAGGATCAGCAATATATAATGGGGGACTGTCATCCAATATTGGCTGCTGCAGCTCTGTGATGTCACACTAGTCTCACAAAGCATTCTGGGGCACTGGGCTACTACACAGCAAATTTTCAGAGGAAAACTTGGCAAACAAGGTCACAAATGAACCAAGAAAAGTCATTGTGAAAAATGCTTTAACAAGTTTTGCCAAATAACACTAGTGAGGAGTGATCAAAAAGCTGAGTGTCCCCAAGGGCCAGATACTAGTCCAAGGGTCCCTGGGCCTGACAAGACATTGAGGCCCCACCTCTTCCCTGCAACCAGCCAGAACCATACTACAGACACACTGAATTAAAAAAGTTTACTTAATCAAAAGCCAATGTTTATCTATAATACTTGTGTTTATAGAACATCAAAGACAATCGAATAACTTCGTGACATCAGCTGTGTAGATAGCACATAACTAATTTAAACAAAAGCCAACTTTCACATAGTTAAAAGAAAAAGCACTTACCTGTTTTAATTCTCATAGTGCGTGGGTGCGTTTCCGCGAGGATTTTAACTTTGCACTTGGCAGGTACGCGTGCTGCAGCGCTGGTGATGGGTCGGGCGCGCCTCCAGGTCAAACCAGCTGGAGAACATTGCGCATACCCCGTCATAAAGCATCTGCCGCAGATAAAGAGACAAGAGCGGAGTACTTTAGTTTAGTTAATTTCGTGCATACATGCGCTAGTCTGAGAAGGGGATCCTCAAGTGAAAGTCCGTAGGTTAAGGTTACAAAGAAAAAGCAACTATCATATAACGTATCAGTTTGTCAGACTGGAGTATTTAGGGATGTGTTCGTACTTGCTTGCGTACACGCGGGGCTGCTAGCCTATTTAACATATGCCTTGCAGGAGTTGAGAGTGACACCTGTGCAAAATGCACCTGCGTCAGTCGCGATCGGTGTAAAGGAGCAGCCTGTCGCAGGATTGGTTTAAGGTTTCGAACCCAGGTAAAAGACGCACTTCCTGTCTGTAGGGCTTGGTTTTAGACTCGGTGGTGTGGTTAGTGTAGTTTATGTCAAAGCGGATCAAACAGGATCAAACATTGCAGCTTGTGCTTTATTTGTAAATATTTTCTTGCCCGGAGTTTGTTTCCTGCCTTGCGCCCTGTGTTGGCTGGGATTGGCTCCAGCAGACCCCCGTGACCCTGTAGTTAGAATATAGCGGGTTGGATAATGGATGGGTGGATATATATATACACGTATATAGATATATATATATAGATAGATAGATATTGATATCTCCTAGTAGTGATATTGGTTTTGGAGATATTTATATAGTTTGGGTTTTGGTATACTTTTTTTGTTTTTCTTGTGTATATATAATGTTTTTTTCTTGTAAATATTTTTGTGGATTCCTTGGACTGTATTTTGTGTAGTTGCTTCCTGGGTACATTTTCTTTATTTAGGAAGACTATAGTTTTTGTGTATATTCATTTTTATCTTTGTTTTTTATCATTTACTGTTTCTGACTGGGATACTATTATTATTTTTTTTGTGTGATTTTGTGCACTTAGAAATAAAACCCACTTTTGTTTTTGGATAATACTACATTTTTGTGTCTGTGTCTCCATGTCTGAATTCTCTCAATCTGATACAGGGCAGTACTGAACTACAAGATGTCCACTGTGTAGTCTGCTGCCAACCTTGCTACTACACAGAGTGGCACAACCACATACAGTACTTAATACTTTACGCAATATTCCTTTTCAATATGATTAATGTGCTTTACATGAAGAGTTAATAATTTGGGAATATACAATACTCTACATATACTTTTTATTTAGTGATGAAATGCTGACGCAATAAAACTCCATGATAAAATGCCATAAAATAAACACAAGCTGGTAAATGAAATGACCAGAAAAGTCAGTCACTAGCTCACTCAGACCGATAATGAACAGTGGTTTGTTGGATTTTGCTGACACACAAAATACAGGAGTCTAGCTGATGACACTCACAACCTATGCTGTAAACATCCAGCACTGTAGCTGACAAAGACATGATGGATTCTATAGAGCTAGAAACAATAACATTACAGCCATTGACATTAACTTTGTTTAATAACCTAACTTATCCAAACAAAATAAACCAACACCTATCAACATGTCTAAATACAATATAAAAAGTAGTGGATTGCAAAGGAGGAGATTCAAAATTCTGTGACAATGTACCAGGGTTTAGCTTCTGAGATTAGCTGGGTTCATTTTCATTGGGTTCTCCCCTCCCATTTGCGCCCAGTTGGGCTGGAAACTTTAAATTCTTTGGCGATGGATAATTACTGTGCTTCCATTGTTTCATTTGCTGTTTGAATTCTTCATCATAGTGATGTATTTAAGGTTCAGTCCCAGTTGTTTCTTCCAATCCAAACTCATTAGCTTCAGATTCTCTTCGGAAATTGAAGGTGATGATGTTTTATTAGAGTAGTCAATTTTCTGAGTACCCAATGTGCACAGGACTTGTTTATGAAGAATGGTGTTCTGGTACTTTCCTGCTGCATCCATATTTCCCAATGGGATAATAAAGTCTACATAATCTAACCTAATACTTTAAAGAAACTATTGCATGCTGAGGAAATTCCAAAAGACTGGAATCAAACAAATATCATTCCATTTTAGTAAAAAAAAAAAGGTCACGCCTAGTAAGTATGCAACATTTAGATAATAATAATAATAATTAGATAATAATAGACAATGTTCACAGGAACATTGGAAGCAATTATTAATGAAACAATTGAGAAATACATAAATTTCACCTATATTAATGTGTTTAGTCTCAGAAAATTCAGCATCAATATGCTAGGTTTGGATTCACTCATTTTACAAGTAACAAAAGCAAGTGATCAAAGTGGTGAATGTAGGCTTTTAATTACATATATTAATGCAAGGCTAGCAATTAAACTACAATTAGAATTCAAGATGTAGTGTACAGATGGTCACAAGCTTGGCACATATTAAGAAGAGAAAAAACAGTGAGATAAGTGCCGTTAGAAGTGAAGAGAACAAGAGTATTATTAAAGGAAAATGTATACTGTATGTTGCTATAAAGCAAAACCATTGGACAGAGGGAACAGAAGAAAGTGAATGACTAAACCTAGACATTAGACAGAACACTAAACCAACACAGATCTGAAAACTCTAGACCAAGGAAGGAATCAGATTATATGCCGTATGTTACCTTAAACATTTACAGGAAACTAAAGAGTTTAAGCATTTTTAAAGCAGAATTATAATATGTTTGTCTAATTCAAACAATACTGAAAATACTGATATTGTTAATAAGTTAATTGTGTGTGTATGTTTATTCAAGAACTGGTTTTGTATTGGCATGTTTTAAGGTTTGTGACGGATGGCTGGAGCCCCTGGCTGGCCGGGACGCCCCTTCACCACATCTGCCAGGGGGACAAAGATGGGAAGCGCAGTATCTCCCCTGGACACTAGATGGCAGCCTCCCTGGGTTGCAGTCGTACCTCGGATTCCCCCAGGGCTTCACGGGGGTTGGAGTTCTGTGCAGCTCTGTGGGGTTCCGCAGGCTCCACCAGGCCAGAGTCAGGAGGTGGAGGACAAAGCTTACTGAGGAGGAGTGGTGGAGGAAGAGAAAGTGCTTAGTGCTTGGTGTACTTGTGGACTGTGTTGGGACCTGTGTTATGCCTGTGGGGTTCACGGGGAAGACGTGCCCCACAGGTGAAGAAAAATGAACAGTTAATTTGTTTTACCCATGCCTCCCATGTGAATCTGTGGTGGGTCAGGCACTATATAGCGCCTTTTTTAACAGGTTATAAAAATATTTTTAGTTTAACAATGAACAGAACAATATTGCTTAGGAACTGCTCAACCATCATTGTACTCACTAAATAAAACATAGACATAAGTTTATTCTTCTTATGTAGGTTTAATGTACACTGATGGTGCAGCTGCCAGTATTAAAAAAAAGCTTTAGCTAGAAAATACCATTTTTCAAAGGATAAAAAAAAATAATAATTGCTTTGTCAATTACTAAGAAGAATAGCCATGCATAGGGCTGGATGAATATCTCTTGGCGGACTGGCTATCAGGTAAAGTAGAGATAATGTCTTTTTCACATCCATCACAGCTTTGACAGCCAGCCTTCAGATAAATGGAAATCTCAGTGAAAAAATGTGGGTGGCTATTAGTAAGTAAAAGCAGAGAGGGTTTCCACATTGCTGGCGACTGACAATTCTGATGGCACCAATCAAACTTAATCTCAGATTTCACTTTGCCTGTAGGTAAAGATACAGTATCCTTTTTTAAAAAGGGTTTAGAAAATTCCTAGTAATACTGACTCATAAGTACAGTAAGTCTGCTGTCATATTGCTGAGGCCATTTCAAATACCAACAAAGCTCCTGATTTTAAGAATTTGTACAGTTTTAATTATAGTGCATGATCCTAGTATAAAATGATTTATTGCACATATATTATAGTAGACTGGACATATTATGAGCTACATATAAAATAATAAATCTTTGATTTTAAGCATTAATTATAATCAAATAGTAGACATTTCTTATCATTTTTATTGACAAAGACAAAGGCATTTGTAACACTGTAGGCTATTCACTTCTTTTTCAAGAAATGCATTGTAACATAAATAATAAATTAAATTCTAGTGGGCATGGTGACACAGAGATTAATGCAGCTGCTCCAGTGCCCATTATCTCCACTGTGTCTGTGTGGCTATTTTTCTGGATAGTCTATTTTCCTCTCATGTTCCAAAGACATTTGTGTCAGATTAACTGGCCCAGTGTGATCTTGAGTAGATCTGTGCACACCATCCAGGTTTAGATCCTGATTTTGCCCAATCTTGCCAGAATATTCTTCACTTTCCCTGTTTCCCTAAAGTGCTTAACTGTGTATGTATGGGAAAGGAGTTATGTAAATGTATTATTATTCTGTGGCTAAGATCGTTAAAAATTAATAAAAGCTCATTATGCACTTTTAATTTTACAAGTTTATGTCAAAGAGCATGGAGAAACAACACAGTAAAATGTATTTGTAATGAACTAGTAAACCATAGAGCAATAAATCCAACATAGTCTTATTTTTTAGTTATATTGAGAGAAATCATTTGGATTTGTATTGCTTTCATGTGACTTTGAGATTGTCTGGGTGTATATTTTTTCAAACTAAACCTCTTGGCAGCAAGCAGATGGACAGGTGGGAGGTTGACCTTCCTAATTCATTGTGTTTTTTTCAAGGAAGTGGGTCTTCACATTGTTTTCATGCTACTCTGGGCTTGTCCTTGGGAAGCTTTTTGCAGAATGATTCAACACTGTAGTCACTGCTGCATTCCAATTTCTGAGGCAAGTTTAGATTTTGAAGATCTATACATATCGTAATTTTACTGATATTTCAATCACTGCTTTGGGAATCCTTTTTCATTATACCGTACAGTGTAAAAGGTTTATTTAAGGTAACATAAAACCATTTAATATTACCTCTGGATGGTCATAACTAACATTTCAACAACACTGGATTATACAATATACCTTTTTATGCTTGCCATTAGTTTATAGCTAAATTTATGGTCATAGTTTATAGCTAATTTAATGTTCACATAGGGTTACTGGGAACCAGGGGCTCTTCTGTTAAAAACAGGCATGTCACATCAGATTTCTTCTTTAGCATTCTTCAATTCATCTACATTTTAAATTGCATTACACAGTGTTATACTGTACTATAAAACATATTAACAGTTCAACTAATACACACAAAAATTTGTAATTTCACAAAAACAGTTCTGAAAAATGAATAACATTCACATTAATGGTATAGCTTATGATACAGTATAACCTTTTTAACATGATACAAAGTAAGTCAAAGTGACATTAATATATTCCAATGGGTTTAGTAATTTCATAAACTGATTATAATTGTCAATACTGTGATTACTAACACTTGCTTATAATGGAATCCCAAAGTAAAACATTACTTGAAAACTTTACAGAAGATTCAATTCTTTACACAAACATAAGTTAATACATTTATTTTTGAACACAGTATAAAATACATGCTTAGAAAATAGATTCAGTAGAACCTCTTGCATTTGTGGATTTGTGGATTTAAAATATCTTTATACACACTCAACAATAACACATGTTTTGCAATTATATAGGTGATACAAAATTAGGTTCTGTCATTTTCACCACTCTTAAACTATACCATCTTATAACACTGAAGCAAAAGATAAGTTAAATTAATTCTGGTGATTGTAACAAAAAAGCTAAAAATCTTGGGCTTGCTGTCTATTAAACCATTAATAACCATCCTGTTTTTCATCATATTTTAAAAAAGAAGCATATTGTTTAAAAAGTAAAATAATTGAATAATAGTTACATAATCATATATTTAATATATTACAATTTTGAAAAAAATGTGAAAATGTTAAAGAAAAGGAAAGCTAACATATAAATCTTTAAAATACACTCAGCAACTAATACAGTGCAGTCTCTGTAATTTATAAGTGAGGAAGTAATGCAATATGCAATATGTGGCAAGCATAAGTGAGGACCTCATCAAATCCCATTTCCATATTCATTAGTTTACATAATCTGTCTTAATTTTAAAATTATCTTTTCATCTGAACTTCAACATAAACTGTTTACAGGGTGTGTGACCAGTTATACATTTTTAGATGATTTTTTATTGTGAGTTTGTATATGCCACTTGTGTCGTAAGTACTGTATAAAGTTAATTTTGCAAGCTTTGGCTTCAGACAACTTTGTTAGCAAAGTCTCTATATCCAATGTCTTTTTGATTTCATTTTCAATGAAGAGAACAGACAGTGAAAAACAGCATCATAGTCATTACCATTGCGCAGATAGTAAGAGGTGGTGCTATCATCATTAATATCAAAAGTAAGATGTGGTTGGTGTTTGAGACATGATGCATTATACAGTGGGCACTACATTTGGAATACTTTATTTAATTTTTGACTTCATGACAGGATACATTTACCTGACTACATTAAGGTTTTTTAAGTTATTATTTATAATAGGATAATCATATTTTTATGGTGGTAGTTGACATTTTTCACAAGTTTACAAAGTATTGTATCTGTATTTTGTAATCAAAAAATGTGATCAATTTACACATTTTAGTTTTTCTTATACAGTTGCTGTTTCTCTTCATAATGTCAAAAAAGGAAACAACACACTTAAAGCACTATTTTAAACTTATTTCAATATTTTGATAATACTTTGATTGCTATCATCAGTTGCAATGGCACAATAAGGTAGTTCTTCAAATTTGTAGGGCTGTTTCAATATAATGTGGTGCGATCGCATCATTAATTGCTGTTTCAATCTTAGTGCAAGCACTTAAATATTTTTGGGCTGTGTCAGAACACCTTGTTTAAAAAGGTAGTAGTGCAGTCAATTGATCTTTCACTATTGTGATGCTTAACTGTGAAAAACATCAAAACACCCAAAGCTATAGTTACATCATCCTCTGTTTTACCTAGTCTCACAAAATAGTCTGTTAATTTTGCTGACTCCCTCAGTATGCATCCATGTCAAAAATGTGGGTATGTATTTTTTAACTCTTCTATACGTGTACACTTTTGTTTATGCATCATTTATACTTATGGTTTTGTGTAAAATCGTAATTTGTTTCAAGCAAAATGTACTACACATTATACTAGAAGTTATGCCACATGCAGGTTCAAAACATCTACTGGTAGTGCATGGAATAAATGGAAATAGGTAGCTTAAGTAACACAGTCCTAGGTTATTTTTAGGTATTTTATAAAACCCGGCAGGACTGGTATTTAAATTCTCCAAAGCAGAACACAGGCAATTTTTCACACACTTTATGTAGGTGAAAAGAGCTTGTAAGTGTTTCATTTACATTTTCAAAAACAATGACAAATGCAGTTGTACATGAGAACCTGTGTATTTCAGTCAGTTGAATCTATGTTTCTCATCGTGTGGACAATGGTTACTTTGGTAATACCAAAGAAGCGAATGAAAGTTAAATGAAAAGAAAGTTATCATGTTCTAGGGGATAAGTACTTCCTCTAAAAACCTTTCATTTACCAGTGCCCTGACGCTCTCTACACTATAGTACAGGTCAATATTTTATAGATAAAACATAACTTTGAATAATTTATGCAGTTATTACAATTGTATAACTTAATATTCTTTAGAAGTTGTGTTTCAAAATTGAAGTTTGATTTACTTTAACAGTAGAGCCTTCTTTATTGTGACTGGCTATATGATAAACACAGAAGAATACAGAAAACAGAATATTAAAATGACAGCAGTTTTTGGGGCTTAAAGGTGAACATTCAACTGCAATAATAAATTGCTAAGAGGAAAACATATGCACAGGACTGTTTACTATGCTACTGGGTACCATCAACAAAATCAACATCTTACAATAGTATATAATTTGTTCAGCGGGCATTCAAATTAGGTTTTCATGCAATTTGTGGGTATCCAAATGTGATTGGTCTTATTGATGGCACAGATATTAGAATTAAAGCCTGAATCAACAAGCTGCAATAAAATTGAATCAACCCAGGGGTGCGAGAGACATCATAGTGCTTAAGTACATTCTTCCAGCATTGGCTGTAGCTGGACCTTAAAATAATCATTAGTGCCTTCTTGGTCATATTCATTAGGTTCTTCTCGGGTCACCCTGCAGTGCCACTCCAATATTCTATGGCTCCAAACCTCCCAGCTACCTCAACAAAAGCCTGCACATACACACTGCAAGCTCTGCCTCACATTCCTTACCAGGGGTCAGTGTCAACAGCATGCCAACTTTTCCCAACTCTGTAAACATATACAAAACTATGATTCTACTTGAGGCTCGCTGGAAGCCATCTACTCAGGCCAATGGACATTAGCAGCTTAGGTGTGGCCTTATATACTTGATTGTTTTCAGTGCTGTATCTGTAAAAACAAAAATACAATATGGACCATGTATGCACAAGAGTAGTCACTGACAGGTGTATTGTTATTTAAAATGTGGCTTCAGAGCTCATCATCAGTCAGATGATGCCCTGCAGTATTCACCCAAAAAGCATTATGATGGAATTGTTAAAGTCTATCAGTTTCCTGTTTATTTTGTAACACCAGCTAATTGCTCTGTCATGCCCAGCCGCTTTCATTTCTCCACTCTGACGCCACCTCTTTCAGATCACTTGACTAAATTTACCACTAATTAGTAAGGTATCATAGTACTTTTTCGCTTCTGTCACTAGTACAGAAATTGCATGTTCCCCATATAATTTACAATTGTCTGACAATTGTTAAAGTGTCAGGTAGACATTATATTGTAATTAAGCTTGTTTATTGACACTATGCTTACTGTATTAGAGTAAACATCCTGGTTGAAGTATTTTAAAACTACTAATTTCCATTTTAATACTATATATAAGAAGTTATTTTTGTTTCTATTAAATTGCTATATACTGTATATAGTATGTAACTACAGAAAATGAATAGATAGCATTTTATTTCGTAGCCATTTCCACTGTAAAAACACAATCCATGCAAACAAACATGAAGTATGTTCTAAAGGCTAATGGAGTTTCAGCTAAGTTATCAGCTCATTTCCCATCTCCCCATCACAGTATTACCATGAGCATCTTAGTTAACCTACTGTACAATAACCAAAGTGTAATTGGAAAACTGATGACCCTGATTGATTTTCTAAACTGACTGATGAAAATCTTGGTTATTTACAGAGAACAAGGAAAAATGGTTTTGACTATTGGATCAGTCTCATGACCCAGAGGCACACAAAAATCCAACCTCAAACAAAAGCTAATTTAATTATTAAAAAAAAATCAGAGAAAACTGTTTTGCATTTACTAGCTTGAAAGAGGGATATTATTGCCTGCCTACAAAGGTTGCAGAACAGTACAAATGGTATTATGTCTGACTGCAATTCAGCAGCATTGTGGTTCGAGTCCCACCTGTATGACTCAATGGAAATCAAGCAAGCAGCTTACTACAGTGTATTAAAAGTTCAAAAGATCAGCAAGGACACTGACTACTTTTCACTTAGAAAAAGTGTGTTGTCTGGTACAGTACATAAGCTATGTGCTTGTTTTCTAATTAATTTCTTTAAATCAATTCACCCATTTAAGTTAGTCTCTAGAATTTTATTCAGATTTTTTTTTTGTTGTAAGTGAAGCTATGTTTCCTTACATGATTGCATGCATGACTGACAGGATTAAAAAGGATATATACAAATTTTCAGTGTGGAGACACTGCAACTGTGGGAGAGGTAATTAAGCCTTAAAAGTGTACGGCTCTCATATGCTTTTCATATACAGCATAACAAACCAGATTTTAACAGTTATATAAGATAGTTGACCATTCCAATTTGTTACATTCCATTATTAATTTATTATACATATCAAATGGAAGATCTGTTCCTTTATGTATACAATACAATTTATTTTTGTATAGCCCAAAATCACACAAGAAGTGCTGCAATGGGCTTTAACAGGCCTTACCTTGTGACAGCCCCCCAGCCTTGACTCTCTAAGAAGACAAGGAAAAACTCCCAAAAAACCCTTGAGGGGAAAAAAATGGAAGAAACCTTGAGAAAGGCAGTTCAAATAGAGACCCCATTCCAGGTAGGTTGGACATGCAGTGGGTGTCACTAAAGGGGGTAAACAACACAATACACAGAACACAAGTAATCCTCAATACAATATAAAAGTGTAACAGAAATATTACAAGTACAGAGCAGATTTCAACAGTAGATACCACATCAGTGTCCTGGAGACCTCGGCCATCAGGCTGCCTCCCCCTAGCACCCGGAGGAAACCGACTCAGACACGGAGAGAATATGCAAACATGAAAACATGCAGGGAGGACCCGGGAGGCGAACCTAGGTCTCCTTACTGCAAAGCAGCAGGGCTACTACTCTGCCACCCGTAACAAATTACAACTATCCATCCATCCATCCATTATCCAACCCACTATATCCTAACTTCAGGGTCATGGGGGTCTGCTGGAGCCAATCCCAGACAGCACAGGGCACAAGGCAGGAAACAAACCCTGGGCAGGGTGCCAGCCCACCGCAGGGCTACAACTATCATATTACTTATATTTTACTGCTATGACTAACAACAGAGATGCTGTCTTCACACTTAATCAGCAGTTCTAGTCAGGATATGCTAAACTGAAGCAGTGAGTCTTCAGTCAGGATTTGAAAGCTGAGACTGAAGGGGCATCTCTCACAGTAGCAGGCAGACCATTCCACAGTTTAGGGGCCCTGTAACTAAAAGCACAACCTCCCACTGTTATTTTATTAATCCTTGGAATCATCTTGAGATCTTAATATATGTTCTGATTTGTAAATCATGATAAGTTCAGATAAATAAGCCGGACCTTGGTCATTTAAGGCTTTATAATGTCAAAAGGAGGATTTTTGAAATCTGCCCTAAACTTACTCCACTGACTCCAGGAGTCAGTGTAAGGATTTAAGAACTGTCTTGTTCTTGTAATAATTCTTGCAGCAGCTTCTTGGATTAACTGGAAGCTGTATAAAGAACAGTTTGAATGTCTAGTAAACACCAAATTGCAGTAGTTAATTAATCCTACTACGAATAAATGCATGAATTAATTTCTCATAATCCTGCTTATTTAGAAAACACCTTAATTTCCCAACATTATTAAGATGGAAGAAATATGATTTAGACAATTTTGTAATGTGCGCTTTAAATGACATGCTAGAATTAAAGATAACTCATAGATTGTGGGCTGATTCAGTAAAATTCATGGTGATTCCAACTGAGTTAAAAGATGACAAAATATTGTTGCAATCAGCATCATTCCTTTCAATAATTAACATCTGTTTTATCTGTGTTTAAAGACAAGTAGTTCTTAACCAACAAGGTGCTGATTGAAAATGGGCTACTGTTGGCCAAAGAAGGAGAAGAAGAAGGGGGAGACGTGTCCAGCGGTAGGAGGAGAGGAGCAAGGTAAAGAGAGTGGAACTGAGGGCAGGAACTTTGAATGTTGGAAGTATGATTGGTAAGGGGAGAGAGTTAGCTGATATGATGGAGAAAAGGAAGGTTGATATATTGTGTGTGCAAGAGACTAAATGGAAAGGAAGTAAGACCAAGTGAATTTGAGGTGAATTCAAATTGTTGTATCAGGGTGTGGATGGGAGTAAAAATCGGGTAGGGATTATTCTGAAGGAACAGTATGTCAAGAGTGAGTTGGAGGTGAAAAGAGTGTCAGACAGAGTAATGATTAGGTAACTGGAAATTGGTGGTGTGATGATGAATGTTGTTAGTGCATATGCTCCGCAAGTTGGGTGTGTGATGGATGAGAAAGATTTCTTGAATGAGTTGGATGAAGTGATGAACAGTGTACCCAAGGGACAGAAAGTGGTGATTGGAGCAGATTTCAATGGATATGTTGGTGAAGGCAACAGAGTAGATGATGAGGTGATGGGTAGGTATGGTGTCAAGGAGAGGAATGAAGAAGGTCAGTGGAGTTTGTGAAAAGGATGGGCATGGCTATGGTGAATACGTATTTTAAGAGGAGAGTGGAACACAGGGTCATGTACAAGAGTGGAGGAAGATGCACACAGGTAGATTATATCCTATGCAGAAGGTGGAATGGGAAGTACAGGAGAGTGTACAGAGAAAGAGGATGGCGAAGAAGAAGTGGGATAGTCAGAGAAATTCAGAAAGTAGACAAGAGTACAAGGACATAAGATGCAAGGTAAAGAGAGAGGTGGCAAAGGCTAAAGAAAAGGCATATGATGAGTTGTATGAGAGGTTGGACACTAAAGAGGGAGAAAAGGACCTGTACCAATTGGCTAGACAGAGAAACCGAGCTGGGAAAGATGAGCAGCAGGTTGGGGTGATAAAGGATAAAGATGGAAACATACTCACAAGCAAGGAGGATGTGTTGAGCAGATGGAAAGAGTACTTTGTGAGGCTGACGAATGAAGAGAATGAGAGAGAGTGAGAGAAAAGGTTGGATGACGTGGAGATAGTGAATGAATTAGTGCAATGAATTAGCACGGAGGAAGTAAGGACAGCTATGAAGAGGATGGAGAATGAAAAGGCCTTTGGTCCAGATGACATACCTGTGGAAACATGGAGGTGTTTATGAGAGATGGCAGTGGAGTCTTTAACCAGATTGTTTAATGAAATCTTAGAAAGTGAGAGGATGCCTGAGGAGTGGAGAAGAAGTGTGCTGGTACCGATTTTTAAGAATAAAGGGGATGTGCAGAACTGTAGTAACTACAGGAGGATAAAATTGATGAGCCACAGTATGATGTTATATGAAAGAGTAGTGGAAGTTAGGTTGAAGGGAGATGATGATTATTGAGCAGAAGTATGGTTTCATGCCAAGACAGAGCACCACAGATGCAATGTTTGCACTTAGGGTGTTGATGGAGAAGTATAGAGAAGGGCAGAAGGAGCTGTATGGCTTCTTTGTGTACCTAGATAAAGCATATGACAGGGTGCCTCAAGAAGAGTTGTAGTATTGTCTGAGGAAGTCGGGAGTAGTAGAGAAGTATGTAAGAGTTGTACAGGATATGTATGAGGGAAGTGTGACACTGGTGAGGACTGCGGTAGGAGTGACAGATGCATTCAACATGGAGGTGGGATTACATCAGGGATTGGCTCTGAGCTCTTATTTGCAATGTTGATGGACAGGTTGAAAGACGAGATTGGACAAGAGGTCCCCTCTTGATGCTTGCTGATGATATTGTGAGGAGAGGAGGAGATATGCTCTAGAGAGGAAATGAATGAAGGTCAGTAGGAACAAGACAGAATACATGTGTGTAAATGAGAGGGAGGTCAGTGGCATAGGAGGATGTAGGGAGTAGAGTTTGTGAAGGTGGATCAGTTTAAATACTTGGGGTCAAAAGTACAGAGTAGCGGGGATTGTTGAAGAGAGGTGAAAAAGAGAGTGCAGGCAGGGTGGAATGTGTGGAGAAGAGTGTCAGGAGTAATTTGTGACAGACGGGTATCAGCAAGAGTGAAAAAGAAGGTCTACTGGACAGTATTAAGCCCAGCTATGTTATATGGGTTGGAGACGGTGGCACTGACTAGAAAGCAGGAGAGAGCTGAAGGCGGCAGAGTTTAAGATGTTAAGATTTGCATTGGGTGTGATGAGGATGGACAGGATTAGAGAAATTAGTACATTAGAGGGTCAGCTCAGGTTGGACAGTTGGGAGACAAAGTCAGAGAGGCGAGATTACATTGGTTTGGACATGCACAGAGGAGAGTTGCTGGGTATATTGGGAAAAGGATATTAAAGATAGAGCTGCCAGGCAAGAGGAAAAGAGTAATGCCTAAGAGAAGGTTTATGGATGTGGTGAGAGAGGATATGCAGGTGATGGGTGTAACAGAGCAAGATGCAGAAGAGAGGAAGATATGGAAAAAGATGATTCGCTGCGGCAAACCCCTAATGGGAGCAGCAGAAACAAGAAGAAGAAGAAGAAGAAAGACAAGTAGTTCTCATCCATCCACTCCTTTAATTCACTAACACAACTACACTGTGTGCACAATTATTAGGCAAGTGAGTATTTTGACCATATCATCATTTTTAATGCGTATATTCCAACTCCAAGCTGTATTAACTTGAATGCTTATTGGATTTAAGCACGTCAGGTGATGTGTATTTGTGTAATGAGGGAGGGTGTGGCCTAAGGAGATCAACACCCTATATCAAGGTGTGCAGAATTATTACCATAATAAAACATAATAAAACATTACCTGCCTTCTCCCAGTATGTGGATTGTAACACCAGGGGAAACAGGACTATCGACCTACTGTATGCAAACGTTAAAGACGCATACAGCGCCACCCCGCTGCCTGCGCTTGGGAAAGCAGATCATAACCTGGTTCTGCTACAGCCTCAATACAAACCAAGAGTGAGGGCGCTACCTACAACCACACGCTCATTCAGGAAGTGGTCCCCTGAGGCAGAGCAGGCTCTGAGAGACTGCTTTGGAACTACAGACTGGGATATATTCCTGGGGTCACATAGTGAGAACATTGAAGAGGCTGTTGCATGCACAACTGATTACATCAACTTCTGTATGGACATTGTAGTTCCAGTAAGAACAGTACGCTGCTATGCTAACAACAAGCCATGGGTTACAAGTGACATCAAGGGCCTTTTGAACCAGAAGAAAAGGGCTTTTAAAGGTGGTGATCAGCATGAGCTCAAGCACGTGCAGAAGGAACTCCGAGTCCAACTCAGGGCGGCGAAAGAGCAGTACAGGAGAAAGCTTTAGCAGAAGTTGCAGAACAACAGCATGAAGGAAGTGTGGGATGGGATGAAGATTATCACTGGCTGCAGCTCGAAGCGGGGTGCCGCCATCGAGACAGACGTGGAGAGAGCAAACCAATTGAACAACTTCTTTAATAGGTTTGATCACCCTAACCCACTATCACCTCGAAGTACTGCATCCTCCAACCATCCTTCTGCTGGTACCAGCATAGGTGAGACATCCCCACCCACAATTACAGCAGCCCATGTGAGCAGAGAGTTGAAAAGACTTCGTGCCAGCAAAGCAGCGGGTCCAGATGGTGTATCGCCACGACTGCTGAAGGCCTGTGCGTTGGAACTGGGGAGTCCTCTACAGCGCATCTTCAACCTGAGCCTGGAACAGGGGAGAGTCCCAAGGCTTTGGAAAACATCTTGTATCACCCCTGTCCCAAAGGTATCACGACCTAGTGAGCTGAATGACTTCCGGCCTGTTGCTCTGACGTCACATCTGATGAAGACCATGGAGCGGCTGCTGCTTCACCACCTGAGGCCACAGGTCCGCCACGCCCTCGACCCTCTGCAGTTCGCATACCAGGAGAAGGTGGGAGCGGAGGATGCCATCATCTATATGCTACACCGATCCCTCTCCCACCTGGACAGAGGCAGTGGTGCTGTAAGAATTATGTTTTTGGACTTCTCTAGCGCCTTCAACACCATCCAACCTCTGCTCCTTAGAGACAAGCTGACTGAGATGGGAGTAGACTCACACCTGGTGGCATGGATTGTGGACTATCTTACAGACAGACCTCAATATGTGCGTCTTGGGAACTGCAGGTCTGACATTGTGTTCAGCAATACAGGGGCACCGCAGGGGACTGTACTTTCTCCGGTCCTGTTCAATCTATATACATCAGACTTCCAATATGACTCAGAGTCCTGTCACGTGCAAAAGTTCGCTGATGACACTGCTATTGTGGGCTGCATCAGGAGTGGGCAGGAGGAGGAGTACAGGAAGCTAATCAAAGACTTTGTTAAATGGTGCGACTCAAACCACTTACATCTTAACACCAGCAAAACCAAGGAACTGGTGGTGGATTTTAGGAGGCCCAGGCCCCTCATGGACCCTGTGATCATCAGAGGTGACTGTGTGCAGAGGGTGCAGACCTATAAATACCTGGGAGTGCAGCTGGATGACAAATTGGACTGGACTGCCAATACTGATGCTCTATGTAAGAAGGGTCAGAGCAGACTATACTTTCTGAGAAGGTTGGCATCGTTCAACATCTGCAGTAAGATGCTGCAGATGTTCTACCAGACGGTTGTGGCGAGTGCCCTCTTCTACGCGGTGGTGTGCTGGGGTGGCAGCATAAAGATGAAAGACGCCTCACGCCTGGACAAACTGGTGAGGAAGGCAGGTTCTATTGTAGGAGTAAAGTTGGACAGTTTAACATCTGTGGCAGAGCAACGGGCACTAAGCAAACTCCTGTCAATCATGAATAATCCACTGCATCCACTGAACAGTGTCATCTCCAGGCAGAGGAGTAGCTTCAGTGACAGACTTTTGTCACTGTCCTGCTCCACTGACAGACTGAGGAGATCGTTCCTCCCCCACACTATGCGACTCTTCAATTCCACCCGGGGGAGTAAATGCTAACTTTTTTCATTTTTATTACTATTTAATTTAATATTGTTTCTTTGTATCAGTATACTGCTGCTGGATTATGTGAATTTCCCCTTGGGATTAATAAAGTATCTATCTATCTATCTATCTATCTATTAGGCAGCTAGTTTTCCTCGGGCAAAATGGGCCAAAAAAGAGATTTAACTGACTCTGAAAAGTCAAAAATTGTAAAAAGTCTTTCAGAGGGATGCAGCACTTTTGGAATTGCTAAGATATTGGTGTGTGATCACAGAACCATCAAACATTTTGTTGCAAATAGTCAACAGGGTCGCAAGAAATGTGTTGAGAACAAAAGATGCAAATTAGCTGCCAAAGATTTGAGAAGAATCAAACATGAAGCTACCAGGAACCCATTATCCTCCAGTACTTTCATATTCCAGAGCTGCAACCTACCTGGAGTGCCCAGAAGTACAAGGTGTTCAGTGCTCAAAGACATGGCCAAGGTAAGGAGGGCTGAAACCCAACCACCACTGAACAAGAAACATAAGTTGAAACGTCAAAACTGGGCCAAGAAATATCTGAAGACAGATTTTTTTCAAAGGTTTTATGGACAGATGAGATGACAGTGACTCTTGATGGACCAGATGGATGGACCTGTGGATCAGTAATGGGCACAGAGCTCCACTCCAATGTGGAGGTGGGGTACTGGTATGAGCTGGTATTTTTAAAGATGAGCTAGTTGGACCTTTTTGCATTGAAGATGAACTCAAAATCAACTCCCAAACCTACTGCCAGTTTTTCGAAGACACTTTCTTCAAACAGTGATACAGGAAAAAGTCTACATCTTTGAAGAAGACCATGATTTTTATGCAGGCCAATGCTCCATCACTTGCATCGAAGTTCTCCACTGCGTGGCCAGCCAGTAAAGGCCTTAAAGATGAAGGAATAATGACATGGCCCCCCTTCCTCATCTGACCTAAACCCTATCGAGAACTTGTGGGCACTTCTTAAACGCTAGATTTACGGGGGAGAAAAACAATACACCTCTCTGAAGAGTGTCTGGGAGGCTGTAGTCACTGCTCCACAAAAAGATGATCGTCAACAGATCAAGAAACTGACAGACTACATGAATGGAAAGGCTTATGACTGTTATTGGAAAGAAGGGTGGCTATATTGGTCATTGATTGATTGATTTTTTTTTTTTGAAATGTCAGAGATGTTTATTTGTAAATTTTGAGGTGTTTGTTTATTATTCTCACTATAACAGATGAAAATAAACAAGTGAGATGGGAAAATTTTCATTTTTCCTTTAGTTGCATAATAAATCTGCACACTAATAGTTGCCTAATAATTGTGCGCACATATGTATTCCCCTGATGATGTTCACACTCACATTTCCGTTGTGAAACATTCAGGTTTCAGGTTTATTAACATTTTGGATTGACTGATAGCACTGTGTTTGTTCCATATTAAAATTAATCCTCAAAAATACAACTTGCCTAATAATTGTGCACATAGTGTAGTTAAAGGCAACATCGGAGAAATTTCATTTGGTCTAAAAGAAAGGTATAATGGGTTGCATCTGCATATGAGTGAAAATTAACATTATGTTTTCTAATGACAGATCCCAGTGGAAGCATGCAAAGTGAAAACAGTAAAGGTCCCAGTACTGAGTCTTGCGGGACACAATATCTCAGTTCTTTGCATAATGATGGAGTACTATCAGCACATCGCTGTATGTACTAGAATCAATTTGATAAATAAAAACTAAACCAGGCAAGGACAGTGCTTGTAAGCCCAACATTTTCTAGCCTGTGCAGTAAAAGAGAAAGCTCAATGATTTGAAACTTGCACACAAGTTCAAGCTGTTTACAGGCTAAGTTTTATGCTGGGGTCATGGTTATGAAAAAGTGGGATAATGCTAATATTGGAAAAGCAATGTTTAATGTGTCATTTTAGTTTAAAAATAGTCAGAATAATTTATTATCCTTTATAAAAGCTTCACACTGGTGTGGCTCTGTGAGAGGAATTGAGCTGCTGACCCCGGTACCTCTGTAATATGAGAACTCCTTTCCATAAATGATTCAGAACACCTAAAGTCAGTATTTATACAGTGTTAAAATTTCTACATGTCACAATACCATACTATATAAACATATTTCCACTTAGCCACTTTCTCTATTTCACGCTTTTTATTCAGTTTAGTATTCTTATAGTCCTTGTGAAAACTGTACGTTATGTTGTATCCCAGGCACTATTATTTAAAATTTTGTATTGATGAAATGCCATTTTCTAATATTGTGTGTCTTCATATACATCAATGAGGTAATATATAAAGGGGATGGTTTAATTTATTATACAGTGTAATTTGATGTAAATTCTCCTTTCTAGGTCCTCATTTTTTTGATTCTTGGGAAAATGGCTTCTACGTGAATTTGGTAGCTATGCTTTCCTCTTCTTGGCTTTAAATGATGGTTCAACAAGTGGCTGTAAAGCCTTACCACTGTACAACAATATAATCACCTCTTACATCATTACAATTTAAATATTATCCTTGACTTGACCCAATTGGTTTCACCATTTATGCCCTTCCTATTTGCAACTTTTAGAAGTTAAAAAAAAGTTCAGTCAAAAATAGCAAAACTTTGATGTGAAAGTGGAAAGGAGCCACACAAGTGTGGTCAAAACATAATTCAGACTGGATACTAGTAACTAAAATCAGAACAAAAGCCAAAAATCATTAATCAAACCAGGCCCTAACTGTCACAAATGTCCTTTTACTAACTAATGTGAGTGCTTCTTCGTCAAAATCTTGAATGCAGTATGCTGTGTGCTGCCGTCTTAAATACAATAATTATGATGGCTTCTCATCTACCTCTATGCCAGGGTCACATGCCGGGCAACTGGTGCTGTTAAAATGAAAAGTGGTTCCACAAAAATATGATGTGAAAAACAGTCAACAACAAAAATAATGTAAATAATATTCACATTAACAGGCAAAAATAAAAATTCCACAACACTCCTCATCACCAGCAGACACTAATCAAAATATACTTTAGTATGACATAAATCATCTCAGTCTTTCATAACAAGTATGACCACCTTAGACTCCACTGAAGGAAGAGCCTGAACATTTTTCAGACCTCAGCTGTTGTTGCTTGTATGTTGGAAAACGAACCTCAGGACTAAAAAGAAAAGTCTTCTAAAAGCATTTTAGCTGTATTTATGTCACACATGATATTAAAGAGTTTCATTCTACCAGGTCTTCGTTTAATTGAGTGACACTTTTTGCGTGAAAATTTTTTAAAACTCTACCTTATTCGTTTTTCGTTTTGGAAACTGTCTAATCTGTTACATTTTAAAAGTTTTCTTTTTTGACATTCAGCACAAAAAAAAAAATAAACAAAAACAAATAAATAAAATAAACTTGTTCTACAAATATTATAGTGTCATTATTAGCCATTGTTGACTAAAGGAGAATAAATCTATTCATGTGCACCACATGTTTAAACAAAGAACAAAATCACAAGAACTCACTCAGAATCTCAAAACAGTTCACATCTGTTACTCCCACGTACCTGCTACTGCCACTCCTGCATTCCTATTTTCATAATTTGCAAGTGTTAAAAACATGAAAGCTCCTTGTGAGGCATTCTATCCCATCAGGACCACCTACCTCTGGTGATGTTAAAGAATATTTAGGATTTAACTTCTGTATTTCAAAAAGTCAAGCAATACTCATTCAGCTATGGGACTCAATAAATATAACCATTTGAGAGCTGCCTGTAGGATTCTGGGAAGAGTACACAACAAATACAGGTGCTTCAGCTTCAACAGTGGAGTGCAACAGATCTCTGAGCTAAAAATAGGAAAGTGCAGGACTTAGGCAGAAGAAAGAAATGTGGTAGATGACAGGCAGATACAGTATGCTGTTGGTGCCTTGCCAGCATTTTATTATTTTAGTGTTAATTTCTGT
The DNA here is from genome assembly GCA_026402145.1 of Polypterus bichir lapradei. Taxonomy (NCBI): domain Eukaryota; kingdom Metazoa; phylum Chordata; class Cladistia; order Polypteriformes; family Polypteridae; genus Polypterus; species Polypterus bichir. The sequence goes on along the minus strand of JANRMT010062791.1, from coordinate 49,276,764 downwards.
GACCCTAACAATGGAAATTAAAGAGCTCAATTTTACCAGTAAACAGCTTTAATAAAAGACCCAGTGAAACTTGGGACTTAAGACTAAATTGCTTTTCGAGTGTCTGCTCTTCGGTTGGTTGATAAAAGTTATTACAAGGTAATGGACTACTCAACAACAATAAGAGAATCACAGCACAACTAATTAAACAAGAGAAATCAATTAGGCAATTTGTAAAGTGAAAAATAAGTCTCTGACAATAAGAAAGCCAAAAAAAAAAATCACAGCACAGCAACCCATGACATTTATTCTAGGCTACTTGTCTATCACTTCTATTTTTAACAGTTTGTGTTCTTGCGTTTGATGTTTTGTTTAATTCTTTTATTTTATTGAGGTTACTTTTTATTTTTGGCTGTTATATTTTATGAACATTTTGCTTAAGAAACAAACACTGAATGCTTTTGACAAATTTATGTAATCAGGCAATCAGACACTTTTAGATAATTACGTAAATTTTGCAATTCTTCTAAGAAGATGTCCAAGTAAAAAAACATACTATATACCTTAAGTACTATGTGCACATGAAAAACTTAAACCTGTAGTTTTCTTGCACAAAATGTGTAGGTTTTTGTTTTATGAAATGTCTATTCTGAAACTGCATAGATTGAGAACTATTCTTTGCACACCTTGTCACTTGCTATGGTCTGACAGTTATAACTGCCTTTGACTGCGTGTGTGATTATCAACCTACTAGATGAGTCCATTAGTTACTGTTGATTTTGTTATAGTTTAAGGTAATGTTTAAAGCTAATTATTTTGTACTCAAACTTCCTGTTTTCTAAGACTGTCATAAGCATTCAATGTTTGTTTCCCAAGTGATAGGTTATGAAATACCACGTTAAAGGAATACTCCATCTAAAAATGATAGTAATGACTGAGAAAAATGGTAGATCCCATCTTTTTATGGATGAGCGGAGCTAACAAAATTTTTTATTACAATAGGCATCGATGGGGACCAATTCTGAACAACAGCAAAGAATATTAAAACATACATGGAAAAAAAAAAATCATGTTACTTATGCCACATAAGCCACCTGTCAGGTTGTAAATCTATATGGCTTTATTTTGTCAGTTGATGATGATGTCAGAGTGTATCACAATGACCTGGTGCCAGTTGACACAGATAAAGCACTAGTATCACATTATTTAATTTTTTTTTTTAAGGCATGAACTATCATGTTCACTTCTGAGTGACCTCTGACTGGAGCAAAAGCTGCTGTGACGATGATATCCAAGTTTAGTCCACATGTGTGAAAATTACATATGAAAGCTAATTGGTCTACTATATTTTATTTCCACAATCACTGTCACTAACTGTGAGTAGCAACAGGCATGTCATAAAAACAAAGAAATTCTTTTTCCAATATGGCACTCAGTAAAGCAAGTAAATATACTACATGCAATAGCCTTACATTTCATACCTAAATTACAAAGTAAATGACTAAGTACAATAATTAATAAAATATACTTTTCAATAGTCTTTCAGTATTTAATTTGATGTTACTGTCAGGTAAATTCTAGGTGCAGGCCACATGCTTGCATGTGACACTCAGTTATAGTCTAACTTTGATAGTAAAAGCAACCAGTCATTTTGGAATTAAAAATTTTTTAGCACTGGTTTTTAAGCCAGTGGCCACAATGAAAACTATAGATGATAGCTACAACTTGGGCAAGTCATATTAAAACCTGCACTCAAAGTCAAAGCAACGTATTGGATACAGACTAACAAATCAAAGGACATAGAAGCCAAGTTTACCTTAGTGTGTTAGAAATTTAACAGGTGTCAGATATCTGGGGATGCTTATTTGCATTTTTGTGCAACTTTTTCCATTTTTTTCTTCTTTCTTTTACTGTTTTATTTGATGCATTTGTTTTGTTTAGTGTTTGGTACTTGTGTTGATATTATCATAGCTCAGACTGACAAGTAAAAAATAAATAAAATTGAATTTCACTTTTAGGCTCATTATTATTGTATAAAAAATATAAACAGAACACATGAACATGCCTGCGGTGGGCTGGTGCCCTGCCCGGAGTTTGTTTCTTGCCTTGCACCCTGTGTTGGCTGGGATTGGCTCCAGAAGGCCCCCGTGACCCTGTAGTTAGGATATAGCGGGTTGGATAATGGATGGATGGACATAAACATGCTGCTATATCAACAAAAGCTTACACCAGCTAACTAGTCGTGACAATAAAACTAAAACAAATAACATAATATGCTTAAAAAAAGCTAATTTATAAATTTATATTTAATTTTTGGATTTTTCGGAAATTAGGAGAACTCAGTGTTACTATTGTGTAGGTCTACCTTTAGTGTGGAGGAAAATGGCTATTAAGACCACATAAAATGCTGATCAGTTGAGCATACCCATTTATTTTCATGCTTGAACCACTCCATTAAATCACTGAAATATTGTGATGAGAACCAAGATAGGAATGAAAGAGATACCACACTGCAAGAGCAGTTAATCCCTAACACAAGTGCTTGTATTTATTGATTTCCTTAGTACAGTCTATTAAGGACCTGAGATAACACCTTCAAAACAACAAATATACACCTATACACACTGAGGCAAATTATGGCTTATCTTTCACAAATACATGGATGTTCATGCTTACAATCCCTCAAACAACTTAAGATACTTGGATAATGCCTTGCAATCTCATTTCCAGATTCTCTCTCCAATTTATTTCTGCAAGTTCCCTATTTTTATTCCCTCACAGTGCTGTCTTACCATTGGAAAATAACCCTGCAAAGGCTTTGGAAAACACAGAGCTCTTCTAGTAAATGCGTTGTTGGTCACAGATTAAGGGCCTTGTCTCAGAGTAGCACAAGTCCAGCACTTAATATGATAAATGCTCATACTTTTATAGAGTCATACAAATAAAATTTATTACAAGCAGATAAACAGATACAATACGACTCGTCAAGGCCTTCCTTAAAACATGAATACAAATTAACTTCACAATGTGCAATAAAACACCACAAACCTCCCAAGAACTAGTGAAATTATAATAAAACAAGGAAATACAAAATAAAACAAGGGGAAACAAAATCTATAAATAAACTGTGCAACAACAACGCATGGCGAATTAATCTAACAATATCATGAATAGTAAAGAAAAAACGAGACAAGCCCCACTGTCTCTACAAAACAAAGCTTACAATTAGTTAAAATACCTTGACCGTTAAAAATACACAAATATCTATCTAAATATATTTATCTATCTTTATATATATATATATATATATATATATATA